>JAYESA010000019.1:137480570-138725638 GCA_036927795.1 Iris macrosiphon | reverse complement strand
ATATATATATATATATATATATATATATATAACCATATATTATGAACAATACGAAGAGCTAATTACTCATCTACGTGTCCCCGTCAAAATGTGACATACTCAAACCCCCCGTATCGGAAGAAAACTCCCAAATCAACCCGTATCTCCAAATTATGGGGATACGGCCTACACGTATCCAATTGTGGATACGACACTAGCCACACACAATCAAATACATGTTAATTTGGTTTAATTGACCAATTGATAAATGCAAGATGTGTCAATCTCGGAATTTTCCTAAAATTGACACAAAATAACACATAACTTTCTCCATAGGCCTCCAATGAACCTAATTCCAATTCCTATGGGTAGCCTTAGCATATAGGATGGTTCCTAATAATTAAAATACATATTTATAGTCTAATAGAGGAAAAAAAACTGAATTTTACCTATTGGAAGATGGATTCCCAATGAAACCTCCAAATTGAGTAAAAATAGCCTCCAACTTGTAGATCCTTGCTTCTTCTTGTAGATCCTTACTTCCTCCTTGTAGATCCCTGCTTTAATGGCCTCCAATGATGATTTAGAAAGGAATTGGAAAGAAATTTGGATATAATTTGATGTAGGAATGAATAAATTTGGAAGAGAAAATCTAGATCTATATTTGAAATAAAAAATAAAGAGAGAGAATTTTTCCTCTATGAAATACATGGCCGGCTCCTATTTCCCTTCCCTAAGTTACTATATAATGTCTAAAATACCCCTTGGGGCCTCTCATGAAGAAATAATTAAGGAAGGAAGGTTCTAGTCTAATTGGTTTAACTTAATTAATCATCCTCCTAATGAATGTGCTTATTATTGGGCTCAATTCTAACTAGAATTAATTGTTGGTCCATGGATCTAATCTAAACTAGTTAGGTCCACTAAAATAAGTCCAAAATAATAAATTAACATCTAACAATAATTAAATAATACAATAAATAAATATTCAACATGTACAATATTTAATTAATTATAAAATGACCAAAATATCCTTTCCTAGAAAATATGGTAGTGACAAGTCTACCCCCTTAAAATAGTTCCATCCTTAAAATTCAAAAATAAAACTACCCCCAGAAAATAAAATAGAACAAAACAGAACATAATCAGGAAAGAACAAACCTCAAGGCACAAACAAATATAGGTTACGCTCTCGTATTTCATCCTCTCTGTCCCAAGTAGACTCCCATGGAGAGTGATGCCTCCATGCGACATGTACCAAGGGAATAGTCTGGTTCCTCAGCACCTTTTCTCTCCAATCCATAATCTCAACTGGCTACTCTAGATATCTAAGAGTAGGGACCACCTCTATCTCCGAAAGATCTAATACGTGACTAGGATCCGCCATATACCGTCTCAACTACGACACATGAAACACGTTGTGCACTCCCTCAAATACAGGAGGCCAGTCTAGTCTGTAAGAAACTTTACCGACCCTCTCGAGAATGCTGAAAGGTCCGATGAATCGCGGACTAAGCTTGACGCCTCTACCGAAATGAATCGTGCCTCGTGTCGGAGAAATCCTCAGAAATACCAAACCACCAACCTAGAATAAAACACAACCTTAAGAAATTAATCTATAACAAACAACCAATATCAAGCACAAAACAAAATCTAAAACTATACCTCAAACTCCAAAGGTCTCCGGTGGCTATCGGCCCAATGTCACTTTCTGTCTTGCACCACCCAAAGTCTGTCTCTGATCAGCTTAACCTTCTCTGTCGCATCCACAACCATCTCTGGCCCTAGCAAAACTCTCTCTCCAATATCGTCTCATAAAAAGGGATTACGACATCTTCGACCATACAAAGCCTCAAATTGTGACATCTCTATACTAGCCTGGTAGCTGTTGTTGTAAGTAAACTCTACCAAATAGAGATGGTCCTCCCAAGATCCTTTGAAATATAGTACACAGGTGTGCTTCATATCCTCGAGAGTCTGAATAGTTCTCTCTGACTGTCCATCTGTTTGGGGATTATATGCATTACTGAACTTGAGCTGGGTGCCCAAACTCGCCTGCAAACTCTTCCAGAAATGAGAAGTGTCACGACCTGCACCCGGTTTAGGGGCACGAGTGCGTGGGTACGTCCAGTCTACGCCGCAGCATCGGCGGTAGAACGCTGTCAAGGTCTTGATACTATCTAGCTAATGTCACACAACATCCAATCTTCATAAGGAGGCACGGATGACACAAATAAACGAGCACATACTCAATCACCGGATTACAGCACGATAAGATAACGAACAGAAATTAAATACAACACAAGTCCCAAAAAGTAGTATACTAACTCAACCATATCCAAGTCTCATCAAAAAAAATGCTGGAGACAAATCCGGGTACCAAATAATCTGCTAAAAGAACTAATCAGAAAACTAGAAGAATTAGTGATTCCGGCTAGACCTCCCGGAATCACAACTACTACCAAGTCTGCAGCTACTCACCATATGGTCCATAAAGTGTCGGACAGCGGTCCTCTAGGGCATAGTCTGGAAAAATGTTTTCAGTCAGGAAGGAGCAAAGCACAATCTCAAATAACAGTTCCATTTAATTGATAAGGACTATAAAGTAATAAACATGTCATGCTAGCTACTGAGAAGACATTGAAATAAATGCAATGGCAATTAAAGAGAGACAGGCAATGTAAAGAGACAGGCAATAGGCAATATGATACAGTCCGTGCATGTATGAAAATGAAAAAAATAAGGAACAGTATCATATATGGGTGATGTAGTATATGATTTAAATAGGGAATTGTAATATATTCTAAGTGTTTGAAATAGTAGTTTCAAAATGTGATCGGCTTGGGAACATGTACGATAGCTACAGGGCCTGGCTAATCATGGGTGAAGAGCATGATTAACACTTACAATTTTCTATACTACAATAAGAGGTTATGATCACATTTCTTACTAACTACTTCCCCGCCCCCAACTAGTACTGTGGATCCAACCATGACACGTCACGATACACGAGCAAGTCAAGTCTATCATGTACGATGCCTAATATACATATCGTGTACAATGTCAATACGATAATCAAGATAACATCTCATGACTGCAGATCCAAGCTATACTAGTCCGTGTAGCACAGTGTCAAGGATTCAGTTGTAACATTTCAAGATTATTGAATTTATAGAAATTATCAAGAAATTGGAAATTATCAGAGAATGTACTTGCCTTGGTCCTTAGCTGGTATTTATGGATGTCCTGTTCCAGAGTATCCCCTGGGTAAACCAACAGTCCTATAAACATATCACAAGCAAAACCACATTTGCATCAGATGCTATACTAACACAGTCTAAAAAATAGAGTTCGGGACTTCTCTAGGTATGATACTGGTCACCTAGGATCACCTAGTAGATAGATACAAAATTATACATATCTTAATTAACATGTGTACTTACAATATATATATCAAATTAAACACATATACAATATATATATGTATATACCTTAAAAATATGCCAAGGGTTTATACAAAAATATATATACACATATATATATATGCCAATACATTATATATATAATATTAAATACTAAAACACATATATAATACATGTTTATACTTATACCAAAATAAGTTTATATATATGTATATATACTTACATATACCAAAATGAAAATATAAATCTACATATATATATTGATACCAAAATACGGTCATTTTGAATATATATCAAAATACTGATATTCATATATATGTTTATACATATTCCAAAAATACATTTAATACGTATATACTATATGAAATTATACCAAATAAATATATGTATATTTGCACCCCAAAACATACATTTATATATAGGTATCTATATATTACCAAAATAATACATATTTTCTATATGAAAAATACAATACAATATACTAATTTAATTTATACTAGTATACTATATTAAATACACAATATTAAGAAAATACCCATAAACATACCTACATTATACCAAAATAATATTTATACACATTAATTAGATTTATACATATGCATATGAATTAATTATACATATACATATTGGTTATCATACACATACATGTATCTACCCATTAATTAATATATACTAATAGATATACTATTAATCATTAATTAAAATAATACTATACACATATGTATATAGTATTAGTTAAATAAATACTATACATATACCTACACATTGATTTAATATATACAATTACATATACATTAATTACACTAATTCATTAATTATATTAACATGCTAATACATTAATATTATTAACATACTAATACATTATGTGTTTAATTATTAATTAAATAAATGCTATATATATTCATGTATTTAAAATATTAATTAGATAAATGCTATACGTATATATATTAATATATGCTCATTCGTATATGCGTATATGTCTACACATTATTTTACATACAATTACATATACATATCTTAATATACTCATGTGTATATACATATGTATATATATACATATATATATATATATATATATATATATATATATATATATATATATATATATATATAAGAAGAAGAAGGAAGGGGAGAGAAGGGAACACACTGGGGTTGCTGCCGGGATGGCTGGCCGGCCGGAGGGGGAGTTGGCCGGCGGGGGAGGTTGAAGAGCAGAGGGAGCGGGGTTGGCCTGGCCGCCTGGGTCGGAATCAGAGCTCGGCCGGACTGCAGCCAGCGAGGTCGGCTTGTAGGCCGGAGGGGAATGGGAAGAAGTCCGCCGGAGTTGTCGGCTGATGCAGAAGGTCGGAGGGGAATGTCCACCGGAGTTCAGGGGGAGGCTGCGGGAACTCGGCCGCCGGTTGAAAGGGAATGATGAGCAGGCTGGAGGGGGTCGCTGTCGGGCAGTGGGCCGGCTGTGGAGTCGGCCGAGACACAGGGCCGCCGGGGGGAATGGAGGGTGGCCGGACTTGAGCAGGCCAGCGGAAGCTCCGGGCTAGAGGTCGGAGAGATGGCCGGACCGGCCGGGTGTAGAGAAATCAGTAGGTGAGGGTGAAGTTCCCCCCCTTTTCACTTTGAATTTCAGATTCAAAAATGAAGGAAGGAGAAGAAGAAAGGAGGAAGAAGAAGAAAAGAAAAGAAGAAAGGAAGGAGGCTACGTTGGAGGCTTGGTTGGGGAAACCTAGGTTTCTCTTGGGATTAGGGCTTTCTAGGAAAAGGTGTTGATGGTGACATGACATTATATAGGGGAGAGGGTTTGATGAAGGGTGAGGATTTGACCCCTAGAATGAGGGGTCCAGATTTATTTATGAAGGAAATAATTCATGTAGGAATGAGGGTGAGGGATAGTTAAATAATATTAGGTTCCCTCATTGTTTAAACAATTGGGTATTGACACAAAATATAAATTTGCAATTTAGCCCCCTTAAATTTGGAAAATTCCACAAACACATAAAATGACGAAAATTTGGCGAGCGATTCGGTGTTTGGTGTTTTGTAGGGTCAGGGGGCGCTGTAAGATTTGTGTGGGCTCAAATAACAGGGCACTGGAATAAAATTGGGATTTCAGAATCAGATAAAATAGTATCCTCAATTTAAATAGAAATAAATGCAAGTTGTGTTCAACAATTAATTAGGAGTACATGGGGCCAAAATCAGATCAGGTCATCAATACCAAAAATGAAGAAGACTCAGAACAGAATATTACCCTAATTTGGGCCGCACAAAAAATAGGTCAAGATTGTCCCCAAATTTTTGATTGGAACGCACAACGATGCAAAATAGGGATTTATTAAATAACGTCCGCGACGATTTTTGCGCGGCCAGAAATAATGTACAGAGAGCATAATTATGAGTTACAAAAATAGCAGAATGGAAGGCGGGCATGTCTAGGGCAAGATTGTGAATTTTGTTGGAAGACAAAAGATAGGGTAGCGCTCCAAATATCGAAGCAAAGGCAATGCGCAAAATATTAAATAAAATACGGAAATAAATTAAAATCTCCAATAATAAATTCTAGATAAAATAATAAAATCCAGAATTCCATAATTCAGACAGGTGTTCATTTACTAGGCTTCTAGGTCAAGTCTACTAGCTTAAAAATAAATTAACACTGTATACAATATTATATTTAATTACACATCACACATATTTATTTAAATTAAATACTATCATGCAATTAATTAATTGTAACTATAATAATATCAAATATTATAAAAAGTCAAAAATATCCCTATTTTCGGAATGTGGTAGTGACAAGTCTACCCACCTTAAAAGAATTTCGTCCTCGAAATTTAAAATCCTCAAAGTAGCATTTACTCATACACATTATTAATTTCCCTCAAGGTTTAAATTCATCATCCATGAAATTAGGTTATAATCTACAATGTCCTTTCACGATTTTTCAAAAATTATAAAATTATTGCATCCCTGAAAATCCTCGAAATAAAATCAAAGTCCATTTTTATCAAAAATTTCCTGAAAGTTTTTAGTTAACAATTCAATACTCGAAATTTAATATCTACTCCTCTAAATTTGATTTTTATCAATGAACAATTATAAAAATGTAATCTCGTTCCTCAAGTTTGAATTTAAACATTTATTCCATCAATAATTTTATTTCTCGATTTCCTCTTCCTCAAAATACTCAACAAATGCGACACTTAAGGATTCTCCAAATGCAACATCTCATATAAAATTCTAAAATTCATAACTTGCAATTAAATAAATATATTGATAAATCTCTCAAAATTCTAATTTAAATAACATGTCATAATATTCCTGGAATTAATTAAACCACCAATTATGCAATGTTAATTTCTTAACCCTCTATTTAAATCGATGCTTATCCTCGAATTTTAATCATCTTGTTAATCATCTTGTCTCTCCTGTCAAGTCATAACTCCTTTATGAATCTTCATCATGGTCAAACCCCGATAATCATGGTCTAAGAAAACCTTCCTACAATTATACAACATGCAATCTAAGGGGAGTATGTACGGTCATGGTGTCTTGTCATGGTATTGCAGTCTCTATATCAGGGGTACTACTAACTACACTATAACAAGAAAATCATGCATACAACTTGTATTAAGGAATCAACCAATCAATCAAGTAGATAGGAATAGAAGGAAGGAAAGAACAGAGCCTGCTAACACATTACCTGCAGTATCGGTCTCCTCGACCGTTATCGCAAATGCCCCGCCCTGCTGGGGTGGTTTTCTTCGCGGGTGCTGAGCATTATATGGTTCCACAGGTAGCCTAACTGGATCTCTATAATCTGAAGCTGCGCGCTGGCCGGGAAGATAAGGGGCTAGAAGACAATCCCTTACTCGATGTCCCGCAGCACCGCAGTGCAAACAAAGTCCTAGTCTCGTTCTACAGCTCTCCCAAAGGTGACCTGGCTTCTTACAGAAATGACAGGTCTGCTGTGTCTCTCTCGGAGGCTGTTGCTGATTCTGCTGAACACGGACTGGTGCCTGGTACTGTTGTTGATACTGATACGCCCATAGGTGTTGTTGGATAGGAACTGGTGCCAGGTACTGCGGTGGATGCTGAAATATCCATGGTTGTTGCTGACTATGAAATGGTACTTGGTACTGCTGTTGATGCTGAATACGGGGATGCTTGGCCGGTCCTGTGTTACCATTCGTATCTCCAAAAGTATTGTGACTCCTCTTAGGCCTAAGATCCAGATCCTCTTCTGCGATCTGAGCATCCATCAAGATAGCCTCATAGGTAGCGGTACGCTGACCAGAAGTGCGTGACCGAATCTCTCTCGTCAGTCCCTTTCTAAAATTCCGGGCTCGATCTCCTGGGTCCCGAATCATAGACGATGCAAAATGGCTCAATCTACAGAATTCTGCAGCGTACTCGTCGACCGACATGTTTCCTTGAACCAAGTCATGAAACTGACTTTCCAAGGTTCCCAATGCCACGTCGGGAAAGAACTTCTCCTTGAAGAGTTCCTTGAAGGTCTCCCAAGTAAGTCCTTGTGCAGTAATTCTCGGCTCTGTGCGATACCACGTAAGTGCGATATCAAACATCTGACTGCCAGCGGCTTCTATCTGCAAGTTCTCTGGAATCTGGGTCAATCGCAGGCTCCTCTCTATATCTTCTAGCCAGTCGTCAACGTAGAGTATTCCTTCGGTGCCTTTAAACTCTCGAGGCATCATCCTCTTGAAATCCACTATAGTGCCTGATCTCTGCTGCTGGCCAGGAAACTGCTGGTACTGTGCTACTCTCTCCAAAGCTTGGAGAGTCACTTGATGGGCATTCTCCATATTTTCTTTCATCAGCTCGGTTTGTGCCTGGTGTGCTTCTGCTTGCACCCTCTGGGCCTCAGCTTGAACTCGCTGAGCATCTGCCGTCACTCTCTGGGCATCTACCATGCCTTGGATCAAAGTAAACATCTGCGTTCCGTCAATGGGCAAGCCTCCGGGAATCGGAGTCGGTGGAGGAGGAAGATAACCTACGTGTATCGGAGATGTAGGAGGAACTACGGCTGTCTGTCCCTCAGGTGGAGAGGTGGCAGACCCCTCTAAAGCTGATGTTCCCGCTCTCATAGATCGTGTCTTCGGCGGCATCCTGAAGACAGACCCAAAAGAATCAATTTAGGCAAAAATGCGATATTATCAAGGAAGGACAGTACAGTTCTAAAGAGGCAACATTCAAGATAAAAGATTAGAAATAAACCCTAGTTGTGATTGCACAGGTCAAAGGTGCATCTAAGGTTTGATACCTTTATCCCCTAGGTATCACAGTTCTACTCGAAACATACTCACTGCTAGCTTCCTTTCCTACTGCAATCATCGATGCTAGTTATCCTTATCACTCAAGTGCATATCAAATGCAATACACTATACTAAGTACTGTTCTCTCTCTAATACAATCCTAGATGAACACCCAAGTCAGTTTGCAGTGAAATCACTATCATGCTCAAGCAACATATCCTTACACATGCATCTCATATACTTATATACTAATATATCTCTCTTACTATAAGACTTTATCCTCCAAACAAAGTCCTCGAAACTAACTCCTCGAATAAATTTTAAAGTAAAATTGCATATACTTTCCTCAAGGTCAAACTTTCAAATACTGAATGAAAATTTTATAAATTCCCAAATCCTTGCAGCTCGTCTAGATTCATTGAATTGAATCTGAATCCTCAAGAATAAAATTTTAATAACAATATTTCAACTCCTCAATTTCAAAATCTTTGCAATTCATTGAAATCTTCAAAATAAAATTTTAATAACAATCTCAATCTTCTCAGAATTCAAAAATTTGAAATTTATTTTCAATCTTAAATTTAAAGATTTAAATCCACCTTCTGTAGTCCAATAGCTCTAATGTTAATCATTTTTACTGTCTTCATCGTCATGCGTCATCTGTTAATACCATAAATTAGTCTGCAAATTCATCTTGATATGAAATCAAACCCTACAATGGAACCGAAATCCTAACTTAATAACTAATCAACAATAATCAAATTCAATATCAATAAGTGAGAATGGACGGAACAAGGGAAGGATTTTTAAATT
Organism: Iris macrosiphon; assembly: GCA_036927795.1. Lineage (NCBI taxonomy): Eukaryota > Viridiplantae > Streptophyta > Magnoliopsida > Asparagales > Iridaceae > Iris > Iris macrosiphon. Next base: position 138,716,154 of record JAYESA010000019.1, on the reverse strand, counting down.
GGAAGTTTTAACAAGATTCTCAGGGGTTATCCCAGGAATCTCTCAAGGAATTGTGATTGAGTACTCGCTCTCATCCTAGTATCCTATGTCCTAGATCCTATCGCAGGCACGCAGTAGTATAACAAGGATGCCACACTACTACGACATCGCACAACTCGCGAAGTCTGACCTGCATGGGCCACCACTAAAAACGTGTCACGACCCACACCCGGTTTAGGGGCACGAGTGCGTGGGTACGTCCAGCCAACGCCGCAGCATCGGCGGTAGAACGCTGTCAAGGTCTTGATACTATCTAGCTAATGTCACACAACATCCAATCTCCATAAGGAGGCACGGATGACACAAATAAACGAGCACATACTCAATCACCGGATTACAGCACGATAAGATAACGAACAAAAATTAAATACAACACAAGTCCCAAAAAGTAGTATACTAACTCAACCATATCCAAGTCTCATAAAAAAAAAATGCCGGAGACAAATCCGGTACCAAATAATCTGCTAAAAGAACTAATCAGAAAACTAGAAGAATTAGTGATTCCGGCTAGACCTCCCGGAATCACAACTACTACCAAGTCTGCAGCTACTCACCATATGGTCCATAAAGTGTCGGACAGCGGTCCTCTAGGGCATAGTCTGGAAAAATGTTTCCAGTCAGGAAGGAGCAAAGCACAATCTCAAATAACAGTTCCATTTAATTGATAAGGACTATAAAGTAATAAATATGTCATGCTAGCTACTGAGAAGACATTGAAATAAATGCAATGGCAATTAAAGAGAGACAGGCAATGTAAAGAGACAGGCAATAGGCAATATGATACAGTCCGTGCATGTATGAAAATGAAAAGAACAAGGAACAGTATCATATACGGGTGATGTAGTATATAATTTAAATAGGGAATTGTAATCTATTCTAAGTGTTTGAAATAGTAGTTTCAAAATATGATCGGCTTGGGAACATGTACGATAGCTACAGGGCCAGGCTAATCATGGGTGAAGAGCATGATTAACACTTATAATTTTCTATACTACAATAAGAGGTTATGATCACATTTCTTACTAACTACTTCCCCGCCCCCAACTAGTACTGTGGATCCAACAATGACACGTCACGATACACGAGCAAGTCAAGTCTATCATGTACGATGTCTAATATACATGTCGTGTACAATGTCAATACGATAATCAAGATAACATCTCATGACTGCAGATCCAAGCTATACTAGTCCGTGTAGCACAGTGTCAAGGATTCAGTTGTAACATTTCAAGATTATTGAATTTATAGAAATTATCAAGAAATTGGAAATTATCAGAGAATGTACTTGCCTTGGTCCTTAGCTGGTATTTATGGATGTCCTGTTCCAGAGTATCCCCTGGGTAAACCAACAGTCCTATAAACATATCACAAGCAAAACCACATTTGCATCAGATGCTATACTAACACAGTCTAAAAAACACTTAGTTCGGGACTTCTCTAGGTATGATACTGGTCACCTAGGATCACCTAGTAGATAGATACAAAATTATACATATCTTAATTAACATGTGTACTTACAATATATATATCAAATTAAACACATATACAATATATATATGTATATACCTTAAAAATATGCCAAGGGTTTATACAAAAATATATATACACATATATATATATGCCAATACATTATATATATAATATTAAATACTAAAACACATATATAATACATGTTTATACTTATACCAAAATAAGTTTATATATATGTATATATACTTACATATACCAAAATGAAAATATAAATCTACATATATATATATTGATACCAAAATACGGTCATTTTGAATATATATCAAAATACTGATATTCATATATATGTTTATACATATTCCAAAAATACATTTAATACGTATATACTATATGAAATTATACCAAATAAATATATGTATATTTGCACCCCAAAACATACATTTATATATAGGTATCTATATATTACCAAAATAATACATATTTTCTATATGAAAAATACAATACAATATACTAATTTAATTTATACTAGTATACTATATTAAATACACAATATTAAGAAAATACCCATAAACATACCTACATTATACCAAAATAATATTTATACACATTAATTAGATTTATACATATGCATATAAATTAATTATACATATACATATTGGTTATCATACACATACATGTATCTACCCATTAATTAATATATACTAATAGATATACTATTAATCATTAATTAAAATAATACTATACACATATGTATATAGTATTAGTTAAATAAATACTATACATATACCTACACATTGATTTAATATATACAATTACATATACATTAATTACACTAATTCATTAATTATATTAACATGCTAATACATTAATATTATTAACATACTAATACATTATGTGTTTAATTATTAATTAAATAAATGCTATATATATTCATGTATTTAAAACATTAATTAGATAAATGCTATACGAATATATATTAATATATGCTCATTCGTATATGCGTATATGTCTACACATTATTTTACATACAATTACATATACATATCTTAATATACTCATGTGTATATACATATGTATATATATACATATATATATATATATATATATATATATATATATATATATATATATATATATATATATATATATATATATATAAGAAGAAGAAGGAAGGGGAGAGAAGGGAACTCACTGGGGTTGCTGCCGGGATGGCTGGCCGGCCGGAGGGGGAGTTGGCCGGCGGGGGAGGTTGAAGAGCAGAGGGAGAGGGGTTGGCCAGGCCGCCGGGGTCGGAATCAGAGCTTGGCCGGACTGCAGCCAGCGAGGTCGGCTTGTAGGCCGGAGGGGAATGGGAAGAAGTCCGCCGGAGTTGTCGGCTGATGCAGAAGGTCGGAGGGGAATGTCCACCGGAGTTCAGGGGGAGGCTGCGGGAACTCGGCCGCCGGTTGAAAGGGAATGATGAGCAGGCTGGAGGGGGTCGCTGCCGGGCAGTGGGCCGGCTGTGGAGTCGGCCGAGAGCACAGGGCCGCCGGGGGGAATAGAGGGTGGCCGGACTTGAGCAGGCCAGCGGAAGCTCCGGGCCAGAGGTCGGAGAGATGGCCGGACCGGCCGGGTGTAGAGAAATCAGTAGGTGAGGGTGAAGTTCCCCCCGTTTTTACTTTGAATTTCAGATTCAAAAATGAAGGAAGGAGAAGAAGAAAGGAGGAAGAAGAAGAAAAGAAAAGAAGAAAGGAAGGAGGCTACGTTGGAGGCTTGGTTGGGGAAACCTAGGTTTCTCTTGGGATTAGGGCTTTCTAGGAAAAGGTGTTGATGGTGACATGACATTATATAGGGGAGAGGGTTTGATGAAGGGTGAGGATTTGACCCCTAGAATGAGGGGTCCAGATTTGTTTATGAAGGAAATAATTCATGTAGGAATGAGGGTGAGGGATAGTTAAATAATATTAGGTTCCCTCATTGTTTAAACAATTGGGTGTTGACACAAAATGCAAATTTGTAATTTAGCCCCCTTAAATTTAGGAAATTGCACAAACACATAAAATGACGAAAATTTGGCGAGCGATTCGGTGTTTGGTGTTTTGTAGGGTCAGGGGGCGCTGTAAGATTTGTGTGGGCTCAAATAACAGGGCACTGGAATAAAATTGGGATTTCAGAATCAGATAAAATAGTATCCTCAATTTAAATAGAAATAAATGCAAGTTGTGTTCAATAATTAAATAGGAGTACATGGGGCCAAAATTAGGTCAGGTCATCAATACCAAAAATGAAGAAGACTCAGAACAGAATATTATCCTAATTTGGGCCGCACGAAAAATAGGTCAAGATTGTCCCCAAATTTTTGATTGGAACGCACAACGATGCAAAATAGGGATTTATTAAATAACGTCCGCGATGATTTTTGCGCGGCCAGAAATAATGTACAGAGAGCATAATTATGAGTTGCAAAAATAGCAGAATAGAAGGCGGGCATGTCTAGGGCAAGATTATGAATTTTGTTGGAAGACAAAAGATAGGGTAGCGCTCCAAATATCGAAGCAAAGGCAATGCACAAAATATTAAATAAAATACGGAAATAAATTACAATCTCCAATAATAAATTCTAGATAAAATAATAAAATCCAGAATTCCATAATTCAGACAGGTGTTCATTTACTAGGCTTCTAGGTCAAGTCTACTAGCTTAAAAATAAATTAACACTGTATACAATATTATATTTAATTACACATCACACATATTTATTTAAATTAAATACTATCATGCAATTAATTAATTGTAACTATAATAATATCAAATATTATAAAAAGTCGAAAATACCCCTGTTTTCGGAATGTGGTAGTGACAAGAAGTGAAATGACTGTCTCGATTCGAGACTATACTGATGGAAACCCCATGTATCATGACGATCTACCTCATATACATCTCTGCCATCTTCTCCGTAGACAAATCCACCTTGAAAGGCAAAAAGTGGGCTGACTTGGTCAACCTGTCAATAATGACCCAAATCGCGTCTTTTCCTCCTGGAGATCGTGGAAGTCCGAACACAAAATCCATAGTAATATGCTCCCACTTCCATTCTGGAATGGGTAATGTCTAAAGTAAACCACCTGGCCTCTGCCTCTCAGCTTTCACCTGCTGGCACACTAAGCATCTGGATACAAACTGTGCCACTTCTCTCTTCATGCCATACCACTACACACTCTCTCGCATATCCCGATACATCTTGTTGGCACTTGGATATATAAAATACTGAGAGCGATACGCTTCCTATAATACCTCCTCATGCAGCTCCCTATTAGGCACACATAATCTAACACCATGCCGCAAAGAACCATCCTCAGCAATGGTGAAATCATCCTCCAATCCTTCTCTCACCTGAGCTCTGATACTCCTCAGAGATACATCCTCATATTTGGCTGCCTTGATCTTGTCCATCAACTCTGAGTGTATCTGCAACCCCACATAAGCATTTTAAAACCATCAACTCTCATATTAATACCCAAACTCTCCAAGTCTTCCAACAAATATTGATCCTACGTCAACAACATAGCTACCGGATACCTGCTCAAGGCATCGGCAACTACATTGGCTTTTCCAGGATAATACTGCAAAGATATGTCAAAATCCTTCAACAGTTCCAACCAAGGACGCTACCTCATGTTCAACTTCTTCTGAGTAAAAATATACTTTAATCTCTTATAGTCTGTAAAGATCACCATACGCTCTCCGTACAAATAGTATTTCCACAACTTAAGGGCAAAGATGACTGCTGCCAACTCCAAATCATGGGTAGGATAGTTCTTCTCATGAGGATGCAACTGCCTGGATGCATAGGCAATCACTTTTCCATTCTTCTGAAGAACATAACCCAGACCTTTTCCTGATGCATCACTATAAATAGTGAAAACTCTAGACCCTGATGGCAATGTCAAAATAGGAGCAGACATCAACCTCTTCTTCAATTACTTAAAAGAAACCTGGCACTCCTTTTTCCAAACAACTCTGCATTCTTCCTGGTGAGTCTAGTTATTGGCTCAGCAATCCTCAAAAAATCTTGCACAAACTTCCTGTAGTAGCCTGCTAGACCCAAGAAACTCCTAATCTCTGTAACTGAACTCGGGGTCTTCCAAGATTCCACTGCTGTGATCTTCTTCGGATCCACTAAAATTCTATCACCAGTAACAACATGTCCCAAGAACTCCACCTTGTCCAGGAAGAACTAACATTTGGACAACTTTCCATACAACTTCTTCTTCCTCAGCACATCCAACACAATCCATAAATGATCCTCGTGCTCCTCCAGTGTCTTCGAGTATATGAGTATGTCATCGATGAACACCACCACAAACTTGTCAAGGTACTGGTGGAACACCTTTTTCATCAAATTCATAAATACCGCCGGAGCATTAGTCAACCCAAACGACATTACCATAAACTCATACTAGCCATACTGAGTTCGAAAAGCAGTCTTCGAAATGTCCTCCGGCTTTACTTTCACCTGGTGGTAGCCTGATCTCAAGTCTATCTTGAAAAATACCTTGGAACCACTCAACTAATCGAACAAGTCATCAATCCATGGAAACAGGTATTTATTCTTGATAGTGAGATTATTCAATGCTTATAATCAAGGTTTTTCCAGAATCTAGATAAGAATCGCCCATCCCTATCTGAGACATTGAGATTGGCACTCCATGTACCCGGACAATCTGATCTAAGTAAATTTGAGCCTAACGGTCTGCACTCTATGTACTTTTGATTGCTATAAAATTAGCCGACTTGGTAAGCCAATCCACGATGACCCAAATCACATCATTTCCCTCCCACTTCCACTCCGAAATGGTGAGGTTCTGTAACTCTCCGTCGGGTCGCTGGTGTTCTTCCTTCATACATTGACAATCCAGACATCGTGATACGAACAATGCCATATCTTTTTTATGCCATGCCACCAAAATATTGTGCGTAGATCATTATACATTTTGGTGCTTCCTGGATGCAAGGTGTACTTAGCATAATGAGCCTCAGTCAGTATTTTCTTCCCGAGTTTATCATCCTTAGGAACACATAATCTACCCTTAAGCCACAATATTTTATTCTTGCGTTCAACGAAATCGGTTGCCTTTCCTGCTGAAATCAACTCACATATCTTCAGCAGGAAAATGTCATCCTTTTGTGAGGATTTGATCTTTTTGAGCAAGTTTGGTTCTAACTGCAATTGAGCCAGCTGCGCTCCCTGTGTGTGAACTTTGTATTCGATGCCCATTTCTTCCAACTCTCGAAGTAACGTACTTGACATAGATAATGATCCGACAAATTTCTAACTCAATGCATCTGCCACAACGTTTTCTTTTCCCGACGTATAAGAAATCGTCAAGTCATAATTCTTTATCAGTTCCAGCCATCGTTATTGTCTCAAGTTTAATTCCTTTTCGGTGAATATGTATTTAAGGTTTTATGATCCGTGAAGATCTTGCATGACACTCCATAGAGATAGTGTTGCCACAATTTCAACGCAAACACAATTGTCGTAAGTTCCAAATCATGCATCGGGTAATTCTTTTCATGTTGTTTAAACTGTCTTGAGGCATAGGCAATTACTTTCCCATGCTGCATAAGAACACATCCCAATCTGAGACGAGATGCATCACTGTAGATCTGAAATTCCTCAGGTCCATCTGGAACAATAAGAATTGGAGCTGAGACGAGCCGCTGCTTCAGTTCCTGAAAACTTCTCTCACATTCGTCTGTCTAATTGAATACTATTCCCTTTTGGGTGAGGTGAGTCAGAGGCGACACCAATCTTTGTGAAGTTCTTTATGAATCTCCAATAGTAGCCAGCCAAACCGAGAAAACTTCTGATCTCACTAGCCGATGTAGGTTGTTTCCAGTCTACCACTGCCTCTATTTTCTTTGGGTCAACTGATACACCATCTGCCAAAATAATATGCCTAAAAAATGCTATACTGCTTATCCAGAACTCGTACTTGCTTATATTGGCATATAACTGATGTTCACGTAGTGTCTACAGTACGGTCCTTAAATGTTCAATGTGAGTTTCTCTATTCTCGAGTAGATTAAGATATGATCGATGAATACGATGACGAACATCTCTAAGGAGGGTCAGAATACTCGATTCATCATATCCATGAAAGTTGCTGGAGCATTGGTCAAACCAAAAGGCATAACCAAAAACTCGTAGTGTCTATATCTTTTACGAAAAGTCGACTACGGAATATCCTCTGGTTTGATTGTCAATTGGTGATACCCTGAATGAAGATCAATCTTTGAAAATACTGTTGCGCCTAGAAGTTGATCAAACAGATCATAAATTCTTGGCAACAGATGCTTGTTCCGGACTGTCATTTTATTTCATTCCTGATAATAAATGCAAAGATGCATTGTGCCATCTTTCTTCTTCACCAACAGCATTGGAGCTCCCCAAGGTGAAATACTTGGACGAATGTAGCCATGATCTATTAACCCTTATAGTTGTTACTTCAGTTCTTTTAATTCGGCAGGAGCCATTCGATATGGAACTTTTGATATCGGCCGAGTATCTAGAAATGTGTCAATACTGAACTCAATTTTTTGATCTGGAGGTATTCCAGGTATCTCCTCTGAAAATATGTCGGAGAATTCTACTACGACTTCGGTCTCACCTGAGTTTGCGCCCTTCATCCGAGTGTCCCGTATAGAAGGAAGGTACCCTTCACACCCCGAATATAGCATACGTCTTGCCGTCATTGCCGATACCACCATCACTGTTTTAGCCGTCGAACTATACGAATAAGAGAACTATGCCTCGCCAGGAATGCAAATCATAACTCTCTTCTCCGTATAGTCAATTGTCGTATTGCATGCTCCAAGCCAATCCATGCCTAAGATAATATCGTAATCGGCGATGTCCAGGACTATTGAATCCAAGGACACGTACTTTCCTCCAATACAAATGTAACCATCCCTGCAAATTGAACTTGCAGGCAAATCTATTCCGGATGAAGTGTTGACACAATGATTCATATCTAACGGCGTCTTACAAAGTTTATTTTTATTAGCAAATACAGATGATATGAAGCTGTATAGCATTAGAGTCAAATAGTACATAATAGAGTCAAATAGTACACGAGCAGGTATTTCTCTGTAAAGTAATATAACTGTTATAATAGTGCTTGAGGCAAGCACTTCTTCTTGAGTCAGTGCAAACACTCTACCCTGTCCTCCTAGTCATGGGCTCTGAGCATTTACAACTGCCACCTGCGGAGCTCGTGGCGCTTGTCCACGATTCTGATTGTACTATTGATCACGATTCTGATTGCGATATTGATCGTGATTCTGATTTCTTTCCCCACTATTACACCACACAGCCTTGTGATCCAAACTGCCACACTTAAAATATCCAGCCCGACACTCGTGTTGACGGTGTCCAATCCTCTTGCACCTGTTACAGTACGATCGTTGATAAGGTCTCATATTGTCATTTATGTTTTGAAGCTTGGAAGCATCAGAACCATTAGCGGCCATGGGTTATTTGTAGCAGTTCCCACGGTTGTGCTGTGTTGCCCCACGAGGATAAAATTTCTCCATCTCGAGAGCCGCTTTATTGGCTTTCTGGTACGTCGCATACTTTCAGTTGAGAACATCACGCTGTAATCCCTTATTCAGACCTTCAATGAATCATAGTCGCTTTGCCTTATCATTCGGTATCATGTAGCTGCCGAACTTGGATCGTTTTAAGAACTCTGCTTCATAGTTGTCGACGGACATATTGCCCTGCTCGAGCGATAAGAACTCTTTTTCCTTCTTGTGACGGCAATTGGTGGAATAAACTGTGCGATGAATGCCTGCTTAAATGTCTCCTAAGAGACTTTGGCTTCTTGGTTGGCACCGCATAATGCTTGTCTCTTTGACTCCCACCAGTCTTCTACTTAGAGACGTAGCTGCATAGTCGCACAATCTACTCTTTTGGGGCCTTGCACATCCAATATACGGAAGATGCCCTCTAAAGTATTTAAGAAGCCTATTACTTCCTCTGGTTCTGCCTTGCCATTGAACTCAGGTGGATTGCAGATTTAGAATTCAGAAATCTTGAATGTCGATCGCCCTTCTTGGAGGCTGTTTCGTCTCCTCTACTTCTACTACTACTGTCTCTTTTGCGACAGCCACTTCGGTCTCGTTGTTATTCTCAGTTAATGTAGCCACCGGTTGAGACAAGATATCAACTTGCTGCTGTTGTGTATCGAATCATGCTTGAAACTGGTTAGTAAGATGCGCTTGAAGCTGTGCTTGAAGCTGCGCTTGAAGCTGATGATATTGTGCCTCAATCATCTTGTGATATGCATCACTCTGCTTCCTCTGCGCCTCTAACATTTTTATTACTTTTTCTATTGGGTCAGACGATGATGTCACCTTGGCGCTATCACCCTAAGTCATCTGCAAAAGAAATAACTTCCATTAGCACTCATAAAATATTTATGGGCTTATTGTATGAAACATTATTTCATGCAGCATTATCGAAAAACAAATCATTTGAGAAAATCGTTATTGTTTGAAAACTTCCACTTGAAAACTAATTTTTGAAATTTAAGGAACTTTAAACCGTGCTACGATACCAACTTGCCATGCCTCGGTTCCGCATAACCGATTCGTCCTCGCATTTGGTTCCGCAGAACCGTTCGTCCTCGCTCGACGTGATGTTGTACAAGTCTGGGGTTGCACTTGTACAAGACAAGAACATGCACATTGTGTCACATATCTTTTGTAAATAGTTCCACAATACAACAATAGATTATAAACACACATTTTTATAGGAATAAAATAATTCTTTTATTGATTTATTGTAACGAAGTATAATTTTCTCAACACCGAAATGGAAATACCTGAACGGCTTACATAGCTTTGCACAAAAGAAAGACTGATAGGCTGACATGTAAGAATGCCTTAATCCCATACCTTATGTCCCTTTATTACTTCTTGGAAATTTGAAAACAACTACTAAAAATCTTTGAAATACTTTAGAAATAGGAAGAAGCTTGAAAAGACTACAACAAAAGCTCTAATTCCCTTGAGCGTTCCCGGTATCTCGGTCACCTAGTTTGTCCACAGAGACGTGGGTCAGTACTTAACTTGTAATGGTGAGCAGAACTAGCCCACTCACCTTAACCAACACTCCTTAATTAAGGTAGCAGTTAATTAGGCAACATTATGAATGCAATATTTCAATAGGCAACCGTTCATGCAGTAAAATATATATAAGCTTTGCACATATAAAATCTTTACCCCAGCCAATGGCCATTCCTTATCCTATTTCGCATAACTGATTCCGCAAAACTGATTCATCCTCGCATTCGTTTCTGTAGAACCGTTCATCCTCGCTAGGTGTGATGCCGTACAAGCCTAGGATTATACTTGTACAAGGAAAGAACGTGCACATTGTGTCAAATTTCTTTTGTAAATAGTTCCAAAACACAGCAGCAGATTATAAAACACACATTTTATAGAAAAAAATAATTTTTTTATTGATTCATTGCAACAAAGTATAATTTTTTCAGCACCGAAATGGAAATGCCTGAACGGCTTACATAGCTTTGCATAAAAGAAATACTAATAAGATGACACGAAATAATGTTCTTATCCCATACATTATGCCCCTTTATTACTTCTTGGAAACTTGAAAACAACTACTAGAAATCTTTGAAATATTTTGGAAATAGGAAGAAGCTTGAAAAGACTACAACAAAAGCTTTAATTCCCTTGAGCGCCCCCGGTATCTCGGTCACCTAGTTTGCCTACAGAGATGTGGGTCAGTACTTAACTTGTACTGGTGAGCAGAACTGGCCCACTCACCAAAATCGACACTTCTTAATTAAGGCAGCAGTTAATTAGGCAACATTATAAATATAATATTTTAATAGGCAATAATTTATAAGCAATATTTCATACAGTAAAATATATATATAAGCTTTTCACATATGGAATCCTTACCCCGGCCAATGGCCGTTCCCGTATAATTTATAGGATTTTTCTTACCGCCCCTGCATAAGACATCATTAGTATGCAACTCATTCTCACTGGATTATTTGTGGTATAGCACCACGATGGACATGCCATAAAAGACTTCGATGGGCGTGTGATGTGCTATTCAAAGGAAGTAGCAAGCCTCAATAAATGTCTCGCTTATCCCCGACGCTACCAAATCGCTACTATTTCTCCCGGGCCGAACCGTCCCCAGTGCCCCAAATCCCTTTTGAGAAAATTTACTACCTTGTGCATAAGTTGTCCATGACCATACAATGCATCTATGACTATATGATAAGAATAAATAACAGTGTAATGTATTAAAATATTCAGAGCAGTAATGCATATTTCTCCATTCTTATTTTAGCATACTTATTCACTTGATTCAATTGGTAGTCCATAGACTCTAATTTACCGCTAAGTCATGGCACCAAACTATGACACAATGATTGTATCCTTCCCTGTGTTACATAATTGAACTTCTCTTTTATCAATGCAATTCCATTAATTTATAATAGTGGTATGAAACTTGTGGCATTAGTGGCTTTATCGATCATTAAACTTAGTAATGTTACAAGAGAACATTATTGATTATTAGCAGGAAAGAGTAGAAAAGAAGGTACAAAACTGCTCACCAAATAAAAAATGACGAGAAAGAAAAGACGCTTGTTCGTTCAGGCTCCAGTCAGACGTCTATCTGCATTGGTACCAACTTTTGGTTAGATTACCATCTTTATTTCTCTCAGAGTTCTCTAGAATGAATGCATGCAAGCAATAAAAATGGGCTAAACAATCAATCATCAAAAACCAATCACAAAAATACATTCATCAAAACCAAGCAACGAAAATCCAAGAAAGCCAACTAAAAATCCAACGAAAGCTATTAGATTCATTACAACAGAAGCCAATCCATGAATTGGAAAGGTTTATTGCCTTGTCCGTGATCGATTTTGCCGTAAGGTTTGTCTATACTCAATTTTGACTGAGTCAATCGAGTCATAAGCCTTATATAGTGCACCGCTAGGAGCGGAACACTACACATTACAGGCTAGACAAACACAGCTATGTACCGATGGTCAAGAATCTTTTGTTGGTAACTTTACTTATTCTGATGCTCGTAACAAGATTGAGTTAGCAAGATATATTATTTGTGAGGAACAACCCTCTGTATTTGGTCAGTGTGGTTTTTATTATAATTATACAAGTAATACGCTTAATTCTTATTTTTTTTAAAGTTTTTAGATCTATTGCTAGAGCAAAAGATCTATTTTTTTTTCAAAAAGATAAGGTTGCTTTGAAAGAAAATTTTATGCATGTTAGTAAATTAGCTCTAACTTCTGATATATGGACTACTAAGCAAAATTATGCTTATATTTGTATCACGACACATTATATAGATCCAAGATGGATGTTGCAAAAATGAATTATTTGTCTAAGGCCTTTAGAATTTTTACATATCGGCGCTGTAATCGGTGGCGCAATAATGCAATTTGTTTGTGAATATTATATTCACAATAAAATATTTTTGATTTCTTTTGATAATGCTAGTAATAACACTTCTTCTATTAATGTTTTGAAAACATAATTTACACATATGTTAGTAGGTAGACTTTTTATGTTAGATGTGCTTGTCATATTATTAATTTGATTGTACAATAATGTCTTAAATTCTTTCAACTAAATTTAGAAAATGTTAGATTATGTTTACAGAGTTTGAATACTTCTGCAAGTAGACAACAAGCTTTTACAATTTTATGTACACAATATGGTGTTACTTTTAGCTGATTTGTTAGGGATGCACCATATAGATGTAATTCTAGTTATTTAATGTTGAAATCTTCCATGAAGTTTAATGTCACACCCCAAAACCAGAGTACTGGAGAGCGGAGATGGAGAAAGCCAGATATTTATACCAGAGTACTAATACTCCGAGATACGGTCACGGCTGTTTAGACATGTGAGGGTTTAACTCTACAATCAAACAGTCATTCCTGGGTCAAGAGTTCTAGGTGTCTTAATCTCAAACAAGCAGCAAGTTACAAGATGTATAATAACCAAACATATAATAGTAAGGCATCCTAAACTATAAATACACAGATGATCATGAAGCTACTTACCAAATGAAGAACTAGCAATAATATAATATTATAAAATTATCTCTAGAATGTGCTTTACATGTAGGCCCGCATGCTAGAATGTCAAGTTCTAAAATATGAGCAAAATATGTGCTCGGTGGCTACACGCCTCAAAAGTATAAGTACAAGATCAAGTGAGTGATGAAGAAGAAACCTACTCAGGTCCTCGGGTGCTCCTGGTGTTCACCATCTTGAGGCAGAAAATATGGGAGATCTTGCGGTCCTTCTCCAAAATCTGGCCATACAAAACCAATGGGGTCATAATCCAAAATATCAAGTACCACAAGTGAGACAACTTAGGAACTAAAAACCAGTATCCAAATAAATTAGTAAGAAATAGCACAAGGATTAAGTTAAATAAGTGGAGCAGGTAAAATAACAGATAAATAATTTTGGAGTAATTAAACAAGGATATCTAAAATCAGTACTTAGGTTACTGACTCCAGATCAGTTGTTAAATAAATCAGGACAGGAATAGACTAGACCAAAAATCAAGCAATCAAGGCCAATAATATCCTACGACTTGCTATCATTAGTTAACTAGGGTTATCACAGTTCTAGTTACTACACATATAATTTTTGAGATTCTATCAAGCGCATGCTCTGCAGACTATCCGGGTTATCTAGGCATAATGATACATAGAATAGATTATATCAGGTATAGTAATTTACAGGAATATATAACACTCGACGGCGTGCTGGAAGAGTATCCCTCACGACGGAGAGCTCCAAATCCATCAGGTGTCGCTGTGATAACGAAATTGCATGTAACCAGGAAATCTCTCTAGATGTTTTTAATTCATTAATCTAGTTGTTATCCTAGGCCAGTTATCAAGAATTCCTGATTGTGGTGCTCAAGAATTTGCCTTAGACATGATGCAGGACAGGACATGGCAATAGCTTTATATGTACATTCAGGACAGGAACAAGCAAATCAACTACGGGATTTATCTTAATAATTCAATCATTACAGTTCAAAAAATTCTAGTATGTCAGGAGTGCATTTCGTTAAGCCACTATCAGGAGTATCGATACATGATAGGTTAACTTAATATGACGAGCTATTATCAGGAATATCAGGGCTAGTCTGGTATTGGGAGTTCAAGATTAACAATATCAATACAATCCTTGTTCAGGGAATTCCATGTTCTCCCAGGTTGTCACAATCATGTTATAAGCAGTTTAGAGAAAAATTGCATGCATAAGAATCAAGAAAAATAGGCTAAACAAGAAAATATATTAAAAGGAATTAAAATACTATAAGTGCCATAGGAGCATGAGATAAACATGAGCATAGAAATGGCCGTATGAACAAGTCTAGAGTATGGATCACAACAGGCGCATGAAATTAAGGCCGCATGAGAATGATAGGCGCATGGGGTAAGCTGGCTGCATAAGAGATACATTGTCCACTCCTTGGTTAAAGTGCTAAATGACGAACAATAAATACAAAGTCAGATAATTGACTGATGTGATTGGTCGTGTCAGAGTAGTGACTGATGTGACTGGTCAAGACAGGGAGTCAGAGGGAAAAGACAAAAAATCAGGAAAAGTCATGCCAAGGTCGATTTAGTCATGCACTCAATAAAAGAAGTGACGCATGAGTCTATGGCCGCATGGATACCTTTATGCGTCCAATGAGTCAGTACAAAGAGTTTCTGCTACTTAGATTTTTCAAGCACTTTGTTTCAAAAATCCAAGTGAGGATTCAGCCAAGTGCCCATTAATTTAGGCACATGCTGTAAGGATATGCGACAAAATATTTTGTGCTGAATTATACTCTCTGCCGCATAGGTGTTGGGCACATGAAGTCCCATCGTCCCAAAAATAACAAGTCTGCCATAGAAAATCTCCAAGTCTGAAAACTTGTATTCTTCATGAAATTCTCATTTCAAGTCCGAATCAAGCAAAGTAATATTCAAAATTGTATGAAATCAAGCGCTCCTCAACACAGAACCCCTAATTTTGGAAAACATCAAGTTTTAAGAGATCAAAACCAAGTAAACTCATGAAAGTTACAAACTGAAAACTTAGATCTGCTTCAACCAAGGCATCAAAACCGAAAATACCAAGAATTAAACATGTAGAAAAACTCATAGAGAACAATATAATGCATAAAAATGCAACAAACTAAATAAATGCAATATAGCAATTTCTTTCTCATTGGCAAGATGTACTTTCCTAAACCCACTACTAAACTACTACTACTACTACAACAACTCCTCCTACTACTACTACCCAAGGCACACTTACGGCTGGGGCTAGGGTTCGACTAAGGAGAGGAAAGGGAGAGACAAAAATAAAGAAAGAGAAGGAAATAAAGAAGATGAGGAGGAGAGAGAAAGAAAATATTAAATATATCAAAGGGTAACTAGTACTATTCGTAATTCTAAAAATTACATGAAAGCAGCTAAAAAAATCCATAATTACACAGGAAGCAATATATAGCTATAACACACATATACCAGATAAAATAAAATAATAATAAAATAGTGAGATGGGTCTCACAAATCTTACCTCCTTAGAAAAATTTTGTTCTCAGAATTTTAATAAGGCACCGGGTCTATCAAGGTAGCTCTAGAGGTCAGGCAGGTAATAAAATAAAAAAGACCATACGATTATCAATCACATGATATGAACTACCTAGAACAAGACAAGCATGCACAAGACAAAATCAGGGTATGAGATATACTAACAAATATACCTCACGAGTCAAACAAATACGGGTATCTATCTCGGATATCATCCTCCTGCTCCAAAGTTGACTCGCCCGGTGAGTGATCCCCCAAGCAACTTGGACAAAATGAATGGATCGGTTCTTAAGAATCTTCTCTCTGCGGTCCAAAATGGATACAGGTCTTTTCTCATACGAAAGGTCAGTACAAACAACCAATTTCAAATAATTTAGGATATGGCTTGCATCCGGTATATACCATCGTAACTGGGATACATGGAAAATATTATGTGTCACGACCCGTACCTGGTATGAGGGTACGAGTATATGGATACATCTAGCCTACGCTGCAGCATCGGTGGTAGAACACTGTCTAGGTCAACAATATTATCTAAATATCTCACACAATATATATAATGTACCTATCAATGATATCTCAACTCCAAATGGAGGAACAATATAATAATCAATACTCAATCATAATACAACTAGAGAAAGATATGGCAAGATATGGAATAGAAGAACAGAATCTTAAGTCAAAATACAAAGTCTCAAATATATATATACAACACATCAAAATATCTAAGATATGGTCATATCCAATATAATAACAAAATAGCTAAATATTCTCGACAGATGATACTATGTCATCCTGCTCTGAAGGCGCAATCTCAGATGGCTCACCATCCTGCAGCCCATAGTATGTAGGACACATATCCTCTAACCAATCATCTGAAAAATATATCCAGTTAGGATTGGAGCGAATACATGGTAGAGAATATATGACAAGCAATATAAAATAATATAAGATGCACTACGAAATAGAAAAACAGCTAAAATATGCAAATAATTATAATAGGAACTGGAATGATAAATACAGGCAATATGGCATAAATTGTAAGTAAGAGAAACTAGAATACTGTCTATGTGATTTAGAGCACAAGTGCGATATGTTATCAGTTTGGGTTGCACATGATTATTCTACGGTAACTCGATTATACGTGAGATGTATAATCATCATACACATGATTACGCTAATATATTGATCACCGTAGAAGCATAGAAAATATGCATCCATGCGACCCTGCGCCCCAAAACAAAAACTAGAAGATATCAGGCCGCAAAGTATCTTTGAGGCCCAACAAGGCGACATCCATGCGTCCCCAATCGGCCAAAGCAGCTTGGCCGCAGAAGGACCTAACGTGACGTCCCGTTAGTAGGAACATCTCTGAAACAAAATCCTGACGAAAATAATTTTCTGATTAGCTCAAAAGATGTAAACATACTAAATGACAGAAGTCTCACGTCAGCACAGAGCATTACTCTCGACGGAGTGCAATGCCATATGGACAGCACAACAAGTGCCCTACGCATCCTAGGCTCCATGCGGTCCCATGCATCTCTGACCCCATACGTCTCTGACCCCAAGCGTCCCAGACTTCATGTATCTCATGCATCTCTGGCCACATGCGTCCCAGGCTCCATGGGCCCCATGCATCTCTGGCCCTATGAGTCCTAGCCACCATGCAGTCCGATGCATTTCTGGCCCTATGCGTCCCAGACTCCATGCATTCTATGGGTCTCTGGCCCCATATGTCCCATACTCTATGCGTTTTATGCGTCTCTAGCCCCATGCGTCCCAGACTCCAAGCCTTCCATGCGTCTCTGGCCCAATGCATCCAAGACTCCACGCATTCCATACGTCTCTGGCCCCATGCATCCCAAACTCTATGTGTCCCATGCGTCTCTGGCCCTATGTGTTTTACACTCCATGAAGACCAAATTTTACTGTTATGACAAGGGTGATTCTCTCCAACCAAGTGCGAACTATGTGTCAATCTGACCAAGTCACGTCCACAAAGGACGAGAACCACCCAGATTTTCAGCAACGGAAAATCCCAAAAAGAGCCCAAGTGGCAGCATAGCCTACTCACGGTTACAACTGCACCTTGTTAAGAAGGTATACATGGCACCCTCCATTATCCATGCGATCCAACATATGTGCATACACGGATGACTATTAATAGTAGGGTACCACACCCATACACAAGGCTGGCTGGCTATCTACAAATCTACACTCGAGCAAGAGAGAAGGACTTCTGCATCGGATCGTCCATAAAGTAAAGAGGGTTGCTACACTCCTAACCCTCCATCGTCACCCCCAGAATACAAAATTTGTACTTAGACTGTCTGTTTAGGATTCCTCTCTGTACTCTCTTTAGTTTGTTCAATTAAATCAAGTTTCTTTCCAAACTTTCACATTTAATGGCAAACAAGTTGGCAACTCGGTTGGGGACTATCTTCTCCTTTGATGAGAAGTTGGTGATGCAGTCCAATACGGCCAAGCTCGGATCAACGCAAAAGATGCTGGGAGTTTGCTTCGACCAGCAAGCGTTCGAGATAATGCCCTCGAAAGGAAGTGCTAGTCCTTCTCTAAGGCTAGGCAAGCCCAAGAAGACCAGCAGGACTTGGGTAGCAAAGGTCGTTGGGTCTCGCCCAACTGTGGAGTATATGCTTCCTGTCTCTCGCTCTATTGCTGATGATGGTCGTCAGGCAAACATCCAGGATGTCCATATCCATGCGACAACCTCATCTGACGCAGAAACTGCTCGACACCCAGACTGGCAGAGGAAAAAACTACGATGCCAGATGTTTTGGGTTGAGGCAGCTTCTATGCAGTCAAGAAAAAGGCCGCATAAGACTGGCCATGCGGTACCAACTCACAATCGTAGACAGACGGCCACATGCGGCCCCGACAGCAAAATAATACCCATTTTTGATCGTATCTCATGCGGTGCAAATCCTATGTGGCTCGCTGAGAATGGAGAAAACCCAAACCTGGACTCTTTGTACTACATGCCTAAGGGTGCTAAGTCAA
Organism: Iris macrosiphon; assembly: GCA_036927795.1. NCBI lineage: Eukaryota > Viridiplantae > Streptophyta > Magnoliopsida > Asparagales > Iridaceae > Iris > Iris macrosiphon. The sequence goes on along the minus strand of JAYESA010000019.1, from coordinate 138,696,950 downwards.
AGAAGCCTAGGACAGTGTGAGCTCATCTAGCTCAAGCAACTGTCCAGTTAGCTGACCATCAACAGACACCGTTAACCGTTACACGGGCCCCTGATGGGAAGCTATATTAGATCGCCTCGTGCGTCCAACCTATAGTGGTAAATGGACAGCGTCGGTCTCAAAAGTCTTTCGTTGACGATCCGAGGGAAGTTCTTATACGAACCCCGAATCAGGAAGCAAACACAAAACCTACGCACCCGTGCGCTCGGTCCTTTCGGGCCCACAAAAGGGTACAAAGGTGTAACAACCCTTGCTTGACTTATGTAATGTGATCAATCACAAGCGCAAGGCGAGGGAACAACTGTGGCCGATGAAATATACTCTTCAGGGCATCACTATGCTATGATTATTATCAATTGCTTCTGCAACAAAGTGGAAACACACACAAGCAGGCAGTCGACCTTTCAGCGAATACAGCTGACAACACCCATCCGGCAACAACCCGTAGATCAGGTGCAAGTAACAGATGAGGAGGAGCTTCCCTCTGCCTCATGTTGCTCGACTAGAAAGCTTCCTGCCACCAAGGGAGAGAAAAAGTTAAGTACCTCCAGTCCGTCGCTCTATGCCAGTTCGTTGCGAAGGCGACTACCAAGCGGGATAACAACGGGACCTGCGGAAGGCATTTTCTAGGGCACCCGCTCAAGGAAGAAACTGTCAGCTACTGGGGGTAGTTCTTTCTCAGAACTCCTGGGGATAGACCAAGCTGATGGTAGTATTCCCCTCGAGTTATGTAATAACCCAATATTCCGAGAAGACAACGATTCCCAAGGAACGGACCCTGAGATCCCTGGGGGTAGCTCCCCTCTCCAGGTTGATGTAGCCTCCTACGCTGGGGGTAGTATTCCTTCTGAGTCCGAGGAGGAGACAACGCTGCCAGGTTTCCCTGTTGACTACTCTCGCCAGGGATTTGAGACAAAAAGTGTGGCATCCACTGCCCTGTCCATCTCTCCCCATGTGAGGACGATATACATGGTCGGGGACGACCATAAAGGCCCCAGCAACTGCCATTGCCTCGAGAACCTCGAGGCCATGATGCAGACGATGGATGCATCAATGTAAGTCTTAACCCAGACAATGGTGGAAATTAAAGCAAATATGGCTTCTCAACCAATAAGAACCCCTGGAAAAGCAAACTTGGAACCAGGGATCAACGAAGATTCAAACACAAATGCCCTACCTGCGGGTAGTAATCCTCACCTGCCTGACTCAACTGTAACTTTCGTAAGAGATGAGGCCATGAAAGAAATGAAGGAGGTCTGAGATCTTCGGTCTCGCCTAGACTCCATGGGCAATCGGGACTCACTCCGCGATCTCAGGGTACAAAAACCATACCCGATAGAATGGAGGGATATACTGTATCCGCCTAAATACAAGCTCTTTAACATAAACACATTTGACGGAAAGTCCTCCCCTCGCCGGTTCATGAGTTACTTCGAGATTACAACGGGACACCTACCCCGCAGTGATGTTATCCTTACCAGACTCTTCGTCGGGGCATTATCAGGGGTAGCTTTTGACTAGTTCTGCAGTCTCGAAGATAATTGTATCTCATCATTCGATGACCTCAAGCGTCTGTTCCTCAATAAATTTTATTAGGCGGGAAATGATAGGACGATGTCCTCTCTGATGGATGTCGCGTAAGAATAAATAGAACTGATACAAAATTACATCGAACGGTTCCGACAAACAGTGCTAAGGTTGCCCCTAGCAATCCCGAGGCCACACTAATGGAGATGTGCCAAAATAACATGCTTCTGACATTCAGTCTCTAGATGCGCGATAGCCAGTTCAAAGACTGGACGACGTTCATTATAAGTGTTGTCAACGCTAAAAAGAAGCTCAAAGACGCCCAACACTTGGGAATCCATATCCCTACTACTGAGAAAAAGGACAAACACCTCAGCAATAGCGGGAACAACAACCTCGATGCGAAAGGGAAGCAAGCCATAATCACTAATGTGACGAAGAAACTTGAGCAAAAGCAGGCAGAGGCTCCAAAATCAAAGAAGACCTATTCTTTCGAAGATGGTGATGTCAAGCCCATCTTCGACATGCTGATGCAGGGAGGTAAATTTTGCCTCTACGACGTCAAACGTCAGCCTGAAGCAGAGGAGATGAACAACCCAAAGTACTGTCACTTCCACCGGTACGTTCACTACCCGATGAAGAAGTGCTACACCTTGAATCACGGTACATCTAATGGCTAATCGATACCAAGGCTCTCTCCATGGATTTTGACGATGTAACCGTTGCAGCTAACATGGTGTCCCTCCAGTTTGATGACTTTCTACCGACGGAAGCCCAAGATGGAGTTACACCGATCACAAGGGTAACAATGGAGGTTGTTAATCTTTTCCCAGATTATGACCAAACAGCCAGACTAACACCTCTTACTACCCCTCGGGGCGAGATCATGTGGGTCCACCCGGATCTGGTCACAAACTTGATGCAAATAAGCAACGCCTTCCGCCGTCAAGTTTAAAACACGAAAAACCAAGTCCTACCGCATGGTTTCTCCTACTGCTGAGGAGGCCTAGGCATGGGTGTAGAAGCATGGAAAATATGCAGCCATGCGATCGACGTCCATGCACCTCCAAATAAAACACAACAGATAATAGACCGCATGGACACCATGCGGCCCAAAAAATGGACACCTAGGCGGTCCAAATCAGCATCCTGACAATTGGCCGCACGTCATCCTGACATGAAATCCTGACAACAAAGATGGAACCTGACACAGAATATTGACAAAAAGGATTTTCCTGATTGCCACGAAGGATGAGAATATACTAAGAAGCAGAAGTCCTAAGGATGGTGCAGATCCACGTAGAAAATGAGATAAAAAGAACCCATGCGGCTCTAGCCCATGCGTCCCAGAATCCATGCGGTCATGCATCTCTGGACCATGCATCCTAGACTCCATACGTCCCTTGTGATTATGGCCTATGCGTTCCAGACTTCATGCGGTCCATGCGTCTCTGGCCTCGTATATTCCAGACTCCGTGCTTTCTGTGCGTCTTTTGCCACATGTGTCCCAGATTCTACGTTGACCAAGTCTTGCTGTTACAACTGAGTGGTTCTCTCCAACCAAATAGAGGCCATGTGTCCATTTGACCAAGTTGCAACTACACAGTTGAGAACTGCCTATAAACTCAGCAAATGATAAAATTTTAACAAATGTTCACGTAGCAGCGGAGCCCGAATTCCTGTGGATAGCTGTAGCACCCTTCCGTTGAGAGGGGACACATAGAAAACCTCACCATCCATGCGGCCCAAAATCCATACAACCACAAATTTGACTATAAATAGCAAGGTACTACTCCCATGCAAAGGGCTGGCTGGCTATCTGTGAATCAACACCTAAGGAAGAGAGAAGAGCTTCTGCATCGGATCGTCCATGAAGTAAAAGAGAGGTCCTACACTCCTAACCCTCCATTGTCATCCCCCAGAAAATAAATTTGTACTTAGATTGTCTCCTCAGACTCTTCATTGTACTCTATTAGTTTGTTATATCAAATCTAGTTCTCCCAGTTCTCATTTTGATATTAAATGGCAAACACGGTGGTGACTCTGCTGGGGAATTCCTTCTCCTCTGTTGAGAAGTCGGTGATGCAATCCGATACGGTCAAGCTCGGGTCGACACAAAAGATGCTGGTGGTCCGCTTCAACCAGCAAGTGTTCGAGGACATGCTCTCCGGGGATAGCGCGAGTCCTTCTCCGAGGCAAGTAAAGCCCAAGAAGACCCGCAGGACGTGGGTGGCCAAGTTCGTTGTGCCTCACCCAACTGTGGAGCGTGCACTCTCCGTCTCTCTCTCAACTGCAGGGACCGCACATCATGCGACTACGGTCTATGCGGCAGCCTCTTCCAACCAAAAAGGTGCTCCCCACTCATGGACCCACAGAACGTGGGTGGCCAAGGCCACCGTACCCCAATGAACTGCGGAGAAGACACTTCCAGCCTCTCACTTTGTTACCAATGATGGTCATCGGACGAACACCCATAACGTCCATATCTATGCGGCATCCAAGCCTGACGCAGAAACTGCTCAGCACCCAGACTTTGGCAGAGGAAAATACTACAATGCCAGACGTTCTGTGCTGAGGCAGCTTCTATGCGGCTAAGGACGAGGCTTCATAAGACTGCCCATGAGACATCAACTCAAAACCGCAGACAGCAGGTCACATGCGGCCCTAATAGCAACAAAACCTCTGTTTTTGACCGTATCTCCTGCATCGCAGATCCTATGTGACCCCCTGAGAATGGTGAAAACCCAAAGCTGGACACTTCATACTATGTACCTGTGGTAGCTAAGATAAAGAAGTCTAGGGCAATGCGAGCCCGTCAGGCTCAAGCAACTGCTCATACGGCCGACCGCCAATAGGCATCGCTAGTTATTATGCGAGCCTCTGACAGACAGTTGTACATGATTGACCCATGCATCCAACCCACAGGGACCAATGGACAGGGCCATTCTCAAAAGTCTTCCACCAGTACCTTGGGACAAGTTCGTATACGATCCCCAGGCCAGGGAGCAAAGATAGTACATGTGCATCCTAGTGCGCAGGATACCCGGGCTCACAAAGAGGATGCAAAGGTAAAACACCCTTCGCATGATTTGCATGATATGATTACTCACAAGTGTAAAGAAAGGGAAATAACAACGGCGTATGATGTGTCCTCTCCAAGTCAAAACTGTGCCAACATCACCATTAACTGCTGCTGTAATAAAGCAGTAGTACTCAAAGATAGGCAGTCGGCCTTCCAGTGTCTGCACCGGAAACCACCTACCCGGCAACAACCTAGAGATCAGGTGCAAGTATCAGAGTAGGAGGAGTTTTCCTTCGTCTCATGCTACTCGACTGGAAAGATTTTTGCCACCGAGGGACGAAAGAGGTCAGATACCTCCAGTCCGGTAATCTCTACCACGGCATCATGAAGGCGATTACCTGGAAGGATGACGACGACACCCGCAGGAGGCATCTTCCAAGGTACCTGCTCAAGGAAGAAGTTGTCAGCCCCTGGGGTAGTTCATCCTCAGAACCCCTAGGGCTGGCCCAAGCTGGAGGTAGTCTCCCCTTGGACGTATACGACAACCAAGCATTCCGAGGAGACTACGATTCTTAAGAAACGGACTCTGAGATCCCGGAGGATAGCTATTCCCACCAAGATGACACAATCTTTTATGCTTAGGGTAGTATCCCCTATGAATCGAAGGAAGACATGACGGCTTCCGCCCTCCTTGAAGACCACTCACCACAAGGGTATGAAACAGGGAGCACGACATCGACTACCCCCTCTATTTCTCCCCATGTGAGGATGGTGTACATGGCTGAAGATGACCATGAAGGCCCTAGTGACCGGCAGTGCCTCAAGATGCTCGAAGCCATGATGCATATAATGAGTGCATCAATACAAGCTTTGACCCAGACAATGCTGAAAATCAAGAAAAACATGACCTCCCAGCCAGCAAGGGCCTTTGGGCACAAACTGGACCCCAAAACCAACGGTGATTCAAATACGACCGCTCCACCCGAGGACGGCGATCCTCTCCTACCTGGATCGTCGGTGCCTTCCACAGGAGATGAAGCTAAGGAAGTAAGGAGGGAGGTCCGAGAACTTCGGGCTCGCCTAGAATCCATAAGCAATCGGGACTCACTCCGTAATCTCGTGGTACATCCACCATACCCGATAGAGTGGAGGGACGTACCATATTCACCCAAGTACAAGCCCTTCAACATTAACTTGTTTGACGAAAAGTCCTCCCCTCGCTGCTTTATGAGCTACTTTGAGATCACTACGGGATACTTTTCCCGCAGAGACGCTATCCTTACCAGGATCTTCGCCGGATTATTGGCGGGGTTAGCTTTCGATTGGTTCTGAAGTCTCGAAGATAACTGCATCTCATCATTCGATGACCTTAAGCGTCTGTTCCTTAACAAATTTTATGATACAGGAAATGATATGATGATGTCTTCTCTGATGGATGTCGCCCAAGGAGAGAAAGAACTGACAAGAAACTACATCGAGCAGTTCTGACAGGCCGCGCTAAGATTGCCTCATTGCAATCCCGAGGCCACACTCATAGATATGTGCCGGAAGAATAAGCTCCCGACAGTCAGCATCAGGATGGGCGAGAGCCAGTTCAAGGACTGGACAACATTCATTGTAAGTTCTATAAATACTGAGTAAAATCTCAAGGATGCTCAGCACTTGGGGATCCATATCCCTACTGCTGAGGAAAAGGGCAAGCATCCCCACAACAACAACAACAACAACAATAACAACAATAATGGCGGCAATAGCAGCCGCGACAGAAAGGAAAAATAGGCTATGGTCGCTACCTTGACCAAGAAGCCTGAGGAAAAGTCGGCAGAGCCTTTAAAACCAAAGAAGACTTACTCTTTCAAAGATGTTGATATCAAACCCATCTTCGACATGCTGATTCAGGAAGGGAAAATCTGGCTCCCCGATATTAGATATCAGGACGAAGATTGCCAACCTGAAGTACTGTTACTTCCACCGCTACGTCCATCACCCAACGCAGAAGTGCTATACCCTGAAGCAGTACATCCAACGTCTGATAGACACCAAGGCTCTTTTCCTGGACTTTGATGACATGATGGTCGCCTCCAACATGGTGTCCCTCCAGTTTGGCAACTTTCCACTGACGGAAGCCCAAAATGAAGTAGTCCCGGTCCCTAAGAAGACTATAGAAGTGGTCAACCTTCCACCAGCTCGAGACTTGACGATCGGGCTAATACCTCTTGACACACCACGTGGAGAGGTCATGTGGGTCTATCCTGACCTCGTGCCAGACTTGACACAGCCGGCGGCATCCTCCACCACCAAGACCAAGGGCAGGAGATCTAAATCCTGTTACACAATTTTTCCTTGCCCGAAGAACCAGCAGCAGGTGCAACAAGGTCAGGCGCAATATACCAATCGATGTACGGCGATACGCCCTCGGTTGTCACGCTTACCACTACTGGTCCCGGGCTATCTCAGCCCCCACTGGTGGACAAGTCCTAACAGAAAGATACGTGCTTTAATGAGCCATTGCGCAAGGATGCACCATAAGTGCTGGAAAGGCCCTATAATTTTTACATCTTAGCCCAATTAGCCCACACTCTGGCAAAATTGTCACTATTTGAGCTTTTACGGCTCTTTAAGGACACCCGGGCTGCCTTGAGTGAGGCACTGTAGAATGCCGATATCTACCTAGCGTAAGTTAAATCGCCAACCAAGGATCCTTCTGCTTGTCCATATTACAACAACACCATGGATGCGATACCCAATATCATCTTCTCGTAATAGAACATGTTGCTCAAGAATAATAGGTACGATCGGTCCCTGTACTACACCGGGTATATTGATAATATCAAGGTGGATCGAATGCATATTTACCCAGGATCGTCAATCAACAATATCCCAAGAAGTTTACCATTATCGACTTCAATAAGGGGAGGAACTACCCTCTGGATAAAATCTGCCTAAAATACCAGATCGGTGACTTAAAAATAGAAGTCACCAGCTACATCATGGATGTAGATACGTCCTAAAACGTCTTGATGTGGCATCCGTGGATACATGAACACAGGATCGTGCCATCCACCCTCCACCAACGCCTAAAATATATAGACGAATACGGTTTTGTCAAAACAGAGTTCGCTGATGTTGATCCGTTTAAGGTTATCGAGATCTACTACTCTGGCTCGATCCTCTATAAGAAATTCTACCAAGATGAAGGTGGCAATGGGCTCAACGATGAAGCTGTCAAGACCCGCACCCGGTGTAAGGGTACAAGTCAGAAACAACGCCCAACCTACGTCGCAAAATCGATGGTAGAATACTATTTGGATAATCTATCTAACAATATCATGAGCCACCAACAATATTAATATACTCAATCACAGATCTAAGATAAAAATGAGCACGAATATGATAAAGAATAGAATAGTCACAATACAACTCATTAGTCAAAATAATAACATCAATGAGTCTGAAGAAATACTAAGCAATAAGCTGGAGACAAATCCGGTACAAGAGAATACTAAGAGGCTACAAGTCCTGGCTCATCTGTCTCAGTTGGGATGAGTCCCTCCTGAGCCAGGATCTCTGACTCTAAGCCCATAACATCCAGAGGCCCGTAATGTATAGGGTACCACTCCTCAGTGTCATTTAAGAAAAATATATCCAGTCAGGAAAGGAGCAGAGTACATCTCTAACAACAGTTCTAATCAAGGATAAAAACTATGTAACAGTAAATAGGTGTAAACCCCCTCATTTATTTCTATAGATAGTTTAGTATGGGTTAGAAAATTTTGGTATTGCAACAGATGTTTGAGGTTTAGGATAAGGTTACAGATGTCTGATTTTTATTTAAAACCCTTGGCGCGCCCTACCGTTGTTGAAATATTCGGAGTCCAACATCAGCCCATAAATTATAACAGATTATTGCACTCTTGACTTGACACGCCAATTTAGGTGCTGGACTTTTTCGTCACTCAAAATCATATTTTCTTGTGCTCTAAATTAATTGCACAATTTTCTGTAACCGAAATCTATATTTAATCATGTGTCGCGCACCTGTGTCGTCACCATCTATTTTTAGACACCAACTCAACCCGTTGAGCCGGACTAATAAAATGGTCCAAGACTGACACCAAGCTTACACCATTTATGACCTTTGTGTCACTCTCAATTGAGATCCCATGTGCCCCCATTTAATTTAAGAGCACATGACAATTTATTCTAATTAAATTGGGGATACCAACTTTGACTAATCCTATTTTAATTCCAACTCAATTCTAATGCCCATTTAATTAAGCCCATGTAAAACACACAACACCCCCTCACCCAAACACCAAACACCAATTCCCCCACAATTTTTCCATTATTTCATGTGTTTGTGTAAATACCCAAACTTAAGGGGCTAAATTGCAAATATTATAACATGTGTCATAACCTCATTGGTCAAGGCCAAATGAACAAGCAACCCCACTTCTTTGACCGGTCAAGCTTCCCTCTCCCTCTCCTTTGGCGAACAAAATTTCTCCATGTGAAATCCTCACCACCCATTTGAATTGGGCTTATCCTCACCATCCAACCCTCACACAACTCCCTATATAATGTCTCCATTACCACACTTTACCCCATGCCGGCCCTAATCCCCAAAACATAGAGAACCCCACCCCCCTCTCTCTCCTCCCTCTTCTCCATACACAACCGAAACCACTTCTTTCCTTTCTTCTTCTCTTCTTCTTCTTCTTCTTCTTCTTCCTTTCTTCTAATTCACTTTACCCTAACCCGACAACTCGGCTTCCCCTTCGGCCTTGCACCAACACCGGCCGGCCTAACCCTCCGACCACCCACTGCCATGAGCCAACCCCGCTGCCTCGACCTCCAGTCTCCGACCAACCTTCCTCCAGTCTTCCCCGACGAGCCGACCTTCTCCCCGCGGCTTCGACAACGTCACCCCGGCCGAGCCAGCTTCTTCCCTAATTCCCTCGGCCATCCGCCAATACCACGCTGCTCCGGCCAGTATTCTCCCCCTCGGCCATCCACCATTACCACCACGAGCTCTACCCCGCTGTCCATCCATCCGGCCACTTCCAGTCGATGACATCTCCAATCCCCGTTCCTCCACTTCCTCCATCAACGTCACCACCCCACCCGAGCCTGCTGCCGCCATCCGGCCGACTCCCCTCCGGCCAGAGATGGCCACCTCGTCGCCCAAGTGAACCCCTCCCTCGTCTACCTATATAAGGTTTTGTGGTTTGTATTGTTATGATTTGTGTGTGAAGTTTAATTAAGTTAGGGTTATGGATATACTTGAGTTTTTATTGAATGCAGGTTATAACATACATATGAAGGTTTATGAATTTATTGATATTAAGGAAATGGTGTTATAGAATGTATACTTTGAGGCTTGAGAATAAAATGGATCTTTGGTTAGGGTTACATATTTGCATTGAGATTTAAGGTATTAGTTCATTGTAATATATGCAATGAGGATAAAATGCATGGTTAGTAATTAGGGTTTATAAATGCTAGGTTTGAGATGTTAGGGTATTTCAATTAATTCATGCATATTGTTATTGATGATAAGCAGTTTAATTGGTTGTGAATTGACGTTGATGAAAAATGATGAACATAATTACGTAGCAGTTTTATGGAGAAATGGGAAAGGTTGTATATGTCTGAGGATTTAATCAGGGTTTGATTAACTGAATATTGGGATTAATACAGTAAGATTGAGGTTGGGTTTGATGATATTGCACAGATAATTAATTTGATGTAACATACCATTAGTCAACCATGGTCAACCCTCTAGCGTCGTGTCCCTGTGAGTTATAGCTGAGTCTGAGCATATGTTTAGACGTGTGTCACATCCCTGTTTGCCATATGATAGTTTATTGATTTAGTTTGTATCTCGTCTCTAGGTACTACAGGCTGCGGACTCGGACGTGGTACCGGATCCCCGTCATCAGCAGCCGAACGCAAGCAAGTGTGCCTTGCCACCCTGTATTCAGTTACATATATTTATTATTTTATTATTTACATCGTGTGCACGTTTGATTACGATCGTTACTTCACGTCTGGATCATAACCGGGTACAAATGTTCATTGTAACGTCTTATAATGAATGCTAGATGTTCGTAACACCTCGATGTACGTACCTGAGTATATCGTCACCCCAGGACACATTCATACACTGTTATCGTGCTAGCTTTCCTGTATCCTGATACTGACATCATGAATGGAGACTGGGATGACCTTAGGGTCGCATTTGTTGATAGTTACTTCTGTGCGAAGAGACTGCTAGATAGAGGTTCCGGTTCAGCGCACAATCGTTGAATGCTTGGGAAGAAAAATATAGTTACTAGACGTTTGGGCTCCTCTGCACGCACTTATATATGTATATATACTATTTCTGTAGTAATCCTGTATCTAGAGTAGTTGTATCACCCGTGTGACTCTTTGCCTGGAGCTGCGGTATGTCCCGTGTGTTTCAGTGTCCGGAGCTACAGTTTTATTTTGGACAGCCCACGCGTCGAACATTATCTTTAAACTGTGTCTTACTTGTTTGGTTATGATAGATTACCCCATTGTTGCACTTGTACTTTCTGTTATACTTGGCATATTATATTTTTGTACCTTGTTACGTCCCTCTGAGGACCTGGTTCCCTTCCAGGTTTAGGCGTGGAGGATTACCCAGAGGAGTACGGTCCGGGTACATATCCAGCAGCAGGACCCATTGCCGGGGACGAGGTCATCCCCGAGGACTTCGCCTGATCACTGGTAGTGACTCTATCCTTGGGACTGTATTACTATCTAGCTATCTGATGTCGTTCCAAGTTATCTCATTGCTAACTTTCATTATAGTATTTTGTACTAGCTGGGTTTTTCCCATGTGACTACTCTAGTATTTGTACTATGATACTTTATCTCAAGATATTTCCCTTCTACACATTAGTTGTTATGATTACCTCTATGTGCTCTTATATCTGTTGCCTGTGGATGAGATTTAGATTCACTATTTATGTGTTATGTGTTGGGTTATTCCTTGTACCTTACAACTTAGGTGCACTCCGACGGACCCATTAGATTGGGATGCCCGCCGAAGTTTGCTGCTGGCCATTGCCACGTGACTTAATTCCTTATCTTTGGAACTGGGGTGTGACAAGGTTTTTGTGGTGGCCCATGCAGGTCAGATTTAAATCGTCTTGGTCACCTGACTGTGCCAAGCGAGCCTGCAAATTAGGAATAGATATTAGGAATCTCATCTACAAGTTTGAAACCTTCACATGATACCTCTAGCTCGATTTCTTTTTCCAAATTGCATCTTGTTTATTTCCTCAACTCTGATCGCAGTCATGACTTCTTTTCAGAGTTATGAATCTCCGTAGCGGACGCGTTGCGCAGCCGGGTGATGTTGTCCGTGATGTAGGATCATCCGGGGAACCGAAACTGGAGCAGGTCCTTCTGTTGACTCCAGCTCCCCTGGGACAGTCATCAGGGCAGCCCGAGGTGCCTTCGGACGGACATCAGACTCCGTGTCAGGCAGGACCTGAGGATCAGAGGACCCCGAGTCAGGAGGAGCAGCAACTGCCCCTACCTCTACCATTCTTACCCAAATGCCCTATATGTCATTCCCCGCAGGGTAACCCATGGATGAGACGCAGATGTTCTAGATGGTATATGCAATGATGCAGGCCCAGCAGCAGGCTCAGCAGCAGGCCCAGCAGCGCCAGGCTAAGACCCTGAGGGAGAGTATCGTGACGGCCTTGGGGCAAGCATCACCGCTAGCACACCAGTCGACGATAGGGTCTGTCATAGACTTCCATTGTATGATGCCACAACCTTTTGCTGGCATAGAAGAGCCGACATAGGTCCACACATGGCTCACTAGCATTCAGCACCAGCTGGAGGCTACCGACCTCCCCCGACACCGATGGATGACTGCCGTCAGGATGCAGCTCACTGGCAACGCGCATCACTGGTGGCTCTCAAAGGAGCAGCATTTGGGACCAGACCGGGCCACGTAGAAAGAGTTCTCTAGGCTTTTTCAGGAGATGTACATACCCTCCACTGCTCGAGCAGAGCTTCGGGATAGATTTCAGAACCTCAGGCATGGGAGTATGACGATAGAGGAATACAATGTTGAGTTCCTCTGCCTGAGCAGGTTTGCACCGTACCTGATACCCACCGAGGGGGCGAAGGCCGAGAAGTTCTGTGAAGGCCTGAGTTTCGAGACCCAGAGGTTTATCGGGTCCATAGCCCCCACCTCCTACTCTGAGGTATTATTAGCGGCACGACGCCAGGACCGCATCAACAAGATGGAGGCTAGCCTGAAGCGCTCTTGTGCGTCGTCATCAGCAGTTCGAGCCCCGCAGGGAGGACCTGCGAAGGTTTCTTTAGTACATCAGCAGCAGCAGAGAGCAGCACCCCAGCAGGGAGATATTATTCCCACATGCCATTACTACAGAAAGAAAGGACATTTATTGAGGGACTGCCGACAGAGACTGGGTGCTTGTTTGAGATGTGGGTCAGACCAGCATGTAGTCCGAGATTGCCCAGACTAGAGGGCTCCAGTATAGATGGTTCATCGGCCAGCCTTGCCAACACCGAGGCCTTATCAGCCGCCTCCTGGACCGAGGCTGCCTTATGCAGGAGCTGGAGCACAGCGACCACCAGCACCAGGTGGAAATCAGAGGAGGCCACCCTTGGCCCCACAGGCAGATCACTTCTATCAGGCTCGATAGCAGCAGCCGAGGGCACCGGCACCGAGACATGGTCAGGCCTATGCGATGACTATAGAGGAGGCAGAGACAACCGGAGAAGTGATCGTAGGTACCATCTTAGTAGCTTCATTACCAATAGTAGTCTTATTTGATTCTGGTGCCACATACTCTTTTATAGCTGCTAGTTTCATGGCCACCCATAGAATAGCCACTGCACCCCTTTCGAAGATCAAGAGGATTCTTATGGGAGGTGGGATAGTACCTGTTAATGACACTTGAAGATCATGTTCAGTAGTTGTTTGCGGTCGAGAGATACGTTTCCGATTTTTGGTCTTCTCCATGCCAAAATATGACATTGTCCTAGGCATAGATTGGTTGAGCCAATACCACGCAACACTAGATTATCGTCGTGGTTGTGTCATATTTAGACCCCCATATCACCCAGAGTTTGAGTTTCTTCGGGGAGCCCGAGAGCATGGTGTCCAACCTACCCTAGCGACACACATTGCAGAAGGTGAACCGATGTAACCTTATTTTATATCAGATTTAAGGATGTGTTTCCAGAGGATCTCCCAGGCCTGCCACCTGACAGAGAGATTGAGTTCACTATAGAGTTGACTCCTGGAGCTGAGCTAGTTACTTCCCCCGTTTATAGACTAGCACCGAAGGAGTTGGTTGAGTTGAAGGTCCAAGTAGATGATCTCTTAGATAAGGGTTTCATACGGGCTAGTATATCTCCATGGGGAGCACCCATTTTATTTGTACCAAAGAAGGATAGGACGGTACACTTGTGTATCGATTACAGGGTGTTAAATGCTGTAACGATAAAGAACAAGTATCTACTGTCGCGCATCGATGATTTATTTGATCAGCTTAGTGGTGCATGTGTATTCTCGAAGATCGATCTCAGATCCGGTTATCATCAGATCAAGGTACGGAGAGAGGACATCTCGAAGACGGCTTTTCGGACGAAGTATGGGCACTATGAGTTTTTAGTCATGCCATTTGGTTTAACCAATGTGCCAGCAGTATTTATGAGTCTTATGAACAGTATTTTCCACCACTAGTTAGATAAGTTCATGGTGGTGTTCATCGACGACATCTTGGTATATTCCAAGAGCCAGGAGGAGCACGAGAGACATCTCAGGATTGTGTTGGAGATGCTGAGACAGGAGAGGCTGTACGCCAAACTTAGCAAATGTAAGTTCTGTTTGGATAGAGTACCATTTCTGGGACATATAATCACCGAAGATGGGCTATCAGTTGACCAGGAGAAGATAGCTGCAGTGGAGACATGGCCTACCCCTACATCAGTTACAGAGGTTAGGAGTTTCCTCGAACTTGTCGAATATTATCGAAGGTTCGTGGAAAATTTCTCGAGGATCGCAGCGCCTATGACGCGACTGACGCGTAAAGGCGAGAAGTTTATCTGGAACGACGAGTGTTAGACGACTTTCGATGAGCTGAAGAAGCGTCTGACATCAACACCGATTTTGACAGTACCTTTAGGATCAGGAGAATTTATAGTGTACAGTGATGCATCTGGGAGCAGATTAGGTTGTGTACTAATGCAACACGACAAAGTGATAGCCTACGCATCGAGACAGCTGAGAGTTCATAAGAAGAACTATCCGACGCACGATTTAGAGCTAGCGGCAGTAATATTTGTACTAAAGCTATGGCGACACTACCTTTATGGTGAGGGTGTTGAGATTTACACAGATCATAAAAGTCTGAAGTTTGTCTACATGCAGAAGGAGCTCAACATGAGACAGAGGCTCTGGCTAGAGTTGATGACAGATTATGATATTGAGTTGCAGTACCACCCTGGCCAGGCGAATATAGTAGAAGATGCCTCAAGCAGGAAGCCCATGGCATACTTTTTGACGATTCAGCGGCAATTGCTAGAGGATCTTCAAGAGCTTGGATAGAGATTGTATTGCCAGGCATGGATGGACAGATGGCCAGCCTCGAGGTTCAGTTTATATTGATTGAGAGGATCAAGGCAGCCCTCCCTACAGATCCGATATTTTAACGACTATGAGAGAGGACAGAGGCCGGCATGCAGACGGGACTCAGGATTCATGAAGAAGGAACATTAAGGTATGGAGATCGCCTATATGTTCCGAGTGGCGAGCTACGCTAGGAGTTGATGACCGAGGCTCATAGCCCAATTTATTCTATTCATCCCGGGGGTACGAAGATGTACCGAGATTTGAGGCAATATTTCTGGTGGCATGGGATGAAGAAAGAGATTACAAGATTCGTGGCGAGATATTTAGTTTGTCAGCAAGTCAAGGATGAACATCAGAGGACCGCAGGACTATTGCAGCCGCTTCCCATTCCCGAATGGAAGTGGGAATACATTACCATGGACTTCATCACAGGATTCCCGCGGAGCCCTAGCAGAAAGGATACAGTTTGGGTTATCGTAGACAGACTCACCAAGTCTGCACATTTCTTGTCCTTCAGAGTTGGGCAGTCCACGGAGATATTAACTGACATGTATATGAGGCAGATAGTACGACTACATGGAGTGCCTGTCAGCATTTTATCGGATCGTGATTCCAGATTCACATCATATTTTTGGCGGAGTATGCAGGAGAGTCTAAAAAATTGTCTCAAGTTCAGTACTGCATATCATCCACAGACTGATGGCCAGTCAGAGCGCACGATACAGATACTAGAGGATATGTTAAGAGCGTGCATGATCGACTTTGGAGGATCTTGGGAGGACCATCTACACTTGGTGAAATTCTCCTACAATAACAGCTACCAGGTTAGCATACAGATGGCACCTTATGAGGCACTATACGGCAGGAAGTGTAGGTCACCATTATATTAGAGTGACATGGGAGAGCGTCAGATACTTGGTCTAGAGTTGGTGACACAGACAGTGGAGAAAGTCAAGCAGATTCAGAGCCACCTACGTGCAGCAGAGGACAGACAGAAACATTGGGCAGATGCGCACCGCAGACCTTTGGAGTTCAAGGAAGGTGACCATGTATTTTTGAAGATATCGCCTACTCGTGGTACTATCAGATTCGGAGGCAGAGACAAGCTGAGTCTGAGGTACATCGGACCTTTTGACATCTTGGAACAAGTTGGCGAAGTGGCTTATCATCTTGTATTGCCTCCATCATTAGAAGGAGTGCATGACGTATTTCACGTATCGCAGTTGAGAAGATATGTGGCAGACCCTAGCCACGTACTTGATCATTCGGAGATTACAATCGGGCCCAGTTTATCTTATGTAGAGCAACCAGTGAAGATACTCGATCACAATGAGAAGACTTTGAGATGTCAGACTATTCGACTGGTCAGAGTTGCATGGAAGCATCATTTGCCAGGCGAGTCTACTTGGGAGAACGAGGATTCTATTCGACAGTGTTTTCCGTATTTATTTGAGGACCAAGGTAGGAATTTACGTACCGTATTTGATTACCAGTTTGCTTTTAATTTCTCATAGCTATTATCGTGCTTTACTTTTAATTTCGGGGACAAATTTTTTTTAAGTTGGGAAGGATGTAAACCCCCTCATTTATTTTTATAGATAGTCTGGTATGGGTTAGAAAATTTTGGTATTGCAGCAGATGTTTGAGGTTTAGGGTAAGATTACAGATGTCTGATTTTTATTTAAAATTCTTGGCGTGCCCTACCGTTGTTGAAATATTCGTAGCCCAACATCAGCACATAAATTCTAACAGATTGTTGCACTCTTGACTTGACACGCCAATTTAGGCGCTGGACTTTTCTGTCACTCAAAATCATATTTTCTTGTGTTCTAAATTAATTGCACAATTTTCTGTAACCAAAATCCATATTTAATCATGTGTCGCGCACCTATGTCGTTACTATCTATTTTTAGACACTAACTTAACCCGTTGAGCCGGACCAATAAAAGGGTCCAAGACTGACACCAAGACTACACCATTAATGACCTTTGTGTCACTCTCAATTGAGATCCCATGTGCCCCCATTTAATTTAAGAGCACATGACAATTTATTCTAATTAAATTGGGGATACCAACTTTGACTAATCCCATTTTAATCCTAATTCAATTCCAATGCCCATTTAATTAAGCCCATGCAAAATAAACAATACTCTCTCACCCTACAAAATACCAAACACCAAACACCAATCCCCCCACAAATTTTCCATTATTTCATGTGTTTGTGCAAATACCCAAACTTAAGGGGCTAAATTGCAAATGTTGTAACATGTGTCATAACCTCAATGGTCAAGGCCATGAACAAGCCACTCCACTTCTTTGACCGGTCAAGCTTCCCCCTCCCTCTCCATTGGTGAACAAAATTTCTCCATGTGAAATCCTCACCACCCATTTGAATTGGGCTCATCCTCACCATCCAACCCTCACACAACTCCCTATATAACGTCTCCATTACCACACTCTACCCCATGTCGGCCCTAATCCCCAAAACCTGGAGAACCCCACCCCCTATCTCTTTCCTCTCTCTTCTTCATACACAACCGAAACCTCTTCTTTCCTTTCTTCTTCTTGTCACTACCACATTTTCAGATAAGGGCATTTGTGTAATTTCACTATTTGGAATAATTATGTATTTAATTAATCTGTTGAGTTTTATAAACTGTTTATATGTTGCTAGTTGTGTTTGGTTTAGGTCAAACCCTAGAACTCATTAGGACTATAACCCTAATGACTAACCCAAGTTGAAACCAAATTCTAGAGAAACCCTAGAATTCCAATTTTTGGTTTGAACCTCAAACCCTAGAATGACTAACCCTTAGTTAATTAGGTTCTTCATGACCTAACCTGGGGGTTTAACCTAAAAACTATGCATTGAAACCCTAAAACCTAGTTTATTATAAAAGGGAGCCTCCCTCAAAACCATTCTTCATGTAGAAAGAAGAAACCCTAGCCTCCATCAAGAAAACCATTTCTCCACCTCCAGATTTCGGAATCCAGACCTAGGAGATCCCTCTTCCTCCTCCAAAGCAAAGAGAAGCAAGGAGTTTGGGTCAAGGAACCTTGTTGAAGAAGAACTTCCATTGGAGAAACCATCTCTATAGGTAAAATCCAATTTTAATTCATTTTATTTCTGTTTTTCTGTTGTTCATGCCATTAGGAAACCCCCTATTATGTAGATCTCGATTTCTAGGGATTCTACATGAAGACCTAGGCGATTTGGGTTTTGGTGACCTACTTTTGATTTTTCCCCAAATTTTTCCAGGAACCCTAATTCTAGGGGTTTCGTGTAGGCACGATTACCTCTCCTACGTGTAGTCTAGATATTGATTTAGGTTTGATTTGGGTTTTAGTATTAGTGTTAGGATTCTATGCACCAGTGCCTGTGTACCCAGATCAGGGAATGCACATGTGTGCTGTGTGTGTGTGCAGTGGATTGGGGTAGTGTGAGTGAGTGAAAAATTCTGAGAGAAGGAAGAGAGAGCAGTGAACCCAAACCTGTGCCTCAGTTGTGATACCTGTGTCAGTTGTGTGAATACTTGTGTATGGGGCTGTATGTCTACCTGTGTGAGTTCAGTACATTAGATATCTGTGGGTAGGTGTATAGGTCTAGTGTATCAGCATACTATCTATTAATTAGTGTTACCTAAGTGTTAAGTATCAGTTTGTTGGTAGTTTTAGTGTAGATATTTAGGTATCTATGTGCAGTGTCTAGCTTGTGTGTCAGTTAGGTAGTAGTGTCTCAGTGAGTGTGTTTTCATTGGCTGTGCTGTGTCACTACATGCGTGTGTCCCTGTTTTGAGAGTGAATTATCTAGGTTCAATATAGATTCTGTGCAGTATAGGTAATTGAAATTCAGTGTGCATTGGGGTTTTAATTAGGGCCTGTGTACAGTAAGTGTAGTTCAGTGTGTGCCTGTGAGAATGAGTACCTGTTTGTGTGTATCAATGTTAGCTGTGTGTCTCAGTGTTCATGTGCCAGTGTGTGTCTGTGTATGTCTCAGTGTGTTAGTCCCAGTGTGAGAACCCATATGCTAGTGTGTGTGAGGTAACTGTGTAGGTGTATTAGTTAGGTTCAGTGAGTGTGTATGGATACTTGTGTGAAGTGGGTGTAGTTCAGTGCCTGTGTGAATTCAGAATTCAGTATCTAGAGGGTGAGTAGTGTGCAATGTGACTGTGTATCAGTAATTCTCAGTGTGAATATGTATATGTGTGCTGTGTGTGGCAGTGTATTAATCTCAGAGTGTTACCTATGTGAACCAATGTGTACCTGTGTCAGTGAGAGCCAATGTGACTGTGTATTAGTACTTCTATGTGATGTACATTAGGACCTTGAGAGGCTGAGGATGGCAGTAGAATATTAAGTGCAGTGAGTGTGAGTGTCTGTGTCAGTTAAATTCTGTGGAGCAGTGTTTAGATAGTGTATCTGTGTGTAATTCTGTAGGGTGGACAGTAGAGTTCAGTGTTGAATTCCTTAGTGAGCAGTATGTATCTATGTGTAATTTCTGTGGGAGAGTGAGAGAAGGAGAATAGGAACCAGTGTGCCTGTGAAATTGTGACTGTGAAGTTAGAACCTGTATGTGACTGTGTGTAGGTGTGAGAACTGTGAGTAAGTGTCTCTATGTACTGACACTGTGTAGCAGTGTAGGGAAATATGTAGGTGTGGGAGTGATGGATTGCAGTGCAGTAGCAGTTAAGATAATTGGGGTTAGTAACCAATATTGGTGCAAGGTATATGTTAAGGGTTGTATTAAGATACAAACTGGAATTTATATATGTAGGAGTTGTTATATACAAATAACTTATAGTATATAATAGTAGCTAGTATTATACTAGATACCTTAGAATGGTATAGAATTTGACTAGTGAACCTAGTTAACCTAGTCTAGACTTAGCTATGACCTAGAAACCCCATTTTTATTTAATTAAACATGTTATTTTCTCAATTCAATATCTGATATTATATTCCATAAATAGGTCATTGTGATCCCACTTTGGACACCGATCCTCACACCTTGCTCAGGACCACAGGCGAGTACGTTCTCTGACAGTTTTTATTGTTAATTATCTCTATAATTCAGCTGTATTACATACTTGATTCCGACACTATGGATACACGGGTTAGCACTCTAGATCCCCATCATGAGGAGTCATGATTGGAATCCATCGTGCTAGCTGGGGGATGGAGAACTATTAGTAGATTATGTGATCATATCCAAACATTTACATGCATCATAGCTCACCCCACTTCTCACGTCGGGTACGGCCTGACCATTTACATGCATCATAGCTGTTATATATGATTAGCCTGACCACTACATGCATCATAGCTAACCATATGGTTAGCCTGACCTACAAGAATCATAGCTAATCATATATAACCAGCCTGATCTAGTCCCAAGCCGATCACATAATAAACTGATAATTCAAACACTTAGCTAGATGTCTATTCTTTATTTCAGATTCACTCGTTCTAGCATTCACTGTTTATTGTTCATTGCTAGATGCTCTATTGCCTATTTCTTTTCTCCAGTACTTTATACTTCCAGCATTTATTCTCATCATGTATTTCTTACACTGTTTATAGTTTTTATCAATTTAATGAAACTGTTGTTAGTGCTTGTGCTTCGCTCCAATCCTGACTGGATAACATTTTTCAGAGGACCTGAAGAACTTGTGCCCCACTCATTACGG
The DNA here is from genome assembly GCA_036927795.1 of Iris macrosiphon. NCBI lineage: Eukaryota > Viridiplantae > Streptophyta > Magnoliopsida > Asparagales > Iridaceae > Iris > Iris macrosiphon. The sequence continues at coordinate 138,676,024 of JAYESA010000019.1, read as the reverse complement.
CCCAGGTTCAGAGGGAGATTTCACTCCGGAAATCCCAGAGGAGTTGCCTATCCTAGAGGAGATCTTACCTGCCAATACTTAGATTACTTTTTCTTTATTTATTGTTTCCGACTGAGACTGAGTTGTATTTATTATTTTATGACTTTGTGAGGTCATCTAGACCCAGGACTTGTGTTGCACTTCTGTGATTAGTTTATATAGAACTCTTTTCCATTCTCTTCGTGCCATTATTTCTTATAGCTTGTGATTGAGTATATTTATAGAACTGTGGATTATTATCATTGTCCTCCGTACGGAGTTGAGACGATTGATAGGATATACGTTGTGTTGAGACCTAGACAGCGTTCTACCGCCGATACTGCGGCGTAGGCTGGACGTACCCACGACTCATGCCCAAATTTTGGGTGCGGGTCGTGACACTTCTTTTCTTCTTCTTCTTCTTCTTCTTCTTCTTCCTTTCTTTCACTTCACTTCACCCTAACGCGACAACTCGGCTTCACCCTCCGGCCGAGCACCAACCCCGGCTGGCCTCACCCTCCGACCACCCACTGCCACGAGCCAACCCCGCTGCCTCGACCTCCAATCTCCGGCCAACCTTCCTCCAGTCTTCCCCGACGAGCCGACCTCCTCCCCGCGGCTTCGACGGCGTCACCCAGGCCGAGCCAGCTTCTTCCCTACTTCCCTCGGCCATCCGCTAATACCACGCTGCTCCAGCCAGCATTCTCCCCCTCGGCCATCCACCATTACTACCACGAGCTCCACCCCGCTGTCCATCCATCCGGCCACTTCCAGTCGACGATATCTCCAATCCTCGTTTCTCCACTTCCTCCATCAACGTCACCACCCCACTCGAGCCTGCTGCTGCCATCCGGTCGACTCCCCTCCGGCCAGAGACGGCCACCTCGTCGCCAAGGTGAACCCCTCCCTCCTCTACCTATGTAAGGTTTTGTGGTTTGCATTGTTATGGTTTGTCTGTGAAGTTTAATTAAGTTAGGGTTATGGATATACTTGAGTTTTTGTTGAATGCAGGTTATAACATACATATGAAGGTTTATGAATTTATTGATATTAAGGAAATGATGTTATAGAATGTATACGTTGAGGCTTGAGAATAAAATGGATCTTTGGTTAGGGTTACATAATTGCATTGAGATCTAAGGGATTATTTCATTGTAATATATGCAATGAGGATAAAATGCATGGTTAGTAATTAAGGTTTATAAATGCTAGGTTTGAGATGTTAGGGTATTTTAATTAATTCATGCATATTGTTATTAATGATGAGCAGTTTAATTGGTTGTGAATTGACGTTGATGAAAAATGATGAACATAATTACGTAGCAGTTTTATGGAGAAATGGGAAAGATTGTATATATCTGAGAATTTAATCAGGGTTTGATTAACTGAATATTGTGATGAATACAGTAAGATTGAGGTTGGGTTTGATGATATTGCACAGATGATTAATTTGATTTGATATAACGTACCATTAGTCAACCTTGGTCAACCTTCTAGCGTTGGGTCCCTGTGAGTTATAGCCGAGTCTGAGCATATGTTTAGACGTGTGTTATATCCCTGTTTGCCATATGATAGTTTATTGATTTAGTTTGTATCTCGTCTCTAGGTACTACGGGACCTGCGGACTTGGACGTGGTATCGGATCTCCGTCATCAGCAATCGGACACAGGTAAGTGTACCTTGCCACCCTGTATTTCAGTTACAGATATTTATTCTTTTATTATACACATCGTGCGCGCATTTGATTACGATCGTTACTTCACGTCAGGATCACAACCGGGTGCAGACGTTCGTCGTAACATCTTGTAACGAATGCTAGATGTTCGTAATACCTCAATGTATGTACCTGAGTATATCGTCACCCCAGGACACATTCATACACTGTTATCGTGCCAGCTTTCTTGTATCCTGATATTGACAACATCACTGGAGACTGGGATGACCTTAGGGTCACGTTTCTTGATAGTTACTTCTGTGCGAAGAGACTGCTAGATAGAGGTTCTGGTTCAGCGCACAATCGTTGAACGCTTGGGAAGGGGAAGACAGTTACTAGACGTTTGGGCTCCTCTGCATGCGCTTATATATGTATATATACTCTTTCTATAGTAATCCTATGTCTAGAGTCGTTGTATCACCCGTGTGACTCATTGCCCGGAGCTGCGGTACGTCCCGTGTATTTCCGTGTCCGGAGCTATAATTTTATTTTGGACAGCCCACATGTCGAACATTGTCTTTAAACTGTGTCTCACTTGTTTGGTTATGATAGATTACCCCGTCGTTGTACTTGTACTTTCTGTTATACTTGGCATGTTGTATTTTTGTACCTTGTTACGTCCCTTTGAGGACCTGGTTCCTTTCCAGGTTTAGGCGAGGAGGATTACCCAGAGGAGTACGGTCCGGGTACGTATCCAGCAGTAGGACCCATTTCCGGGGACGAGGTCATCCCCGAGGACTTTGCATGATCACTAGTAGTGACTCTATCCTTGGGACAATATTACTATCTAGCTATCTGATGCCGTTCCAAGTTATCTCATTGCTTACTTTTATTCCATTATTTTGTACTAGCGGGTTTGTTCCCGTGTTACTACTCTAATATTTGTACTATAATACTTTATCTCGTGAAATTTTCCTTCTGCACATTAGTTGTTATGATTACCTCTATGTGCTCTTATATCTGTTGCCTGTGGATAAGATTTAGATTCACTATTTATGTGTTATGTGTTGGGTTATTCCTTGTACCTTATAGCTTAGGTGCACTCCAATGGGCCCATTAGATTGGGATGCCCGCCGAAGTGTGCTGCTGGCCATTGCCACGTGACTCAGTTCCTTATCTTTGGAATTGGGGCATGATAATAGGTATGAATATACAAGATGCACAATAGATATAAGAGATATACAATATAAGAATTACTGGAATAAATACTAGAATGAATAATATGACAATGAATAAGAATACTAATGACTAAGTGTGTGAGTTCTAGCTTTAACATGTGATCGGCATAGGAACTTGCACAAGAGTAAAAGGCCTGGTTAATCATACGTACGGTTTATGATCAACACTCACAAGGAATAAGACATGCACAAGGAGGGTATGATCATATATCTACACTAAAATACTCTCCACCCCCGACTGGTATAGGGGATCCAACCATGTTACGCTATGGCACGGGATTCTCCAGGAAGACAACGACTCTCCCCGAGAATCAGTGTTTGTACATGTACAAGATAAACAATAAAACAAAGATTGCACAAGATACACCATATACCAAAGAATAATATCTCATGACGAGATCCGGATATACCAATTCGTGTAACCATCGTGTCAAGGAAATATGGATATCTACACTAGATACAATAAACATAGAGAATATCATAAATAAGAAACTATCAGAGAATGTACTCGCTTAAAGTCTGATAAATAGTCTCACAGATGTCTGATACGGTGCCTCGAAGACCTAGATATGGAATATAATATCAATACAATATTTCAGAATAAAAATAAGTTAAACTAGTCAACATTTAGGTCAAAGAGCCATTTCTAAGTCAAAACAGTCAAACTAGTTCAACTCTAAGTCAAACCGGTCAAACTTGGTCGAACTACCTATTTCTAGGTTACATGAGTCTATCTCAATGATGTTGAGTTCATACACTATGAAACTAGGCCATACAAGCTAAATCTAGGATACTGAGATACCGTATCTAAAGATACGCAAACAAAATATATGAATATCATATATGCATATTCAATCAATAATATATATACTAATACTAACTACCAAAAGCTATGTAGATACCTTGGCTTTGAACCAACTCGATATCGCACCACTAAACCCCCAACTTGATACCCAAACCCAATACCTTCGGTATCCTCAATACCTTGGCATTTACCGTGGTATCTCAAGGTAAAAGTAATTCTAATATATATAGTAGCTACCCAATCTAATAACTAACATATATATAGTTACTAACTAACTAGGTACCAATAATGAGATAGTTAAATAACTAGTTAACTAATCATAGTAACTAGCTTATTACGAAGAGCTAATCAATAATAATAACAAGTGTATCATTAACTATTACCAAAATCTAACTATTTCTAACTATTAGATAAACTAGTTACCATCTAATATACATTCAATACAAGGATATATATACTACATATACCAACTAACCTTACTACCTTGCTAACTGCTACTGAACATGCTACTGCCCGCTGATGAAAACTGCTGCTATTGCTACGAGAAGCTGCTGCTGCTACGAGAAACTGTTGCTGCTGCTGCTGGTAAGCTGCTGCTGTTGGTAAGCTGCTGCTGTTGGTAAGCTGTTGCTGTTAGTAAGCCGATCTCTTCTCCCTCTCACATAAAACACACAATGAAGCACACCTATATACGTATCTATCCATATACTATCTAATACTTATATATATAACCATTCTCACTAGTAGCTATAATTTATATCTATATACACTCACAATACATCTAGATACATAAACATATCAATACATGGATACATAGCCAAGTAACATACACACATACATATATATATAACTACCTCTATGTATATAAACATATAACCATCACTACCTATATATCAATCTATGTATACACCTCACATAGGTATAACACACACACACACATACACACACACACACACACACACACACACACACACACACACACACATATATATATATATAAGTAGATATACATATATATATATATATCTATATACTAGAATATATATATATATCTATATACATACATACACTCCCTATGAATATTTATATATAGACATCAACAACATATATAGCTATGTAGATAGTATATATCAATATCTCATATATATACATATCATATGAACAACACAATGATACATATAACTTTATATATATATATATATATATATATATATATATATATATATATATATATATATATATATACTATGATAATTAATATACTATTAGCTATGAATAATGCAAATTAAATATAAAAATATCATACAATAAACACGTGGAGTGCATCGCACCCGTATCACCCAAGGTCTATGATACGCTTGCGCTACGAGTCCACTACACAACCAAACGTACCCCGAAGGAAATAATCAAGTCTAATATATTATTTATGAACAATACAAAGGGTCAAACATATATCAACGTGTCCATGTTAAAATGTGACATGCACAAAGTCCCGTGTCGGACGAAAAACTCCTAAATCAATACGTATCACCAAAATGTTGGGATACGACCTACACGTACCCAATTGTGGATACGACACTATCCAAAAACACACAAACACATGCCAATTTGATCTATAGAACCAATTGACAAACACACAAATGTTAATCTCGGAATTCCTCCAAAATATACACAAAAGCCCCATAACTTCCTCAATAGGCCTCTTATGAACTCAATTCCAAATCCTATGGGTAGCCTATGCATATGGGTTGATTTCTCATGGTTAATTCTCAGATTTGGAACCTAAATGAAGGGAAAAAGCTAAATTGTATCTATTGAGAGATGGATTCCTAATGCAACCTCCAAATGTGATGAAATTGACCTTGAACTTGTAGATCCTTGCTCCTCTTTGTAGCTCCTTGCTTCCTCCTTCTAGATCCTTGGTCCACTAGCCTCCAATGGTGATTTGGGAAGAAATTGGGATAAAATTTTGTAGGAAAATAATGTGGGAATGAGGGAATTTGGTTGAGGGAAATTCTAGATCTAGATTTGAAATGAAAAGAGGAGAGAGAAAATTTTCCCATCTTTAAGTAGGCCGCCCACCTTGCCCCTTCCTTAAGCTACTATGTAATGTCCATTATACCCCTTGGGGCCTCTCATGAAGAAATAATTAAGAAGGGAAGGTTCTAGTCTAATGGTTTAATTAAATTAATCATCCTCCTAATCAATAGGCTTCTAGTTGGGCTCAATTCTAACAATTAATATATGTTGGTCCATGAGCCTAAACTAAACTAGCTAGGTCCACTAACACAAGTTCAAAATAATAAACTAACATCTAACAATAATTAAATAATATAATATATAATTATACAATAAGTACAATATTTAATTAATTATAAAATTACCAAAATATTCTTTTCTAAAAAATGTGGTAGTGACAAGTCTACCCTCCTTAAATTAATTTTGTCCTCAAAATTCAAAGACGAAAACTATCCCCAGAAAATAATAGAACAAAACATAACTAGGAAAGAACATACCTCAAGGCACAAACAAATATGGATAACGCTCTCGCATTTCATCCTCTCTCCTAGGTAAACTCCCCCGGAGAGTGATGCCTCCATGCGACGCATACCAAAGAAATAGTCTAGTTTCTCAGCACCTTCTCTCTCCGATCCAGAATCTCAACTGGCTGCTTTGGATAGCTAAGAGTAGGGCCCACCTCTATCTCTGAGTGATCCAACATGTGACTACGATCTGCCACTTACCATCTCAACTGTGACATATGAAATATATTGTGCAATCCTTCCAATGCAGGTGGCAAGTCTAGTCTATAAGCAACTGTACCGACCCTCTCTAGAATAGTGAAAGGTCCGATCAATCGTGGACTAAGCTTTCCGTCTCCACCGAAGCGAATCGTGCCTCATGTCGGAGAAATTCTCAGAAACACCAAACCACCCACCTAGAACAAAATACCACCTTAAGAACTTAACTATAACAAACAACCAATAACAAGCACAAAACAAAAAAAAAATCTAAAACTATACCTCAAACTCCAAAGGTCTCCGATGGCTATCGGTCCAATGCCGCTGTCTGTCCTGTGCCACTCGAAGTCTATCTCTGATCAGCTTAACCTTCTCCGCTGCATCCACAACTATCTCTAGTCCAAGCAAAACTCTCTCTCCAATATCGTCCCATGACAAGGGAGTACGACATCTCCGATCGTAAAGACTTTCAAATGGTGACATCTCTATACTAGCCGAGTAGCTGTTGTTGTAAACAAACTCTACCAAATGTAGATGGTCCTCCCAAGAACCCCCGAAATCTAGTACACAAGTGTGCAACATATCCTTGAGAGTCTAAATAGTCCTCTCTGACTGCTCATCTGTCTGGAGATGATATGCAGTACTGAACTTGAGATGAGTGCCCAAACTCGCATACAAACTCCTCCAGAAATGAGAAGTGAAACGACTATCCCGATCCGAGACTATGCTGACGGAAACTCCATATATCCTGACGGTCTGTCTCATATATATTTCTGCCAGCTTCTCCGTAGACAAACCCATCTTGAAAGGCAAAAAGTGGGCCAATTTGGTCAACTTGTCAACGATGACCCAAATTGCATCTTCAATCTCTTGTGGTCTGTAAAGATCTCCACACGCTCTCCGTACAAATAATGTTTCCACAACTTCAGGCGAAGATGACTGCTGCCAACTCCAAATCATGGGTATGGTAGTTCTTCTTATGAGGACACAATTGCCTGGATGCATGGGCAATCACTTTTCTATTCTACTGAAAAACACAACCCAAACATTTTCTCAATGCATCACTATAAATAATGAAACCTCCAGACCCTGATGGCAACGTCAAAATAGGAGCAGACGTCAACCTCTTCTTCAATTCCTCAAAAGCAACCTAGCAATCCTCCATCCAAACAAACTCTACATCCTTCCTGGTGAGTCGGTTAATCGGCTCAACAATGCTAAAAAAATATTGCACAAACTTCCTATAGTAGCCTGTTAATCCCAAGAAACTCCTGATCTCTGCTACCGAACTCGGGGTCTTCCAAGACTCCACTACTGCGATCTTCTTCGGATTCACTGAAATATTGGGATACGACCTATCATAGAAAATATGGTCACGACACTTCTTCGGATTCACTGAAATATTCGGATTCACTGAAATATTAGGATAAGACCTATCATAGAAATATTGGGATTTTGTCCACAAAGTCCCGTGTCGGAGAAAAAATTTCCAAATTAATACGTATCACCAAAATATTGGGATATGACCTACACGTACCCAATTGTGGACATGACACTTGCCACAAACACACAAACACATAACAATTTGATCTATAGGACCAATTGACAAACACATAAGTGTCAATCTCAAAATTTTCCTAAAATTGATACAAAAAGTACCATAACTTCCATAATATGCCTCCTATGAACTCAATTCCAAATCCTATGGGTAGCCTATGCATATGGATTAATTTTTTATGGTTAATTCTCAGATTTAGAACCTAAATGAAGAAGAAAAACTGAATTATATCTATTGGGAGATGGATTTCCAATACAACCTCCAAATGTGATGAAATTGGCCTTTAACTTGTAGATCCTTGCTCCTCTTTGTAGATCCTTGCTTCCTTCTTCTAGATCCTTGCTCCACTAGCCTCCAATAGTGATTTGGGAAGGAATTGGGATAAAATTTGGTAGGAAAATAATGTGGGAATGAGAAATTTTGATTGAGGGAAATTCTAGATCTAGATTTAAAATAAAAAGAAGGGAGAGAAACTTCTTTCCCCACTTTAAGTAGGTCGGCCCCCCTTGCCCCTTCCTCAAGCTACTATGTAATATCCATTATACCCCTTGGGGCCTCTCATGAAGAAATAATTAAGGAGAGAAGGTTCTAGTCTAATGGTTTAATTAAATTAATCATCCTCCTAATCAATGGACTTCTAGTTGGGCTCAATTCTAACAATTAATACATGATGGTCCATGAGTCTAAACTAAGCTAACTAGGCCCACTAATACAAGTCTAAAATAATAAACTAATATCTAACAATAATTAAATAATATAATATATAATTATACAACATGCACAATATGTTATTAATTATAAAATTACTAAAATAACCTTTCATAGAAAATATGGTAGTGATAGAAGCCGATGCCACAACAACACCCGAGGAACCTATAAAAATCTGCCTTAAGGCTCACAATCCCAATGAGGCCGCACCCCTCATCGTCAAATTGTGTCGGGAGGCACCTGAATCTCCGGTACATTCAGCATAGCCAGAGCAATGGTCGTCCACCTTCGCAGGCCGAATCGACCACTAAAAGGAGATTCCACCCTATCTACGCCTTTCGAACCTATGATCGTTCTCCTTCTTAGGCCGAGTCGACCACCAAAGGAAGACCCGACAATGGCTGTAACTTTTGGACCTTTTGGTGGTAAAATTACGCAAAAAACCACCAAAGCCTTCATTTGCACTGGGGGTAGCCAAGGAGAAGGATGAGATGGAGGACTATATCTCCGCCAATGTCAACATCCCCTCCCCTGATGATGTAATCCCACCGAAAGAGATCATGTATTTCCCTAATAAAGGAATATCTTTAAACTACTCGGAGTGCATGCATATAAGTACTCTATTCCCTGGGGCACGGTCTCGGCCTTCATGTATATACACAAGTGGCCACTACCTGTACCATGCACTGACTTTGCCCTAGACATGATTCTTATTTCTTAGTCCCACCCAGGAAGAAGGAAGATAAGATCATCATCTTCAGAAGAGTGGAATGCCTCCGGTCCTTCATCCCAAAGGAAGTAGAACCAGAATTTGAGGTAGGCAGAATGCCACTCTACTGGTACAGCTCATAATCCCTACATCTTATCCAAAAGATGAGATACAACCTGAAGGTCATCGAAGGATTAAACTACGGCAAAGGTCGAAGGGTGCCTTTACGACTTTCCTCCCTTGCGGGCAAGCCCGAGGTTTACTATCATAAGACTAAGCATAACTTAGGATAGGTAATGCCTCCTACAACCCCAAGGGCTCAGATAAAGAAGACAAAGAGCGCTTATACTCTGCAGAATCGTCGGCCTGTGACTCCTACGTCAACAACGGAAACATTCTCAGAGAAAAACTATCCTCCAACATGGTGTCTGCAGACCATGAGGAAGACAATGAGGATCCACCCGAGCTCTACGAGAGGGAACCTTGGGCCCAACACTTGGGTTCATAATAGGAGATAGAACTTGAGCAGCGAGAACCTCTTACCGAGGACGAGGTTGTTCAAATCAATCTAGGTGACGAGACCTCCACAAAGCCTATCTTTGTTAGCAAAAGTCTGCCCGACGAAGACCGGGATCCCTATTATAACTCGTTAGGGAATACATCAATATCTTTTCATGGAGTTCTGAAGACATGCCAGGACTGGACCCCCAAATCGTGGTCCATAAACTCAACAATCGGCTAGATACCAAACCACTCAAGCAACAGCAACTACGGTTCTGGCCAGACGTGATGGATTTTATCGAAGCTAAAGTCAACAAGCAAATATCTAGTGGCTTCATCCGTGAGAAACAATACCCCGACTGGGTAGCCAACATTATGCCTGTCGTTAAGAAGAATGGGAAGATCCGAATCTGTATCGACTTTCGTGATCTAAACTTGGCTGTCCCAAAGACGAATTCCTTCTTCTAATCACCTACGTAATGATCAATAACACTTGTGGATTTGATTGCATGTCCTTCATGGATGGCTTCTCAAGCTACAACCAAATAAATATATTTCCCAACAATGAGAAGCATATGTCGTTCCGGACCCCGATAGGCATATACTGCTATACGGGCATGCCTTTCAGCCTAAAGAACGCTGGTGCTACATATTAGCGAGCTATGAGCACCATTTTTTGTGAACATCTGTGTAAGATGGTGGAATACTATATTGAAGTCATATCCATCAAGAGTCACTCTAAGGATAATCACCTCCAAGACCTAAGGATTATGTTCGGCTTAATATGCACACACCGCCTCAAGATGAGCCCTACCAAGTCCTTTCTGGGAGTCTCCAATGGTAAATTCTTGGGTTTCGTCATCACTTCCCAGGGTATTCACATAGACCCCGATAAGACCAAGGCCATCCTGGAGATGCACCCGCCAAGGAACCTCTGGGAACTCCGCGACCTCTAAGGAAGATTGGCATACATCAGGAAGTTCATATCAAACCTCTCTAGACATTGTCGGCCGTTCACACAGCTTATGAAGAAAGGTGTGTCCTTTGTTAGGAATGAAGAGTGACAAAGAGCGTTCGACAATATCAAAGAATACATGTCAAACCCTTCTGTGCTAGTGGCCCCGGTCATAGGGAAGCCATTCTTTCTCTATGTACGAGCAATAGATCACTCTCTCGGTGCCCTATTAGCCCAGAATAGTGATTCAGGCCACGAGCAGGGCATATACTGCATTAGTCAGATGATGGTTGGTCCAGAGCATAAATATACCACCATCAAGAAAGAGTGCCTTGCACTGGTATTTTCCATTCAGAAAACTCGACACTACGTGACTGGAAAGACCATTTACGTAATCTCGTGAGTCAACCCCTTCAGAATCCTCAGGACCAAACCTAGGGCACTCAATTCCCGCTTGGCTACCTGTGCAATACTATTCCAAACGATATGCTATTCGTCCCACAGAAGGCCATCAAGGGTCAAGCATTGGCCGACTTTCTGACAGTCCACCCAGGGTCAAAAAAATCAAAGCTCTATGAAGAGATTCCAGACTAAGTGGCAGACGCCAACGTTACCTCACACCAAGCGGTTCGGCGAATGTTCTTTGATGGTGCTTCAAGAGCAAGACCCAAAGGCAACATCATCGCTGGGGTCGGGATAGTGTTGATCTCCTCATCTCATCATCAATCGCGCATACTCTCCCACGTAGCCATGCTCCAATAATATGGTAGAGTACAATGCCCTAATCATCAGACTCCAACTCGCCAGATAAGTCAAAGTAGAGTACTTGAAAGCCTACGACGATTCTCAGCTTATCGTCAATCAAGTCCGGCGAGTATATGAAGTCTGAAATGAAGACTTGATCCCCTACCACTAAGCTGCACATAACATCATCGTGGCCTTTGAGATATTCTTTATTGAGCATGTCCCTCGGTTGCAAAATATTAAGGCGAACGCTTTAGATGGCCTCGTTTCTTCCTTGGCAGTTAGACAACATCCATCAGTTAATCACGGTAATCGGTTAAGAGCTAGTCTATCTAAAAAGTAACCAATGCTTATGCCTCAGCTATGCAGCGAAGGTCGATACTGATACTCAAGATTGGAGGCTTCCATTCATCGATTACGCAGTCTATAGAATTCTCCCTAAAATTACAAAGAAAGCTACTTCAATCAGAAGACGCTCCCTCCGTTTCTATTACAACCCGGAGACCAAAATATTGTACCATTGATCCTACGACGGCCTTCTGCTCCGATGCTTATCGAACACAAAGGCAAAACAAGCCCTCTGTGAAGCTCAAGACGGTGTCTGCGGGGCACATCAACCCGATCCAAAGCTACATGACCGTCTTCGAAGAATGGGCTACTATTGGCCGACGATGGTAGCAAATGCGGTCGATTACGCAAGAAAGTGCCAAACATGTCAAATCCACGCAGACTTCACCCACCAACCATCTGAGTTCCTACAACCAACGGTAGTATTTTTGCCGTTTGAGGTATGGGAAATGGATATCATCCGACCAATCGGTCCACCTTTATCAAAATAATATCGGTTCAACCTGGCGATCATCGACTACTTCTTTAAATGGACAAAAGATGTTTCGCTCACTGAGTCAAAACAACAAACGTGATTAACTTTGTCAAGTATCATGTCATATATTGCTTCGGCTTGCCGTGTAGAATCGTCCATGACAATGGTCCACAGTTTGCAAGTCACGCCTTCTATCAATTTTATGATAAGAACCGAATCTAAAACATAGCCTCCATGGCATACAACCCCGCAGCAAACGGTCTAGCAGAAGAATTCAACAAAACCATCATCAAGCTTCTCAAGAAATTCGTGTCTTCCAACAAACGCGACAGGAACGAGAAGCTGGGTGAATATCTCTGGGCTTACCGTACAACAGTCCAAACAACTACTGGGAACACGCCATTATCTTTGGTATACCAAATTGATGTAGTTCTCCCACTTGAGATCCAAATCCCTTCACTATGGGTAGCTCTCTCCAACCAACTAACCACGGATGACAACTATCGTCGACGGTTACAGGAGTTGGAAGTACTTAACGAGAAAAGATTCTTAGCCCAACAATGCATAGAGCTGTATCAAGCACGTCTTTCTGGAGCCTTCAACAAATGGATAAAATAGAGAACATTTTAAGTGGGTGACCTCATCCTAACAGTATGAAGACCGATGGTTATGACCCACAAGTCGATCGACAAGTTCTAACTTAAATGGGAGGGCCCGTTCGATGTGGAAATTACGTTTTCCAACGGCATATACTAGCTTGCAAAACCTAACGGTGACTTGCTTCTGATGCCTATCAACGATAAGTTCCTCAAAAAGTACTATGTCTAAATTGGACTAGTACTCCTCTATTACCAACGATATCGTATCTTCCTGGGCGTTGGTTCATGTTCACAGGACCTCTGGACTTTCGCACTAATACACCACTCCAGCGAAGTCTGCCATGTCCATATTACCTCTGAGCAAACTTTTCGGTCTTGACCCTCGATCATCACGTCCATATTACCTCTGATATTGATTGTCTTTCAACTTATCACCCGTACCCAATCCGGAGTATGCCAGCGGTGATAAGTCCATAAAAACTGCCACGTCCATATTACCTCTGGCAGGGCTTGTCTCAAACCTATTACTTGTATAACGTGCGCAAAAAGTAATGGGTCCACAAAATCTATCATGTCTATATTACCTCTGATTGGGTTTATTTTAAATCTATTACTCATAACCCAAAGTGTGCAAAAGGGTAATATGTCCACCAAAATTCCCAGCAGAATGTCCTTAAAATCCACAAAACCTATCACGTCCATATTTCCTCTGATAGGGTTTGTTTCGAATCTATTACTCGTACCCTGAAGTGCGTAAAAGGATAATAGGTCCACCAAAATCCCCCTGTAGAATATCCTTAAAAAGCTACGGTATGGTGCTATATCCATATTACCTCTAGCACTAGTACCGCAAATGTCACAACAACAATGAAAGTAATTTCTTCTTTCATTAAAACAAAAAGAAGGGAAGAATACAAACATTAAACAGAAGAGGAGTCAGAGTCCTCCAAATTATCGATGTACATTTCTAGAAAATAAAAGAAACAGGCGTCTGAGGACGCAAACAATGGACGAGAAGTGTCTACAAAAGCTAGCTCCTCCGAGGTGGCAGGGGACGCAAGGAGTTCTGGGAAGATATATGTCTTCTGCACTCGGGAGACAGACGTTTCTTCGGCGGGTGGCAGCTTGGGCTCGCTAGAGTAGGAGTCAGAGGCCACCAAGGCTGTGGAAAGAAACATGTTGGTCTCCTTCAGAGCATTTCTAGTAGCCATAATGCCCAAAAATATGAATGGATGCAAGCACCCTACAGATCATTCTCTATTTATAGGCAAAGAATCGGCGACTTATCTGGTGAATAATAATAATCTTCTTAGTGAGATGCAATGATTCATCCCTACGCAATAGAAACTGCATTGTCAAGATCTGGCGTGATCCTATCAGAAATCCGGACTGACACAACGGTGTGAACACGTCAGGCACAACAGCACGTGAAGTGCAAGAAGTGCTAATTTCTTTTTTAGGTTACAAATCAAGTCAGCCAGACAATCACGACAGAAATAAAATTTTATTTCATAGAAGTAAAAGACACAAACTATAAGAATAGAAAGCAGTCTTAAAAAAAAAAACATAAACTATTGTTACTCATCATGGCAGTACAACTCCAAGATTCGTCCATGGAGCTGGGCAATCTAACTTTCTCGGCATCCGATGATCCGGCGATCGATATTTTTCACCATAACCTCGGGATCCTCGTATTGGACATGGACCTTATACCGATCATCTAGCTTCTGCACCCTGACCTCAACGACAGAGGTATTTTTTGCAGCCCAGCTAGCCTCAGCCCGGCTAGCCTCCTCTTCCTGTTGGGCCTTCCGGAGATTATTCTCCAGCCTATCAAGCTTAGCCTGGAGTTTCCTGATCTCCTCGGTTAAGTACCCTTATCTGGCAAAGCAATCCTCCCTAAGATTGCCCAGCTGATCATGCTCCAATCGCAGCTTTTCTCTACACCTAGCCCAGTCAAGAATTCCTCGTATTTATGGGATATCAGTACCCCATATCGGCTTGTTGATGCTGCCGTAGCTCTATAAGACATCGCTCTACTCTGTAAGCTTTAGGTCCAGAAGGGCTGCTGTCTCTTCCAAACCAGGAATGCCCCTTAAAGAGTTGGCATGGCCTTCGGCAAAGCATCTCGCCCAGTTGAAGGACCTCTTTACTCTAATATACCCTGGATACCTTACTTCAAAATTATAAAGAAACTCCGAATGGAGATCTGGATATGTTCATTAATCTCGTCCGACATTGCCAGAGTCCAAGGCGGCTGACAGAAAGAAGAAGCCGCCGGCGCAGCAGGCCACGCAACAATAACACCCAATGACCTTGAGGGTAAAGTGGTGGCAAGGGAGATACCAGTTGTATGACTCATATTCTAATCCTTCATAGCCTTCGCATATGCCCGGACACCTGGCAGTTGAGCAAGCGAGAATGGGCTGAAGGGGCGACAGACGTTGGGAGTACCAGAAGCCCCTGCTGCTATAACACCTGCCTGTACACCATCCCCAGGTTGTGACTCACCAGCCTAAGATAAAGATCCAGCCACAACTAAATTGGTAACATCTAGAGCGACCTCCCCAGAACCGCTCGTCAACTCTCTAGCCTGGGAGGCCACGGTTGCAGAACCCCCAACGTTAACAGTTGGGTAAACGGTCGTCGTGCTGGAGAGTTTCTACACTCCTGACCCTCCATCGTGAATAGTTGCTATAATTCTAACTCTCCATCGTCACCCCCCAAAATATAAAATTTATACTTAGACTGTCTATTTAGGACTCCTCTCTGTACTCTCTTTAGTTTGTTCAATTAAATCAAGTTTCTTTCCAAACTTTCACTTTTAATGGCAAATAATTACATAACCAACTTCTTCTCCCCCGTCCTAACCAATACTCATGCATCCAATCATGGCACGTTATGCACATAATTATAATAATAGGACACTGAGCACATGAGATAGTGTGAGCACATGAATAAATACGAGCACAAGAATACCTGATGCACATGATAAAGTACATGTGTAAGGAGTATCTGATGCACACGATGAAAAGATAATATTATCTGACAGGATCCATATAGTACCAGTCTGTGTAACCATGTGTGTCACTACCATATTTTTTAGGAAAGAGTATTTTGGTAATTTCATAATTAATTAAATATTGTGCATAATAAATAATTATTATTAGATGTTAGTTTATTATTTTGGACTTGTGTTAGTGGACCTAACTAGTTTACTTTAGACTCATGGTCCAATATGTATTAATTTTTAGAATTGAGCCCAATTAGAAGCCTATTCATTAGAAGGATGATTAATTTAATTAAAACCATTAGACTAGAACCTTCCCTCCTTAATTATTTCTTTATGAGAGGCCCTAAAGGGTATAATGGATAGTACATAGTAGCTTGATAAAGGGGCAAGGGGGTCGGCCTACATAAAGAGAGTGGAAAAGTTTTTCTCTCCTCTTTTCATTTCAAATCTAGATGTAGAATTTTCCTCAACCAAATTTTCTCATTCCTACATCATTTCTTTACCAAATTTTATCCTAATTCCTTTCCAAATCACCATTGCAGACTAGTGGGCAAGGATCTAGAAGAAGGAAGCAAGGATGTACAAAGAGGAGCAAGGATCTACAAGTTTGAGGCCAATTTTATCACATTTGGAGGTTACATTGGGAATCCATCTCCCAATAGGTATAATTCAGTTTTTTCCTTCATTTAGGTTCTAAATCTAAGAATTAACCATTAGAAACCAACTCATATGCATAGGCTACCCATAGGAATTGGAATTGAGTTCATAGGAGGCATATTGAGAAAGTTATGGTACTTTTTATGTCAATTTTAGGGAAATTTCGAGATTGACACTTGTTGTATTTGTTAATTGGTCCTATAGATTAACTTGGCATGTGTTTGTGTGTTTGGGGCTAGTGTCATATCCACAATTGGGTACGTGTAGGTCGTATCCCAATAATTGGAGGTTTTTTCGTCGATACGGGGCTTTGTTCATGTAATATTTTGACACGGACACGTAGATGTATATTTGACTCTTTATATATAGTAATTTAGACTTGCTCGTATTCTTCAGGGTATGTTTGGTTGTGTGGTGGACTCGTGTCACAAGCGTATCATAGATCTAGTGTGATATGGTGCGATGCACTCCACGTGTTTGTTGTATTTCATATATATATATATATTTATATATATATATATATATATATATATATATATATATATATATATTGTGATGTATATTTATGTAGTTATATGTAATAGTGCATTAGTATATATATATACACATGTGTTTATATATATATATGGATATACATATATATATATATAGTTAATTGAATAGTATAATATATATATATATATATATATATATATATATATAAGTGCAATATATATGTATATATGTATTTATATATATGTACTTTTGTATATGTGTTTGTATATATATGAATATGTGTATAGTTGAGAGGGGTATTATATATATATGATATGTGAGAGAATGAGTGTGTGCATATATGCACATTTAAATGTTATGAATCTAGATATATTAGAGTATGTATATAGATATATATATTATAGCTACTAGGGAGAGTGGTTATATATCTATGTGGTTAGATACATATATGTGTATGCTTGTAGGTGTGTACGATTGGGGGGGGAGGGTAGGCTCGAAGCAGTATGCACTCATTCACTGCACAGTGCAGTGACCGAGTAGGTACAGCAGCAGCAACAACATAAAGGAGCAGCAACAATAGTAGGTAAAGGAGGAGTCACAGCAACATGAAGGATAAGCAGCAGTAGTAGGTAAAGGAGCAGCAGCAGCAGCATGAAGGAACAGCTGCAGCAGTAGTGCTAGCCCGCAGCAGCAAGTGCAAGCTTCAGCATTTCAGTCAGCACCTACATCTAGTTAAGGTATGGTTTAGGTAGTTATATGTTAGTATAGCTAGTTGATATCTAGCTAGTTTGGTAGTAGTTAGATATATATATATACTAGTGATATTATTAGTATTGAGTATGTATTGATATCTCTTGTAGTATTATGTAGATGTGTATATACATGCATATATGTATAATTATGGTAGTTAGCTAGTAGTATTGTGTTAAGTGATAGTTGTTAATTTATAGTTTAGTTTGGGTAATTAGTATATATTAATATATACCTAGAGACTGGATAGTTAATATATACTAGATATTACATTTACCTTGAGATACCAAGTTAAGTGTCAAGGTAATTGAGGGAGGTATTTGGTTTTGAGTATCAAGATGGGGGTTTAGTGGTGCACTTAGCACTAGATTAGTTAGAATATTATATTGTTGATAATTATCTATGCATATATGCTATTTCTATATCTATTGGTTGCGTATCCTGAGATACGATATCTTTGATTTTCTTAGTATCCTAGTTAGCTTGTTTGGCCTAGTTTTATAGTGTATGAACCAACATCATTGAGATAGACTCATGCAACCTAGAAATAGGTAGTATGACTAAGTTTGACCGGTTTGACTTAGAGTTGACCTAGTTTGACTATTTTGACTTAGAAATGACTCTTTGACTTAGATGTTGACCAGTTTAACTTATTTTTATTTTGAAACCTTGCATTGATGTTATATTCCATATATAGGTCTTCGAGGCACCGTATCAGACATCTGTGAGACTATTCACCGGACTTTAGGCGAGTACATTCTCTCATAGTTTCTAATTTATGATATCCTCTATGTTCATTGTATCTAGTGTAGATATCCATGTTTTCTTTACACGATGAATACACAGATTGGTATATCCGGATCTTGTTATGAGATATTATTCCTTGGTATATGGTGCATCTTGTGCAAGCCTTGCTTTATTTTTTTATCTTGTACATGTACAGACACTGATTCTCGGGGAGAGTCACTATCTTCCTGAAGAATCCCGTGCCATAGCGTACCATGGTTAGATTCCCTATACCAGTTGGGGATGGGGAGTATTTTAGTGTAGATATGTGATCATACCCTTCTTGTGCATGTCTTGTTTTCCTATGGGTGTTGGTCATATACCGTACGTATGACTAACCAGACCATTATTTCTGTGCAAGTTTTTTTGTTCAAGTTCCCAAGTCGATCATATGTTAAAGCTAATACTCACACCCTTAGTTATTAGTATTCTTATTCATTGTTATATTGTTCATTCTTGTATTTATTCTAGTATTTCTTTTTTATATATCTCTTGTATCTATTGTTGCATCTTGTATATTCACATCTATTTACTGTTACATAGTTTTTATCATTGATTAGAACTGCTGTTAGAGATGTACTCTGCTCCTTTCCTGACTGAATATATTTTTTCAGATAACACTGAGGAGTGGTATCCTACACATTATGGGCCTCAGGATGCTGTGGACTTAAAGTCAGAGACTCTGGCTCTGGAGGGACTCATCCCGACTGAGACAGATAACCCGGGACTTGTAGCTTTTTAGTATTCTTTTGTACTGGATTTGTCTCCAGCTTATTGTTTAGATTTTTTTCAGACTCATTGATGTTATTATTTTAGACTCATGAGTGTATTGTGACTATTATATTCTTTATCATATTTGTGCTTATTTTTATCTTAGATCTGTGATTGAGTATATTGATATTGTTGGTGGCTCATTATATTATTAGATAGTTTATTCAAATATCGTTCTACCGCTGATTCTGCGACGTAGGCTGGGCGTTATTTCAGACTTGTACCCTTACACCAGGTGCGGGTCGTGACAATGTGTCAGAGTCAGGTATCACAGTTCTAGAACAAGTATATATACACTATCATATAATAAAAACTAATATAAAAATATACTCGCCTGTGTTCCTGAGCAATGGGTATAACTCGGTGTCCGAGCTGGTGTCACACAGACCTATAGATGAGTATCATGTCACTTGGGTGTAATAAATCGATAAAATGCTAAATTGTACTAAGTATGATTTTCTAGGTCATTCTAGGTCTCACTAGTAAAACTAGGTCAAAACTAGGTTATTTCTAGGTTATACCTAGGTTCTTGGTCCAAACTAAGGTAACTAGTCCATATTAGTCACTAATTAGCTAACACTGGCCTATATTAGCTAATAGCACTATACACTAGATAATAAGATACTTTATGTATCCATATACACATAACCTATATATATAATATATATATATATATATATATATATATATATATATATATATATATATATATAATATTTAGTATTAGAAACTAATATGATATCTAAATACCTTAGTTAACATGTACCCTTGAACTAGTATTAATCCTAACTGATACTTTTCACTAACCTCTAATTGACATCAGTTAACTCTAGCATCCCCATTTCTTGACCTCATCACTTGGCCAAGCCAACAGTTGCTGCACCTAAACTCAATCTCCTCCCTAATATGATAGTCAACAGTGTATCATTGTTGTTCTTATAGCAGTGTATATATTGTACCACTGCTGCTAATCTCATTAATTCCCAGGTAACCTCTATCACTGCTAATGATCCTACTGATACTACTGTTGCTGCCTACTTGCCACCCCACAGTCAATACATTGTAGGTGAGGCCTTAACTTCTTGCAGTTCACATATAAATGCTTGTGCACTGTCACTACCACATTTCTAGAATAAGAATATTTTTGTCATTCTGTTATATTTATATATATATATATATATTGTGTTATATTTATATTTAATTTGTATAATGTATAATTATAACTAATAATAGTATTGTTTAGTGGACTAGACTTGACATGACCATAGACTCAATAACCATAGACACAATACTTAGACTAGTCACATTAGCCTAGAATTTAGACAGCTCCTTTCATTAATTAGAAGTTAGTTAATCATCTCATTAGGGATATAAGCTTTTCCATAATTAGTTATTCATCATGACAACCCAATACGGGCATTGAAAATATTTTATATTGCTTGGACAAGGGTTCTATGTGGCCTGCCCTAATTTTGGAGGAGACACTCTCTCTCCTCATTATTATTCATTTTATTTCTTTTCCAATTGGTGTTCTTCTCCAAATTGACCCATTCTTTCAACAAATATCACCAAAACACTCTCAATCCCTACAATATTCATCATCTAAGGGGCTTAGAAGCTTGGAATTGCAAGGAGCACTTGGAGAGGAAGGCTTTGGCAGAATCTTGTGTAATAATAGTGTCTATTGATCTTTGCATTGGAGATCTATCTCCCAATAGGCATAACCCTCAATTTATTATTTAATTAGATTCTAATTGTTGTATTTGAGCATTAGGAACCAATACATACATTAGGACTACCCATAGAAAGAAGAACTGGGTTCATATGACCCCTATTGTGATAGTTACATTGAGTTTTGTGCATAATTTGAAAAAAATTCGAGATTTGTACACCAAGTGTTTGTCCTTTGGACAATTAGGTCTAATTGGACTTAGATTAGCTGAGAGAGACTAGTATGTGTCCACAATTGGATAGGAGTAAGCCGTATCATAATACTTTGTGATATAGGGTAATTTTGGACATTTTTTCTTCGACACTAGTAATACACATTTTGATTCCTTTAATTGCATGATATATAGTTAATATAATTATTAGATGATATTATATATCTATATTAGAATGTGTTTGATGTATTTGAGAGATGGATTCACAATGGATTGAATATTGGAGGGTGTATCCTAAGTATCAAGGGTATCTTGATATTACACTTAAGGTGTTTGCTTAATTGCCATGTGTTCATATAGATATATATATGTTATATATACTGTAAAGTATGTGTACCCTCATATATATATATATATATATATATATATATATATATATATATATATATATATATATATATATATATATATATATATATATATATATATTGGATATGTATCACAACAACAGTAGCTCCAAAGAATGGAATAACAGCAGCAGTTGTAGTATTTCAACTGCATTTGGATTATGCAACATCACAAGTATTTGAAAGGGAAGAATTGCAAGTTGTAACACTGTGTTGTGTTTAGACCTGTGTCCAACATACTAAGGCAAGGGGCAGGTTGGTGTTGTGTGGAGGAAGCATGTAGCTCATGTATATGCAGGAGGATTGGTGGATAAGGGTAGGGGTGTAAGGGTACTAAGATGTATAATATTAGTGAGTTGAGTGAGGTAGACTTAGTGCATATGCAATACAAGGCAGTGCAAGAATTAGAGTTAGGTAGTGTTAGTGTGTGTACAGGAGTGTGTCAGGTAGATTTGGGTATTTGAATATCCTAGTGCAAGGTGAGCTGAGATGTAGGTATCCACAAGGATTTGGTTAAGTGTGAGTATCATGGGATATTTCATTTATGGGTTGTGGGTGAGTGTATCAAGTTAGAACGTATATAATGATGGGTGAGGGGTATCATGTGTAGGTTAGGATTTGTTGGTTAGAATATAAGTTATTAGTGTCATGAGATATTGAGTATCAAGATACTCAAGTACCTAGAGTATATAAATACTAAGGTAATGGATATTGTTATATTAAGGTATCCTTGAAATACAAAACATAAATAAGGTATTGGGTTATCAAATCAGGTATTATAAGTGAATGATAGCTATGAGTCTATATATATATATATATATATATATATATATATATATATATATATATATATATATATATATATGGTGTCATAGACAATTATACCACCAGTAGTATGATTTAGGAACTAAGTGATTAGCAAGTAATGACTGGTATTGGGCTAGAAACCTAGTTATAGCCTAATATAGCCTAATACTAACTAGTTTAGTCTTGTAATCAACCTAGAAGTTAGGAATGACCCTAAAACCAAGGTAAAGACCTAATTTGACTAGTATGACCCAGTAGTGGCATAGAAATCATACTTTAACTCATTTTAGCTTATTTATCACTTCATTAAAACAAATAACATTGATATCTCATATTTAGGTCAGTGTGACACCAGTTTGGTCATTGATTCTCGTTTATTGCCCAGGACTACAGGCAAGTACATTTTTTGACAGTTTCTATTATTTTTTATTATTATTATGATTCTAGTTTGTAGTGTTATACTTGATTTTTGACACAGTGGATACACGGACTAGTATCATAGATACATATCATGAAGAGTCCTGATTGGATCCATCGTACTAGCTGGGGACGGGAAAATATTAGCAAGTTATGTGATCATACTCCACCTTACATGCATCATAGCTCACCCCACATATCACGTAGTGTGTACCCTGACCATATTATATGCCTCATAACCTGTTGTATATGATTAGCCTGACTCTTGCTCGCATCATAGCTAACCAGATGGTTACCCTGACCTCACATGTATTATAGATAATCATATATAACAAGTCTGATCTAGTCCCAAGCTGATCATATTATAAACTAATATTTTAAGGCACTTAGCCAGTATTTTTATTCTTACTTTCTAGTTTATACATTGCTAGTATTCATATTTATCTGCTTTCACTAATTACTTTTACCAGTGTACTCATTGCTAATTATCTCTCTATGATATGATTATTGTCCCTCTAGATTTTCTTAATTCCAGTATTTTATTTTATTATGTATATTCCTTACCATGCTTTATAGTTTTATCAATATAACTGGAATTGCTGGTAGTTTATGTACTTCGCTCCAATCCTGATTGGATAATATTTTTCAGAGGACTTAGAGGATTTTTGTCCTACTTTCTACGGATCGGGAGTAGACGAGGGGTACATCCAAGAGCCTCGGAAGAAGCCACTTCCTATAGAGAAGACACCAGTAGCGACTTAGCTAGTTAGATTATATTGTACTAGATATGTCTTCAGTCTTAGTACTTTAAGTAGTTTTTTCTGAGATTATGTAGACTCTTAGACTTATTTTTATTGTTTCAGATGTTAATTTCTAAACTCATGTATTGAAACTTCTTTTATATCATTTTTATATATTTATTGTGTCATTCATCTTCCTATAGAAATTATTGTGGTTGAGTAGATATTATATTATATTCATCTTGTCCTCCTTAGGGAGTTGAGATTATTGACATATTATATTATTGTGAGATGTGTTAGTTATATCGTGACCTAGACATCGTTTTACCACTGATGTTGCAGTGTAGGCTGGACGTACCCACGACTCAAGCCTAATTTTTGGGTACGGATCGTGACATGCACCATGGCACACTAGAATGCAACTCATTCTCAGGCATATAGATCCTGCCTCATAATACTCATACTCAGTTCTAACTAGTATAGGAATTGGTACACACACTTATATATTAACTCGAAGGATGCACATCTGACAAGTATCAGCAGAAACTAATACTTCGAGTATTAGTGACAACTGGTACTTCGAGGATCAGTAATCAGGGGTCTCCTCGACTTCTAATTCTGACTGCACAAGTGTGGCATACTCCACTCGACCATCCATATCACTCTATCAACCCTCAACCTCACAGCGACACACACATTTCTCCAGCAATCCTCGCTGCTACTGAGAACAGACTTAGCCAAGCCAATGATGTTACTGCTGCTGTTAGTGATATTACAGACACCATACAGGTATGAGCTGCAAATATTCACACTACCATCCTTCCTTCACTACACACTCACACACTTATCCCCTTCCTCTCAACACACAATCACAGACATTATATAAGTATAGTTATATATATCAATACACACACACACACACACACACACACACACACACACACACACACACACACACACATATATATATATATATATATACAAGGATATTGAGTATACACAAACCCACTCTAATGGTCATTGCATCGAACATTTATAGTGTAACACTAGAATATCCATGATACGCACCCAATTGAAGTACCAAAACCCCCAATTCTCCATATTATCAATTATACACATCAATTATATAAGTTTATGCCTATTGGGTTGTCATGAAAAAATAATTAATGGAGAAATCTTCTAAACTAATGAAACTTAATTCTAACCTCCTTAATAAATAAAGGAATGGGTCTAATTGGGCCGAGTCCAACTAATTGGTTAAGTTGTCATGTTAAGTTGGTTAGGTCCATTAGGGTCTTGTCAAATTAAATAGCCCAAATACTAACCTATAATAATACTATTTTTATATATTATAACATACATATTATTATAAATAAAATATAACACAATATATATATATATATATATAATATTCTAATGGCAATAATACCCCTATTCTAGAAATATGGTAGTGGCAAGTCTACTCTCCTTAGAAAAAAATTGTCCACGAAATTTAAGAAAAGAACTAGCATTACAACAAGCAATAACTACTAGCAAGAATGATACCTCACAGCTTAAAGAGGTAAAGGTATCGCTCGCGCATCTCGGCTTTTCGCTCCCAAGTAGACTCATTCGAAGAGTGACGCCTCCACGCGATACGTACTAAGGGAATTGTCTGGTTCCACAACACCTTCTTCCTGTGATCCAGAATCTCCACTGGCTGCTCTGGGTAACTGAGAGTGGACCCACCTCAATCTTCGAGTGATCCAATACATGACTAAGGTTTTCCATGTATCATCTCAGCTGTGTCATGTGGAACACATTATGCACTCCCTCTAGTATAGGTGGCAAGTCTAGTCTGTAGGCCACTGCACCGACCCACGCAAGAATACTGAAGGGTCCGATATGACTAAGCTTTTTGCCTCTACTAAAGCGAATCGTGCCCCGTGTCGGAGAAATCTATAAGAACACCAGATTGCCAACCTAGAAAAAAATACAGCCTTAACAATAAATCTAAAACAAACAATCATAAGCAATACAAAACAAAACATATACCTCAAACTCCAAAGATTTTCGGTGGCTGTCAGCCCAATATCATTTGTCTGTCCTGCGACACCCAAAGTCTATCTCTAATGAGCTTCACTTTCTCAACTGCATCCATAACCATCTCTGGTTCTAATATGGCTCTCTCACCAATATTATCCTATGATAGAGGAATACGACATTTCTGTCCATATAAAGCCTCGAATGGTGATATCTCAATGCTGGCCTAGTAACAGTTGCTGTAAACAAACTCTACCAGGTGAAGAAGATCCTCCCAAGAGCCTCTAAAATCCAAAACACAAGTACGAAGCATATCCTCGAGAGTCTGAATAGTTCTCTCCGTCTGTCCGTCTATCTGGGAGTGATATACGGTACTAAACTTGAGCTGGGTGCCCAAGTTAGCATGTAACTCCTCCAGAAGTGGGATATGAAGCGACTATCCTGATCCGAGATGATGCTCACAGGAACTCTATGCAATATGATAATCTGTTGCACATACATCTCTGCTAGCTTTTCCGTAGATGTACCCACTTTGAATGAAAAGAAGTGAGCCAATTTGCTCAACCTGTCTACGATGATCCAAATTGCGTCTTTTCCTTCTGGAGAACACGGAAGCCATGAAACAAAATCAATTTTCACATGCTCCCACTTCTACTCTGGAATTGGTAAAGTCTGAAATAAACCTCCTGGCCTCTGCTTCTCTATCTTTACCTGCTTGCACACTAGACACCTAGATACGTAGCATGCCATACCTCGCTTCATGCCATACCACCATACATGCTCCTTCAGGTCTCTATAAATCTTGTTGGCACCTGGATGCATAGAGTACTGAGATCGATGTGCCTCTTGAAGAACCTCCTCGTACAACTCTCCACTCATTACACAGAATCTGGTACTGTGATATAATAATCCATCATCAGCGATTGTGAAGTCCTTTGATAAACCCATCTATACCTGTGCCCTGATACTCCACAGAGAATCATCATCGTACTATGCAGTCTTGATCCTGTCCATAAGTTCAGACTGTATCTGCAATCCCCACATCAGTGCCTCGACACTAGGAACTAGCATCTCAATGACCGAACTCTCAATATCGGCCAATAAGTGTCTATTCGTAGTCAAGTACATAGCCACTAGATATCTGCTCAAAGAACTGATGACTACTTTGGCCTTACTTAGATGGTACTGTAATGATATGTCAAGGTCCTTCATCAGATTTAACCACTGTCTTCGTCGTCTCTTGTTTAGCTTTTTCTGTGTAAACACGTACTTCAAGCTCTTATAGTCTATAAAGATCTCTACACACTCTCCGATATTAGGACATAATTATTTGGCAGCATAGGCAACCACCTTCTTATTCTGCTGCAAAACCCAAACCAAACCCTTCCCTGAAGCATCACTATATATAGTAAATCTACCTGATCCCGATGACAACATCAATACTGAGCTATCATCAATATCATCTTCAGCTCATCAAAAGTTGTCTAATAATCCTCAGTCTAGACAAAGTCTATATCCTTCCTGGTCAGCCTAGTCATCGGCTCTACAATCCTGGAGAAGTTCTGTACAAATCTCCGGTAATAACCTACCAACCCTAGAAAACTTCTGATCTCTGCCACTGAAATCGGAGTAGCCTGCGAGTCTACTGCCAAAATCTTCTTCGGGTCAACAGAGATCCCAACTCCTGTCACAACATGCCCAAGGAATTCAACCTTGTCCATGAAGAAATCATACTTCGAAAGCTTTCCATAAAGCTTCTCCTTCCTGGGAGTCTCAAAAACTATCCTCAGGTGCTCCTCATTCTTTTTCGGGGTCTTTGAATACCCAAGAATATCATCAATAAATACCATCACAAACTTATCAAGATACTGGTAGAACAACTTGTTCATCATATTCATAAATACCGCCGGGACATTGGTCAACCCAAACGACATTACCATGAACTCAAACTGTCCATACCGAGTCCAAAAGGCTGCCTTCAGAATATCTTACTTCTTTACTTTCACCTGGTGGTATCCTGACCTCAAGTCTATCTTCAAAAATACCTTCGCTCTGCTCAACTGATCGAAAAGGTCATCTATCCTCGACAACGGATATCTATTCTTGATATTGGGGTTGTTCAAAGCCCTGTAGTTGATACACATATGTACTGACCCATCATTTTTTGGTACAAATAATACTGAAGCACCCTACGATGATAAATTGGATCTGATGAAGCCTTTATCCTGTAACTCATCCACTTACTTCTTTAACTCTTCCAGTGCACCATTGTTGACTCTATGGATGTGTTGAGATATTGGCTCTGCTCCTGGCACCAAATCTATAGAGAACTCCACGTCTTGGTCGGGCGATAACCCCGGCAACTCCTCGGGAAAAATATCTAAACTCTTCTAACAACGGATGTGGCAACTCCTTCTCTTCTACTATGGCTCTATAGATGACATCCTCGCTTTGCCCTACTGTTCCTCTGGCAATCTCAAATTCTGGCTCTCCTGGCAGACTAAATAATATCCTGCCTCCACGACAATCTATACTAGCATGGTTCCGTCTCAACCAATCCATCCCAAGTACTATATCGTAGCTCAGAAGTGGCAGTACGAGTAAGCACGCACTCAACTACCAGCCTCCAAGTGTAACTCTTCGATCCTTGCAAATATTACTGACCAGGATAATGACACCCCCAGTCATGATCTTTCAAGTCCTAGCCAAAGGTACAAACTCTAAACGATGCTTAAGAACAAAAGATACGGATACAAAGCTATGGGAAGCACCAGAATCAAATAAAGCATAAGCTGGAAAAGAATCAAGAAGAACTGAACCTTAAATTATATCCCCTACTGGCTCGGTCTCCTTGACCATCAAGGCGAATGCTTGTCCCTACTGTGCACCTCTCTGCTGCTAGTGCTGAGCGAATCTTTGCTGCTGCATCTGCAATGGAGGTTCCTTCTGCTGACCCGCAGGTGGCCTTGCTGGTACTCCCTGAACTGGAGTTCCACCCTGAGCTGTACGTGTGGAAGATATATGACACTCTCTCAGCTGATGGTTTGCTGATCCACACAATAAATGTAACTACCACTTTCCGCCATAGGAATATTTTGGTAATTTTGTATATTATTAAATATTTTATATATTATTTTATATTAGTGATTGTCTAAAATTGTATTAGTGATGGTGAGTGGCTAAACAATTAAAATTTTTAAGTGTCAGTTAGTGCTAATTATTATTAGTCATGACTTTAGCAATTAGAATAAATTAAGTTTAGTGTCATGAAAGGAATATTATTTTAGTTGTAAAGATTCCTTCTCTTAGTTAAGTTAGATTCTATTCTTGACAAATACAGAGGGACATTTGAGTCATATCAAACTATTCCAAAACCTAACCCTAACCCTAAGGGGGAGCTTATATAAGCATTCATTATTCATTATAGCCTCCCTTTATTCCCTAATTAGTTCATCCCCAAATTTGAGAAAAAAATCATAATTTCCTTCATTCATAAATCAATCTCCATTTTTCTCAAATTCTAATCCCAAGGAGGCTAGGAGCTTGACATAGCAAAGAGGAAGCATTGGAAGAAAGCTAGCTTGAGGAAGGTGTCCATTTATTGTATTTGTGTCCCCTTGGTGCATTACATTGGGAATCTATCTCCCAATAGGTAAAACACTTATCCTTTTGTCATTTCAATTTTTAATGATGAAATAAACCTTTAGGAACCTACCCATGGCTTAGGGCCACCTATAGGAAGAAGAACTAGGTTTTTTTTACCACTATTATGACTTTTACATTGACTTTTGTGGCCAAATTAGAGGAAATTCAAGTTTTTGCCATTAGGTATTTGATAGAATATTTCTCTATTAATTATAGAGTAAGATGCATGATTAACAAGGGTGTACGTGTCCACAATTGAATACGGGGTCAGTAGGATGGGTGTTTTAGTGCCAATAGT
Source organism: Iris macrosiphon (assembly GCA_036927795.1). Lineage (NCBI taxonomy): Eukaryota > Viridiplantae > Streptophyta > Magnoliopsida > Asparagales > Iridaceae > Iris > Iris macrosiphon. Next base: position 138,646,280 of record JAYESA010000019.1, on the reverse strand, counting down.
GGCTAATTCCTACTATATTGCTTTTAATTAGTTATAATAGGTGTTTATATATATAATGACTTGTTTAGATGTTCTAATCATGTGTGAATGGGAGTAGCACATTGGTGTGGCTATTCGTGGTGCATATCGTGTGTATCAGAGACGATACAGATGTGTGTCACCAATGCACAACAAGTGTTTGGTATTTGGTTTTGGGTTGTGTTCATATAGTGTATTATATATGTATGTATATGTTTAATAGTATATATATATATATATATATATATATATATATATATATATATATATATGTGTGTGTGTGTGTGTGTTTGTGTGTGTGTGTGTGTGTGTGTGTGTGTTTGATTAGGTATATTGTGACTTGTGGGGTGTGTTGTGACTTGCAGGGTGTCTTGGAGTGCAAGAGGGAGTGTAGTACCTGTGTGTACACTAGTTGTGCACATGTGTGTGCTAGTTGTGGTTAATATATATATATCTGTATATTGGTATTCATGAGGAGTGAAGTATGGGTGAATGTGCACTTTCTATGCAATGCTTGGTGGGGAGGATCAGTTGGGTACCTGGGAGCATTGGAGTGCTCTACAAGGGAGTCAAGCTAAGGAAGGTAATTGTAGGTGTGATGAAGAGGCGTACAGTCACCAGTAAGAGCAAAGTACACAGCAGTATCTATGTTTGAGGGTGCCAAATCTGCAGGTAGAGGAAGATGGTGATAGTATTGTTGTTGGGCTCGGGTAAGTGTAGTAGTAGGAAAGTGAAGGGGAGATAAAAGTAGTAGAAGTTGCAACAGCAACTTAAAGCACAATAGTATCAGTAGAAATGTGTGATGGGGGAAATTGAATTGTGTATGGGTGATCAGGTTACCTACTGTTAATGTGGGTATTACTGTTGTTGCTGATGGCCTTGTAGAGTGACATTGTAGAGTAAGGAAGGAACAACACTGAAGGCTTAAGGTGATAGGTATCAATGCATCCAAGTGAAGAGTGAAGGTTCAGTTTGCATACAGACTTCTGGGTCCTTAGTTAGCAAGGCAAGTGTTGAAGTTTAGAGATGGGGGGTTTGTGGAGCATATGAGGAGGGTTACCTGGGTAATGAGGGTGATTAGAGACTGTGTATCAGTAAGTAGTGCACTAGGAGAGTGCACCTGAATTGGGATGTTATTATTTAGATTAGTGTATATTGGGAGTAGTGGTAATGTGTGTGTGCATAGGTGTATCAGTGTGAGGGGGTTTATGCATTAAGGGTATGTTATATGTGTGTGTACCCAAGTGGGTTCAGACGGAAAGTGAGAGGGAGAGGCTCGGTTAACTACAAGTTTTGAAACATGGTGAGTTCAGTCTAAGGTATAAGGTAAGTTAGTGTTAGAACTTAAGGTAAAGGGTAAGTTTGGGTAAGTATTGTTATAGACTAAGGTATAAGGTAAGTTAGAGAAAAATATAAGTTATATATAGCTACTTTATAATATTAACTAGTTTAGCGAATACTTACTAGTTAGGAACCAAAAAACTTAGGTATGACCTAGTAATTACTAGTTTGGCCTACTAATCAACCTAGATACTAGTTTTGAAACTAGAATCATGGTATCAACCTAGTTTTGATCTAGTTTGACTAGTATGGCATAGTTTTGACCTAAAAATCTCCTTTTAACCTATTTTAGCATATTATCACTTTATTATATCACAAATGACATGATATTTCATATATAGGTCGGTGTGACACCAGCTCAGATACTGATTTATAGTATTTGCTCAAGATTACAGGCTATACATTCTCTGATAGTTTTCATTATTTGATAATCACTATAATATAAGTATTTAGTAATATTTTACATAATTCTTGATACGATGGTACACGGATTAGTATACTTGGATCCTCGTCATGAGATGTTACTTTTCAGTGATTGACTTGATATTTCTCGTGATTATATAGACCGTGATCATCGTACTTATATTGTAGACCTTGCATAGTGATTATCGTATCATGACATGTCGTGATATGGATCCATTATACTGATTGTGTTACTTATAGACAATATCCAATCATAATGATCATATGGTTATGTTATTGCCTTGATAGTACATCTTGATAACCCAAGCCGATCACATATCTAACTAGTATTTCAAACACTTAATGTAGTTACAGTTCTTCACTATATTCTATTTTATTGCCTTTATTCTATTTTATTGTGATCAGTTTACACCTTATTGCTGTAGATTATCTCTCAAATTTCCTACCACAATATGATATTGTTTATTGCTTCCAGTCTTGTACTACATTCTCTATTTCTGTTTATAGTCGTTATCAATTAACTTGAAACTGCTATTGGGTAGTACTTTGCTCGAATCCTGACTGGTTAAATTTTTCAGATGATTGGTTAGAGGAGATGTGTCCCACCTACTATGGGACACAGGATGGCGAGGCCGTCGAGATAGTACCGTAGAGCTTATTGAGATAGTACCAGCAGTCGTGGAGACTTAGCTAGTTTATTATGTTATTGTATTTGACATCCAGACATTATGACTTGTATTATATTTTAGACCATTGTTTTGATCTTAGACTTTTGGACTTGAAATTGTGTTTGTATGTTGACTCTGCATTTTATTTCTTCTATTACATATCTTTCCATATCTTACTCTAATTTTATATTGTGCTTGCGTATTGATTAACATTATCAGAGTGTTCTCCATTTAGGAGTTGAGATATCTTCACATGTACATTATATATTGTGTGAGATGTTTAGATAGTATTGCTGACCTAGAAAACGTTCTACCACTGGTGCTGTGGTGTAGACTGGATGTACCCACGTACTCGTGCCCCGATATCGGTGCGGATCGTGATACATTTTTGTAGTAGCCCATGTAGGTCAGGCTTCGCCATTAGCGCGATGTCGTGGTAGTGGAACATCTTAGTTGTACTATTGTGAGCCTATGATAGAAAAGGATATAGGATATATATGATGAGAGAGCGGATACTCAATCACAACTAGGAAATAATTCCAACCAATTGATTCTTACTATCTTTATTCATTCTAAATATTACTTTCTTTGGATATTATTTTCCTTCCTTGATGATATCGTATCTTGAACAATATTGATTCCTTGTTTGAATCTATCTTCAGGATATCGTCGAAGACACGATCATAACGCTCTAGAGTAGTTTCGGCGAGGTTAATTACTTCGTCACCTCAGAGAGAGGCAACAGCTACAATTCTACCTTCTTCCGCTCAGAGGATCGCTTCACCAGTCCAGGTGGAGATTTTAGCAGCAGGAGCTTTTGGGGGTGCTCTACCACCAGTTTTTATGATTGTTCCATCAGTCACGGAGGATCTTCTACCCCCACCACCCATACTAGTAGACAGGACACAAATATTTGCCATATTTCGAGAGATGATGGTAGAGGCAGACATATGTTCTACGTTAGGGCATCGAGAGTGCTCACCAGTTAGTACTAGCAACTGTGGAGAAGGTAGCATTTATCCTGTCGCAGGTCATACCACTCATCCCGACCCGCAGCAGCCGAGGCTGGGGACCATTGTTGTTTTCAAGAGGATGGGGCCCAAGAAGTTCAAAGGTATAAAGGGGATCTTGTATGCTAACGATTGGATCGAGGACATTGAGAGGAACTAATGATTAGCACAGATCCTGGAGGGCCTACAAATAGAGGCTGCTGGCAGCCAGATGTTTGACATAGCACTGACGTGGTTTCGCACAGATTTGAGGATTGCGGCGCCTGGATTGACTTCGGAAGCTTTCAAAGCGCTCTTCAAGGAGTAGTTCTTTCCGGATGTGGCTCAAAGTGCCTTGGAGAGCTAGTTCCAGGACCTCATCCAGGGGACTATTGTCATGACTGAAGGACCATGAGGCAACTCTAGAGAGGAATGAATTGAGTGCAGCAGAATAATCTACCCAATTTAAGATTATCAGAATAAAGACAGTTGCTAACTAACAGTGTATACAAAGACAATAAAGTAAAACAGAAGACAGAGAAAGAAAATGCAAACACCAAGTTATATACTGGTTTTTCTCTGATAGGACTAGTCCAGTCCCGAGAACTCAAGCTCGAAGTTTTATCCACTATAATCACCAATAGTGAATCACAAGCTTTGATCAGAAGGCTTGCCACTTCTTTATACCACGAGGTTTGATCCGAAGTCTCACAACTTTACAGCTTGAAAGAGAGAGAGAGTAACTGATAGAACCAAGCTCTTTACAACTCTGTAGACTTCTAGACCGAGACCGCACTTGGCACTAGGAAGGCTAGGGAGTTGCCCTTAGAGATGGAAAAGTTAAGGTTTATATGTTTGCTCACAATAGGATAAAAAATTTAAGAATGGTTGAGTGAGTAGGAATATAGAAATCCAATCATATTTATAGTATGTAGGCAAATAGAATTCAGCCATAATTCGGATGGAATTTAATTCAAATTTCCAACCGTTGGGCTAGAAAATCAGGAGCTAATTGAACTGGTTGATTTTATACCAAAATGGTAACCGAGTTTGGTTCGAGTTCGGCATAAATTCGGCCCGAGTTCAATTTCTAAGGATGGTAGACTTTGTTAATGAATGTGGCCTGATTTGGTGGATATGTTCTTTGGTTTATTTGAGTGGACTAGGTATCTGTGTATAGGTACATGGATTTGCCAGTGCGACTCAGCTTACATCAGTCCTAGACTCAAATAAATAAAAGATTACATTTGAATAGACGCAATACAGACTGCATGTAATAGCAATATTGAGGCTTCAGACTGTGACATATCAATGCATGGTTTAGTTATCTATCAAAATTAAGTTTATTGAGATCGGATGGGACAACAACGATCTACACCCGATAAAGGGGTACGAGTACGTGGGTACGTCCAGCCTATGTTGCAGTATCGATGGTAAAACACTGTCTAGGTTAACTAACTATCAATCTCACACAATATATGTAAAATATGTCAATTATATTTCAACTCCAAAATAGAGGACAATATAATTAAGTCAACATAATACTCAATCACATATCTAAAGCACGATAAGATATCAAATAAGTCTAACATAACTACAAAGTCTAAAATTAACAACATCCAATAACAACATTAATATTCAAGTCTCAAAATATAAGCCGGAAATAAATCTGGTACCAGAATGCTAATAAAACTAACTAGGATAACTAGTGATTTTGGCTAGGCCTCCCGAAAATCACTCTTGAGATACTGGGTCCAAGTCTGCACCATCTATCTCCTGGGTTGCGGAATATGTGTGACACAAGTCCTTTAAGAGATCATCTAAAAAATATTATCCAGTCAGAATTAGAGCGAAGTATAACCCAGTAGCAGTTCCAATTAATTAAAAAAGACTATAAAACAGTTATAGTAAGTAATACATAATGAGCAAGGAAAAGAAATAAATCAGAGAATAAATTATAGTCACAATTAATTTAAGAAGCAAGAAAGATAAGCATGGTGAATCAAGAAAGTATAGTAAATAAAGGCTGTAAATAAATGAGAACTAATCTGAGATAGATATGGTGTATCCAGCAAGTGTCACTACCATATTTTTAGGAAAGGATATTTTTGTTATTTCATAATTAATTAAATATTGTACATGTTGAATAATTATTTATTATATTATTTATTTATTATTAGATATTAGTTTATTATTTTGGACTTGTGTTAGTGGACCTAACTAGTTTAGATTAGATCCATGGACCAACATTTAATTTAAGTTAGAATTGAGCTCAATAAGAAGCCCATTCATTAGGGGGAGGATTAATTAAGTTAAACCAATTAGACTACAACCTTTCTTCCTTAATTATTTCTTCATGAGAATCTCCAAAGGATATTTTAGACTTTACATAGTAGCTTGGGGAAGGAAAAATAGGGCCAACCTAGTAATGAATGAAGGAAAAGTTTCTCTCTCTTCATTTTTATTTCAAATTTAGATCTAGAATTTTTTCTTCCAAATTTCTTCATTCCCACATCAAATTCTACCCAAATTTCTTCCCAATTCCTTTCTAAATTATCATTAGAGGCTATTGAAACAAGGATCTACAAGTAGGAAGCAAGAATCTACAAGGAGGAGCAATTATGTACCTGTTGAAGGCTAATTTCACTCAATTTAGAGGTTTCATTGGGAATCCATCTCTCAATAGGTACAATTCAGTTTTCTACTCTAATTAGACTCTAAATATGTGTTTTAATCTTTAGGAACTACCCCATATTCTAAGGCTACCCATAGGAATTGGAATTAGGTTCATAGGAGGCTTATGGAGAAAGTTATGTGGTATTTTGTGTCAATTTGGGGAAATTCCGAGATTGACACATCTTGTATTTGTCAATAGGTCATTTAGACCAAATTGAAATATGTTTGGTTATGTGTGACTAGTTTCGTGTCCACAATTGGATACGTGTAGGCTGTATCCCGATAATTTGGAGATACAAGTTTATTTAGGGATTTTTCTCCGACACAGGATTTGAGCATGTCATATTTTGACATGTAGATGAGTAGCTAGCTCTTTATATTGTTCATAATTATGATTTTAGACTTGCTCGTATCCTTCAGAATACGTTTAGTTGTGTGGTGGAGTCGTATCGCAAGTGTATCATAGAATAAGTATGATACGGGTGCGGTGCACTCCACGTATTTATTTCCTTACATTTTAATTCAATATAACCTGGTTGTAGCTATTAGAGTGTTATAATTATATTTTTATATGATATATATGTATATGTATAATTGTGTATATGTTCTAATTTTTATTTTGATATATTGATGTTCATGTAGAATGGGGAGTTCATATACATTACTAGTGTGATTAATTGTATATATATATATATATATATATATATATATATATATATATATATATATATATATATATATGTCACCACATACATATATCTATGTCTATATTGATATATATTTGTAGACATAGATATATGTATGTGGTGACATATATATATATACATATATATATATGTATATATATATGTGTGTGTGTGTGTGTGTGTGTGTGTGTGTGTGTGTCACGCCCCAGTCCCAAAATACCGAGGGACTAGATACGTGGAAATGGCCAGCTACGCATTCAAGCAGACTCATGTCCGACTTGAATACGTATAAGCTGTCTAATGTGAACTCTAGTCCAAGAATCTAGGAATATACATATAAATGTCAAGTATCTAGATCTCATCCATAAGAACAGTATATGAACTAAATAGCAAACTGGAATAAATGCTGAAAGTAAAGATACTGTCGAATATCCAGCAAGAAATAATACTAAGTCGAGTGGAGACAAATCCACTACCGATAAATGGAAAAATAGAGACAAGGAAATATAACTAAAATATGCTAGAAAATAACTAAGTATAAGTAGGGCCATCAACTGCTATCGTACCCTCATATGGTGTCGGTCCGTAAAGTTGCGGGAGCTCCTCGTCTGCTAACTCTGGAGAACAAAACCAGGTCCTCAGTGGGACATAACAAGATACAAAAGAATACAAGCCAAAAGTACAGTAAATAAACATGCAAGATAGACCAGAAAATAAACACAACAGAAGCAAATAAGATACGAGAAATTACTACATCTAAGAGGGTGGCGTACCGATGGTGCTATCAAACATGACTACAAGCAAATTGGGGTAACCGTACCTCAATGGGAGATCACGGTCCTATAGAAAGTAGGCCAATGGGGACTCCCAATCTATAGTATAGCTCTTTCGTAGCCCAATGGGAGCTCACGAATGAGGTAGTCAAATGAACAAGTCTCTATCGCTGCACAGTGGGTACTCACAATCGAGAATGCTCAAGTATAGTTAATGCATAATAACGATCATCTAGGAACTAAAGTAATCAGTCGAGTCAACTCAAAGAAGCGTAAAGTAAACATATACCATCACAATATGTCTATGGAACAAATAGTGATCCATGGAAAAGAGCAAATAATGTACATACACGTAAAACGAGAAAATAAGACTAGAGCAGCAGGAATAAATCAATATAAAAAAGCGCATCAAGAAACTATATACGACAAAAAAATAACAACTGAAAAGGGAAGCATGCAAATATTGTACAAGTATCTTGCACGACAATGTAAAAATAAGTCCAGGAGATAAGTAGCAAAACTGCAGGATTTGGCAAGGTATACTTGCCTGGGGTTCTGGCTCCAACTGTAGCCCCGTGTCAGTGGATCCTGTAGGTACTCCTCCAAAAGCTGTAATAAATATCACCAACAGTCTCATAAGATATCAAATAGCTAGAAACGCCTATCCTTAAGTCCAATTTGGACACAGGGGCAAAATGACAATTTCTGGTCAAAGCGGGGTCCACATGTGGGCCGCTTTGCACCGAAAATCGTGTCAGGGTCAAAGCTCTCCAAAATTGACAAACTTAGTGTTAACAAGTCAGGAATGATGATACAAACCCAATGGAACTTCCAGAATTGGATTCCGATGAGCCGATCACAAAATCGCCCGTCAAGTGGAGCCGGTGGGGCCCACGATACGCAATTTTGTCAACATTCTCAGAATCGAACCAAACTTGGGTCACAGTACCAGTGTATTGCTACGAGTCCGATGGTGTAAGTTTTGTTTCGATCCAACGTGTGTACACAAAGTTACAATGTGTTCCAGAACGGGCGGATATAGGGCGTCGTCGGCGGATACGCGTTGATTCCGCTGTGCACGCACATCCAAATCAACTTCTGCAAAATTCCGCACATCCGTATCAACAACACGCACGTTTCCGTAAAGACGGCGCGCGACCAAGTCGTCCCGTTTGGCGGGGCGCACTTAGTTCCGGGGTAAAACAGGGTGTTGGTTTTCCTATTTTTGGATCGCGGTTCACGATCGCCACAGGACACGATGCACCGAGCGGGTTGCACAGACATCGAGAGGGTTACACAGTCTACGCGACACAACTGACAGAACGAAAAATGGAATAACGAGGAGAGATAACGGGTTACCTGAACAGGGCTCCGTGAACCAAGAATTCTCGTATCCGGGATGCCGTTTCATGTCCTGGTCACCGTATCCGGGTTGAGAGCTCCTGTGTCCGTGTCCATTGCTAGGGAAGCGGATCGTCGATGTTGTGCGACACTGGGAGGTCGACGACGAGCTGTGGTCGAGGATAATGAGGTCGGGAATGGGTCGAGCGGGGGATGGCTGCACTGTGGAGAACGTCGGAGAAGAAAAGTCGAGGGGGTGGCTGCACGGTCGGAGGACGTGGAGTGGTGGTGGCAGATTGCGGGTGAGGCGGGGATGCTGTGGAGTCGCTCGGAGGTTCAGCGGGGTCGAGATGACCGGACAGTTCTCGGGTGTCGTTCAGGCGGGTCGAGGTCGACTTCAGGCAGGTCGGGGTCGACTCCAGGCGGTGAGCGGCTGGGATCAAGCGGTTTAGCAGCGGGTCGTGGTCTGTCAATGGCGGGGGTGGCCGCTAAAAATCGGGGACGGCAAGGGTGCAGGGAAGAAGACGTCGGTTTGAGGTAGTGTCGAAGTGGCTGAAGATCCAGGCACTAATCATTGGGGTCGGGATCGGCTCCGGCGTGTATGGGGGAAGGGGGTGGCGGACACGGGCTACTCCGGCGAGTGCTACGGTCGACGGGATGAGGGTGGTTGGGTTCTGTCGACGGGTGGTCCGGTGTATAGGGAGAGGGAGATGGTGATGGTCGGCCGACTGGTCGAGGAACGGCGTTACGGATGGAAGAGGGATGTGTAGAAAGGCGGCGGCGGCGGATACCTAGGGTTGTGGCTGGGCACAGACTCCGAGGATTTTATAGGGATGAACAGTAATTCCGGTAAGGAATCCGGTTAGGGTTCGGTTTGGGTTTCTGATCGGGTTCGATTCGGATCCGACCCGACCCGCTACGCTGGGTTGGTTCGGTTCAGTTAGCGGTTTGGTTCAGTTGGTTTGGTTTATTTCAAATAAACCGGTTTAGTTCAGGGTTTAAATAGGTTTAATTCTACATTGGTTTTTAGGGCTTTAGAAATATTTTTGGTTTCCAATAAATTCACAGAAAATTACCTTATGTCCGATTTTTTATTTTACACTATAAAATATTATTTCCATAATATTTTAATATTATTTAACAACAATTAAAAATTATTTAATTACCAAATGCCTAGGTTTTAAAAACAAAAAAATTACAAAAAATTACAGAAAATTGTGAAAAATCCAAATTAAAAATTCTTGAAAAATCAGGGGATTTACAATCTACCCTCCTTAAGAGGATTTCGTCCTCACAATCAAAGAATAAATGGTCAACAGAGAGGATACGGTTGCAAATATTGTTCGAAGCACATCATGATCAAGAAGATTCAAGGTTGAAGGTGTAAGAATAATACAAAGGGAAAATTATTTCCCTAAGCATTAAAAGTTATGCAATCTCCCGTATAAAATAGATTTAGAAGACTACAGTTCATTACTTATAAAACATATTAGGTTATTAATTATAAGACATTCTAGGTTATTAGCAAGTTCAAAATTACTAGGTCAAGGCTAAGGTCACGAACCAACAGGCACGAACTAAAGCAACACTAGAAACAGAAAACTATAAAAACTTACGCGCATTAGCTGGTCCATGAATCTGCGCGTCCTCTAAAGTTATCATGAAAGCTTGTCCGCGTTCTTGAGGTGGTGCCCGCTGCTGTTGCTGGGCCTGCTGGAAGAGTGCTGCTCGAGGTGCCAAGGGTGGCCTTGGTTGATACCTTCCTGGTACTGGTAGAGCTTGTTGGTTAACCGTTGGTGCTCTTTCTAGACGCTCAGGGTATTCCCTCAATAAATGCTGACTGGATCCGTAAGCTAAACATAATATCCTTTTGCGTCTGCACTCGTCCTCAATGTGGCCTTGTCTGCGATAATATTGACAGATAGGTAGTGCCTGTGGAGATGCTTCTAGTGGCTGGTGCATGTGAGGTCTCTTTGCAACTTCTTCCTGTGGTGCTCCGGCTGGTGCTGATGTGGACGATCGCTTCAGACTGGTCTCTCTTCTGGTGACGCACTCCATGCGTTGGGCTACAGCAAGGACGTCCGGGTAAGATGTAGGTGCAACGGATCCAATTAGTTTATGTAGCTCAATGTTTAGTCCGTCGAAGAACTTCTCAGCCTTCTCTTCTTCTGTCTGAATCAAGGTTGGGGCGAAGCGGCTCAGACGAATGAATTCTGCGTTGTATTCTTCCACTGTCAGATTGTCTTGAGTGAGGTGATTAAACTTATCCTGAAGTTCTGATCGAGCGATAGCCGGAATGTACATCTCCTGAAAGAGTCTAGAAAACTCTTCCCAAGTGACTCGGCCTGGTCCGAGCCGTGTCTCTTCAGATAGCCACCAGTGACGCGCATTATCCCAACTGCATTCTAACGGCAGTCATCCAATGTTCTCTGGGAAGCTTAGCTGCTTCCAACTGGTATTGTGTGTTGGTGATCCACTCATGGACTTCTGTGGGCTCCTCCTTGACTGAGAAGGTACGGGGCTTCAGGTGGCGGAAATCGGTAATAGAGTCCGTCGGTTGCCGTCGAGTTGGTAGATTCGCCTGCTCCAGTACAAGTGCTAGGCTGCGACTCAAAGTCTCTTGTTGAATCTGCTGTTGAGCTTGCATTATTGCGTAGATTATTTGAAACATCTGTTGCCCGTCCATAGCTTGCCCTTGTGGGAATACGACCATTGGTTGTGTGAACTACGGTGGAGGTGGAATGTCGTCTTGCCGATCTCTTGAGGTATCTTGACTATTTTGTTATTCTAGTTGACCCCCACCAACTGGTGTCACTTTATCGTCATAGGTGACATCTGCAACTTGTGGTGTTCCTGTGGGAGTCTCGTCGCGTGCTTGTGAATCTATTGTTCTGCATCAAAATAAACTATAAGAGACGCATATGAATCAAGGCAAGATGCAAGTTAAGAATTAAATTTGAATCCGATATAGATATCAAGAACGTTTCAAGCAAGTGGATGAGATCCTAAAAACTTATCCTATTCTTATTGCATGCTTGCTCGGTCCCTAAGTTGAAACCAAATAATTTAGTCGTTGACCTGCATGGGCCACCACAAAAATCATGTCACGCCCCAGTACCAAAATATCGTGGGACCGGACGCGTGATAATGGCCAGCAGCACACACCGATGGACAAACCCAATTTAATGGATCCATCGGGCATGCTTAAGCTGTAGTACAACAATAAATAGGTCCAATGATACAATTCACAGTCTATTCTAATCTCATCTACAACAGATAATCACAGATCCATTGCCAGAATAATGCAAATAAAATAAATTAATAAATCTCAATAAAAGCGTCTCGGAGAACAATCCGAGAATAAGTCTGATACAACAATGCGATAGACTGGAAATAAAATAACTAAAAACAGAAATGAATGAGTATCTCAAGCCAATACTCAGGAGAAGTCCTCTGGCACAATCTCGTCCTCGGGTGTCGGTACAGCTCCTGTATCAGCTCCTACTGCGGTCCCGTATACCTTGGGATAGATCTCGTCTACAAATCCTGGGGACATAATCCGGATCCAGGTCCTCAGGGGACATAGCAAGGTACAGAAAATACAAGCCAAAATAAATGCAGTGCAGCAGAGAATGAAATAAATAGGGTAAGCTATATAACCATCTATGTGAAAATGCAAGTGAGAGCATCACGAGTACTCAGGCTGAGCCACTACAAGCTCTGTGTCGGGGAGCCGGTAGTAGTAATAATGAGTAATGGGCCAAGATCGGGCTTCAGAGTCTTGTGCCTCACAATAAGAGGGGGTTTATATATATAATCAGCCTGTAGCCTGTGTGTCTCTCCCCACCCAATGTAATCATACGTCTCATATCCACGATGCATCATGTCCATGTCACGCACAATCATATCTAATACAACAAGTCATAGAGTGTCTAGGAATATAATGTCAATGTCAGAAATCTGTATCCTATACAGAATCATCATGAATATCTTAGAAGATCCTGTCATGAATAGTACCAAGTATCCTGGGTCATAGTGTACTTGATAAGACAAGTACGAGAATGCAAAGGGTCACGAATGTCCATCTCTAGATGACAATACACAACACCGCGTACGGTGTTGGCACCCGACTATTAATCGGACGATAAGTAAGTCACACGGTCTTAGGTCAAGCATGCACAGCAATATAAATAAAGCAAGAAAATATGCAACAAGAACTGCAAAGTTGGCAAGGTATACTTGCCTGGGGTTCTGGCTCCAACTGTAGCCCCGTGTCAGTGGATCCTGTAGGTACTCCTCCAAAAGCTGTAATAAACATCACCAACAGTCTCATAAGATATCAAATAGCTAGAAACGCCTGTACTTAAGTCCAATTTGGACACAGGGGCAAAATGACAGTTTCTGGTCAAAGCGGGGTCCACATGTGGGCCGCTTTGCACCGAAAACCGTATTAGGGTCAAAGGTCTCCAAAATTGACAAACTTAGTGTCAACAAGTCAAGAACGATGATACAAACCCAACGGAACTTCCAGAATTGGATTCCGATGAGCCGATCACAAAATCGCCCGTCAAGTGGAGTCGGTGGGGCCCACGATACGCGATTTTGTTAACGTTCTCAGAACCGAACCAAACTTGGGTCACAGGACCAACGTATTGCTACGAGTCCGATGTCGCAAGTTTCTTCTCGATCCGACGTGTGTACACAAAGTTATAATGTGTTCCAGAACGGACGAATATGGGGCGTTGTTGGCGGATACGCGTTGATTCCGGTGTGCACGCACATCCAAATCAACTTATGCGCTATCCCGCACGTCCGTATCAACAGCGCGCACATTTCGGTAAAGACCGCGCGCGACCAAGTCATCCCCTTTAGCGGGGCGCACTCAGTTCTGGGGTGAAACAGGGCGTTGGTTTTCTTGTTTTTGGATCACTGTTCACCATCGCCACAGGACACGACGCACCGAGCGGGTTGCACGGACATCGAGAGGGTTACACAGTCTACGCGACACAACTGACTGAACGGAAAATAGAATAACGAGGAGAGAGAATAGGTTACCTGAACAGGGCTCAGTGAACCGAGAATTCTCGTGTCCGGGATGCCGTTTCGTGTCCGGGTCACCGTGTCCGGGTCGAGAGCTCCTGTGTCCGTGTCCGCTGCTAGGGCAGCGGATCGTCGATGCTGTGCAGCGCTGGGAGGTCGACGACGAGTTGTGGTCGAGGAAAATGAGGTCGGGGATGGGTCGAGCGGGGGATGGCTGCACCGTGGAGAACGCCGAAGAAGAAGAGTTGAGGGGGTGGCTGCACGGTCGTAGGACGTGGAGTGGTGGTGGCTGAATGCTGTGGAGTCACTTGGAGGTTGTGGAGTCGAGATAACCGGACAGTTCCGGGGTATCTTTTAAGCGGGTCGAGGTCGACTTCAGGCAGGTCGGGGTCGGCTCCAGGCGATGAGCGGCTGGGATCAGGCAGTTTAGCAACGGGTCGTGGTCTGTCAATGGCGGGGGTGGCCGCGGGAAATCGGGGACGGCGAGGGTGCAGGGAAGAAGACGTCGGTTTGAGGCAGTGTCGAAGTGGCTGAAGATCCAGGCGGTGACCAGCGGGGTCGGGATCGGCTCTGACGAGTATGGGGGAAGGGGGTGGCAGACACGGGCTACTCCGGCGAGTGCTGCGGTCGAGGGGATGAGGGTGGTTGGGTTCTGTCGGTGGGTGGTCCGGTGTATAGGGAGAGGGAGATGGTGATGGTCGACCGACTGGTCGGGGGACGGCGCTGCGGGTGGAAGAGGTATGTGTAGAAAGGCGGCGGCGGATACCTACGGTTGCGGCTGGGCACAGACTCCGAGGATTTTATTGGGATGAACAGTAATTCCGGTAAGGAATCCGGTTAGGGTTCGGTTTGGGTTTCGGGTCGGGTTCGAATCGGATCCGACCCGACCCGACCTGACCCGCTATGCTGGGTTGGTTCGGTTCTGCTAGCGGTTTTGTTCAGTTGGTTTGGTTTATTTCAAATAAATCGGTTTAGTTCAGGGTTTAAATAGGTTTAATTCTACATTGGTTTTTAGGGCTTTAAAAATAATTTTGGGGTCTAATAAATTTACAGAAAATTATTCTATGTCCGGTTTTCTATTTTACACCATAAAATATTATTTCTATAATATTTTAATATTATTTAACAGTAATTAAAAATTATTTAATTACCAAATGTCTAGGTTTTAAAAACAGAAAAATCCCAGAAAATTACAAAAAATTGTGAAAAATCCAAATTAAAAATTCTTGAAAAATCAGGGGGTTTACAGTGTGTGTGTGTGTGTGTGTGTGTGTGTGTGTGTGTGTGCTTGGTTAGTAAAATTGTGTTTATATGTATATATATCTATAGTGGTACATAGATATGTATATATATATATATATATATATATATATATATATATATATATATATATATATATATATATGAGTGTATGTGTGTATAGATGTGTGTGTGTATGTGTGCTAGGGGGTTGGGTTGCTGGTTTCAAAAGCAAAAGCAGTAGCAACAAAAGCAGTGCAACCTGTCAAAGCAAGGGTCCGGATGGGATTGGCAGAGGACTTCAATATTACAAATGATGGATTATTATGGCATGGTACCAGATTGTGTGTGCCAAGTGGAGCATTATGCAAGAAGATTTTTCAGGAGGTGCATCAATTTCAGTATTCTATGCATCTAGGTTCCAACAAGATGTATAAAGATATGAGAGAGCATGTTTGGTGGTATGGTATGAAACATGAGGTAGCTAGCTTCGTATCCAGATGTTTAGTTTATCAGCAGGTAAAGGCAGAGAGACACAGACCAGGTGGATTGCTTCAGTCTTTACCTATTTCAGAATAGAAGTGGGAGCGTATGACGATGGATTTTGTATCAGGGATTCCACGTTCTCTAGGAGAAAAAAATGCAACTTGGTTCATCGTAGACAGGTTGACCAAATCAGCGCACTTTCTGCCATTCAAAGTGGGAATGTCTACGGAGAATCTCGCAAAGATGTATGTAGGTCATATAGTCAGATTGCATGGAGTTCTTGTGAGCATAGTCTCGGATCAGGATAGTCGCTTCACGTCCCACTTCTGGAAGAGTTATAGGCTAGCTTGGGCACTCAACTCAAGTTCATTACCACATATCTCCCTCAGACAGACGAGCAGTCGGAGAGGACTATCCAGAATCTTGAGGATATGCTACACACCTATGTTTTGGATTTAGGAGGCTCTTAGGAGGATCATCTTTATTTGGTAGAGTTTTTTTACAACAACAGCTACCAGGGCAGTATAGAGATGTCACCATTTAAGGCATTGAATGGACGGAGATGCCGCACTCCGTTATCATGGGATGATGTTGGTGAGAGTGCCTTATTGGGACCAAAAATTTTTGTGGATGCAGCTGAGAAGGTAAAGCTCATCAGGGATAGAATTCGGGTGGCGCAGGACAGACAACGACATTGGGCCGATAGCCACCAAAGACCATTGGAGTTTGAGGAATAGATGTTTGTTTTATATTGCTTATTTTAGTTAGAGTGCTTAGGCTATGTTTCATGCTAGATTGGCGATCTGGTGTTCTTGAGGATTTCTCCAACATGGGGCACGATTCATTTTGGTGGAGGCAGAAAGCTTAGTCCATGGTAGATCGGACCCTTCGGTTTTCTTAAGAGTGTCGGTGCAGTAGCCTACCGACTAGACTTACTGCCTGCATTAGAGGGAGTGCATAACGTGTTCCACTGGTCACAGCTGAGACGGTATGTGGCAGATCCTAGCCATGTATTCGATCACTCGAAGATCGAGGTTGGTCCGACTCTCAGCTAACCAGAGCTGCCGGTGGAGATTTTGGACCGCAGAAAAATGTGATGTGAAACCAGACGATTCCTTTGGTGCATGTCGCGTAGAGGCATCACTCGCCAAGAGAGAATACTTGAGAGCGAGAGGCCGAGATGCCCGAGCGATACCCTTATTTGTTTGAGCCGTGAGGTATAATTATTTTTTTCTTATATTGATTACTATTGGTAGTTAGTTATTCCTGTTAGTTTTTTCTGTTAGTTTTTCATTAATTTTGAGGGTAATTTTTCTGAGGGTAGGATTGTCACCCTCAATTTTTTATTATGGGTAGTTTTGTAATTTGGCATGAATATTTAATTTTAGGACTAAAATATTAAATATTAGTGTGATAATTGTTTTAATTATTCGATTATGTTGAGCTATAATTATTTGTGACTTATATTAGTTATTTATTTGAGGCTTGAGTCATTTATTTTAGTTTGAGAGACTAGCCCAATATTTAGACTTGACACATATTGACCCATTTAGACTTATCATAACAAATAGTGAACCCAACTTGGACGCAAGCCCATTAGTCATTTCCACTCATTAATTAAGGTGAATTAGTTTAATTGTAATTAGTTAGAGACTTCCAAAAATATCTAACCTTAATTATTTCTTATAATTCACCATTTGGGGTAACTTGGACATTTAATTTTGCTTGGGAAAGGGGAGAAAAGGCCAGCCACTATTAGAGGGGGGTTCTTCTCTCTATCTCCTCATTTGTATTCATTTTGATCCAAAATTCTAGATCCCCAATTTTCCAATTTCTTCCATTGATTTTTTACTCAATTCACCTCCATTTCCTTCTCAAATTTATCACTCTTGGAGCTTTAGAGCTTGAAGAAGCAAGGAGAACAAGGAGGATGAGCTTTCGAGCTAGAGATCGTGTTCGAATTGTGTCTAATTGTATTTTCATTGGAAATCTATTTCTCAATTGGTAATTCCTGAATTTTCCTTCATTATAGCATCTTAATTATGCATTTGACCAATAGGAATGATCCCATGGCATAGGGCTACCTATAGGAACAAGTTTTAGGCTAATTGGCTATGTATTGTGAGTTATATATAGTATTTTGTGTGCATATTGGAGAAATTACGTGATTGACACATCAATTATGTGTCATGAGACCAATTAGATCTAATTAGACTTAGATCGGGGTTATAAGAATAGATACGTGTCCATAAATGGATACATGTAGGCCGTATCATGGTATTTTACGATATGGTGTGATACAGAGCAATATTTTGGGCATTGTGTATAATTTCTTCTTAATTCCTGTTGTAGCTAGTTCTAATAGTGATAATACTATATATTTGATTTATGATAATGGTTATCATGGAGAAATTGGAATTTTGGTTTCTTAGTTGAGGGCTATCACGATTTCCTAAATGAATGCTCTTAGCGTTTTATTAAATGTCTTTAATGTATCTTTTAGATAGATGTATATTGTAATATAAGTATTGATACATATATAGATAGATATTTTTTATGTGTTTGATATTTAGGAATCAGTGTTCATCAGGATTTGAGTGTACCCGTGTTAGTGTCCGTGTGTATCAGGCATTAGTGAGTGTGCTTATATCTCTTTATACCTGGGTATCGGATTTAAGCTGAGTGTGTTCTGTGCTGTGTTGGTTGAGGGGGTGAAGGTCAGGTCTGTAGGGGCACTGGGATACTCGTTGTAAGTAGTAATTCGAGGGGGGGATGTTCAGTATTAGTAGCAGAGGGTGTGTGGATATATGTGTTTAGTATGGTGTTAGAATGACAGTTAGTGTAGTGAGGTAATATAAAATGGGGTGTCTAGACAGAGGGTTAGTACAAACTTGGGGGGAGTTTAGGGAGCTTGTATGTATGGAGTGCTTAGGCTCTGGGAGTCTCATTCTACCTGTGTAGTTGCACCTTCAATTATGGCAAGGTAACAACCGGTAGTGTTAGAGCAGTGCACCCACATGTGGAGGTAAAGTGGTTATTTTGTTGATGCTGAGTATCAGTACAGTGCACCCCCATGTGCAGTGAGCATAGTGTATATTTGTGCTCAGGCGGGATACCCGATTGCATGTAGGCAATGCAAAAAGGGAGTTGGGTGTACAAGTGTTATAAGGTGTGTATCATGGTTGGTACCAGAATTTGTATGGTTCACAGCAAGGTGTTAGAGGATACACTGGCCTGTGTAGGTGAGGAAGTGTGTTATGAGTCCCAGTGAGTGTATATCTTGGGTTATACCAAGAGTTAAGCAATGTTTCTTAGTGTTAAGTGTCAGTGATATGTGTTCCTACAACAAGTATTAAAGTGTGTTGATAAGTGAGTGAGGGTTATGAGCTAACTGTGTTTGTACCCTTGTGATAGGCATGTGTGTTGGTTTTAACACTAAAATGTAAAGTGGTGTATTAGAGTGTCATAGAGTATCAGTGAATGCACACAAGTGCTCGGGTAGTGCAGAAATAGGTGTTAGAATGTTACAGTGATGAGAGTGTATATCAAGTGTTAGTATAATAAGGGCTTTATATAGGTTAAGGTATTTAGGGTATAGCTAAGGTATAGAGTTATTAAGGTATTTAACTATAAGTCTATTTAAGCAATTCTAAGGAAATACTTGATAATATATAACTTGTATATATATATATATATATATATATATATATATATATATACAAGTTATATATTGATACTTAGTTTATATAGTATCTTAGTATCTAATATTAGCTAGTTTAGATAAAACCTTCAAGGTATTGACTTTGAAAACTAATCATAGCATAGTATAGCCTAGTACTAAATAGTATGGCCTTGTAATCAACCTAGAAGCTAGGTATGGACCTAAAACTAAGATAAAATATCTAGTTTGGCCTAGTTTGACTAGTGTGACCTAGTCTTGACCTAGAAAACCATATTTTAGCTCTTTTAAGCTTGTTATTACTTCATTACACCCAAATGACAAAAAAAATTCATATATAGGTCTGCGTAACACCAGTTTGGATATTGAGACTCATTCATTTCTCTGGACCACAGGAGAGTATATTTCTCTGTTAGTTTTTATTTCATGATAGTGTATATATCACATATTGTAGAACTGTATACTTGATTCTGACATAGTCGTTTCACGGACTAGTACTATATGCATCCTGTCAGGAGATGTTATCCCTTATCGTATTCAGCGGGTACTCCTTCACATGTATTTTATCGTGTGTATCAGATATTGATTTTAATGTACTTCGTGTTTACACACCGCTCGTGTTCAGTGTGCCCATATTCGAACAAATACTTATGGGTCCAATCATGACACATTACGAAAATGAATATGGGCACACTGAAATCAATACCCAATACACACAATGAAATACATGTGAAGGAGTACCCACTAAACACGGTAAGGGATAACATCTTCTTACATGATCCATATAGTGCCAGTCCGTGAAACCACTGTGTCAGAATCAAGTATACAATCTAGAACATGCAATATATATACTATTATCAAGTGAAAACTAACAAAGAAATGCACTCGCCTCTAGTCCTGAGCAAAGATGTCTCTTGATGCCCAAACTGGTGCCACACAATCCTATTTAGGAAATATTATGTCAAAATAGGTGTAATAAATGATAAATAAGTTAAAATGCACTAATGTATGCTTTTCTAGGTCAAGACTATGTCAAACTAGGTATTTAAGTTGGTTTCAGGTTCTTACCTAGCCTCTGGGTCGATTTTAAGCCTAAACTAGTAATTATCAATTGATACTAGGTTATACTTAGATTTCTAGGTTCATACTAGCTAATATAAAGTTACTAGGATACCATATATATATACTAGTCATATCTAATATTTAATATATATCTCACAATTTTTGATAACCTACTCAATGCCTTAACTAAAACTTGGTATCCCAACCCTACCTTACTACCAATATCAACCTCTATAACTTATATACTAACTAGTTAATACATATATATATATATATATATATATATATAATATATATATATATATATATATATATATATATATATATAAAACTTATATATACCCTAGTTAATAATACTACAACCTTTAGTATATATCTTATACTCATCTATCTTGAGATACTCTATTACTCAAACTCAAAGTATTATGAGATAACTACCACACACACTCAACTTATCTTAACTCACATACATAACTTACCGACTAGGCATTTGAGTATCATGACTCAAGGTTTCTTGATACCTCTTCTCACCTACATCAATAATTATAAATGGTCATACCCATGCTTGTATCTCAGTCATGTATATTATTAACACTATCACCCACCTGTGACCACTCCTCAAACAAAAACTGAAACCTAAAACCCACAACAACACCAACATCACCTGCTCCCCCTTAATTATGAATACATTCTATGATACTCTCACACTAAAACATACTTGACACTCTCCTCAATTCTTAATGCACACCCTCTAAATTGTACATATGTATTAACCTTCACTCACCCACGTACACTTGGGTATTACACTTAAACCTGGATACCTTCCCTTGTTGTGAGCTCCTACTGCTGCTACTCCCACAGTTCTAATACAGATACTGCTGCTGTTTTTGGTTTCAGTAAACCCCCAACCCGTGTGCAGCAGTGCACATCAGTGCACTGCTTTCACTGAACACTTGCAACTGAACTGCTCTCCCGTCACTCCAACTCCCAGGTACACACACATGTAGACCCCCAACTGATACACCTCCAGTTGCTTTGCACTGCCTATTTGCAGTTGCTGATACTGCAATTGTTGTTGCTGTTATGTAAAATTTGACCCCCAATGGATACCAATCTGCATCCTGACTCCCCAGTCCCCTTACTTCCCTATAACTCCTACTGCTACTACTCTCACTAACTAAGTATGGTAGTAGCAGTAAACTGCAACTTGGTTCGAGCCCTTCCCATACTCTTTGTTGCTGTCACTTGCGACTGTTTCTTCCTCATTTCTGACCTACATACAGGTACAACTGATAACAACCCATCACAACACAGCCACACCAAGTAATCATATATATGTATATATCTATAGATTAATATAACTTTATAACACTAAGTATATAGTTACAAATATGACACTCAATTAATCCACTACACTAGAAGCATTTACACATACACTTGACATGCAATGATGCGATACTCTATGATACACACCCAAATGAGATACCAAACTCTCAATCCTCCATAATTAAATAATCCTACACCTATATAACATACATACATACATACATACATACATACATACATACATACATACATATATAACCAATGTAACTTGCTATAATAAAAATTAAAGAGAATTGTGCAAAACACCCAAATTGGGCCCCGTGTCGCACCGTATCACAAAATACCTAGATAAGTCATAAACATTTCCAATTATGGACACGTACCTAGTCCCATAACCCCTATCTAAGTCTAATTAGATCTAATTGGTCTCATGACACACAATTGATGTCTCAAATTCGTAATTCCTCCAACACGCACACAAAACTCCATATAAAACTCATATTACATAGCCAAATAGCCTAGAACTTGTTCTTATAGGTAGTCCTATGCCAAGGGGTCGTTCCTAATCGTCAAATGCATGATTAAGAAGCCATAATGAGAGAAAAATTCATGAATTACTAATTTGGAGATAGATTTCCAATGAAAATATAATTGGACACGATCCGGACACGAACTCTAGCTCCAAAGCTCCTCCTCCTTGTGCTCCTTACTTTCCAAGATCTAAGGCTCCAAGAGTGATGTATTTGAGAAATAATTGGTGATGAATTGTGTAGAAAATCAAAAGAGAGAAAATGGGGAAATTGGGGATCTAGAATTTGGAAGCAAAACGCAATGCAAATGAGGAGAGAGAGAGAAGGAGAGCCCCTCTTCAAATGGCCTTCCCCTTACACCTTCCTTAAGCTACATGCTAAGGTCCCAAATACCCCTACATGATATATTATGAGGAATAATTAAGGATGTATATTTTTGGAAGTCTCTAACTAATTATAATTAAACTAATTCTCCTTAATTTAATTAGTTGAATGACTAATTGGCTTGGGTTCAAGTTGGGCTCACTAATTTTCTTATCAAATCTAAATAGGTCCATATGTGACAAGTTTAAATATTGTCTGGTCTCTCTAACTAACTAATGACACAAGTCTCTAATAACTAATTAATATAAGTCACCAATTATCATAGCTCAACTTAATTAATACTATCATCACACAAATATTCTATATTTATTCCTAAGAATAAATACCCATGCCAAATTACTGAACTATCCCAAGCTGAAAAAGTGAGGGTGATAATCATACCCACCTTAGAAAAATTTGTCCTCGAAATTAAGGAAAAACTACCTACCAAAAGCAATCAATACAAGAAAGAAAGAATTATACCTCACGGCTCAGACAGATAAGGATATCGCTCACGCATCTCGGCCTCTCGCTCCCAAGTACTCTATCCTGGTGAGTGATGCCTCCACGCAATGCGCACCAAAGAAATCGTCTAGTTTTGTAGCACCTTCTCCCTGTGGTCCAAAATCTCCACGAGCTGCTCTGGGTAGCTGAGAGTTGGACCAACCTTGATCTTCGAGTGATCTAGTACATGGCTAGGATCTTCCATATACCGTCTCAGCTGTAACACGTAGAACATGTTGTGCACTCCCTCTAATACAGGTGACAAGTATAGTCTGTTGGCTACCGCACCAACCCTCTGAAGAACACCAAAGGGTCCGATGTACCATGGACTAAGCTTCTCACCTCCACCAAAGTTAATCGTACCTCGTGTCGGGAAAATCCTCAAGAAAACTAGATCGCCAACCTAGCACGAAACACATCCTTAGCACTCTAACAAAAATAAGCAATCACAAGCACTACAACAAAATCTATACCTCAAACTCCTATGGTCTCCGATGGCTATCGGCCCAATGCCGCTGTCTGTCCTGCGCCACTCGAAATCTTTCCCTGATGAGCTTCACCTTCTCAACTGCATCCACGATCATCTTTGGTCGCAATAAGGCTCTCTCACCAACATCATCTCATGATAACGGAGTACAGCATCTTCGTCCATACAATGCCTTGAACGGTGACATCTTTATATTGGCCTGGTAGCTGTTATGGTAAGAAAACTCAACCAAGTGATGATGATCCTCCCAAGAGCCTCCAAAATCCAAAACATAGGCGCGTAGCAAATCCTCGAGAGTCTAGATAATCCTCTCCAATTGCCCGTCTATCTGAGGGTAATATGCGGTACTAAACTTGAGCTGAGTGCCCAAGCTAGCCTACAAACTCCTCCAGAAGTGGGACGTAGAGCGACTATCTTAATCCGAGACTATGCTTAAAAGAACTCCATGCAATCTGACTATTTGACGCACATACATATCCACGAGCTTCTCCGTAGACGTACCCACATTAAATGGCAAAAAGTGGGCTGATTTGGTCAACCTGTCTACGATGACCCAAATTGCATCTTTACCCCCTGGAGAATGCGGAAGCCCCAAAACAAAGTCCATCGTCACATTCTCCCACTTTCACACTGGAATGGGTAAAGGCTGAAGCAATCCACCTGGCCTCTGTCTCTCTTCCTTTATCTGCTGGCATACCAAACATCTGGATACGAAACTAGCTACCTTTTGCTTTATACCATACCACTAAACATGCTCTCTCATGTCCCTATACATCTTGTTGGCACCTGGATGCATAGAGTACTGAGATTGATGCGCCTTCAAAAGAATCTTCTCGCATAATGCTCCACTCGACAAACACAACCTGGTACCGTGCCACAATGATCCATCATCTGCAATACTGAAGTACTCTGCCAATCTTATCCTGACCTACACTCTGATGCTCCTCAGAGATTCATCCTCGAACTGTGCGGCTCTGATATGGTCCATCAACTCTAACTGTACTTGAAGTCCCCACATATGTGCTGCAAGCCCAGGAACTAATATCTCAATATCCAATCTATCAAGATCGGCCAATAAATGTATGTCTCTCGTCAAATACATAGTCACTGGATACCAACTAAAGGGATCCGTAACTACGTTGGCCTTCCCTGGATGGTGCTAAAAAGTAATGTCGAAGTCCTTCATCAACTCCAATCACCGCCTCTACCTCATGTTGAGCTCCTTTTGTGTGAACACATACTTCAAGTTCTTATGATCTATAAAGATCTCTATTCGCTCTCCATACAAGTAGTGCTTCCACAATTTAAGAGCAAAAATAACTACTGCTAACTCCAAGTCATGGGTAGGGTAATTCTTCTCATGCGGACGTAATTGCCTGGAAGCATAGGCAACCACCTTTCCGTTCTGCTATAATACACAACCCAAACCCTTACCCAATACATCACTATATATAGAAAATCCTCCTGTCCCTGATGGCAATGTCAACGCTGGAGTTGTAGTCAACCTCTTATTTAGCTGCTCAAAAGTAGACTGACAATCCTCAGTCCAGATGAACTCCATATCCTTCCTGGTTAGTCTAGTCATCGGCTCCGTAATCCTAAAATAATCCTGAATAAATCTTCGATAATAGCCTACAATCTAAAGAAATTCCTTATCTCCATCACTAAATTCGGGGTAGGCCATGACTCAACTGCTGAAATCTTTTTCGGGTACTGAGATCATGTCTCATGTAATCACATGCCCGAGGAATTCAACCTTATCAATGAAGAACTCATACTTCGAAAGCTTGCCATATAACTTCTCATTCCTGAGGGTCTACAGAACTATCCTTAGGTATTTTTCATGCTCCTCCGGGGTCTTCAAATAAATTAGTATATCATCAATGAATACTACCATAAATTGATCCAAGTACTGATAAAACACCTTATTCATTAGGTTCATGAATACCGCTAGGGCATTGGTCAACCCAAACGTCATCAACAAGAACTCAAACTGTCCATACCGAGTCCTGAAAGTTGTCTTTGGAATGTCTTCCTTCTTCACTTTCACCTGGTGGTACCCCGACCTCAAGTCTATCTTTGAAAATACCTTCGCTCTGCTTAACTAATCAAATAAATCGTTAATTCGAGATAACAGGTATTTATTCTTGATAGTGAGATTATTGAGTGCCTTGTAGTCGATATACATGTGTATCGACCGATCCTTCTTTGGTACAAATAATAATGGATTACCCCACGGTGATGAACTGGAGCGAATGAAGACCTTGTCCTGAAACTTATGTACTTGCTTCTTCAACTCTGACAGTTCGTTGTTGTTCACCCTATAGACGTATTATGATATTGGCTCAGCACCTGGCACCAAGTCTATAGAGAACTCCACATCTATGTCTTGTGACAACCCCGACAACTCCTCCGAAAAGACTTCCATATACTCTATAATCAATGGATGTGGCGGCTCTTGCTCTTCTACTAAAGCTCCACAGAAGTCTCCCTCGCTCTGCTCTATTTTTCCTCTGACAAAATAAAACTATGGCTCTCTTGGCGCCTGAAACAAAACTCTCCCTCCATGACAATCGATACTAGAATAGTGCCTACTCAACCAATCCATCCCGAGTTCTATATTGTAGCTCGAAAGTGGCATTACGAGTAGACACACGCTCAACTCTCGGCCTCCCAAAGAAATTCTATAATTCTTGCAAACATCGCTGACCAGGATAATGCCATCCCCGGTCATGATGATGCCATCCCCGGTCATGATCTTGTAAGTCCTCACCAACGTGTCACGACCCGCACCCGATTTAGGGGTACGAGAGCGTGGGTACGTCCAGCCTACGCCGCAGCATCGGCGGTAGAACGCTGTCTAGGTCAAGTACTATCTAAATAATCTCACACTAGTATCCAACTCCATAAGGAGACACGGATAACACTATAAATTGAATAACATACTCAATCACAACTACAGCACGATAAGAATTTGAATAAATAAAAGAATACAACACAAGTCTACTGACAAAATAATCATACCTGAAATCAGTAACAACCAATCCCCAAGTGTCAGAAACAAGTCCACTAAGGTCACAGTCTGGAAAAATATTTTCCAGTCAGGAAGGAGCAAAGTACATCTCTAAATAGCAGTTCTATATAAATGACATAAACTATGTAGCAGTTCTAGATGGAAATATACCAGATGCTTGTATAGGTACGAGAAATATACAATGAAAGAAATACTGGAAATACTGTAAGTAACTGCAGGAAAAGAAACAATATGTCCATGAGCAAGGAACCTATGACTAAGTGTGTGAGTACTAGCTTTAATATGTGATCGGCTTGGGAACTTGATCAGGCTGGTTACATGTGATTAGCTATGGTTCATATAAAGTCAGGCTAACCGTTGGTTAGCTATGATGCATGTAGAGATCAGGCTAATCACACGTAACAGCTATGGAGCATGTAAATGGTCAGGCCGCACCCGACGTGAGATGTGGGGTGAGCTATGGTGCATATAAAGTTGGGTATGATCACATATCTACACTAAAGTACTCCCCAAACCCCCGACTGGTATAGTAGATCCAATCAAGGTACGCTATGGCATGGGATTCCCTAGAAAGGTAGCAAATCTCCCCGGGAATCAGTGTCTGTACCTGCACAAGATATCAAGGAAACAAGTCTTGTACAAGCTACACCATGGATAAGGAATAACATCTCATGACGAGATCCGTGTATACCAATCCGTGTAACCAACGTGTCAGGAACATGAATATTTATACTAGATACAGTGAACATAGGAGATATCATAAATTAGAAACTAATCAGAGAATGTACTCGCCTTTGGTCCTTAGCTGGTGAATACCGAGGTTCTGTTCCAGAGTGTCCCCTGGGTAAACCAACAGTCCTATAAACATATCACAAGCAAAACCACATTTGCATCAGATGCTACACTAACACAGTCTAAAAATACTGGCCTCAGGGCCATGTCAGGCAGGGCACTAGTCAACTAGGGTTATCTAGTAGGGATACGTATATAAATACACATATATAAGCCTATCAGTAATTTGTACAAAACACGTATATAATATATATACTAAATAGATGTATATAAATATATATATATATATATTCGTAAACTAAAATATATATTTGTATCTATACAATCAAATATATATATAATTATACCAAATAATACTTATACTATATACAGGTAACTATACAAATTTACATTTATATATATAAAAACCAATACAACATATAGATATACATACATATACCAATATGAAAATATAATCTGCATATATATATTTATACCAAAAATTATATGCAAAATATGTATAACTGTATACTCGTAATAGAATATATTTTATTTATAAAAAAGTACATCACCCATTAAATACATATATAATACATTAATGGTATGTACAATATATATATATATATTTATACTAATTATACATATTTGAAAATATATTAAGTACATATATATATATAAATATATATACATATACCAACATTATATATTTTTATGCCAAAATACATGCATATATATATTAAAGGAAATACACATATACGTTTTCGTTTAAATATGCATATATATCTAAATCATATTAAATGTATATTAATATACATACACACCAAAATACGTTTATATATATATAAATACTAATAAAATATTTTCATATATCATTTATATATATATTAATACTTACATACACTAAGTATATATACATATACTATGCTTATACATGTTTAACATTTAATTAAAAATAAATATACGTATACATATATTAAATTATACATTACCAATGTATTTATATACTATACATATATACGTATTAAACATTAATTAAATAATTAATACACATATACGTATATGAATTTATACTCATACGTATATATACATATATTTCTATACATTAAGTAAATAAATACTATACAATTAATTATGCACACTATAATTATACAATTAATTATACATATATATATACACATGAATTACTATATACTAATACCTATACAAACATATATATATATACTAAACATTAATTACACTAATTATACATCTAAATAATTACTAATTAAATAATTTAATTAACTAATTAACAAATAATTTACTGATTAGTAAATTAATTAACTAATCTAATTATATAATTAAACTAATTAAATACTAATTAACTAATTAATAACTAATTAATGATTACTAAATTAACTAAACTAATTTTATAAATTAATTAAACTAATTATAAATTAATTAAACTAATTATTAATTAATTAAACTAATTATTAATTAACTAAACTAATTATTATATCACTAATTATATAAAATAAACTAATTATATAATATAAACTAATTATATTTACAAACTAATTTATAATTTAACTAAACTACAGGGTTGAAGAAAGAGGGAAGGGGAAAGGGGAACTCACGATTGGGGAGGGTTTCCGTCGCCGGCGCGGGGAAGTCCGCCGGGGTCGGCGCGGGTGCTCGGCGGAGCTCGACTCGAGGAGGCGGTCGGCGGACCGGGTCGAGACGGCGGCGACTGGATCTTCTGCGGCGGACTCGACTCGAGGCGGCGCTCGGTTCGAGGGGGCGGGTGCTCTGTTCGAGGAGGCGGCGGCTTCGAGGCGGCTGCGTCTGGTCGGCCACGGCGACGAGGAGGACGCGCAGTCACCGGCGCTCGGCGGATCTGGGGCGGCCACTGGCGCTCGTCGAAGTTAGGTTAGGGTTAAGTTTCCTCCGTCGGGGTCGTGTTCGGGGCTGGACACGGCGGTTGATGACTGTGGGGGGAAAAAAACGTGTCCGGGTCTGCCGGACACGGGGATGATGTTGTACAGTGGAGGATGTGGATGTGTCCGAGTGTGTCGGACACGAAAATTTGTAATATTGTAAATCTGGACACAGGAAATGAATGGATACGGTGGGACACCCGGGGTCGAACCCGAGGCCAACACGGCTGACACGGTGATGCTGGACACACGGACACGAGCACACAAAAATGTTGATGGTTGTTGGCTTGTGGGAATTGTGAGGGCTAGCTAAGGTTTCTTGGGAATGGTGATGAGAGACTTAAATAGGGAGAGAAGGTGTGGGATAAAGGGTGAGGGTTGGCCCAAATAACGAATGGCCCAAGATCACATAAATGAGTTTTCATGCGGGAAAAATGAGGGTGTAAATGGGAGACGGTAAACTTATAAAATTAATAGAAAATATTATAATTTAAGAAAATATTTTTAAGGCTTCCAAGGCTAGCTGATGATATTAGCTACTAATCAACCCATATTTGAAAACCCTAAAAATATGAAATTCATTTATTTACTATTCCAAAAATGGATATGAAAAATTTATTATGAACAACTAGTCCTTAAATAATTTTATTAAACAAATAGTTTTATGATTTCAAGCAAATAAATATCCGAAGCTAGAGTATTACATATCATTATTATTTATCTATTTATTTTATGAGAAAGCGACATTTAGGAAAAATAATTTTTATAAAAGATTTTAAATCACCTTCTACAATCAAACATTGTTCAAAATCTAATACAAAAATTTAAGGAGGAAATATTTTATAAACTTGCTATTTAAAATAAATTAAAAATCTAATTATTTCGGAAATTGGGAATCGGAGGTTACAAGTCTATCCACCTTAGAAAAATTTCGTCCTCGAAATTTAGGATCCTCAATAATTGCCTTTACTCATCATATTATTTCTATCAAAAATTTAAATTTCAACCAAATAATCATGAAGTAATTCCATATCGTTATTTCACAACCTTTCAAAATTTTATATCATCATATTCCGAAAAATCTTTAAGTTTTAAAAATCAAATTCAGAATTTTATCATAATCTCCTCCAAAATTTAAGTTCGTATCTAATTACTCAAGGATTTTAATGTCCAATCCTCCAATTGAATTCCAATCAATATATATTTATAATATTTAAAAAAAATTTGTATCCCAAAGTTAAAATTTTAAACACTAATCCATCATTCATCTTACTCCTCTAACCCAAATTCAATTGATGCTTATTCAAATATAAATCCTCCTCCCGAGAATTGAATTTGACACTATTCCATTAACGATTTATTTCCTGATTTTCTTTTTCCTCAAATAC
The DNA here is from genome assembly GCA_036927795.1 of Iris macrosiphon. Classification (NCBI taxonomy): domain Eukaryota; kingdom Viridiplantae; phylum Streptophyta; class Magnoliopsida; order Asparagales; family Iridaceae; genus Iris; species Iris macrosiphon. The sequence goes on along the minus strand of JAYESA010000019.1, from coordinate 138,615,543 downwards.
TCACGATGCGATACTTTCAGAATCTTCAATGCAACACTCATAATATAACTATAAAATTTCTATCTTGCAATCAAATAGAAAAAATGATAATCTCTCAAATTTTCTCAAATTTTAATAATCACTTTAATCATATCAAGACCTTCCTAAAATTAATAAATCCTCAATTTTGCCCTGTGAATTTCTTAACTCTCTATTTAAGTTAATGTTTATCCTCGAATTTCAATCATACCTCGATTTTTGTAAAATTAATGGTCCATTAACTCCGTTATAACAATCCCCTAAATTCTTTATTTAAATTAATGCTCATCCATAATTTAATCATCTTGCCCCTTTTGTCGGTCATAACCTTGTCATAGATCTTTGCTATGGTCAAAATCCTAATGATCATGGTTTAAGAAAACTCTACCTACAGCCATGCAATTTAAGAAAAATATATAGGTCATGTATCTTTTGTCATGGTATTTCAGTCTCTGTTAAGGTGTACTACTAGTTATATTCTAACAAGAAAATCATGAATACAAACCACGGTACTAGGGAATCAATCAATCAGAAGACAAAAACAACATGAGAAAAAGAAAGAACCTGCTAACATATTACTTGTAGTATCTACTATCTCTAACAAACACTTAGCTCTAGCAAATTCTCTAACTAATTCATATTCCTGTACACTGGTACCCATATCAACTAATCCACAAAATCTATAAATATATCCGTATTGCACACACCTGTTCATTAATACCAAAATCTGATGCCAAGAATCTCTAATATAACCATGATTCAATAATGCATCCAAGTTGATACCTCTATCTCTTTAGTACCATACCCTCTGTCAGTTCCCGTTCCTACTACAATTGTTCATACTAGTCGTTCTTATCACTCAAATATACGTCAAGTGCAACACCATACTAAATACTGCTCTTTCCAATACAACTTTAGATGGACACCCAAGTCAGTCTGCGATGCCATCTCAATCATGCTCAACTCACCAGATCCTTACACAGGTATATCATCTACTCATATATTAATATTCATATCTCTCATCTACTATAAAATTAATTCTCAAATAATCGTCAAGGTTTAACTTCTCGAAACAACTTTAAAATAAAATGCATATACCTCCTCAAAATTAGATACTCCATATCGACACAAAATTTAATCACTTCTAAAATCCTTGTAGCCTTAACCATGTTATTGAATTCGTATTTGAAATCCTCAAAAATTTAATGACAAAATCTCAACTCCTCAATTATTCTAAAAATACAATCTTATTTCCATCTTTTAATTTATAACTCCACAATGTACATATCAGTGCTCACGGTCTCTGATACTCAAGGTGCACTCATTGTATCTAGTGTCTATAATTGTGTACTAAAATTGTACTGCCTGAATCACTTGTACTATTACCACCAATGATCAAAGTTATCTTCAACTGTGTTTTCTTTCATGATTTCAATTTATGTCAACTGGTATATCATCTAATTATTATCACACTGAGTGCTTACTGTTACTAGCACCATTTTCAATAATCTTTGATATAGAATCATTGGCACTCTTGGTATTATATTACTAGCTTCATTAATGAATCATCTCATCAAGCTCATTAGAACTCATGTTTACCTGTACCTTCTATAATACTCATGTTTCTTTACTCTCATGGGCATGTGTATGGTTCTTCATCTCGATTGATGTATAGGTATTTCTCTTTAACCTTTTTCAGCCTGTTACACTAATCTTTGATACGCCTCACCATTTTCAATACCAATTCCGATATTTCTCTACCCATGACACCTCATTAACTCTTTATGCGTATATATTTCCTTACCTTTAACACTTCCGATATCAATCATCAAATTGAACATCATGCTCCATAAATTCTTAACACAATTCCTGGATACTTAATTGTTCACGTAGATCATCCAATTGCATAATCATGATTATCCAGGATGGGTATGTTGGCTCTGATACTAACTCTTGAACTATTACTGATACTTTATGCTCTCCTTCTACTTTAATGACACTTGTCCCAGGACCATTGGTACAAGGTACTATGCTAATGACTAACTCTAGATTAAAACCTACTGCTCACATGTCCAACTAGGAAACACTTACAACTCACAAGCAACACTCAGTCAATACCAATACAAGACACAACCAAAATTGCAAGTCACTAATTATCATACTAACAAGGAATCCTCAAAGAAAATAAGCTCAAAAGGAATTGGATTGAGGACAGAAGGTATCTTTACTGCTAGTAAAGAAAAGAAGCGATGGAACAAAGTCCTGGAATAACAGAAATAGATAAGTCTTGAGATGATATTTTAAGAACCAATTTAAGATACAACCTGATAATCATACACGTCTGCCAGAAATCATGACACACAGAATCCTCGCCACGCCAGTTAAGCATAGATGCGATAAACGACAGGTTCCGTAACTAAGGTATGCAACTCTATAATCATGTCATCTAGAATCCTCGCCACGCCAACCGGTATGGCTGCGAGAAACTCTAAATCTCATAACTAAAGTATGTACATCCAAGTTAGGTTCCTACGTTCTCGTCACGACAGCTAATATGGCTGCGATAAACTCTAGGTTCCATAACTAAAGTAGACGTTTTACCTTTCTCACTGTCCTCATCAATATATGTCATCAGGTGATACCGTAAGGTTTAGTCCATAAAATTCATCTCGATATGAAATTAAACTCAACAACGGCACCAAGAATTAAATTTAACAACTGGTCAACAAGAATCAAACTCAACAATGATACCAAGATTTTAATTTAATAACTGCTCAACAAGAATCAAGTTCAGTGACAACAAGCGAGAGCGGACGGAAACAAGGAAAAAGATTTAGATTGGAAATTATAATAAGATTCTCAAGGGGTCGTCCCAGGAATCTCTCAAGAATTTGTGATTGAGTATCCTCTCTCATCCTAGTATCCTATGTCCTATATCCTATCGCAGACACGCAGTAGTATAACAAGGATGCCACACTACTACGACATCGCACAACTCGCGAAGTCTGACCTGCATGGGCCACCACTAAAATGTGTCACGACCCGCACCCGATTTAGGGGCACGAGAGCGTGGGTACGTCCAGCCTACGCCGCAGCATCGGCGGTAGAACGCTGTCTAGGTCAAGTACTATCTAAATAATCTCACACTAGTATCCAACTCCATAAGGAGACACGGATAACACTATAAATTGAATAACATACTCAATCACAACTACAGCACGATAAGAATTTGAATAAATAAAAGAATACAACACAAGTCTACTGACAAAATAATTATACCTGAAATCAGTAACAACCAATCCCCAAGTGTCAGAAACAAGTCCAATAAGGTCACAGTCTGGAAAAATATTTTCCAGTCAGGAAGGAGCAAAGTACATCTCTAAATAGCAGTTCTATATAAATGACATAAACTATATAGCAGTTCTAGATGGAAATATATCAGATGCTTGTATAGGTACGAGAAATGTACAATGAAAGAAATACTGGAAATACTGTAAGTAACTGCAGGAAAACAAATAATATGTCCATGAGCAAGGAACCTATGACTAAGTGTGTGAGTACTAGCTTTAATATGTGATCGGCTTGGGAACTTGATCAGGCTGGTTACATGTGATTAGCTATGGTTCATATAAAGTCAGGCTAACCGTTGGTTAGCTATGATACATGTAGAGATCAGGCTAATCACACGTAACAGCTATGGAGCATGTAAATGGTCAGGCCGCACCCGACGTGAGATGTGGGGTAAGCTATGGTGCATATAAAGTTGGGTATGATCACATATCTACACTAAAGTACTCCTCAAACCCCCGACTGGTATAGTAGATCCAATCATGGTATGCTATGGCACGGGATTCCCTAGGAAGGTAGCAAATCTTCCCAGGAATCAGTGTCTGTACCTGCACAAGATATCAAGGAAACAAGTCTTGTACAAGCTACACCATGGATAAGGAATAATATCTCATGACGAGATCCGTGTATACCAATCCGTATAACCAACGTGTCAGGAACATGAATATTTACACTAGATACAGTGAACATAGGAGATATCATAAATTAGAAACTAATCAGAGAATGTACTCGCCTTTGGTCCTTAGCTGGTGAATACCGAGGTCCTGTTCCAGAGTGTCCCCTGGGTAAACCAACAGTCCTATAAACATATCACAAGCAAAACCATATTTGCATCAGATGCTACACTAACACAGTCTAAAAATACTGGCCTCAGGGCCATGTCAGGCAGGGCACTAGTCAACTAGGGTTATCTAGTAGGGATACGTATATAAATACACATATATAAGCCTATCAGTAATTTGTACAAAATACGTATATAATATATATACTAAATAGATGTATATAAATATATATATATATATATTCGTAAACCAAAATATATATTTGTATCAATACAATCAAATATATATATAATTTTACCAAATCATACTTATACTATATACAGGTAACTATACAAATTTATATTTATATATATAAAAACCAATACAACATATAGATATACATACATATACCAATACGAAAATATAATCTACATATATATATTTATACCAAAAATTATATGCAAAATATGTATAACTGTATACTCGTAATAGAATATATTTTATTTATGAAAAAGTACATCACCCATTAAATACATATATAATACATTAATGGTATGTACAATATATATATACATTTATACTAATTATACATATTTGAAAATATATTAAGTACATATATATATATATATAAATATATATACATATACCAACATTATATATTTTTATGCCAAAATACATGCATATATATATTAAAGGAAATACACATATACATTTTCATTTAAATATGCATATATATCTAAATCATATTAAATGTATATTAATATACATACACACCAAAATACGTTTATATATATATAAATACTAATAAAACATTTTCATATATCATTTATATATATATATATTAATACTTACATACACTAAGTATATATACATATACTATGCTTATACATGTTTAACATTTAATTAAAAATAAATATACTTATACATATATTAAATTATACATTACCAATATATTTATATACTATACATATATACGTATTAAACATTAATTAAATAATTAATACACATATACGTATATGAATTTATACTCAAACGTATATATACATATATTTCTACACATTAATTAAATAAATACTATACAATTAATTATGCACACTATAATTATACAATTAATTATACGTATATATATACACATGAATTACTATATACTAATACCTATACAAACATATATATATATACTAAACATTAATTACACTAATTATACATCTAAATAATTACTGATTAAATAATTTAATTAACTGATTAACAAATAATTTACTGATTAGTAAATTAATTAACTAATCTAATTATATAATTAAACTAATTAAATACTAATTAACTAATTAATAACTAATTAATGATTACTAAATTAACTAAACTAATTTTATAAATTAACTAAACTAATTTTATAAATTAATTAAACTAATTATTAATTAATTAAACTAATTATTAATTAACTAAACTAATTATTATATCACTAATTATATAAAATAAACTAATTATATAATATAAACTAATTATATTTACAAACTAATTTATAATTTAACTAAACTACAGGGTTGAAGAAAGAGGGAAGGGGAAAGGAGAACTCACGATTGGGGAGGGTTTCCGTCGTCGGCGCGGGGAAGTCCGCCGGGGTCGGCGCGGGTGCTCGGCGGAGCTCGACTCGAGGAGGCGGTCGGCGGACCGGGTCAAGACGACGGCGACTGGATCTTCTGCGGCGGACTCGACTCGAGGCGGCGCTCGGTTCGAGGGGGCGGGCGCTCTGTTCGAGGAGGCGGCGGCTTCGAGGCGGCTACGTCTGGTCGGCCACGACGACGAGGAGGACGCGCAGTCACCGGCGCTCGGCGGATCTGGGGCGGCCACCGGCGCTCGTCGAAGTTAGGTTAGGGTTTGGTTTCCTCCGTCGGGGTCGTGTCCGGGGCTGGACACGGCGGTTGATGACTGTGGGGAGAAAAAAACGTGTCCGGGTCTGCCGGACACGGGGATGATGTTGTACAGTGGAGGATGTGGATGTGTCCGGGTGTGTCGGACACGAAAATTTATAATATTATAAATCTGGACACAGGAAATGAATGGATACGGTGGGACACCCTTGGTCGGACCCGAGGCCAACACGGCTGACACGGTAATGCTGGACACACGAATACGAGCACACAAAAATGTTGATGGTTGTTGGCTTGTGGGAATTGTGAGGGCTAGCTAGGGTTTCTTGGGAATGGTGATGAGAGACTTAAATAGGGAGAGAAGGTGTGGGATAAAGGGTGAGGGTTGGCCCAAATAACGAATGGCCCAAGATCACATAAATGAGTTTTCATGCGGGAAAAATGAGGGTGTAAATGGGAGACGGTAAACTTATAAAATTAATAGAAAATATTATAATTTAAGAAAATATTTTTAAGGCTTCCAAGGCTAGCTGATGATATTAGCTACTAATCAACCCATATTTGAAAACCCTAAAAATATGAAATTCATTTATTTACTATTCCAAAAATGGATATGAAAAATTTATTATGAACAACTAGTCCTTAAATAATTTTATTAAACAAATAGTTTTATGATTTCAAGCAAATAAATATCCGAAGCTAGAGTATTACATATCATTATTATTTATCTATTTATTTTATGAGAAAGCGACATTTAGGAAAAATGATTTTTATAAAAGATTTTAAATCACCTTCTACAATCAAACATTGTTCAAAATCTAATACAAAAATTTAAGGTGGAAATATTTTATAAACTTGGTATTTAAAATAAATTAAAAATCTAATTATTTTGGAAATTGGGAATCGGAGGTTACACAACGGTTCAGTCTCAAGGTGATGTTTCAGGACAAAAGATACAAATATGAATCTATGTGAAGCACCAAAATCAAATAAAGCATGAGCTGGAAAAGAATGAAGATAGACTGAACCTGAAATAACATCACCGACTGGTTCCTCTTCCTCGACGGTCAAGACAAAAGCTCACCCCTATCGCTGGGCACCTCTTGGCAGTTTCTGGTGCTAAGCAAACTATTATTGTTATGGTAGTAGAGGAGGCCCCCTCTGCTGTTCCACTAGTGGTCATGTGAGTGCTCTTTGTGCCTGAGCTCCGCCCTTAGCTGGACGAGCTGGAGCTTTAGGACAAGCCCTCAATTGATGGTCTCCTGATCCACAGAATAAGCATTTGCCCAATCTCATCCTACATGCATCACATTCGTGTTCTTATTTCTTATAGAATGGGCAAAAAATAGCTGGCCTCTGGATCTGGTGTATCTATTATACCGACGCTCTAGCTGGTCCATAATACTGCTGCCTCGGCTGCTAAAAATGCGTCTGATTCTGCTGCTAAAAGTGAGGCTACTTTATTGGACCCGTGTTGGTACTGGATCCTCCTATGTCTCTCAGCCTCTTAGAGCCAAGCTCTAGATCATCCTCTGCCCGCTGTGCCTACCTCAGAATCTCCTTAAAAGTAGTGGTGGGGTCTCCATTCGTATGTGATTTGATCTCCCTGTTCAGGCCCTTTCTGTACTTTCTGGCCTTCACACTGGGATTCTGCCCCTCCACAAAGCTGCCTAATCTATAATACTCTGTCGCATACTCATCCACCTTCATACCTCCCTGAACGACGTACTGAAACTGTCTCTCTAGAGATGTCAGAGCTATACCTGGAAAAAAACTTTTACTTGAGGACCTCTTTGAAAGCTTCCCAAGTAAGTCCTGGTGCTGAGATCCCGGGGTCCTTCCTGAACCAAGTCAGTGCGATGTCAAATACCATGCTTCCTGTGTAATATCTCTGGAATCTGTATCAGTTGCAGGTTTTGCTCAATGATTTCTATCCAATCATCAGCATAAATAATTTCTTCCGTGCCTTTAAAGTCCTTCGGCCCCATCCTCTTAAAATCTATGATAGTCCCTGGCCTCGGCTGCTGCAGGATAAACTGAGGTGGTACCGTCTGTGGCTGTACTAATAAAATTCTCTCGACTGCGGTGAGCGCAATCTGGTGAGCATTCTCAATACCCTGCCTCATAACCTCTGATTGACGTTGCTGTGCCTCCATCATCTGCTGAAAGAGCGTAAACATCTGCGTCTGACCGACTGCGGGTAGTGGAGGTAAAAGATTTCCTGAAACTGTCGGTGTTGCCCTCTGTACTGGAGGTAGAGCACCTCCAAAAGCTGCTCTGAAAGTAGTTTTAAATACATAATCGAGCATATATAATAGATAATAGAAAAGGATACACGATAACTAAACATCAGAATGAAATAAAATAAAGTAAACAGGTAATATACTAGAATGAAGAACAGACAATAGATAACTGTAATATAATAGAAATAAATAAAACTAGCTAATGTGCGATGGAATACAAGTTTATTATGTGATCGGTTTAGATTTATAACGAATACAATATGGTAACTCGGTACAAGTGTGATATGTAATTGACATGTACACGAATACACTTGGGCTTGATCATATAACCAACTCTTATTCCCCCAAAACTAATGAATCCAATCATGACACGTTACGAATACGAATATGGGCATACTGAACACGAGCAGTGTGTGAACTCGAAGTACACTGAAATTAATACCCGATACACACGATAAAATACATGTGAAAGAATACTCGCTGAACATGGTAAGAGATAACATCTCCTTACAGGATCCATATAGTACCAGTCCATAAAACCACTGTGTCAGAATCAATTATACAGTTCTAGAATATGCAATATATATACTATTATGAAGTAAAGCTAACAAACAAATGTACTCCCTCTGGTCCTGAGCAAAGGTGTCTCTCGATGCCCAAGCTGGTGTCACACAATCCTATTTAGGAAATATCAGGTCAAAATATGTGTAATGAATGATAAATAAGTTAAAATGCACTATGGTATACTTTTTTAGGTCAAGACTAGGTCAAACTAAGTGTTTAACTTGGTTTTAGGTTCTTACCTAGCCTCTGGGTCGATTTCAAGTCTAAACTAGTAATTATCAATTGATACTAGGTTAAACCTAGATTTCTAGGTTCATACTAGTTAATATAAAGATACTAGGATACCATATATATATATATATATATATATATATATATATATATATATACTAGTATATCTAATATTTAATATATATCTCTCTATCTTTGATAACCTACTTAATGCCTTAACTATAACTTGGTATCCCAACCCTACCTTACAACCAATATCAACCTCTATAACTTATATACATAACTAGTTCATACATATATATCAACATTTTACTTATATATACACTAGATAGTAATACTACAACCTTTAGTATAGAATACCTTATACTCATCTATCTTGAGATACTTTATTACTCAAACTCGAAGTATTATGAGATACCTACCACACACACTCAACTTACCTTAACTCACATACATACCTTACCTACTAGGCATTTGAGTATCATGACTCAAGGTATCTTGATACCTTATCTGACCTACATCAACAATTATAAATGATCATACCCATGCTTGTATCTCACTCATGTATATTACCAACACCATCACCCAACTGTGACCTTTCCTCAAACCAAAACTGAAACCTAAAACCCACATCAACACCAACATTTCCCGCTCTCCCTTAATTATGCGTACACTCTATAATACTCTCACACTAAAGCATACTTGACACTCTCCCCAATTCTTAATTCATACCCTCTAAATTATACACATGTATTAACCTTCACTTACCCACGTGCACTTGGGCATTACACTTTAACCTGGACAACTTCCCTTGCTATGGGCTCCTATTGCTACTGCTCCCATAGTTCTAATACAGCTACTGTTGTTGTTGTTGGTTCCCCAACCCGTATGTAGCAGTATACATCAGTGCACTGCTTGTACTGAACACTTGCAACTAAACTGCTCTCCACTCACTCCAACTCCCAAGTATATACACTGGTAGACCCCCAACTAATATACCTTCAGTTGTTGTGCACTGCCTATTTGCAGTTGTTGATATTGCAATTGCTGCTGCTCTTATGTAAAACCTAACCGCCGACTGATACCAATCTGCAACCCGACTCCCCAGCTGATACCAATCTGCAACCCGACTACCCAGTCCCCTTACTTCCCCATAACTCCTACTACTACTGATCTCACTAAACAAGCATAGCAGTAGTAGTAAACTGCAACTTGGTTCGAGCCCTTCCCATACTCTATGTTGCTGTCACTTGCTACTTTTTCTTCCTTATTTTTGACCTACATAAAGGTACTCCAACTGATAACAGCACATCACAACACAGCCACAACAAGTAATCATATATATGTATATATATCTATAGATTAATATTACTTTATAACACTAAGTATATAGTTATAAATATAACACTCAATTAATACACCATACTAGATGCATTTACACAAACACTTGACATACAATGATACGATACTCTATGATACACACCCAAATGAGATACCAAACTCTCAATTCTCTATAATTAAACAATCATATACCTATATAACATCCATACATGACCAATGTAACTTGCTACAATAGAAATTGAAGGGAATTATGCAAAACTCCCAAAATTGGGCTCTGTGTCGTACCGTATCACAAAATACCTTGATACGGCCTACACATATCCAATTGTGGACACGTACCTAGTCCCATAACCCCGATCTAAGTCTAATTAGAACTAATTGGTCTCATGACACACAATTAATATGACAAATTCGTAATTCCCCTAAATGCACACAAAACTCCATATAGAACTCACATGATATAGCCAAATAGCCTATAACTTGTTCCTATAGGTAATCCTATGCCATGAGGTCATTCCTAATGGTTAAATGCATGATTAAGAAGCCATAATGAGAGAGAAATTTAGGAATTGTCAATTAGGAGATGGATTCCTAATAAAAATATAATTGGACACGATCCGAACATGATCTTTAGCTCCAAAGCTCCTCCTCCTTGTGCTCCTTGTGTTTCTTGCTTCTCCAAGCTCTAAGGCTCCAAGAGTAATGAATTTAAGAATGAATTGGTGGTGAATTGTATAAAAAATCAATGGAGAGAAAATGGAAAAATTGGGGATCTAGAATTTGGAAGCAAAATAAAATGCAAATGAGGCGAGAGAGAATGAGAGCCCCTCTTCAAGTGGTCAGCCCCTTACTCATTCCCCAAGCTATATGATAAGGTCCCAAATACCCCTACATGATGTATTATGAGGAATAATTAAGGATGAATATTTTTGAAAGTCTCTAACTAATTGTAATTAAACTAATTCTCCTTAATTTAATTACTAGAATAACTAATTGGCTTGGGTCCAAGTTGGGCTCACTAATTATCATGAAAAATCTAAATAGGTCCATATGTGATAAATCTAAATATTGTCTAGTCTCTCTAACTAACTAATGACATAAGTCTCTAATAACTAGTTAATACAAGTCACCATTAATCAATAGCTCAACTTAATTAATACAATCATTACACAAATATTCAATATTTATTCCTAAGAATAAATACCCATGCCAAATTATTAAACTACACCTAGATGGAAAAGTGAGGGTGACAGTTGGGTTGGCGACAGGTGGGGGTTCTTCGTGCGGTCAGAACTAGCAGCGACATGGAGAATTTGCCTCTACCGCAGTGAAGCTCGACTCGTCTCGACTTGAGGTCAAAATAGCGGTGGAGTCTGTGGTCATCAATGATCAGAATGGGATGGATGGTGCGGTCTCGAATGACATCAGTTCTGGTCGCACGTCATGGACGGGATTGATCGAATCTTCATGAAGATGGTCGTCGGTACGTAGGAGTCGATAAGGTGTTATGGATGTGGCACTCATAAGGGTTGCAGTGAAGGCGTCATGCCGGTTGGTGTAGTGAATGGCGAGGAAGGAGGAGTGGTTGTGAGTTGTCTTAAAGTAGGTAGAGAAGAGAGGGTGATGGCGCACAGAAGATGACCGGAGATGCGGCATTTGGCATGGCGGAGCCGAGGACAGGGCGATGGAGTCGGCAGTGGTGTTGTGTTAATATTGTTGAATGTGGTGGTGTTATTTAACAAAGGTGGTGGTAGTATATTAATAGAAAGAGTTAATAAGAGGGAGAAGGTGAATATGATAAAGAAGTATAAAAAGGATGTGAAAGTATTGGACCAGAGATGGATCAAAGATAGTATAACATAGGCCATAGCAGAGCTGCTAGCGAGACCTGAAGGTACGCTCTCTACTGGAACCCAAGTTATCGTCAAGATCATAGATTCACAAAAGAGTTCTTCATCTTATATTTCTCGATTCCAATGAAGCACGAACCAAAAATAGGTTACAAACTGGATCTAAAGAAAATAAAGATTACAACAAGCAACAAGTAAAATGTTCTTCTTTTTACGTTCGCAAACGCTACAATAAGAAAGAATACAGCAAAGGAAAACTGATGAGAAGCTCCTTGCTGGGGTGGTCAAAACTACCGTTGCTCAAAGCAAGATTCTCCGTATAGACGATCTGTGTCATGCCCCAGTCCCAAAATACGTAGGACCAGGAATACGTGACACGCCAGCTACGCATTCGACCAGACTCTGGTCTGACTCGAATACGTATAAGCTATAAAATATAAAGGACACAAGCTAGATATCCCATAAATATAAACCTCTATGTCTCAATCCACAATGTACAACAGTATACAAGAAAGAGCTATATGTGCTAGAGTCGGCCGCCCAAAAATATACTAACTCGAATAGACTCGAGAATAAGTATGAGTCTATAAATACTAGGCTACAACAACAGATGAATACTCAAAGTAAAAGAACCATAATGTCGGTAGATAAGATGTGAGTACCTGGTACCATGCTCGCAAGACATACAACTCCAACAGCAACTCCAAATACTCCGTAAACACTATGCTGCAAAACTGGCAGGGAACCAGGTCCTCAGAGGGACGTAACAAGGTACAAAAATATAGCATGCCAAGTAAACAGAAAGTACAAGTGCAACAACAGGGTACTCTATCATAACCAAACAAGTATGACACAGTTTAAAGACAATATTCGACGCATGGACTGTCCAAAATAAAATTGTAGCTCCGAACATAGAGACACACGGGGCGTACCGTAGCTCTGAGCACAGAGTCACACGGGTTATACACAACTCTAGAATATAGGATCACTACATATACATATATAAGCACGTACAGAGGAGCCCAAACATCTAGTAACTGTCTTCCCCTTCCCAAGCGATCAACGATGGTGCGCTGAACCTAAACCTCTATCTAATAGTCTCGACATACAGAAGTAATCTCAACAGACGCGACCCTAAGGTCGTCCCAGTCTCTAGTCATGATGTCAGAATCAGGATACAGGAATCTGGCACGATCACAGTGTATGAGTGTGTCCTGGGGTATCGATAAACTCAGATACGTATATCGAGATGCTACGAAACATCCAACAATCATTCTAAGTCATTTCGACGAACGTCTACACCCGGTTGTGATCCGGACGTGAAGTATCGAACGTCAACATAAATACGTGCACAATGTACAAAAAGAAACAATAAATATCGTAATCTGAAATACAGGGTGGCAAGGTATACTTGCCTGCGTGCGGCTGCTGATGACGGGGTCCCTGTACCGCGTCCAAGCCCTCAGGTCCCGCACTACCTAGAGATGAGATATAAACCAATAATCAATAATCTATTCCATGACATACAGGGATGCTACACACACCTACACCTAAACCCAGTCTCTACTGCGACTCACAGGGACAAGACACTAGGGGGGTTGACCACAGTTGACTATTGGTATGATACGTCAAGTCATCAGTACACTATCATCGACTAATTCTTATTCTTACCATATTCATCACGTGGTTCAGTAGTTCAGGTATGCTCATTCCTCGACAGTAATTTCTTATTAAATATTTGGTCTTCCTTTATACAACCATCATTATTATTTCACCCAAAATCATTGTTCATCAATGCACATAAATTAATAGGCATATAAATCAATATGATAAACCCTAAATCTCAATGCCTTCAAACCTTAAACTCCACATAGCATATATAAACCCTAAAGTAAATCTAAATCTTTCACATGTATAATTGATTTATTTCTTTATACAAAAGTAAAGACAAACTATCATGAGACAACCCTTCTTCCCTTGTTCACAGATAATCCCTACAATATAGATATAAATGCACTACTACTTCTACTGTTCATACGAATTTTATTCCTTCCATAATTTCTACAGCAATATCAATATCACCACGGTTAGAATCCTCAACCACCACTTGCACTCTTGAATAATTTAGGTAAGCATACATTAGTAAGACATATATATATTATTTGTTCCCTATTTTTCCCTATCATAACCTATTCTATACTCAGTTATAAAAACCAACCATGCACCACAGTTTATTCTTCTCATAATAACACTCTTCTTTCTTACTAAGCCAGGGAACAATATGGAGGTCAAGGTGAAACTTTACCAACATGATTTACAAAAACCCTAGTTAAAACTCAACATAAATATAAACATAGAGAGGGGAAGGGAGTCGATACATCGTCGAGGCTCACTGGCCGGAGGGGTGATGGCCGAAGAACCACTGGAGGTGGTGGTCGCAGTAGATCAACAGGGTGGTGGTCGTGGTGGTTCAATAAGTGGTCGAATGGAATACACGCAGCGAGGTCGACGGGATGGCCTCGTTCGACTGCCGGAGTGTCACTACCATATTCTGAAAACAGGGGTATTTTCGACTTTTTATAATTATTAGTATCGTGGTATTTATATTAAATGATTTCTCAATATTGTATATAAATTAGATAATTGCATGAGGTGTGTATTTAAATATATTATATTATATACTGTGTTCTTAATGTCTGAGCTGGTAGACTTGACCTAGAGGCCACTAGATGAACACCTGATCGAATAATGGGGATTATGTATTTAATTGTTTATTTTAGAATTAAATTATTGGGGGTTGTATTTAATTACCGTAATTTATTTAATTGTTGTGCGTTGTCGTTGTTTCGATATTTGGAGCGCTACCAGACTTTTGCCTTCCAACAAATTTTACAACATTGTCCTAGACATGCCCGTCTTCCATTCTGATATTTTGTAACCCAAAATTATGCTCTTTGTACCTTATTTTTAGCCGCACAAAAATTATCGCGGACGTTTATTTTTAATTCCTAAATAAATTCAATTTCTGTATCGTTGTGCGCTCCAATCGAAATTGGAGGCAACCTTGACCTATTTTTCATACGACCCAAATTAGGGTAATACTCTGCTCTGAGTCTTCTTCAGTAATGATATTGATGACCCGACCTGATTTTGGCCCCATGTACTCCTAATTAATTTTAGAACACAGCTTGCATTTATTTCTAATTAAATTGAGGATACCATTTTGTCTGATTTCGTAAATCCTAATTTAATTCCAGTACCCGATTAATTAAGCTCGTACTAAAGACACGGCGTTCTCTCACCCTACAAAACGTCGAACACCGAATCGCCCGCCAAATTTTCATTATTTTATGTGTCTGTGCAAATACCCAAATTTAAGGGGGCTAATTTGCAAATTTATATTTGGTGTAAATACCCCATTGGTTCAACCCAATGGAGAACCCCAAATTTTGGCTAATCAACCCACACCCTCATCCCCACATGAAAATTCATTCATGTTTAATCTGGACCACCCATTTAAATTGGGTGCATCCTCACCCTTGATTTCCCCCACACTCTCCCCTTATTTAATGTCCTATCACCTAGCCCTAATCCCCAAAATCCAACCTAGGGAAGCACACCTCCCCCAAGCCCCAAATCGTAGCTTCTCCTTCTCCCCTTTATTTTTCATTTTTCTTCACTTCTCTTCTTCTTCCTTTCTTCTTCTTCTCTTTTATTTTATTTGAAAAGAGAAAGGAGGGAATACTGTTCACCGAGCACCTTCCCTCAGCCGACCTAAACTCCGGCCGTCGACCACTGGACTGCTCCGGTCCTCCCTGCACTTCCCGAGCTTCCCGCTGTGACCCGAACCACCGTACTCCACCGCCGCCAGCTCCTCCTTTGAACCCCTCCGCCGAGGCTGTCGCTTCCGACGACGACTCCTCCAGCCTAATCCGCCGTCCGCCGCTCATCCAGATCAGGACCCCCTCCAATGGCCAATGCCCCATCGTCAACATCGACCTCACATCCCGGAGCAAACACGAGGTCCTCCACCTCCGCAGAAAGCTCGTAACCGAGCTCGACCAGGTCCGTTCCCTAGTCCAGAAGCTCGAGTCCAAGAAGCGCCAAGTTGCTGCTGCTTCGGCCGCTGCCTGCTGCTGCGCCGGCCACCACCATCATCACCATACAACATCCCCGAACCCGACTGCAATGCACCATCTCCCTGTGCTCCTACCGAGCCCTGGATCTCGGCCAAGCCGCTACGGTCCTCCTCCTCCCTTCCCCGCTGTGCAACCATCACCACCACCAGTGCCATCACTACTCCGGCCAACCTCTTCTTCTCCACTCGATGAGCTCCTCCTCCTCCTCCTAGCTGCACCTCATCTCCGGCCGGCAAGCCTCCATCTCCCCCTGTGAGCTTCTCTCCCTTTCCTTCTTCCCTCTTTAGTATATAACATAATATATAGTATATGTATATGATGTATAGAGTACAGTAGTTAATTTATGTATGGTGTACATAATGTATGGAGTACATTAGTTAATTAATGTATGGTGTACATAATGTATGGAGTACATTAGTTAATTAATGTATGGTGTACATAATGTATAGAGTACATTAGTTGATTAATGTATGGTGTACATTAATTTATGTAATGTATAGTGTACATTAATTAATAATATATAGTGTATATAAATCAATATAATGTATAGTGTACATATAATTGGTATATGTATATAAATGTATTTTATATATATATACTTAGTATATTTTCAATATATATTTAATTGGTATATATATAACTACGTATTCTAGTATATGTAAATTGGTGTATGTATACTTATGTATATTGTATACATACTTAGTATATTTTAATATAACTTGTATATGTATATACATGTATTTTGTATACATACTTAGTATATTTTTATATAACTTGTATATGTATATACATGTATTTTGTATACATACTTAGCATATTTTAAATATATAAAATTAATATATATGGTAAATATATTGTTCAACCTATATATATATATATATTATGCATGAATTAAAATGGTACATATATATATTGTATATGTATTTTCGGTGCAAGTAAATATTGTAGGTGTTAATGTTAGTTAATAATGGGTATATGTGTGTTAGATGTCTATCTACTAGATAACCCTAGTTGACCCGTATTGTACCTGGCATAGCCCCGATTTATGTTTTTGTGTTGTGTTAGTGTAGCATCTAATACAAGTATTATTTTGATATGTCATTAGGACTGTTGGTTCCTCCAGGCGATACTCTGGAACAGGACCTTGGTATTCACCAGCTAAGGACCCAAGGCGAGTAAATTCTCTGATTAGTTTCTAATTTATGATATTCCCTATGTTCACTGTATCTAGTGTAGATATCCATGCTCTTGACACGCTGGTTACACGGATTGGTATACACGGATCTCGTCATAAGATGTTATTCCTTATTCATGGTGTAGCTTGTGCAAGACTTATTTCCTTGTTATCTTGTGCATATACAGACACTGAGACCCGGGGAGATTTGCTACCTCCCTAGGGAATCCCGTGCAATAGCGTACCATAATTGGATCTACTATACCAGTCGGGGGTGGGGAGTATTTTAGTGTAGATATGTGATCATAACCAACTTTACATGCATCATAGCTCACCCCACATCTCACGTCGGGTGCGGCCTGACCATTTACATGCTTCATAGCTGTTACGTGTGATTAGCCTGACCTTACATGAATCATAGCTAATCACATGTAACCAGCCTGATCAAGTTCCCAAGCCGATCACATGTTAAAGCTAGTACTCACACACTTAGTCATAGGATTCTTGCTCGTTGACATATTGTTCTTTTCCTGCATTTACTTACAGTATTTCCAGTACTCCTTTTATTGTACATTTTCCGTACCTATACATGCATCTCATATATTTCCATCTAGAACTGCTACATAGTTTATATCATTAATAAAGAACTACTATTTAGAGATGTACTTTGCTCCTTCCTGATTGGAAAATATTTTCTAGACTGTGACCTTAGTGGACTTGTTTCTGACACACTTGAGGATTAGAAGTTACTGATTGCAGGTATGATTATTTTGTCATTAGACTTGTCTTGTATTTCTTTGCTTGCCTTGATATCTCATCGTGCTTTAGTTTATGTGATTGAGTATTTCTAGCATTATTTTATGATATCCACGTCTCCTTATGGAGTTGGGTATTCATGTGAGATTGATTAGATAGTTACATGACCTAGACAGCGTTCTACCGCCGATGCTGCGGTGTAGGATGGACGTACCCACGCTCTCGTACCCCTATATCGGGTGTGGATCGTGACACATTTTAGTGGTGGCCCATGCAGGTCAAACTTCGCAAGTTGTGCGATGTCGTGGTAGTGCGATATCTTAGTTGTACTACTGAATGCCTGTGATAGGACATAGGATACTAGGATGAGAGAGGATACTCAATCACAAAATTCTTGAGAGATTCCTGGGATGACCCCTTGAGAATCTCATTATAAATTCCAATTTAAATCCTTCCCTTATTTCCGTCCGTTCTTACTTGTTGATATTGAGTTTGATTCTTGTTGACCAGTTGTTAAATTTAACTCTTGGTGTCATTGTTGAGTTTGATTTTTTATCGAGATGAATGTTACGGACTAAATTTTACGATATCATCTGATGACATGATGAGAACAGTGCGGAAGGTAAAACGTCTGCTTCGGTTATGGAACCTAGAGTTCATCGCAGCCGTACCGGTTGGCGTAGCGAAGATTCTAGATGACATGACTATAGGGTTGCGTACTTTAGTTACGGAACCTGTCGTTTACCGTACCTATGCTTACTGGCATGGCGAGGATTCTCAGCGTCATGAATTCTGACCGACATGTATGATTATCAGGTTGTGTCTTAAATTTTTTTTCTTAAGGTATCATCTCAACACTTATCTATTTCTGTTATACAGGATTTTTTCATCGTTTCTTTTGTTGCTAGCAGTAGAAATACCTTTAGTCCTCAATCCAGTCTTTTGAGCTCCTATTCTTTGAGGATTCCTTGTTAAGTATGATAATTAGTGACTTGTAATTATGTCTGTGTCTTGAGTATTAGTATTGACCGAGTGTTGCTAGTAAGTTGTAAGTGCTCCTGGTTGGACATGTGAGCAGTGGGCCTTAAACTAGAGTTAACCCATAGCATAGTACCTTGTGGCAATAGTTCTAGGATAAGTGTCATTATAGTACTACAAGTAGAAGGATGGTATAGAGTATCAGTGATAGTTCCCAGAGTTAGTATCAGAGCCAGTATACCCGTCCTGGATAATCATGATTTTGTAATTGAGTGATCTATGTAAACAATTATGTATCAAGAAAATTGTGTTAAGGATTAATGGAGCATGATTCAATTTGATGATTGATATCGGGTGTGTTAAAGGTAAATAAATATATAAGCATGAGGAGTAATAATGAGGTGTCATGAGTAGAGAAATATCGAAATTGGAAAAAAAAATGGTAAAGCGTATCACAGATAAGTTTAACAGGCTTTAAAGGATTAAAGGAAAATACCTATACAACGATCGAGATGAGGAATCATATACATGCCCATGAGAGTAAAGAGACATGAGTGTTATAAAAGGTACAGCTAATCATGAGTTCTAATAAGTTTGAGGAGATGATCCAATAATGAAGCTCGCGATATCATACCAAGGGTACTAATGATTCTATAACGAGGATTAGTCGAGAATGATGATAATAACAGTAAGCACTCTGTGTGATGATAATTAGATGATATACCAGTTGACATAAATTGAAATCATGAAAGAAAATACAGGTGATGATAACTTTGATCATTGGAGGTAATAGTGCAAGTGATTCGGGCAGTACAAATTTAGTACACAGTTGTAGACAATAGAGGTATTGAGTGCACCTCGAGTATTAGAGACTGTGAGCACTTATATGTAAATTTGTGGATTTATAAATTAAAGGGTGGAAATAAATTTTTACTTTGAGAATTATTGAGGAGTTAAGATTTTGTCATTAAAATTTTTTGAGGATTTCAAATATTGATTCCGTAAACATGGTCAAGGCTATAAAGATTTTAGAAGTGATTAAAAATTTTATTTCGATGTTGAGTATCTGACTTTGAGGAGGTATATGAAATTTATTTTTAAGTTGATCGAGAAGTTAAACCTTGACGATTATTTTGAGGATTAATTTTTGGAAGATGAGAAATATTAATATTAATATATGAGTAGATGATATACACGTGTAAGGATCTGGTGACTTGAGCATGATTGAGATGGCACCGCAGACTGATTTGGGTGTCCATCTAGAGTTGTATTAAAAATGGCTTAGCACTTAGTATGGTGTTGCACTTGACGTGTATTTGAGTGATAAGAACAACTGGTATGAACAATTATAGTAGGAACGAGAACTAGCAGTGAGTGTACTAAAGTAGAACAGGGGTACCTAAAGAGATAGAGATATCAAACTTTACATGCACCAATTGACCTATAATCGTGTTAGAGGTTCTTGGTATCAGATTTTGGTATTAATAGACAGGTGTGTGCAATTTGGATGTATTCATGGATCTTGTGGATTAATGATTAGTTGATATGGGTATCAATGTACAGGAATAGGAATTAGTTAGTGAATGTGCCAGAGTTAAGAGTATGTTAGAGATAGAAGATACTGCAGGAAATAAGTTAGTAGGTTCTTCTTTTTCTAATATTTCCCGTCTCTTGATTGATTGATTTCCCTAGTGCTGTAGTTCGTATTCATGATTTTCTTGTTAGAATATAACTAGTAGTACACCCTGACAGAGACTGAAATACCATGACAAAAGATACATGACCTATATATTTTCTTAGATTGCATGACTGTAGGTAGAATTTTCTTAAACCACGATCATTGGGGTTTAGACCATAGCAAAGATTTTGAAAAGATTATGACTTGACGAAAGGGACAAGCTGATAAAAAATTTAAGGATAAGCATTCATTTAAATAAAGAGTTAATGGGTAATATAACAAAATTGATGGATCCTTGATATTTACGAAGATCGAGGTATGATTAAAATTTGAGGATAAACATTAATTTAAATAAAGGATTAAAAATTTCACATGGCAGAATTGATGATTTATTAATTTCAGGAAGGTTGGCTATGACATAAATTATTATTATAAATTTGAGGAAAATTTGGAAAATTATCATTATATATATTTGATTGCAAGATATTAATTTAAAAATTTTTATTGCGGACATTACATTTGAAGGATCCATAAGTATCGCATTGTTAAGTATTTTAAGGAAAAGAGAAAACTAAAGAATCAGATCATTGATGGATTATTGTTAGGATTCAAACTTTTGGGACGAGAATCGATACATTGATTGAAATTAAATTTGAGGAACAAATATCAAATTTCGAGTATTTAATTTTTAATTTAAATTCGTGGAAATTGTGAGGAAGATGGACTTTGATTTTTATTTTCGAGGATATTGCAAGAATACAGTAATTTCAAAAAAATTTGAGATTGTGAAATCGCAAGGTGGATTACTACCAGATTTTGTGATTGATGAATTTAACTATTGATGAGAAATAAATTATAAATAAACACTACTATGAGGACTTAAATTTCGAGGACGAAATTCTTTTAAGGAGGGTAGACTTGTCACTACCACATTCTGAAAACAGGGATATTTTCGACTTTTTATAATTATTAGTATCGTGGTATTTATATTAAATGATTTCTCAATATAGTATATAAATTAGATAATTGCATGAGGTGTGTATTTAAATATATTATATTATATACTGTGTTCTTAATGTCTGAGCTGGTAGACTTGACCTAGAGGCCACTAGACGAACACCTGATCGAATAATGGGGATTATGTATTTAATTGTTTATTTTAGAATTAAATTATTGGGGGTTGTATTTAATTACCGTAATTTATTTAATTGTTGTGCGCTGTCGTTGCTTCGATATTTGGAGCGCTACCTGACTTTTGCCTTCCAACAAATTTCACAACATTACCCTAGACATGCTCGTCTTCCATTCTGATATTTTGCAACCCAAAATTATGCTCTCTGTGCCTTATTTTTAGCCGCACAAAAATCGTCGCGAACGTTTATTTTTAATTCCTAAATAAATTCAATTTCTGTATCGTTGTGCGCTCCAATCAAAATTGGAGGCAACCTTGACCTATTTTTCGTACGACCCAAATTAGGGTAATACTCTGCTCTTAGTCTTCTTCAGTAATGATATTGATGATCCGACCTGATTTTGGCCCTATGTACTCCTAATTAATTTTAGAACACAGCTTGCATTTATTTCAAATTAAATTGAGGATACCATTTTGTCTGATTTCGTAAATCCTAATTTAATTCCAGTACCCGATTAATTAAGCTCGTACCAAACACACGGTGCCCCCTCACCCTACAAAACGTCGAACACCGAATCGCCCGCCAAATTTTTATTATTTCATGCGTCTGTGCAAATATCCAAATTTAAGGGGCTAATTTACAAATTTACATTTGGTGTAAACACCCCATTGGTTCAACCAAATGGAGAACCCCAAATTTTGGCTAATTAAACCACACCCTCATCCCCATATGAAAATTCATTCATGTTTAATCTGGACCACCCATTTAAATTGGGTGCATCCTCACCCTTGATTTCCCCCACACTCTCCCCTTATTTAATGTCCTATCACCTAGCCCTAATCCCAAAAATCAAACCTAGGGAAGCACACCTCCCCCAAGCCCCAAATCGTAGCTTCTCCTTTTCCCCTTCATTTTTTATTTTTCTTCACTTCTCTTCTTCTTCTTCTTCCTTTCTTCTTCTTCTCTTTTATTTTATTTGAAAAGAGAAAGGGGGGGGAATACTGTTCACCGAGCACCTTCTCTCAGCCGACCCAAACTCCAGCCGTCGACCACTCGACTGCTCCGGTCCTCCCTGCACTTCCCAAGCTTCCCGCTGCGACTCGAACCACCGTACTCCACCGCCGCCAGCTCCTCCTTTGAACCCCTCCGCCGAGGCTGTCGCTTCCGACGATGACTCCTCCAGCCTAATCCGCCGTCCGCCGCTCGTCCAGATCAGGACCCCCTCCAATGGCCAACGCCCTATCGTCAACATCGACCTCACATCCCGGAGCAAACACGAGGTCCGCCACCTCCGCGGAAATCTCGTAACCGAGCTCGACCAGGTCCGTTCCCTAGTCCAGAAGCTCGAGTCCAAGAAGCGCCAAGTTGCTGCTGCTCCGGCCGCTGCCTGCTGCTGCGCCGGCCACCACCATCATCACCATACAACACCCCCGAACCCGACTGCAATGCACCATCTCCCTGTGCTTCGGCCGAGCCCTGGATCTCGACCAAGCCGCTACGGTCCTCCTCCTCCTTTCCCAGCTGTGCAACCATCACCACCACCAGTGCCATCACTACTCCAGCCAACCTCTTCTTCTCCACTCGATGAGCTCCTCCTTCTTCTCCTAGCTACACCTCATCTCCGGCCGGCAAGCCTCCATCTCCCCCTGTGAGCTTCTCTCCCTCTCCTTCTTCCCTCTTTAGTATATAACATAATGTATAGTATATGTATATGATGTATAGAGTACAGTAGTTAATTTATGTATGGTGTACATAATGTATGGAGTACATTAGTTAATTAATGTATGGTGTACAAAATGTATGGAGTACATTAGTTAATTAATGTATGGTGTACATAATGTATAGAGTACATTAGTTGATTAATGTATGGTGTACATTAATTTATGTAATGCATAGTGTACATTAATTAATAATGTATAGTGTATATAAATCAATATAATGTATAGTGTACATATAATTGGTATATGTATATAAATGTATTATATATATATATACTTAGTATATTTTCAATATATATTTAATTGGTATATATATAACTACGTATTCTAGTATATGTAAATTGGTGTATGTATACTTATGTATATTGTATACATACTTAGTATATTTTAATATAACTTGTATATGTATATACATGTATTTTGTATACATACTTAGTATATTTTTATATAACTTGTATATGTATATACATGTATTTTGTATACATACTTAGCATATTTTAAATATATAAAATTAATATATATGGTAAATATATTGTTCAACCTATATATATATATTATGCATGAATTAAAATGGTACATATATATATTGTATATGTATTTTGGGTGCAAGTAAATATTGTCGGTGTTAATGTTAGTTAATAATGGGTATATGTGTGTTAGATGTCTATCTACTAGATAACCCTAGTTGACCCGTATTGTACCTGGCATAGCCCCGATTTATGTTTTTGTGTTGTGTTAGTGTAGCATCTAATACAAGTATTATTTTGATATGTCATTAGGACTGTTGGTTCCTCCAGGCGATACTCTGGAACAGGACCTCGGTATTCACCAGCTAAGGACCCAAGGCGAGTATATTCTCTAATTAGTTTCTAATTTATGATATTCCCTATGTTCACTGTATCTAGTGTAGATATCCATGCTCTTGACACGCTGGTTACATGGATTGGTATACACGGATCTCGTCATGAGATGTTATTCCTTATTCATGGTGTAGCTTGTGCAAGACTTGTTTCCTTGTTATCTTGTGCATATATAGACACTGAGACCCGGGGAGATTTGCTACCTCCCTAGGGAATCCCGTGCCATAGCATACCATGATTGGATCTACTATACCAGTCGGGGGTGGGGAGTATTTTAGTGTAGATATGTGATCATACCCAACTTTACATGCATCATAGCTCACCCCACATCTCACGTCGGGTGCGGCCTGACCATTTACATGCTTCATAGCTGTTACGTGTGATTAGCCTGACCTTACATGAATCATAGCTAATCACATGTAACCAGCCTGATCAAGTTCCCAAGCTGATCATATGTTAAAGCTAGTACTCACACACTTAGTCATAGGATTCTTGCTCGTTGACATATTGTTCTTTTCCTGCATTTACTTACAGTATTTCCAGTATTCCTTTTATTGTACATTTTCCGTACCTATACATGCATCTCGTATATTTCTATCTAGAACTGCTACATAGTTTATATCATTAATAAAGAACTGCTATTTAGAGATGTATTTTGCTCCTTCCTGACTAGAAAATATTTTTCAGACTGTGACCTTAGTGGACTTGTTTCTGACACACTTGAGGATTGGAAGTTACTGATTGCAGGTATGATTATTTTGTCATTAGACTTGTCTTGTATTTCTTTGCTTGCCTTGATATCTCATCGTGCTTTAGTTTATGTGATTGAGTATTTTGAGCATTATTTTATGATATCCACGTCTCCTTATGGAGTTGGGTATTCATGTGAGATTGATTAGATAGTTACATGACCTAGACAACGTTCTATCGCCGATGCTGCGGCGTAGGCTAGACGTACCCATGCTCTCGTACCCCTATATCGGGTGCGGGTCATGACACGGAGCTCGTGGCTGGAGGGGTGTGGTGGACGTCTGATTGGGGACCTCGCAGGAGAAGACGCAGATGAGGGTGGAGGAGCTCGGCCGGGTGGCGACTGGGGTGCAGTAGAAGCGTGGAAGGGTGCGGGGAGTTGCACAGCCGGACTGCGCGGGGGTGCACTGCCGGAGTCGGGTGCACAGCAGCTTGCTAAAGTCGGGGAGTTGCTCAGCCAGGCCAGAGAGAACGCGGGCGGTGCGCTGCCGGAGCGAATCAGGGGGTGCTGCTGTAGACCGGAGCCGAAGGCTGTGCGAACCGGAGCTGCACGAAGATCGATCGGATGGGAAAAACTGCTCCGCCGGAGTCGAGTACAGCCGCGAAGGCGGGTTCACTGGTCGGAGGGAGAACAGAAGTTAGTTGCACAGCAGGCCAGACGGGGGAAGCTGCTGTGCTGGCGAAGCGGTAGAGTCTAGGTCAGCACCGCCGGACGGTGGACACTGTGTACAGCCGGAGTCGGGGGCTGCGCTGGCCAAACCAAGTTGGTCGGGCGGCCGGATTAGTCTTCGGGAAGAAGAAAGGAAGAAGAAGAAGAAGAAGAAGAAATAAAGGAGGAATTTGTGTGGAGAAAAATTATGGAGGAGGGAGGAGAGAGAGAGAGGGAGGGGTTTCCCAATGTCTATGGATTAGGGCCTGCTTGGTTTATTGTGAGGGTGATGGTGAGGTTTTATAGGGGTGTGTGTGATGGATGTGTGGTGGGAATGTTCCCAACTAAATTGGATGGCTAGGATTTAACATGAAGACTTTGTTTCTTCATGCAAGGAAAGGGGGAGGGAAATGTTGACTACGGTCAACAATTTGGTAACCTCTCCATTTGGTTTTGGCCAATGAGGTGAGGACAACTAAAATTGATAAATTGCAACTAAGCCCCTTAAATTCGGGAAATTGTACGAACACATAAAATGATGCAAACATTGTGGGGAAAATAGAGTTTGGTGATTTGCATGGTGAGGGGGTATTGTGTGGGTGGCATGGGTTTAATTTAATGGCCATCGGGATTATTTGGGGATTAAAATAGGATTAGACAAAATTGGTATCCTCGATTTAAATAGGATTTTAAGTGTCCCGCACTTTTAAATTAAATGGGGGCACTTGGGGTCAAAATTCGAAAATGAGACAAAGGTCAAAAATGGTGGGGGCTTGGAGTCAGTCTTGGGCCCTTTAGTTGGTCTGGCTCAACGGGTTAAGTTGGTATCTCAAAATTGAGGGTAACGGCACAGGTGTCTGACACGGAATTAAATATGGATTTTAGGATACGGGAAGTTGTGCAATTAATTTAGGGTACAACGGATTTGATTTTAAGTGACGAAAAAGTCCAGTGCCTAAATCGACGAGTCAAGTCAGAAGTACAATAGTCCGATGGAATTTATGGGCTAATATTGGGCTCCGAATAATTAAACAATGCTAGGGCGTGCCAAGGGTTTAATAAAATAAAATAACTGACAAACTACTCTAAACCTCAACATCTGCTGCGAATCCAAAATTTTCCAAATCCAAACCTGACTATCTATAGAATTAATCGAGGGGGTTTACAATCTATCCCCAGGAACCATCAAGTTCACAAACGAACTTCTGGATAGCTCAAAGTCAGCTTCGAAAATACTCGAAAACACCATATGAGAGGGAGATACTCTGGGCTGCATATGATCTAGTGTTCTCGGTTTTTTATCTGTATTCTCTCTCTTAAAATGAAAGAGAAGGTCCTCTATATAAATAGAAGAAAACAACAACCATACGGCCTGAGAAAACTCCAGGCTGCATAAGCTCTGACCGACCAGATCCCCCAAATCCGGGTATCAGAGCCATCGATATCGCAAGTCACGTTGCACTACATAAGGTAGACAATGCCGCCAATCATCGAAACAGTCGCTCGCGATGCCTGAAACTTTGTACTATACGAGGCAGACAGTGCTGCCAAATGTCGAAAGCAGGCCCTGTCCCCTCTACGTCAGACTCTCCATAGGCCACATGGGCAGCGAGCTGCATGCGCTCCTGGCCGCATGGGCACCGAGCCGCATGCGCACTTGGCCGCATGGCCCCTCGCTGCATAGGCACCTGACCTCATGGCCCCTGGTCGCATGCGCTTCAAGCCGCATGGCTCCATGAAGCATGCTTTCGAGCAAGCAATCGAGCATGTAACTCAAGCATAAAAGGAGCACACGAGCACCATACGATGATGCTAACGTGCTAAGTGCAAAGTATGGCAACAAAGTGCCACTTTGTACCCTTGAGCATGAGCCCGAGTTGAGTTCGAGTCGCTAAGCCCCTGTGGGGCTTAGCTCCTAAGAAAAACTTCCCAAAGGTGGTGACAGACAAATATTGTCATAATAGAGTTCACACCTAAAACCTTTAGAAAAAGTCAACCCATATGGGGCTTCACCCCATGTGCATATACAAATACTATGCATAACTATATATTGAGATATACACATTTGTGGTTTTCTAATGTGGGACTAAAACTCCCAAAGCCAAGTAGAAAATATCAACAATCCCCCACATATATCATAATATATAGTTGAGCGTTCCTCATAGTGACTGCCATCATGCATTAGGATAGATGTCGCCAATGACTTGAAACTTTTCGCATGGGTCAAACAACAGTATGTTACTAGAATGGACTAGGCCTTGAATTCTGCACCATAGCTACTATTCTCCCCACTCATACAATAACCACAATTGTTTCATTCGGTCGCAAGTTAAAGGCCCTGTGCTGACCTGGTCTCAGTTTATGTATCTTGGGTATCTACAAGATTTCCCTCAAGAGATGACCTATATCTCTATACATACACTTAGGTGAGTTCTTTTACTATAGAAAGTTTATTATCCGACATGAAGCATTATTCTTTTGTGCGATGCTACGCCTCATGACATGGCCGCCCAAGGCCGATGATCCCTCTATTATGGTGTCATACCACTATAGCATGAGGACACAAGCGTCTTAGTAGTGTCGTTACTATACATAATATAGACCCTTACACTCTTGTGCGATTCTACACCGCTGTGACATGGCTTAAAGCCGAGGTTCACTCCCTTATGTGGTGTTACCCACTGTAGCATGAGGTCACATACCTCTTAGTTGTGTTGTACTACCTTCCAGTATAAAGCCTTGCACTTTTGTACGGTGCTATGCCGCTCTGACATGGCTCAAAGCCGAGGTTCACTCCCTCATGTGGTGTCAACTATTGTAGCATAAGGTCATAGGCCTTTTAGTAGTGTTGTACTACCACTCTCTATTTCCTTTCAGCATTAGGTTACCTGCCTATGTACGGTGCTACTACCGCTGTGAAATGGCCCAAAGCCAAGGTTCACTCCCTCGTGTGGTTTTACGCCACTGTAGCATTGGATATAAGTCCTTTGTTATGCTAAAAACTACTCGTGCTTCATGTAATGCACGCCAGACATTCACTCTTTCCGAGAACTCATTAAGGCATTAAAGCCATCCTCCAACAGGAAATATTCTGATCAAGAACAAATAGTAGACCACAGTGGTTCTGGGTACGTATCCCACAATGTCTCTTAGGACTACCCACTATACATGATATTTTCCTGGTCAATGGTCCTCCCTTGAACCAATAGCTAGATGCTGGTAGATTTCTCTTTGAACCAATAGCATATGGTAGGATTGTAGAGACGCATTACCAGAGGTCCTCCAAGCCCATATCTGCTGTATCCTTGACTATGTGCGGTGTTACTGCCACTGTGACATGGCCTGCAGCCGAGGCTTTACCCTATAGAGGTACCTTATTGTGGTGTCACCCCTCAGTAACATGGAATACTATGCTCCTTTATAGTGCTTGACTTTGACTATATGTGGTGCTACTGTCGTTGTGACATGGCCCGAAGTCGAGGCTTTACCCTATCGAGATACCTCATGGTGGTGTCACCCCATGGTAGCATAGAGTACTACTCTCCTTTATTGTTCATACAATCAGTTGGCGCTTGAGTCCAATAATTAACGGATCTGCTAGATTTACCTAACTCAGGTATTTAATCGCTGTAATGATCCATGCTAGCTGCGCTCATTCAGTGTTCTGTACTGGCCTGTTATGAATGGATCTGTCAGAATCACCTGGCTCCAACCATTAACCACTGTAATAATCCACGCTAGCTGTGCTCATTCAGTACTTTACGTTTTATCTAAACAGTTCTCTTCATACCTTTGAAGAGATGAATATATGCCATTATTGCAGCTTCTTGGTTTTCACAATATGTCGGTATCACCCAAATTTGTTTACTAACCATCGGAAGATCATCTGAGAGCTTTCATAGCCATCATGCTTAATATGTTGCACCTGATAGTGCATAAAACTTTGAAAGTAAAGACTTCTTCTTTGACTTCCACGATATATCAGTACCACTCCTAGAGAAGTCACGTCCTCCTGTGGATCTTTCACTCTTCTTTTATGGGCACCAACTGGCATCACTGAAGCCTTCTATCATATCTGGATAACTGTTGTAGTATAGGATATATTATTGAGTCCACTTGATAATTATGACGACTCTCTTCACAGCTTTTAGTGTTCAACAATACACATACTGCTCGTGAACTGACTCAGCATCCTAACAGTAAGAACTATATCAGGCCTGATGGTAATTGTAGCTTGAATCATGCACCTGATGATGGTCGATTATACCAAATGTCTGATGCTTTCCCTTGGATTAGGCTTCTTCATCATAATGTTACACCTGAGGAGTATCGACCCTGATACCCAAAGCATATGACCAATTATCTTCTGCAGAGAGCTTGTGCCTGAGCAAGCCTACCTGGAATCTAGATTGACTTATATCCTTAGGATGACTTCCGCAATCCCATATCCTAAAACTGGACAAATGGACATCTTTGTTCTAGTGACACTTCTATATCCACAACTGAGATTTAGCAAGTCATCCATATAGATATAAAAGATGACTTTTTTCTTATCAGCGAACTTTGTGTACACATACTAGTCTGTCTTGTTGATCCTGTGACAACTTTGACTAGATGACATGTAAAACTTCTGCTGCCACATCCTGGGATTTGCTTTAGGCCGCATTGAGATATCACTAACCCGTAGACTGTCTTCAAACCTGAATGACAATAATTTTGTCTGTTGTCCGTGAATCTCTCATGACTGTCTTCCTTTATCTGATAAATAATCAGCTTATAAATAGCTGTTAAGGCAATCATCATCCTGATATATGACACCCTCAACGAGATGCCTAAGAACTCAATCCTATGTTATCTGAGAAAACCCCTAGGCTACAAGCCTATTCTTGAACTCAACTATTCTGGCTGCTACCATTTTATCCTACTGAAGATATATAAGCATCTAATAGGTTTAGCTCCTTTAGGCAGATTGATCAACATCCAAGTGTTGTTATTGGGTCAATCTCTTTATGGACTACCTCCTTCCAGCAGATCGAGTCCCAGGTCTTTATTACCTCATCATTGGTAAGTGGTACGACTTCTATATAATAGGTGATAAGATCATTTTTGGTCCTTCGACCTCCTTACTCTTCTAGCTGACTGCTCTTTGAGTTTGGGTTCAAATATAGTCTCTTAAAAGATACCTCCTTCCTGGACTACGTCTTTTTCCATAGAAGTGCCAACAACTCTGGCTAATTCGGTCCTCCGAAAAAACCCCAC
This sequence comes from Iris macrosiphon, assembly GCA_036927795.1. NCBI lineage: Eukaryota > Viridiplantae > Streptophyta > Magnoliopsida > Asparagales > Iridaceae > Iris > Iris macrosiphon. The sequence continues at coordinate 138,584,228 of JAYESA010000019.1, read as the reverse complement.
AATCGAACGATCTTCATATGGATCTAACTTTGAACCAGAGTTATATCAGAAGTGAAGAATGGTACTAAGGATCTGACTGTAAGTGCAACCTTCTCCCACAGATAATCTAGAAGACCCTTTGTACAACAATATATAAATCATCATTACTGTCAACTATTGGTCCTTCCTATCTGCACCTTCAAAGGACTGGGAGAGTACAAAGATTTTATTATATAGTCAATTCCATGTTCTAAGTTGAACGAAGTGAATCCAAAGAAAGATGCATGTTCCATAGTCAATTCTATGTTTCTAAGCTGAACGACACAAATAAAAAAAACGATGCATGTTCCATACTCAATTCTATGTTCTAAGCTGAACGATATAAATCCAAAGAATAATGCATATTCTATAGTCAATTCTATGTTCGCTGAACGATGTGAATCCAAAGAACGATGCATATTCCATAGTCAATTCTATGTTCTAAGTTGAACGATGTGAATCCAAAGAATGATATATGTTCCATAATCAATTCCATGTTCTATGTTGAACGTTGTTAATCCAAAGAATAATGTTCTTCGTAAAGAAAACTTCTGAGTCTATTGAGTTATAGATCGATATGATGCTCAGCTCCAAACATGAAGTCCCTGAGGTTCTCGAATGCTTCATCCTTCGATTATGAGAATATACGCAAATGCATTTTCCTAGACATTTTCAAAGAAAGAGGTGATAAACTTTAACTCGGCCCTTTATGGAGAATAAAAGTCACAGACATCTGAGAGCACCAGCTCCATAAGATCTGTACTTGTAGTCATCCGTCTAAACTGCTTCATGACTACCTCTGTCTGAACATAGCCATCACATGTCTCCACCTCCATACCCCCACATCTTGGAGATATCCCTGAACTTAGACATCCTTTTAAAAAAGATATGTCCTAGTCAGATGTGATACAACTCAAAAAGTGCAATCTCTTCCTCAAGCCGAAAGTCCAGAATCATAATCCTAATCCTTAGATCTTCTGTTTGACACTTGTTCGCCATAGAGACCTACTTCTTAGATAGTGCTCTTCCTTGGTGAACAGCTCTTTCACAAAAGCATGCATAGCCAAATGCACCAGTGTCTATCCATCAGTCAGTATCTATGCTTGATAACTCAACCTGATCAATTATAGAAACTAAGTTAAGTAATCAAAGAAACCAAGTTTTAGCTATACCTTGCTACATTGGTTCGAATTTGTTTTGCTTTCAAGCTCCAATTCCAGTCATGCGTCAAGTCCTGCCATGCGCATAAGCCTCCATACATCCTGTGTCCAAAATACTATGTGGCCACCTCTGTCATGCGACAGAATCTGCAATCTTCTAAGAGTCTTTTATGCGGCAGGAATCTTCATACGGCAAGAGACTTCTATGCGGCCAATCTCGCGATACGTCAAGAACTTTTATGTGCTAAGTCTTATTATGCGCATACTCTTTAATCCTTAGTCAACTTGTAATCTTTCTTCCAACTGGAATATATGTCCTTCAAACACTAACTCCTCCACTCTGGGAAATGGTAGGTTCTGACAACCCACATTCAATATTTGACAAAAGACTCCTTCCTTCATCCAAATGTTCGAAGTGTATCTCGCCAATCTTCTCAAGTTTATGAAAACTTATTGTCGAGAAGATTTGATCAAATATTCTACATCTTTCTTCGGATCTTGCTTTGAGATTGTTGGACCCAAGATGGATCAAAGATGGTAGAACATGGGCCATAGCAGAGCTGCTAGCGAGACCCGAAGGTTCGCTCTCTACTGGAACCTAAGTTATCGTCGAGATCAGAGATTCATATAGGAGTTTCTCATCTGATATTTCTTGATTCCAATGAAGCACGAACTAAGAACAGGTTACAAACTGGCTCCGAAGAAAATGAAGATTATAATAAGCAACAAGTAAAACATTTTTCTCTTTACGTTCGCAGATGTTACAATAAGAAAGAATGAAGCAAAGAAAAACTGAAGAGAAGCTTCTTGCTGGGGTGATCAAAACTACCGTTGCTCAAAGTAAGATTTACCATATAAATGATCTTCCCTCAGGAACCAGCAAGTTCATAAAAAAACTTTTGGAAACTCAAAGTCACCTTTAAAAATACTCGAAAAACACCATAAGAGAGGGAGACACTCTGGGCCGCATATGATCTGGTGTTCTCGTTTTTCTATCTGTATTCTCTCTCTTCAAATGAAAGAGGAGGTCCTCTATATAAATAGAAGAAAACAACACCTATACGCCTAAGGAAACTCCAGGCCATATAAATGTTGACCGACCAGATCCCCCAAATTTGGGTGTCAGAGCCTTCGGCACCGCAAGTCACATTGCACTGCACGAGGAAAACAACACTGCCAAAAGCCGAAAGAAGCTGCTCGTGCCACCTGACACGCTATACAGCAAGAGGCAGACAGCAGCATCAAACGCCGAAAGCAGGCCCTGGCCCCTCCAAGTCAGACTCTCCACAGGCCGCATGGGCACCGAGCCGCATGCGCTCCTGGCCGCATTAGCACCGAGCCGCATGCGCACCTTGCCGCATGGCTCCTGGCCATATGAGAACTGGACTGTATGTCCCCTGGCTGCATGGACACCTGACCGTATGGCCCCTGGACACATGGACACCTAACCGCATGGCCCCTGGCCGCATGAGCTCCAGGCCGCATGGATCCACGAAGCATATGCTCGAGCACGCAACCGTACTTGTAACTCACGCATAAAGGAGCACACGAGCACCCCGAGCCGCATGAGCACCTTGCCGCATGGCCCCTGGCCTCATGGCCCCTGGTCGCATGGCCCTTGTCGCATGGGTACCTGACAGCATGGACCATGGCTGCATGTGCACCTGACCGCATGACCCCTGGCCGCATGGCTCCATGAAGCATGAGCCCGAGCAAGCAACTGGCATCATGGCTCCACGAAGCATGCGCCCGAGCAAGCATCCATGAATGTAACTCGAGCATGAGTGACATGCGATGATGCTGACATACGAAGTGCAAAGTGAACCAACAAAGCACCACTTTGCGCCCTTGAGCACGATCCCGAGTCCGAGTTCGAGTCTGAGTCCTTGTCCGAGTCCGAGATGCTAAGACCTTGCGGGGCTTAGCTCCTAAGGGAAACTTCCCAAAGGTGGTGACAAAACAAAGATTGTAATAATGGAGTTCACACTTAAACCCTCTAGGAAAAGTCAACCAACATGGGCCTGTACCCCATGTGTATATACAAATACTAAGCAAAGCTATATATTAAGATATACACATTGGTGTTTTTTTAATGTGGGAATAAAACTCCCAAAGCCAAGTGAAAAATACCAATAAAATATAGTAGTGGAGACTGGTTTTGCATTTATAGAAGGTGAAGTCTGCCACATTGGCAGAGGAATGAAGGACGTGTCGAGTAAGTAGGGGGAATTGGAACGGTATACTATTTACGTGGTGTGCACAGTACCTAGGAGCAGTGAGTAGGAATAGGTATAGGATTTGCTATGGTAGAATTAGAGTGGTGTGTGTGTGCGCATAAAGAAATAGGAGTTAGGGACTGTTTGGATAGAAGTAATTTTTTTCAAGTTGAAAGTGACACTTGTTGCATGTTGAGTTACAGTGCACTTTTAATAAGTGTCATTTTTTAAAATATGTTTGGATAATGCAGTACATTTTGTTTGCTACAAATGGGATTGATAACTTTCAGTATTTGGATATCATGTATAATTTTTTTTCTACTTTTCATTTTTTATAAAATAAATTAAAAATAATCCTCCTAATTATTTAGTGATGAGGGTATTTTTATCATTTAGCATATTTTATATTTAGTGATTAAATATTTATATATTGGGCTACTAATTATTTATATTGTGTTGTGCTATTTATTATTTGTTAGTAGGCTAGTCCAATTATTGGACTTGTCATTAATGGACCCATTTAGATTGTCAAGACACACTGAGTCCAATATTGGATTAGGACCATTAGACTCATTCCTTTAGTTAATTAAGGATATTAGATTAATTTATTAGATTAGAAGCTTTCTAATATAGCCCTCCTAATTATTTTCTTATAACTAACTAGTAAGGGTGTTTTAGACATTGTGTAATTGCTTGGAGGAGGGGCAAGAGGGGGCCGGCCATATGAGAGGGTCTCTCTCTCCTCTCATTAATTTATTTCTATTTAGATCCCCAAATTATGTTCTTCCCCAAATTACTTTATCCCTCCACGAAATTATCCTAATTCACTCTTATTCCCTTTTATTTACATCACCTATGGAGCATTGGAGCTTGGATTGCAAGGAGCACTTGGAGAAGGAGCCATTGGATAGGAGTTTGTGTCCTAATTATGTCCATTTGGGTTTTGAATTGGAGATCTATCTTCCAATAGGTATAATTCTGAATTCCATCCTTAATTAGACTCTAATTCATGCATTTGACCATTAGGAAACCTTCCTTAGATTAGGGCTATCCATACGAACAAGAACTAAGTTCATATGACTTGTATTATGACTTCGGCATAGATTTTTGTGCCCAATTTGGAAGAATTCCAAGATTGATGTATCATGTATGTGTCATAAGACTAATTAGATATAATTAGAATTATATTAATGATATGAGACTAGGTACGTGTCCATAATTGGACACTAGAAGAGCGTATCATGATATTGAGTGATACGCTATTACAGGGGTTTATTTTGGGTGATTTGTGTAATTACGCTTCAAATTCTTTTGTAGCAAGTTAATTTCATTGTATTATGATGATAATGATGTATAAATAGTAATTACAGAGAATTGGGAGTTTTGGCATCTCAATTGAGAGCGTATTATATAGTATCTCATATGTGCATGTCAAGTGTTGATGCTACTAGATGTGTGTGTGTGTCTGAACTTGTGTAGTCGTGAATGCCAAGTGCATTAGGTGGGTGCATTGATGTGTGAGGGTGGTGATTAGTGTGAGAGAAGTGCTAGTATTTATTTTAGGTGTATGATTTCGAGGGGTGCTCAAGATATAGGCTTGTAGCAGCTGTTGTTATTAATCTTGTGATGTTGTTGTGTAAGGGAAACTCGGGTTCAGGTCTGAGTACTGCAAGAGCAGCAGTGCACATTTTTGAATTCATGAGGGGTATTGGACTCAGTTCTGCCAAGTTACAGGCCAACATCAGTAGCAGTAGTATAGAAGGACTGAAGGGGAGAGTGGTGTGAGATCTTGAGTTGATGATGTTAAGCAACTGCATGAGACATCAGTAGTTGGGACAGTGATTTGTGCACAAGAGTGAATGCACAAGTGGGTGAATAAGTTATGTGAATATCCTTAAAGAGATAGGTACAGGTGAAGTATTGGAATTGTCTACCTATGTATCAGTAGTGGATGAGAGTATCAAGTGCATGGGGGTGCAGGAAAATATATTGTGTATCTATATACTAGTGTGCACAAGTCCGATGTAGACTTGGACTGTGTTCAAGGGTGCACTATTGTAGTAGATTTGTTTCCACCCAACTATCAGACTTGATACTTATCTTGGATATTCAGTTATTATTCAGCTCTTTATTCCTACGGATTATTTGTGCTGAGGATGAGATATAGATTCTGTGTGACTTGTTGAGACATTATATTACCACTGGTGGATTGGATATTCATACACAGCGTATGTATGTATATGGTTTCCATATATTGGAGTTCATATACATACAGCTGGACATGTTACGTATTCCTAGTCCTACATATGTTGGGACTGGGGCGTAACAACTGTGATAAGGTGACTGGCACAAGTTGGGGTATTAGTTTAGGTAAGATATGGAGTTAGAGTATATGGGCAAGGTTGTAGATAGTGGGTTATGTAGGGAGTAAGGTATTTAGAATACTAGGATAAGGTAACAATATTATATAGTAGTATTTATTTATATGATAGAGATGTATATATACTATAGTATGTGGATATTGAGTTATACATTAACTAGTGTCTAATATAGCTATAATAAGGAATTGAGCCAAGGTATTATTAGTTATGGTATTGGTATTGGTATATGTATTGATATATAAAGATACCAATTGGTAATGGTAGTATAGCTAAGCTATAGTAGTTATTAAAAATATAGAGTCTATATATATAGTGTATGATATATATAACATAGGTATAACTATTATTGATATAGAAACCTAGGTATAGACTAGTGTTACCTAGAATTGACTATTTTGAACAAGTTTGACTAGTTTGACTTATAGTTGACCTAGTTTGACTATTTTAACCTAGTTTGACCTAGAAAAGGCTTGAGACCTACAAATTTACTAGTTTAACTTAATTATCATTCTAAAATACTATGTTGACACAATATTCCATATTTAGGTCTTTAAGGTACTGATACAGATATTGTTTGATACTTCACCCAAAATTCCAGGTGAGTACATTCTCTGACAGTTTTTCGTTTATAATATCTTCTATTTTTCTTGTATCTAGTATAGTTATACTTGATTCTTGACACATGGTTACACAAATTGGTATTTTTTGGATCTCGTCCTGAGATGTTATTCCTAGTAGTTCCTAGCGTATCCTGTGCATGCCCTGTTGCTCTTGTAATTGTATGGACACTAATTCCTGGGGAGACTAGCTACCTTCTCGAAGAATTCTGTATCGTAACATGCCATGGTTGGATCCACTATACCAGTCAGAGGTTAGGGAGTGTTAATTAGATATGTGATCATACCCACCTTGTACGAGTATTTATGTACTATTACCCTGTTAGTGTTAATGATACACCTCACGTATGATTAGCCAGGCCATGATTCATGTACAAGTTTTTAAGCCGATCATATGTCGAAGCTAGTACTCACTCACTTAGTTAGTTGTATTTTCTGACTCCTGTGTATGATGCTCATCTCTCTTATACTATTAAAAAGCATTTATATATTCTGTATATTTTTTGCTAATGATCTATTTATCTTGTATATTTTCTTTATTTACTGTTACATAGTCTTTATCATTTATTTGGAATTGCTGTTAGAGGTGTGCTTCGCTCCAATCCTGACTGGATATATTTTTTAGATGATTTAGATGACTGGTATCCTACATACTATAGACCTCAGGACATAGTGGGTGCAGAGTTAGAGATGGTAGCTCAGTAGGAGACGGTACCGGAAGATGATCATTTAGTTGTAGATGTTTAGACTATTGGATTAGTTATGTCTCACTTTAGACTTTTGGCATATATTATATTTGAGACTATTTTGTTAGTCTATTAGACTTGGATATGAGATGTATTTATGACTCTGATTCATTTCTTTCTTCTATTCCATACATGCTACAACTTCCTCTAGTTTATTGTGATTTAGTATTGAGTATTATTTTGTCCTCCAGTTGGAGTTTAGATATCTTGACAGGTACATATATATTATGTGAGATGTTAGATAGTATTGTTGACCTAGACAATATTCTATCGCCGATATTGCGGCATAGGCTGGATGTACCCATATTTTCGTACCCTTACACCGAGTGCTGGTTGTGACACATTTTTTTGGTAGCGCATTCAGGTCCAGGTAGTAGTACTCAGACTTAGAGTATTACTACAAGTATGCTATAGGATATAGGATATATGATATAATATATAGGATATAGGATGAGAGGATGCTCAATCACAACTAAGAACATTTCTAATCTATTGAATTTATTATCTTTACCATTCTGAATAATTATTTTCTTTGAAATATTATTGTCCTTCCTTAAGGTTATCGTATCTTGCGCAATATTGATACCTTCGTTTGAATCTGTCTTCTGGATGCCGAAGACCTAATTCCAGCACTCTTGAGCAGTTTTAGAGAGGTCGGTTACTTCTCCACCTCCTTCAACTCAGAGGGTTGCCTCACCTGTCCAGGTGGGAGCTTCAACAGCTTTTGGGGGTGCGGCTCCACTATTTTCGAGGACTGTTCTAGCGGTCATGGAGGACCTTCCACCCCCACCACCCATGCTAGCAGAAGGGTGTCACGACCCGCACCCGAATATTCGGGCACGAGTACGTGGGTACGCCTAGCCTACGCCACAGCATCGATTGTAGAACGCTGTCTGGGTCAATTCTAACTAACTAACATCTCAATAATATATATATGGTACTTGTTAATCATCTCAACTACAAACGAAGAAACAATATGGTATCTCACAATTGTAACTATACTCAATCACATGCAAACTAAGGAAGATAAATCACAAATGGAATAACGAAGAAAGAATCAAGATACAATCCACAAGTCTAAAATAATATACATGCCATGAATCTCAATAAAAGTCTAATACAAATCCATCAAAATAAACTAAACCTCCTCAGGCTCTGAAACTAAGTCCTCATGGTCTATAGGAGTATCCTCTAATGGTAAGCCCTCCTATGGCCCGTAGAATGTAGCACACTAATCTATGAGCCAATTATCTAGAAAATATATTCAGTCAGGATTGGAGTGAAGTACATACCTCTGAAAATAGTTTCAAATACATAATCGAGCATATAAAACAGATAATAGAAAAGAATACAAGATAACTAAACATTTGAATAAAATGAACTAGAGTGAACAGGTAATGTACTGGAAAAAAGAACAAGCAATATGAATATCTACAATATAAAAGAATAACTAAAATCTAACTAATGTGTCTTGGAATACAAGTTTATTATGTGATCGGTTTAGGTTGAACACGAATATAATATGGCAACTCGATTACAAGTATAGTATATAATCGACATGTACACAAATACACTGGGGCTTTGATCACATAATCAACTTCTACTCCCCTATCCCCAACTAATACCAATGGATCCAATCACGACACGTTACGAACATGAATATGGGCCCACTGAACATGAGCAGTATGTATACATGAATATAAGCACACTGAATACAAGCAGTATGTGAATACAAAATATAAATAATTAATACCTAATACACACGATGAAATACATGTGAAGGAGTACCCGTTGAACACCGTAGGGGATAACATCTTCTGACAGGATCCATGTAGTACCAGTCCGTAAAACTACTGTGTCGGACTCAAGAATACAGTTCAAGAACATGATATATATGCACTATTATAAAATAAAAACTAACAGAGAAATATACTCGACTGAGGTCCTGAGTAAGATATGTCTCTCGATGTCCAAGCTAGTGTCACACAGACCTATATATGGTATATTGCATCAATACAAGATTTTGGAATAAAAATAAGTTAGACTAGTTTAATTCTAGGTCATAAAGCCATTTCTAAGTCAAACTAGGTCAACTCTAGGTCAAACTTGGTCAAACTAGTTATTTTTAGGTTTTATGAGTCCAACTCTAGGATATTAGATCCATACACTATGTAACTAGGCCACACTAGCTAAGCTAAGTTACTAGGATACAAATAAAGCACTGTATCACAGGATACACAAGTTTTTAGATATAAAAATACTAATTTATATATATACAAGACAATACATATAGTAATCGTAGCTAACTAATGCAAAGTGGATGCCTTGGCTTTGAACCAATGCGTATCTCACCACCTACACACCCATCTTAATACTCAAACCCAATACCTTGAGTATCCACCAATACCTTGACATTACTTTGGTATCATAAGGTAATTCAAATTCTAATAGATAGTTAAATACCCAATATACTAAACTATAACTAACATTAACTAAACTACTACAATACTACTATACTAACTTACCAATATATATATATAACTGTTTAGATAGCAATATGACTAACCAATATGTATATATAACTGTCTAGATAGCAATATGACTAACTAATATGTATATATAACTGTCTAGATAGCAATATAACTAACTAGTAAAATATATACATATATAACTAACTAGAGTAATATGCAACTAGCTAACTAAAATAACTTAATAATAACTAACTAACCCTCTACCTTAACTAGTTGTCCCTGTTTCCTGTTGTTGCTACTGTGTTTGTTGTATGCTTGTTGTGCACTGCTGTAGTTGGTGTAGGGGTTGCTGTAATGATGCTGAAGTTGCTGCCTGCTAGCTACAGTACTTTTTGAAGCATTATTGCAGTTGCTGTGTGGTGCTTCAGTTTGCTACTTGCTCTTGCTGCAGTGCATGCGTTGGCTGCATACTGCTGCATGCTTGCAGTTACTGCTCATTGCTATGGCTGCTGCAGCATGCCGCTGAGCAACTGCTTTGCTGCTACCTGCTGTTGTTGACTTGCTACACACACTGCTGCAGTTGGCTTTGCTGAAACTGCTATGGCTGCTTTGGCATACTGCTTTGCTGTCACTGCCCCTTGTATTCAGTTTGCCCGATCCCCTTCTCACACACACTCACTCACTATGCACACACGTACACACACACACACACACACACACACACACATATATATATATATACACTCATATGAAATAATCATACATATATATAAATATATATATATATATATATATATATATATATATATATATATATATATATATATATATATATATATATATATATATATATATATACAAACATACTCACATATATATATATATATATATATATATATATATATATATATACAACCCTCTATGTATATATAAAATCACATACATACAAATATATCCATATCTATATAATACTATAGATATATATTCACATATACACATATCTCCACTCATATACATATATCTATATATACATAACCAAACAATTATATAATATATTATTTTAATAGATAATACCAAGTCAACTTGAATTGAGGTACAATAAACAAACACGTAGAGTGCACTGCACCCATATCACACTCATTATATGATACGATTGCGATACGACTCCACCACACAATCAAACGTATCCCGAAGGACACGATTAAGTCTAAAATAATAATTATAAATAATGCGAAGAACTAATTACTCAACTACGTGTCTGTGTCAAGATGTGACATGCATAAACCCCCATGTCAGAGACAAACTCCCAAATTAACCCATATCTCCAAATTGTCCGGATACGTCCTACACATATCCAATTGTGGATATGATACTAGTCACACACAATCAAACAAATGTTAATTTTATCTAATTGACCAATTGACAAATACAAGATGTGTAAATCTCAAAATTCTCCCAAAATTGACATAAAACACCACATAACTTTCTCCATAGGCCTCCTATGAACCTAATTTCAATTTCTATGGGTAGCCATAGCATATGGGGTGGTTTCTTATGGTTCAAAATATAAATTTAGAGTCTAATTATAGGAGAAAACTGAATTGTACCTATTGGAAGATGGATTCTTAATAAAATTTTCAAATTGAGTGAAAGTATCCTCCAACTTGTAGATCATTGTTCCTCCTTGTAGATCCTTGCTTTCTTCTTGTAAATCATTGTTTTAATAGCCTCCAATAAAGAATAAAAAAGTATTTAGGAAAAAATTTGAGTAGGAATTGGTGTGGGAATAAAAAAATTGGAAGAGAAAAAATTCTAGATCTAGATTTGGAATAACAAATGAGAAGAGAGAGAGTCTCTCTCCTCCCTATGGTGGTCGGCCCCTTGCCCCTCCTCCAAGCTACTATGGAATATCCAAAATATCCTTGGGGCCTCTCATGAAGAAATTAATTAAGGAGGAAAGGTTCTAGTCTAATTGGTTTCACTAATTATTTTATCCTCCCATTGAATGGGCTTACTATTGGGCTCAATTCTAACTAGAATTAAATGTTGATCCCTGGATCTAAACTAAACTTGTTAGTTCCACTACACAAGTCCAAAAATAAACCTAATACCTAATAATAAATAAATAATACAATAAATAAATATTTATAACATACACAATATTTAATATAATAATCTGAAAATAAAAATACCCAAGCCAAATTACCAAACTATCCCTAGTTGGAAAAGTGAGGGTGACAATCCTACCCACCTTAAAAAATTTCATCCTCAAAACTAAGGAAAAAACTAACTACCAAAAGCAATCAATACAAGTAAGAAAGAATTATGCCTCACGGCTCAAACATATAAGGATATCGCTCGCGCATCTCGGCCTCTTGCTCTCAGGTACTCTCTCCTGGAGAGTGATGCCTCTACACGACATGCACCAAAGGAATTGTCTAGTTCCTCAGCACCTTCTCTCTCCGATCCAGAATCTCAACTAGCTGCTCTAGATAGCTTAGAGTAGGGCCTACCTTTATCTCCAAGTGATCCAACACATGATGTCACTACCACATTTTAGGAAAAAGGGTATTTTAGTAATTTTCTATTTAAATAAATATTGTGCATGGTAAATAATTTTTGTTGTATTATTTAATTGTTGTTGGATGTTATTTAATTATTTTGGACTTATTTTAGTGGACCCAACTAGTTTAGTTTGGACCCATGGACCAACATGAATTAAATAGTTAGACTTGGCCCATTTAGAAAGCCCATAGTTAAGGAGATGGATTAAATTAATTAAGTGATTAGACTAGAAGCTTCCTTCCTTAATTATTTCTTCATAAGAGGTCCCAAGGGGTACATTGGACATTTTACAATTGCTTGGGGAAGGGGGCATGGCCGGCCTATATTAGAGGGGGGGAATTTTTCTCTCCTCTCATTCTCTTTCCAAATCTAGATCTAGAATTTTCTACTCCCAAATTTCTTTCATTCCCATTCCAATTTCCCACCAAATTCATCCCAAATTCTTCCCAATTCACCATTAGAAAGTTGAGAAGCAAGGATCTAGAAGGAGGAAGCAAGGATCTACAAAGAGGAGCAAGGATTTACAATTTTGAAGCAAGTTCATCTCAATTGGAGGTTTCATTGAGAATCCATCTCCCAATAGGTATAATTCAGTTTTTCCCATTAAAATAGCTTCTAAATCTGAGATTTAATCATGTAAAATCAACCCATATGTATGTACTACCCATTGGACTTTGTTTTGTGTTCATAGGAGACCCATGGAGAAAGTTATGGTGCTTTTTGTGTCAATTTTGTTAGAATTTCGAATTTACATTTTGTTGTGTGTGTCAATTGATCCTATAGATCAATTGGGCATGTGCTTATATGTTTGGGGCTTGTGTCATGTCCATATTTGGGTACATGTGGTTCGTATCCCAACTATTTGGTGATACGTGTCATTTTGGGGGTTTTCCCTCCGACACGGGACTTTGTACATGTCGTATTTTGACACGGACACATAGATCTACTTTTGACACTTTGATTTGTTCATAAATAGTATTTGTGACTTGTTTGTGTCCTTCGGGATGCAATTGGTTGTGTGTTGGACTCGTGTCGCATGCGTATCCTAGATCTAGTGGGATACGGTGTGATACTCTCCAATTTGGTGTGTTTATGTGTAGATCTAATTAATTATGCTTTAAATTCTTTATTTATAATTAGTAAATATATATAGATATTATATATTATTTTAGTGTATTTATTATGGTATTTATTGTAGCATAGATCTATAGATATTTCTATGTGTTCTAATGTGGTGTATAAATATATGTATGTAGCTTTCTTGCATGCAATTATATATGTACTTATGTTAATAACATAAATTATACATAAATGTTTTATAAAATATATTTATGTATTTAAATGTGTAATTATATTATTTATAATTATTATATATTTAATTGTTAATTTAATGAATGTATTTTTATGTGTGCTTCTAGCCATGTAAAATACGTACATTAATATGTGCATTGTGTTTTGTAACTAATTGTATTTAATTATATATATATAAGTATATAGTTATTAATTGTTTTATATATATATATATATATATATTGATTTATATGTTTATATATATTATATATATATATATATATATATATTTATTTTTGTTGACAGTAGGTTTAATGACAGTTGAAAACTGTCATTATTTCGACCGGTTACAGCAGCCGCTGTAACAGTGGTTCGGCATTAATGACAGATCTGTCATTAATGGTGCGGACAGTTTTGAGCGGCAAATCCTTCAGCGACGGTTTTCTGTGACAGTTTAAAACTGTCATCAAACTGTGACAGCAGTGGTTTATATATAGAGTTTCTGCGACAGATTTTCTGTGACTGTTTAGACAGTCACTATAAGCTATTTTATTTAAATTGTATTTTCAGCTCACTGTTTTCAGTGACGATTTGGTAGAATTAATTTATATATTATATATTATTATTGTATATATATATATGTATATATATTTGCTTTTGTGTAGTATAATACTAGTAGTGATATATTATTTTATTTGTATAAATATTGGTTTGTATATACATTATATTAGAGTGTATTATATTGTATTATTAGTATACTTTGTGTGGGTATCAATTGGGATCTAATTTTGATTCCTAAATTGTTGTATTTTATTTTCTATATTATTTATATAGATGTCTTGTGAGGATGACCTTGGTTTGACCATGTTTGACTTTAGTTGGCTTTAGAGTTGACCATAGTTGACTTTTGACTTAGAATTTATTTATTGACCTAGAAGTTGACTAGTTTGACTTGTTCTTTTTCCAGGACCTTGTATTAATGTGGTATTCTATATCTAGGTCTTCGAGGTACCGAGTCAGACATCTGTGAGACTATTCATTTGGACTTCAGGCGAGTACATTCTCTGATAGTTTCTCATTTATGATATCCTCTATGTTCGTTGTATCTAGTGTAGATATACATGTTTCTTTTGACACTATGGTTACACGGATTGGTATATCCGGATCTCGTCATGAGATGTTATTCCTTGGTATATGGTGTAAATGGTGCAAGTATTGTTTCATTGGTTATCTTGTACATGTACAGACACCGATTTTCGGGAGGAGTCGCTCTCTTCTTGGGGAATCTAGTGCCATAACATACCATGGTTGGATCTATTATACCAGTTGGGGGTGGGGAGTATTAGTATAGATATGTGATCAAATCCCTATTGAATAAAGTATTGGTAAGCGAATAGTGTTGATCATGCACCGCACGTATGATTAGCCAGGCCATATTGTATCTTGCCCAAGCCGATCACATGTTAAGCTAGTACTCACACACTTAGTCATTAGTATTATTGTTTCATTTGCATATTGTTCATTATTGTATTTCTTTCCAGTATTTACTTATTGTCTATATATCTCTTGTATCTATTTTGTGCATCTTGTTTATCCACAGCTATTTACTATTATATAGTTTTTATCATGGATTAGAACTGCTGTTAGAGATGTACTCTGCTCCTTTCCTGACTGGATATATTTTTCTAGATGACACTGAGGAGTACCGTACCTATTATGGACCCCAGGATGTTGTAGGTTTAGATTCGGAGACCCTGGCTCAAGAGGGACTTATCCCAACTGAGACAGTTGACCCTGGAGTGTAGCTTTGTAGTATGATAGTATTCTTTTGTACTGGATTTGTCTCCAGCTTATTTTTGTTACTCTTCAGACTCATTGATGTATTATTTTAAACTCATTAGTTGTATGATGACTATTCTATTCTTATCTGATTCGTGCTCATTCTATCTTAGTTCTGTGATTGAGTATTCTATCATTATTGGTGGTTCATTACTTTAGATAGACTATCTAGACAGCGTTCTACCGCCGATTCTGCAGCGTAGGCTGGGCGTTGTTTCCGACTAGTATCCTTACATCGGGTACGGATCGTGACACATTTTTGGTGGTGGCCCATGCAGGTCTAGCTTCACAAGTATGTGATGTCGTGGTAGTGCGATAACTTAGTTGTACTACTGCGAGCCTGCGATAGGATATAGGATATAGGCTGAGATACTCAATCACATATAGGAAAATTCTTTTGATTCAACTATTCTCCTTTGACATTGATACTTGATCCCTTAAACTGTCCTTTCCTTGATGTCTTACATCTTGTGCCATATTGATCCTCATTTCGTCTCTTTATGAGACATACTCGGAGATACTTGCGGAGGCACGCAAGGTTGAGCGGGATCTGGGTTTGAAGACCAAGAGAGACCATGATTCTTTTCTGGGGGCCAACGGTAGTGCAGTATCTGCCAAACGTCCTCATTTCTAGTCCAGACCTTTCCAGCAGCCACAGCAGAACCAGACTCTAGCTAGAGCGCCTTTTTACCAGGCACCTCAACAGCAGAGACAGTTACAGCAAGCTCCATGCAACTTCTGCAAGAAGCCCGGCCACATCTGGGAAGTTTGCAGGAGGAGGCTAGGAGTTTGTTTGTATTGTGGTACTGAAGGGCATCAATCTAGGGAGTGTCCTCGTCGTGCAGTTCAGGGAGCAGCTCCAGCTCCGAGGACACAAACGAGACCACCTGCAGCACAGCCGAGGGGACCGCTTCCGATACAGCAGTAGCGTTTTGTCCAGCATCAATAGCAGGGAGGTGCTCGACAGGGACGAGCGTTTGCTATGACCGTCGAAGAGGAGGAACCCACCGGAGATGTTATCGCAGGTTCTATTCTTCTTGATTCCATTCCAGCTTTAGTTTTGTTTGATAGTGGTACTTCCCATAGTTTTGTATCTGTTTTTTTTGCTCTGAAGCATGGTTTGGTAGCTGAGTCTTTGCTTAGGACTTGCAAGATCATGACCGGGGGAGGCATTATCCTGGTTAATGATATTTGCAAGGATCGGAGAGTTACTTTGGGAGGCCGGGAGTTGAGTGCGTGTCTACTTGTAATGCCACTTCTGAGCTACGACATTGTACTTGGGATGGATTGGTTGAGTAGGCACCGTGCTAGCATAGACTATAGAGGAGGTAGAGTTTTGTTTGGTTCGCCAGGAGAGCCAGAGTTCGAGTTTGCTAGAGGAGCTGCGGAGCAGGGGGAAGGCATTATTTGTGGAGCTATGGTGGAAGACAAGGAGTTGCCGCATCCGTTGATAGCAGAATTCCTGGATGTGTTTCCTGAGGAATTGCCAGGATTACCACCAGATCGAGATGTTAAATTTTCTATAGACTTGGTGCCAGGTACAGAACCAATTTCATAGTATGTCTATAGAGTAAACAACAGCGAGCTGGTCGAGTTGAAGAAGCAGGTGGACGAATTACAGGATAAGGGGTTTATCAGATCGAGTTCTTCACCATAGGGAGCCCCGGTATTGTTTGTATCGAAGAAGGATGGATCGGTGCGTATGTGCATTGATTATAGGGCTTTGAATAATCTCACTATCAAGAATAAGTATCTTTTGCCACGGATTGATGATCTGTTTGATCAGTTGAGTGGTGCGAAGGTATTTTCTAAGATAGATTTGAGATCAGGCTACCATCAGGTGAAGGTGAAGCCGGAGGACATACCGAAGACTGCTTTTAGAACTCGGTATGGTCAGTACGAGTTTATGGTGATGCCGTTTGGTTTGACTAATGCACTGGCGGTATTTATGAACTTGATGAACAAGGTGTTCCACCAGTACCTTGACAAGTTCTTGGTGGTGTTCATCGATGACATACTCATATACTCGAGGACACCGAAGGAGCATGAGGAGCATTTGAGGATTGTATTGGATGTGCTGAGGAAGGAGAAGCTTTATGGAAAGTTATCCAAGTGTGAGTTTTTCTTGGACAAGGTAGAATTCTTGGGGCATGTTGTGACTGGTGATGGTATTTCAGTGGATCCGAAGAAGATTTCAGCAGTGGAATCTTGGAAGACTCCGAGTTCGGTAGCAGAGATCAGAAGTTTCTTGGGATTGGCAGGCTACTACAGGAAGTTTGTAAAAGATTTTTCGAGGATTGTCGAGCCGATGACCAGACTCACAAGGAAGGATGTGGAGTTTGTTTGGACGGAGGATTGCCAGGTTGCTTTTGAAGAGTTGAAGAAGAGGTTGACGTCTGCTCCTATTTTGACGTTGCCATCAGGGTCCGGAGGTTTCACTATTTATAGTGATGCATCGGGAAAGGGTTTGGGTTGTGTTCTTCAGCAACATAGGAAAGTGATTGCCTATGCATCCAGGCAATTGCGTCCTCATGAAAAGAACTATCCTACCCATGATTTGGAGTTGGCAGCTGTCATATTCGCCCTGAAGTTGTGGAAATATTATTTGTACGGAGAGCGTGTGGAGATCTTCACAGACCACAAAAGCTTGAAGTACATTTTCACGCAGAAGGAGTTGAACATGAGGCAGTGTCAGTGGTTGGAACTGATGAAGGATTTTGATATCTCTTTGCAATATCATCCTGGAAAAGCCAATGTAGTTGCCGATGCTTTGAGCAGGTATCCGGTAGCTATATTCTTAACGCAGGATCGATATTTGTTGGAGGACTTGGAGAGCTTGGGCATTGAGATAATTGTTCCTGGTGGTGCTATACAGATGTGGGGATTGCAAATACACTTAGATTTGATGGACAGGATCAAGGCAGCACAGTATGATGACGTATCTTTGAGGAGTATCAGAGCTCAAGTGAGAGCAGGATTGGAGGATAATTTCACTATTGCAGAGGATGTATCTTTGAGGCATGGAGTTAGATTGTGTGTGCCTAGTGGGGAGTTGCGAGAGAAGGTATTGCAGGAAGCACATCGCTCTCAGTATTCCATACATCCAGGTGCTAACAAGATGTATCGGGATATGCGAGAGAGTGTGTGGTGGTATGGCATGAAGAGGAAAGTGGCACAGTTTGTATCCAGATGCTTAGTGTGCCAGCAGGTGAAAGCCAAGAGGCAGAGGCCAGGAGATTTACTTCAGCCATTACCCATTCTAGAGTGGAAGTGGGAACACATTACTATAGATTTTGTGTCCGGACTTCCACGATCTCCAGGAGGGAAAGACGCGATTTGGGTCATTGTTGATAGGTTGACCAAGTTGGCCCACTTTTTGCCTTTCAAGGTGGGTTTGTCTACGGAGAAGCTGGCAGAGATGTATGTGAGGCAGATCATTAGTATACATGGAGTTCCCGTCAGCATAGTCTCAGATCTGGATAGTCGTTTCACTTCTCATTTCTAGAGGAGTTTGCAGGAGAGTTTGGGCACTCAGCTCAAGTTTAGTACTACATATCATCCCCAGACAGATGGGCAGTCAGAGAGGACTATCCAGACTCTCGAGGATATGTTGCGCACTTGTGTATTAGATTTTGGGGGTTCTTGGGAGGACCATCTCTATTTGGTAGAGTTTGCTTACAACAACAGTTACCAGGCCAGTATAGAGATGTCACCTTTTGAAGCTCTATATGGTCGGAGGTGTCGTACTCCTTTGTCTTGGGACGATATTGGAGAGAGAGTTTTGCTTGGGCCAGAGATGGTTGTGGATGCAGCGAAAAAGGTTCAGTTGATCAGAGACAGACTTCGAGTGGCGCAGGACAGACAGCGGCATTGGGCCGATAGCCATCGGAGACCTTTGGAGTTCGAGGTATAGTTTAGATTTTGTTTGTGCTTGTTCTTGTTTGTTATAGATTAAGTTCTTAAGATGGTGTTTTGTTCTAGGTGGGTGGTTTGGTGTTTCTGAGTATTTCTCCGACACGAGGAACGATTCGCTTCGGTGGAGACGGAAAGCTTAGTCTGCGATTCATCGGACCTTTCACTATTCTAGAGAGGGTCGGTGCAGTTGCTTATAGACTAGATTTGCCACCTGCATTGGAGGGAGTGCACAACGTATTTCATGTATCACAGTTGAGACAAAACGTGGCAGATCCTAGTCATGTATTAGATCACTCAGAGATAGAGGTGGGCCCTACTCTTAGCTATCCAGAGCAGCCAGTTGAGATTCTGGATCGGAGAGAGAAGGTGCTGAGGAACCAGACTATTCCTTTGGTATGCGTCGCATGGAGGCATCACTCTCCGGGGGAGTCTACCTGGGAGAGAGAGGATGACTTGCGAGAGCGTTATTCATATTTGTTTGTGCCTTGAGGTATGTTAATTCTCTAGCTATGTTCTGTTCATTGTTATGTTTTGTTCATTAGTTAGTTGTGATTCTTTAGTTCTGTTCTGTGATTTTCTGGGGGTAGTTTTTATCTTTAAATTTCGAGGACGAAATTATTTTAAGGAGGGTAGACTTGTCACTACCACATTTTAGGAAAAAGGATATTTTAGTAATTTTCTATTTAAATAAATATTATGCATGGTAAATAATTTTTGTTGTATTATTTAATTGTTTTTGGATGTTATTTAATTATTTTGGACTTATTTTAGTGGACCCAACTAGTTTAGTTTGGACCCATGGACCAACATGAATTAAATAGTTAGACTTGGCCCATTTAGAAATCCCATAGTTAAGGAGATGGATTAAATTAATTAAGTGATTAGACTAGAAGCTTCCTTCCTTAATTATTTCTTTATGAGAGACCCCAAGGGATACATTGGACATTTTACAATTGCTTGGGGAAGGGGGCATGGCCGGCCTATATTAGAGGGGGGGGAATTTCTCTCTCCTCTCATTCTCATTCCAAATCTAGATCTAGAATTTTTCACTCCCAAATTTCCTCCATTCCCATTCTAATTTCCCACCAAATTCATCCCAAATTCTTCCCAATTTACCATTAGAAAGTTGAGAAGCAAGGATCTAGAAGGAGAAAGCAAGGATCTACAAAGAGGAGCAAGGATCTACAATTTGAAAGCAAGTTCATCTCAATTAGAGGTTTCATTGGGAATCCATCTTCCAATAGGTATAATTCAGTTTTTTCCATTAAAATAGCTTCTAAATATGAGATTTAATCATGTAAAATTAACCCATATGTATGTACTACCCATAGGACTTTGTTTTGTGTTCATAGGAGACCCATGGAGAAAGTTATGGTGCTTTTTGTGTCAATTTTGTTGGAATTCCGAATTTATATTTTGTTGTGTGTGTCAATTGATCATATAGATCAATTGGGCATGTGTTTATATGTTTGGAGCTTGTGTCGTGTCCATATTTGGGTACATGTGGTTCGTATCCCAACTATTTGGTGATACGTGTCATTTTGGGAGTTTTTCCTCCGACACGGGACTTTGTACATGTCATATTTTGACACGGACACATAAATCTACTTTTGACACTTTGATTTATTCATAAATAGTATTTGTGACTTGTTTGTGTCCTTCGGGATATAATTGGTTGTGTGTTGGACTCGTGTCGCATGCGTATCCTAGATCTAGTGGGATACGGTGTGATACTCTCCAATTTGGTGTGTTTATGTGTAGATCTAATTAATTATGCTTTAAATTCTTTATTTATAATTAGTAAATATATATAGATATTATATATTATTTTAGTGTATTTATTATGGTATTTATTGTAGCATAGATCTATAGATATTTCTATGTGTTCTAATGTGGTGTATAAATATATGTATGTAGCTTTCTTGCATGCAATTATATATGTACTTATGTTAATAACATAAATTATATATAAATGTTTTATAAAATATATTTATGTGTTTAAATGTGTAATTATATTATTTATAATTATTATATATTTAATTGTTAATTTAATGAATGTATTTTTATGTGTGCTTCTTGCCATGTAAAATTCGTACATTAATATATGCATTGTGTTTTGTAACTAATAGTATTTAATTGTATATATATAAGTATATAGTTATTAATTGTTATATATATATATATATATATATAAATATATATATATATATTGATTTATATGTTTATATATATTATATATATATATATTTTTATTTTTGTTGACAGTAGGTTTAATGACAGTTGAAAACTGTCATTATTTCGATCGGTTATAGCAGCCGCTGTAACAGTGGTTCGGCATTAATGACAGATCTGTCATTAATATTGCGGACAGTTTTGAGCGACAAATCCTTCAACGACGGTTTTCTGTGACAGTTTGAAACTGTCATCAAACTGTGACAGCAGTGGTTTATATATAGAGTTTCTGCGACAGATTTTCTGTGACAGTTGAGACTGTACTAAGCTATTTTATTTAAATTGTATTTTCAGCTCACTATTTTCAGTGACGATTTGGCAGAATTAATTTATATATTATATATTATTATTGTATATATATATGTATATATATGTGCTTTTGTGTAGTATAATACTAGTAGTGATATATTATTTTATTTGTATAAATATTGGTTTGTATATACATTATATTAGAGTGTATTATACTGTATTATTAGTATACTTTGTGTAGGTATCAATTGGGATCTAATTTTGATTACTTTGTGTAGGTATCAATTGTTCTCTTTCCAGGACCTTGTATTAATGTGGTATTCTATATCTAGGTCTTCGAGGTACCGAGTCAGACATCTGTGAGACTATTCATTTGGACTTCAGGCGAGTACATTCTCTGATAGTTTCTCATTTATGATATCCTCTATGTTCGTTGTATCTAGTGTAGATATACATATTTCTTTTGACACTATGGTTACACGGATTGGTATATCCGGATCTCGTCATGAGATGTTATTCCTTGGTATATGGTGTAAATGGTGCAAGTATTGTTTCATTGGTTATCTTGTACATGTACAGACACCGATTTTCGGGAGGAGTCGCTCTCTTCTTGGGGAATCTAGTGCCATAACATACCGTGGTTGGATCTATTATACCAGTTGGGGGTGGGGAGTATTAGTATAGATATGTGATCAAATCCCTATTGAATAAAGTATTGGTAAGCGAATAGTGTTGATCATGCACCGCACGTATGAGTAGCCAGGCCGCATTGTATCTTGCCCAAGCCGATCACATGTTAAGCTAGTACTCACACACTTAGTCATTAGTATTATTGTTTTATTGGCATATTGTTCATTATTGTATTTCTTTCCAGTATTTACTTATTGTCTATATATCTCTTGTATCTATTTTGTGCATCTTGTTTATCCACAGCTATTTACTGTTACATAGTTTTTATCATGGATTAGAACTGCTGTTAGAGATGTACTCTGCTCCTTTCCTGACTGGATATATTTTTCCAGATGACACTGAGTAGTACCCTACCTATTATGGACCCCAGGATGTTGTGGGTTTAGATTCGGAGACCCTGGCTCAAGAGGGACTTATCCCAACTAAGACAGTTGACCCTGGAGTGTAGCTTTGTAGTATGATAGTATTCTTTTGTACTGGATTTGTCTCCAGCTTATTTTGTTACTCTTCAGACTCATTGATGTATTATTTTAAACTCATGAGTTTTATGATGACTATTCTATTCTTATCTGATTCGTGCTCATTCTATCTTAGTTCTGTGATTGAGTATTCTATCATTATTGGTGGTTCATTACTTTAGATAGACTATCTAGACAGCGTTCTACCGCCGATTCTGCGGCGTAGGCTGGGCGTTGTTTCCGACTAGTATCCTTACATCGGGTACGGGTCGTGACACATGACTAAGATCTGACACGTACTGTCTCAGCTGCGACACATGAAACACGTTGCGCACTCCCTCCAATGCAAGTGACAAGTCTAGTATGTAAGGAATTGCACCGACCCTCTCGATAATACTGAAAGGTCCGATGAATTACGGACTAAGCTTTCTGCCTCCATCAAAATGAATCATGCCACATGTCAGAGAAATTCTCAAAAAAACCAGACTGCCAACCTAGAACGAAACACAGCCATAGCACTCTAACAAAAACAAATAATCATAAGCAATAAAAAAACAAAATCTATACCTCAAACTCTAATGGTCTCTGGTGGCTATCGGCCCAATGCAGCTGTCTGTCTTGCGCCACCCGAAGTCTATCCCTTATGAGCTTTACCTTCTCAGCTGCATCCACGATTATCTCTGGTCCCAATAAATCTCTCTCACCAACGTTATCCCATGATAATAGAGTACGGTATCTTCGTCCATACAATGCCTCAAATGGTGACATCTCGATACTGGCCTAGTAGCTGTTGTTGTGAGAAAACTCTACCAAGTGAAGATGATTCTTCCAAGAACCTATAAAATTCAAAATATGGGTACATAGCATATTCTTAAGAGTCTGAATAGTCCTCTCCGACTGCCCATCTGTCGAAGGGTGATATGCGGTACTGAACTTGAGGTAAGTGCCCAAGCTAGCCTATAAACTCCTCCATAAGTCGGACGTAAAGTGACTATCCTGATCCGAGACTATGCTCACCGGAACTCTATGAAATCTGACTATCTGACGCACATACATCTCTGTTAGCTTCTCCGTAGACGTATCCATATTGAATGGCAGAAAGTGGGCTAATTTGGTCAACCTGTCTACGATGATCCAAATTGCATCTTTACCTCCTGGAGAGCGCAGAAGTCCTGAAACAAAATCTATTGTCACATGCTCCCATTTTCACTCTAGAATGGATAAAGGCTGAAGCAATTCACATGGTTTCTGTCTCTCCGCCTTTACCTGCTGGCAAACCAAACATCTGGATACGAAGCTAGCTACCTCCCACTTTATACCATACCACCAAACATGCTCTCTTATGTCCCTATAAATCTTGTTGGCACCTGGATGCATAGAGTACCGAGATCGATGCGCCACTTGAAGAATTTTCTTACACAATGCTCCACTCGGCACACACAATCTGGTATCCTACCACAATGATCAATCATCTACAATGCTGAAGTCCCCTGCCAACTCTATCTAGACCTGTGCTCTGATGCTCCTCAGAGACTCATCCTCGAACTGTGCAGCTCTAATCCGGTCTATCAATTCTGACTGTACCTGAAGTCACCATATCTGTGCTGTAACTCCAGGAACTAATACCTCAATGCCCAAATTATTAAGATCGGCCAACAAATGACTGTGCCTCGTCAAATACATAGCCACTGGATACCTGCTTAAGGCATCTGCGACTAAGTTAGCCTTCCCTGGGAGATACTACAAAAAAATATTGAAGTCCTTCATTAACTCCAACCATCGTCGCAGCCTCATGTTAAACTTTTTTATGTAAATACATACTTCAAGCTCTTATAATCTGTAAAGATCTTTACTCGCTCTCCATGCAAGTAGTACTTCTACAGTTTAAGAGCAAAAATAACTGCTACTAACTCCAAGTCATGGGTAGGGTAATTCTTCTCATGCAGGCATAATTGCCTGAAAGCATAGGCAATCACCTTCCTATTCTACTACAACACACAACTCAAACCCTTACCCGATGCATCACTGTATATAGAAAATAATACTGGAGCAAGGTTATTGAGTGCCCTGTAGTCGATACACATGGGTACTGACCCATCCTTCTTCGGTATAAATAATATCGGAGCACCCCATGGTAATGAACTGGAGCGAATGAAGCCCTTGTCCTGCAACTCATCCACCTGCTTCTTCAACTCCGCTAGTTTGCTATTGTTTACCCTATAGACGTGTTATGATATTGGCTCTTCGCCTGTCACCAAATCTATAGAGAACTCCATATCTCTGTCTGGTGGCAACCCAGGCAACTCCTTAGAAAAGACGTCAATATACTCTACAATCAATGGATATGGCGGCTCCTGTTCTTCTACCAAAACTCCACAGAAGTCTCCTTTGCTCTGCTCTGTTGCTCCTCTGACGAACTCAAACTCTGGCTCTCCTGGTGTCTGAAATAAAACTTTGTCTCCACGATAATCGATATTAGCATGATGCCTACTCAACCAATTCATCTAGAGTACTATATCGTAGCTCAGAAGTGGCATTACGAGTCGACATACGCTCAACTCTCGGCCTCCTAAAAAATTCTTCGGTCCTCGCAAACATCACTAACCAGGATAATGCCACCCCGGTCGTGATCTTGTAAGTCCTCGCCAACGGTTCAGACTCAAGATGATATCTCAGAGCAAAAGATACAGATACAAAACTATGTGAAGCAATGGAATCAAATAAAGCATGAGTAAAAAAGAATCAAGAAAGACTGAACATAAGATAACATCACCGACTGGCTCCTCCTCCTCGATGGTCAAGGCAAAAGCTCGCCCCTGTCACTGGGCACCTCTCTGTTATTGTTGGTGCTGAGCGAACTACATTTGTTGTGGTGGTAGAGGAGGTCCTCTCTACTGTCCCGCTGGTGGTCTCCCTGGTGCTCTTTGTGCCTGAGCTTCATCCTGAGCTGGACGAGTTGGTACTTTAGGACAAGCCCTCAACTGATGGTCTCCTGAACTGCAGAATAAGTAATGGCCTAATCTCATCCTGCATGCATCCCATCCATGTCCTTGCTTCTAACAGAATGTACAAGGAATAGCTGCCTTTTGGTTCTGGTGCATCTACTGTGTCGGTGCTCTAGCTGGTACATGATACCGCTGCCTCGGATACTGGAAATGCCTCTGGTGCTGTAGCTGAAAATTAGGTTGCTTCATTAGACCCGTGTTGGTACTGGATCCTCCTGTATCTCTTGGCCTCTTATAGCCAAGCTTTAGATCATCCTCTGCCCGTTGTGCATGCCTTAGAATCTCCTCGAAAGTAGCGGTGGGATCTCCATTCGTATATGATTTGACTTTCCTGTTCAGTCTCTTCCTGAACTTCTTGTTTCTTTCTCTAGGGTTCTGCCCCTCCATAAAGTGACCTAATCTATAATACTCCGTCGCGTACTCATTCACCGTCAAACCTCACCGAACAAGGTACTGGAACTGTCTCTCTAGAGATGTCATCGCCACATCTAGAAAAAAAAATTTCTTGAAGAGCTCTTTAAAAGCTTCCTAAGTAAATCCTGGTACTGAGATCCTGGGGTCCATACTGAACCAAGTCAACACAATATCAAACATCATGCACTCCGTGGTCTCTATCTGCAACCTCTCCGAAATCTGTGCCAGCCGCAGGTTCCTCTCAATATCTTCTATCCAATCATCAGCATAAATGATCCCTTCAGTGTCTTTAAAGTCCTTCGGCCCTATCCTCTTAAAGTCTATGATGGTCCCCGGCCTCGGCTGCTGCGGGGTAAACTGAGGTAGTACCATCTGTAGATTGACTAAGGCGCCTCTCATAACTGTTGCAAGCGTAATCTGGTGAGCATTCTAAATGCTCTATTGTATGACCTCTGACTGTCGATGCTGTGCCTCCATTATCTCCTGAAATAGCGCGAACATCTGCGTCTGATTGACTGCGGATGGTGGGGGTGGAAGATCCTTTAAAACTGTCGGTGCTGTCCTCTGTACTGGAGTTGGAGCACCTACAAGCGCTGCTGCAGAAACCTCTAACTTGATCGGTAAAGCCGACCTCTGGAATGTAGGTGCTGGAACAGTGTCTGATGGTATTGCCCTCATAGGCGACGAAGTGACTGACCGTACGGACATGGCACCTGAGCACTGAGAACGCATCTTTGGCACATCTTGAAGATAGATTGAAATAAGGAACCAATATTGAGTATTATACGATATCATCAAAGAAGGACAAAATTTATTCAAAGCAATATTCAATAGATAAGGATAGCAAAACTGATATTGGAAGTGTTTCCTAGTTGTGATTGAGTATACTCTCAGCCTAAATCATATTTCCTAAAGCAGGCTCGTAGCAGTACTCTAGGGAGCACTACTACGATATCGCTCTAATTGTGTCTCTCGACAGACCTGTATGTGCCACAACTAAAAATGTGTCACAACCTACACCCGTATATCCTGGCATGATTACGTGGGTACACCCAGCCTACATCGCAGCATCGGCGGTAGAACGATGTCTGGGTCAATTCTAACTAACTAGCATCTCAACAATATATATATATGGTACCTGTCAATAATCTTAACTCCAAGCGGAGGAACAATATGGTATCTCATATTTGTAACTATACTCAATCACATGCAAACTAAGGAAGATAAAGCACGAATGGAATAACGAAGAAAAAATCAAGATACAATCCACAAGCCTGAAATAATATACATGCCATGAATCTCAATAAAAGTCTAATACAAATCCATCAAAATAAACTAAATCTCCTCAGGCTCTAGAACTAAGTCCTCCTGGTCTATAGGAGTATCCTCTAATGGTAAGTCCTCCTGCTGCCCATAGAATGTAAGACACTGATCTATGAGCCAATCATCTGGAAAATATATCCAGTCAGGATTGGAACGAAGTACATACCTCTGAAAGCAGTTTCAAATACATAATCGAGCATATAAAAAGATAATAAAAAATAATACAAGATAACTAAACATCTGAATGAAATGAACTAGAGTGAACATGTAATGTACTAAAATAAAGAACAAGCAATATGAATATCTGTAATATAAAGAAATAACTAAAATCTAACTAATATGCCTTGGAATACAAGTTCATTATGTGATCGGTTTAGGTTGAACACGAATACAATATGGTAATTCAATTATAAGTATGGTATGTAATCGACATGTACACGAATACACTGGAGCTTTGATCACATAATCAACTCCTACTCCTCCATCCCTAACTAATACCAATGGATCCAATCATGACACGTTACGAACATGAATATGGGCACACTGAACATGAGCAGTGTGTGTACACGAATATAAGTACACTGAACATGAGCAGTGTGTGAATACAAAATATAAATAATTCATACCCAATATATACAATAAAATACATGTGAAGGAGTACCCGCTGAACACGGTAGGGGATAACATCTCCTGACAGGATCCATGTAGTACCAGTCCATGAAACCACTGTGTCGAAATCAAGTATACAGTTCTAGAATATGAGATATATACTATTATGAAATAAAAACTAACAAAGAAATGTACTCGCTTGAGGTCCTGAGCAAGGTGTATCTCTCGATGACCAAGATAGTGTCACACAGACCGTTATATGGTATATTGCATCAATACAAGATTTTGGAATAAAAATAAGTTAGACTAGTTCAATTCTAGGTCTTAAAGTCATTTCTAAGTCAAAACAATCAAACTAGGTCAACTCTAGGTCAAACTAGTCAAACTAGTTATTTCTAGGTTTTACGAGTCCAACTCTAGGATATTAGGTCCATACACTATGTAATTAGGCCACACTAGCTAAGCTAAGATACTAGGATACAAATAAAGCACCGTATCACAGGATACGCAAGTTTTTAGATATGAAAATACTAATTTATATATATACAAGACAATACATATAGTAATCTTAGCTAACTAATGCAAAGTAGATACCTTGGCTTTGAACCAATGTGTATCTCACCACCTACACTCCCATCTTGATACTCAAACCCAATACCTTGAGTATCTACCAATACCTTGACATTATCTTGGTATCACAAGGTAATTCAAATCCTCATAGATAGTTAACTACCCAATATACTAAACTATAACTAACATTAACAAAACTACTACAATACTACTATACTAACTTACCAATATATATATATATATATATATATATATATATATATATATATATATATATATATATATATAACTACTAGATAACAATATGTATATATAACTATCTAGATAGCAATATGACTAACTAGTAAAATATATACATATATAACTAACTAAACTAATATGCAACTAGCTAACTAAACTAACTTAACAATAACTAACTAACCTATACTTTTAACTAGCTATCCCTGTTTCCTACTGTTGCTGCTGTATTTGCTGTAGGCTTGCTGTGCACTGCTGTAGTTGGTGCAGTGGTTATTGTACTGATGCTGAAGTTGCTACCTGATAACCGTTGTGCCCTTTGAAGCATTGTTGTAGTTGCTGTGCAGTGCTTCAGTTTGTTACTTGCTCTTGCTGCAGTGCATGCCTTGGCTGCACACTGCTGCATGCTTGTAGCTACTGCTCATTGTTGTGGCTGTTGCAACATGCTGCTGAGCAACTGCTTTGCTGCTACCTATTGTTGTCGGCTTGCTGCACACACTGCTGCAGTTGGCTTTGCTGAAACTGCTATGGCTGCTCTTGCATACTGCTTTGCTGTAACTGCCCCTTGCATTCAATTTTCCCGATCCCCCTCTCACACACACTCACTCACTATGCACACACATACACACACACACACACACATATAGAAACATATATACATATCAATACATATATAGAGATACACTCATATAAAATAATCATACACATATATATATATACAACCCTCTATGTATATATAAAATCACATACATACAAATATATCCATATATACATATCTATATGATACTATAGATATATATACACATATACACATATCACTATACATATACATATATCTATATATACATAACCATACAATTATATAATATATTATTCTAATAGATAATACCAAGTTAACTTGAATGGAGGTACAATGAACAAACACGTGGAGTGCATCGCACCCGTATCACACTCATTCTATGATACGCTTGCGATACGGCTCCACCACACAACCAAATCTATCCCAAAGAACACGAACAAGTCTAAACTAATAATTATGAACAATATGAAGAACTAATTACTCAACTACGTGTCTGTGTTAAGATGTGACATGCACAAACCCCCGTATCGGAGAAAAACCCCCAAATTAATTTATATCTCAAAATTATCTCAATATAGCCTACACGTATCCAATTGTGGACACGACACTAGTCACACAAAATCAAACATATGTCAATTTGGTCTAATTGACAAACACAAGAAGTGCCAATCTCGGAATTCCCTTAAAATTGACACAAAACACTACATAACTTTCTTCATAGGCTTCCTCTGAACCTAATTCCTATTCCTATGGGTAGACTTAGCATATGGGGTGGTTACTTATGGTTAAAATACCGATTTAGAGTCTAATTAGAGGGGGGAAACTGAATTATACCTATTGGGAGATGGATTCCTAATAAAATCCCAAATTGAGTGAATGTAGCCTCCTCCTTGTATATCCTTGCTCCTCCTTGTAGATCCTTGCTTCCTTCTTGTAAATCATTATTCTAATATCCTGCAATAAAGAATAGGAAAGGAATTGGAAAAAAATTTGAGTAGGGATTGGTGTGGGAATGAAGAAATTGGAAGAGAAAAAATTCTAGATCTAGATTGGAATGACAAATGATAAGAGAGAGAGTCTCTCTCCTTCTTATGGTGGTCGGCCCCTTGCCCTATTCCAGGCTACTATAGATGTCCAAAATATCCCTTGGGGCCTCTCATGAAGAAATTAATTAAGTAGGGAAGGTTCTAGTCTAATTGGTTTCACTAATTAATTCATCCTCCAAATGAATGGACTTACTATTGGGCTCAATTCTAACTAGAATTAAGTGTTGATCCATGGATCTAAACTAAACTAGTTAGGTCCATTACATAAGTCCAAAAATAAATCTAACATCTAACAATAAAGAAATAATACAATAAATAAATATTTACAACATGTATAATATTTAATGTAATAATTCCAAAATAAAAATACTCATGCCAAATTACCAAACTACCCTAGTTAAAAAAGTGAGGGTGACAACGGGACGCAGATGTTTGCCATGTTCTTGGAGATGATGGCAGTAAAATAGAGGCAGACAAATATTCTACGCCAGGGCATCGAGAGTGCCTACTAGTTAGCTGTCACGACCTGCAGCCGGTTTAGGGGCACGAGTGCGTGGGTACGTCCAGCCTACACCGCAGCATCGGCGGTAGAACGCTGTCTAGGTCATGTAACTATCTAATCAAACTCACGTGAATACCCAACTCCATAAGGAGACGTGGATATCATAAAATAATGCTATACATACTCAATCACATAAACTAAAGCACGATAAGATATTAAGGCAAGCAAGAAATACAAGACGAGTCTAACGACAAAATAATCATACCTGCAATCATTAACTTCCAATCCTCAAGTGTGTCAAAAACCAGTCTACTAAGGTCACAGTCTGGAAAAATATTTTCCAGTCAGGAAGAAACAAAGTACATCTCTAAATAGCAGTTCTATATTAATGATATAAACTATGTAGCAGTTCTAGATGGAAATATACGAGAAGCATGTATAGGTACGAGAAATAAAAGAAATACTGGAAATACTGTAAGTAAATGCAGGAGAAGAAATAATATGTCCATGAGCAAGAATCCTATGACTAAGTGCGTGAGTACTAGCTTTAACATGTGATCGGCTTGGAAACTTAATCAGGCTGGTTACATGTGATTAGCTATGATTCATTTAAGGTCAGGCTAACCGTTGGTTAGCTATGATGCATATAGAGGTCAGGCTAATCACACGTAACAGCTATGAACATGTAAATGGTCAGGCCGCACCCGACGTGAGATGTGGGGTGAGCTATGATGCATGTAGAGTTGGGTATGATCACATATCTATACTAAAATACTCCCCTTCCCTGACTGGTATAGTAGATCCAATCATGGCACGCTATGGCACGGGATTCCCTAGGGAGGTAGCAAGTCTCCCCGGGAATCAGTGTCTGTACATGCACAAGATAACAAAGAAACAAGTCTTGTACAAGCTACACCATGAATAAGGAATAACATCTCATGACGAGATCCGTGTATACCAATCCGTGTAACCAACGTGTCAAGAGCATGTATATCTACACTAGATACAGTGAACATAGAAGATATCATAAATTAGAAACTAATCAGAGAATGTACTCGCCTTGGGTCCTTAGCTGTCAATACCAATATCCTGTCCCAGAGTATCATCTGGAGAATCCGACAGTCCTATAAACATATAATAATATCACTTGCATCAGATGCTACACTAACACACAATAGAAATATACTGGCCTCAGGGCTATGCCAGGCATGGCTCTAGTCAACTAGGGTCATCTAGTAGGGATACGTATATAGTACACATTTACACTCAGAGTATATACCAAAAAAACATACATAATATATATATATAAGTGTCTATTAGTAATTGTACAAAATACGTATATGTGTATATATACTAAATAGATGTATATAAATATATACACTAAATAGATGTATATAAATATATTTTTTATACACCAAAATGCATATTTGTATATATATATCAATCAAATATTTATATATATATATATAATCAGAGAATGTACATAATGCCACACTTCTCAAGGTGATCCCAAATAAAGTAGCAGTTAGTTCCAATGAGTCCGGAGCAGTCCAAATAGCTAGAAACTATATAAAGAAGTTCAAGATCGGAGTTCGGCACGAAACCGAGATAAGGATACCAGGCTAATAAGAGAAAGGGTCGTTGTTCGTTATTAAGGTAACAACCTTAGTTAATGAAAATCATTTGAATCTATTTAAGCAATAATTACAATTTAAAAGTATATTTATACAAATTTAAAATTTATGTAAAAGCCATCATATATTTTTATTTATAGTAAAAAATCGGTCACCGATCCAAATAATAAATTTTGAACTAATTTTATTATTGAAACTATATTTTTTTTAATAAATTATAAAAAAACCCCAAAAATTATTATATTTCACATAATCAAAAATCCTTATATATATACATAGCTAATTTTATACACTATAAATAATAAAACTAATTATATTTTATTTACTAAACTAATTACATGAAATTACTAAACTATTTACATGAAATTACTAAACTAATTATATTTATTTACTAAACTAAATAAAAACTAAACTAATTAAATATAAATTAACTAATTATATTAACTAAACTGATTAAATAAACTAACTACTGGTTATAATTTAATTACTGATTAACAAATTAATTACTGATTAATCTAATATATAACTTAACTGATTAATAATTTAATTACTGATTAAGAATATAATTAACTAATCTAATTATAAGTTAAACTAATAAACACTACTCAGTTCAGTTCCCAAATCGAAAGAAAGGGGAGAGGGAAGGGAAGAGCTCACGGCGGGGAGGGGTTTTCCGGCGTCGGCGGAGGAGCCTCGCCGGATCTCAGCTGTGGCGGATCTGCTCGAGGCGGCGGTGGAAACCCGAGAGCGGCGGCGGTCAAAGCTCGAGAGCGGCGGGTGTTCTCGGTTCCAGTTGGCGGGTAATCGGTTCCAGGCGGCGGGTGCTCGGTTCCAGGCGGCGGCGGCTGTCGAACTCGGCGGTGGTCGACGGATCCGAGGCGGCGGCGGTGGAACTCGAGAGCGGCGGCGGATCTGCTCGTCTCGTCGGCCACAGGTGCTCGACGCCGAGGAGGAGATCCCAGTCGCCGGCGGCGGATCTGATCTAGGTTAGGGTTTTGGGTTCTATGTCGGGGTGGATCTTGTCCGAGGCTGGACACGATGGTTGGGTGTACTGTGGTCGTGTTCGGGTATTGGACACAGGGTTTGAATGTACTGTGGTATGGGTGGATGTGTCCGGGTGCATCGGACACGAAAATATGGTTATAATGTTGTAAATCTGGATACAGGAAATAAATGGATACGGTGGGACACCCGGGGTCGGACCCGAGGCCAACACGGCTGACACGGTAATGCTGGACACACGGACACGAGCATACAAATCAATGGTGATGGCTTGTTGGCTTGGTGGGAATTTGTGAGGGCTAGCTAGGGTTTCTTGGGAATGGTGTGGGTGAGAGACTTTAAATAGGGAGAGAGGGTGTGGGATAAAGGGTGAGGATTGGCCCAATAATGAATGGCCCAGATTATATAAAAATGAGTTTTTCATGTGGAAAAAATGAGGGTGTGAATGTGGGATGGCAACTTGTAAATTTTAAAAGAAAGATTATAATTTAAGAAAAAATATTTTAAGAGGCTTCCAAGGCTAACTGATTCCAAATTAGCTACTAATTAATCCATTTTGCAAAATCTTAGAAAGTATGAAATTTATTTATTTACTATCCCAATAAATATAAAATTTATTATATTTTATCAACTAGTCCTTCAAATAAATTTTTATTTAAAACAATAATTTTATGATTCAAGCCAATAAATATTCGAAGCTAGAGTATTATATTTACATCATTATTTATCTATTTATTTTATAAGAAAGCGGCATTTAGAAAAAAATGATTTTTTATAAAAGATTTTAAATTATCTTCTAAAATCAAACATTGTTCAAAATCAAATATAAGAATTTAAGGAGAAAATATTTTTATAAACTTGATATTTAAAATAAATTAAAAATCTAATTATTTCGGAAATTGAAAATCGGAGGTTACAAGTCTATCCACCTTAGAAAAATTTCGTCCTCAAAATTTAGGATCCTCAATAATTGCCTTTACTCATCATATTATTTCTATCAAATTTAAATTTCAAACCAATTAATCATGAAGTAATTCCATATTGCTATTTCACAACCTTTCAAAAAATTTATAACATCATATTCCTGAAAATCTTCAAGTTTAAAATTAAATTCAAATTTTTATTATAATCTCCTCCAAATTTAAGTTCGTATCTAAATACTCAAGGATTATAATATCCAATCCTCCAATTGAATTCCAATCAATGTATATTTATAAAAATCGTATCCCAAAATTTAAATTTTTAAACACTAATCCATCAATCCTCTTACTCCTCTAACTCAAATTCAATTGATGCTTATTCAATCTAAGTTCTCATCCCGAGAGTTAAATTCGACACTATTCCATTAACGATTTTTATTTCCTGATTTTTCTTTTTCCTCGAATACTCAACGATGCGATACTTTCAGAATCTTCAATGCAACATTCATAATATAAAATTTTAATTTCTATCTTGCAATCAATAGATAAAATAATAATTTCCCAAATTTCTCAAATTTTAATAATCAATCATATCAAGACCTTCCTAAAATTAATAAATCCTCAATTTTGCCCTGTGAATTTCTTAACTCTCTATTTAAGTTAATGTTTATCCTTGAATTCCAATCATACCTCAATTTTTGCAAAATCAATGATCCATCAACTCTGTTATAACAACCCCTAAATTCTTTATTTAAATTAATGCTCATCCACAATTTAATCCTCTTGTCTCTTTTGTCGGTCATAACCTTGTCATAGATCTTTGCTATGGTCAAATCCCTAATGATCATGGTTTAAGAAAACTCTATCTACAGCCATGCAATTTAAAAATATATAGGTCATGTGCCTTTTGTCATGGTATTTTAGTCTATGTTAAGGGTGTACTACTAGTTATTCTAACAAGAAAATCATGCAGACAACTACAGTACTAGGAAAATAAATCAATCGAAGGACGGAAAAAGGAACATTAGGAGGGAAGGAAGAACCGGCTAACATATTACTTGTAGTATCTACTATCCCTAACAAACACTTAACTCTAGCACATTCACTAACTAATTCCTATTCCTGTACACTGGTACCCATCTCAACTAATCATTAATCCACAAGATCCATGAATATATCTGTATTGCACACACCTGTCTATTAATGCCAAAATCTGATGCCAAGAATATAACCATGATTCAATAATGCATCCAAGTTGATACCTCTATCTCTTTAGTACCATACCCTCTGTCAGTTCCCGTTCCTACTATAATTGTTCATACTAGTCGTTCTTATCACTCAAATATACGTCAAGTGCAACACCATACTAAATACTGCTCTTTCCAATACAATTTTAGATGGACACCCAAGTCAGTCTGTGGTGCCATCTCAATCATGCTCAAGTCACCAGATCCTTACACGTGTATATCATCTACTCATATATTAATATTCATATTTCTCATCTACCATAAATTTAATCCTCAAAAATAATCATCAAGGTTTAACTTCTCGATCAACTTAAAAATAACTGTATATGCCTCCTCAAAGTCAGATACTCAACATCGAAATATAATTTTAGTCACTTCTAAAATCTTTGTAGCCTTGACCATTTTTATTGAATCAATATTTGAAATCCTCAAAAATTTTAATGACATAATCTCAACTCCTCAATGATTCTTAAAATAAAATTTTATTTCCATTTTTTAATTTATAAATCCACCAATTTATATATAAGTGCTCGTAGTCTCTAATACTCGAGGTGCACTCAATACCTCTATTGTCTACAACTGTGTACTAAATTTGTACTGCCCGAATCACTTGCACTATTACCTCCAATGATCAAAGTTATCATCACTTGTAATTTCTTTCATGATTTCAATTTATGTCAACTGGTATATCATCCGATTATCATCACGCAGAGTGCTTACTGTTTTGAGCGTCGTTCTCGACTAATCCTCGATATAGAACCATTAGCACTCTTGGTATTATATCACTAGTTGCATTAATGGATTATCTCATCAAGCTCATTAGAACTCATGATCACCTAAATCCTCTATTATACTCATATTTCTTTACTCTCATGGGTATGTGTATGGTTCCTCATCTCAATTGATGTATATGTATTTCCCTTTAACTTTTTATAGCCTGTTACACTAATCTGTGATACGCTTCACCATCTTCATTATCGATTCCGATATTTCTCTACTCATGACACCTCATTATAACTCCTCATGCATATAATTTTCTTTACCTTTAACACGCCCGATATCAATCATCCGATTGAACGTTATGCCCCATTAATTCTTAACACATTTCCTTGATACCTAATTGTTTACATAGATCACTTAATTACAAAATAATGATTATCCAGGACGGGTATGCTGACTCTGATACTAACTCTTGGAACCATCATTGATACTCTTACTCCTTCTTCTACCTATAGTACCAATATTAACTATAATAACACCTATCATAGAACTATTGCTACAAGGTACTATGCTATGGGTATCTCTAGATTAAAGCCTACTGCTCACATGTCCAATTAAGAAACACTTACAAACTCACAAGTCACACTCAGTCAAACTAATACAAGACACAACCAAAATTGTAAGTCACTAATTATCACACTAACAAGGATCCTTAAAGAAATAAGGCTCAAAAGAACTGGGTTAAGGACTGAAGGTATCTTTACTGCTAGTAAAGAAAAGAAGCGATGGAACAAAGTCTTGGAATAACAGAAATAGATAAGTCTTGAGATGATACTATAAGAACCAATTTAAGATACAACCTGATAATCATACACGTCTGTCTGAAATCATGACACTCAGAATTCTCGCCACGCCAGTAAGCATAGATGCGATAAACGATAGGTTCCGTAACTAAGGTATGCAACTCTATAATTATGTCATCTAGAATCTTCGCCACGCCAACCGGTATGGCTGCGTGAGACTCTAAGTTTCATAACTATAGTATGTACATCCAAGTTAGGTTCCTACGTTCTAGTCACGACAGCTAATATGGCTGCGATAGACTCTAGGGTCCATAACCAAAGTAGACATTTTACCTTTCTCACTGTCCTCATCAACATATGTCATCAGATGATACCGTAAATTTTAGCCCGTAAAATTTATCTCGATATGAAATCAACTCAACAACGATACCAAGAATTAAATTTAACAACTGGTCAACAAGAATCAAACTCAACAATGATACCAAGATTTTAATTTAATAACAGATCAACAAGAATCAAGTTCAATAACAACAAGCGAGAGCGGACGAAAACAAGGAAAGATTTAAATTGTAAATTATAATAAGATTCTCAAGGGGTCATCCCAGGAATCTCTCAAGAATTATTGTGATTGAGTATCCTCTCTCATCATAGTATCCTATGTCCTATATTCTATAGCAGGCACGCAGTAGTACAACTAAGACGTCGTACTACCACGACATCGCACAACTTGTGAAGTCTGACCTGCATGGGCCACCACTAAAAATGTGTCACGACCCGCACCCGGTTTAGGGGCACGAGTGCGTGGGTACGTCCAGCCTACGCCGCAGCATCGGCGGTAGAACGCTGTCTAGGTCATGTAACTATCTAATCAAACTCACGTGAATACCCAACTCCATAAGGAGACGTGGATATCATAAAATAATGCTAGAAATACTCAATCACATAAACTAAAGCACGATAAGATATCAAAGCAAGCAAGAAATACAAGACGAGTCTAACGACAAAATAATCATACCTGCAATCATTAACTTCCAATCCTCAAGTGTGTCAGAAACCAGTCTACTAAGGTCACAGTCTGGAAAAATATTTTTCAGTCAGGAAGAAGCAAAGTACATCTCTAAATAGCAGTTCTATATTAATGATATAAACTATGTAGCAGTTCTAGATGGAAATATACGAGAAGCATATATAGGTACGAGAAATAAAAGAAATACTAGAAATACTGTAAGTAAATGTAGGAGAAGAAACAATATGTCCATGAGCAAGAATCCTATGACTAAGTGCGTGAGTACTAGCTTTAACATGTGATCGGCTTGGAAACTTGATCAGGCTGGTTACATGTGATTAGCTATGATTCATGTAAGGTCAGGCTAACCGTTGGTTAGCTATGATGCATATAGAGGTCAGGCTAATCACACGTAACAGTTATGAAGTATGTAAATGGTCAGGCCGCACCCGATGTGAGATGTGGGGTGAGATATGATGCATGTAGAGTTGGGTATGATCACATATCTATACTAAAATACTCCCCTCCCCCGACTGGTATAGTAGATCCAATTATGGTACGCTATGGCACGGGATTTCCTAGCGAGGTAGCAATTCTCCCCGGGAATCAGTGTCTGTACATGCACAAGATAACAAGAAAACAAGTCTTGTACAAGCTACACTATGAATAAGGAATAACATCTCATGACGAGATCCGTGTATACCAATCCGTGTAACCAACGTGTCAAGAGCATGTATATTTACACTAGATACAGTGAACATAGGAGATATCATAAATTAGAAACTAATCAGAGAATGTACTCGCCTTGGGTCCTTAGCTGTCAATACCAATGTCCTGTCCCAGAGTATCGTCTGGAGAATCCGACAGTCCTATAAACATATAATAATATCACTTGCATCAGATGCTACACTAACACACAATAGAAATACACTGGCCTTAGGGCTATGCCAGGCATGGCTATAGTCAACTAGGGTCATCTAGTAGGGTTACGTATATAGTACACA
Organism: Iris macrosiphon; assembly: GCA_036927795.1. NCBI lineage: Eukaryota > Viridiplantae > Streptophyta > Magnoliopsida > Asparagales > Iridaceae > Iris > Iris macrosiphon. Next base: position 138,544,759 of record JAYESA010000019.1, on the reverse strand, counting down.
TTTACACTCAGAGTATATACCAAAAAAACATACATAATATATATATATATATATATATATATAAGTGTCTATTAGTAATTGTACAAAATACGTATATGTGTATATACACTAAATTGATGTATATAAATATATACACTAAATAGATGTATATAAATATATTTTTTATACACCAAAATGCATATTTGTATATATATATCAATCAAATATTTATATATATATATATAATCAGAGAATGTACATAATGCCACACTTCTCAAGGTGATCCCAAATGAAGTAGCAGTTAGTTCCAATGAGTCCGGAGCAGTCCAAATAGCTAGAAACTACATAAAGAAGTTCAAGATCGGAGTTCGGCACGAAACCGAGACAAGGATACCAGGCTAATAAGAGAAAGGGTCGTTGTTCGTTATTAAGGTAACAACCTTAGTTAATGAAAATCATTTGAATCTATTTAAGCAATAATTATAATTTAAAAGTGTATTTATACAAATTTAGAATTTATGTAAAAGCCATCATATATTTTCATTTATAGTAAAAAATCAGTCACCGATCCAAATAACAAATTTTGAACTAATTTTATTATTGAAACTATATATTTTTTTAATAAATTATAAAAAAACCCCAAAAATTATTATATTTCACATAATCAAAAATCCTTATATATATACATAGCTAATTTTATACACTATAAACAATAAAACTAATTATATTTTATTTACTAAACTAATTACATGAAATTACTAAATTATTTACATGAAATTACTAAACTAATTATATTTATTTACTAAACTAAATAAAAACTAAACTAATTAAATATAAATTAACTAATTATATTAACTAAACTGATTAATAAACTAACTACTGGTTATAATTTAATTACTGATTAACAAATTAATTACTGATTAATCTAATATATAACTTAACTGATTAATAATTTAATTACTGATTAAGAATATAATTAACTAATCTAATTATAAGTTAAACTAATAAACACTACTCAGTTCAGTTCCCAAATCGAAAGAAATGGGAGAGGGAAGGGAAGAGCTCACGGCGGGGAGGGGTTTTCCGGCGTCGGCGGAGGAGCCTCGCCGGATCTCAGCTGTGGCGGATCTGCTCGAGGCGGCGGTGGAAACCCGAGAGCGGCGGCGGTCAAAGCTCGAGAGCGGCAGGTGTTCTCGGTTCCAGGCGGCGGGTGCTCGGTTCCAGGCGGCCGGTGCTCGGTTCCAGGCGGCGACAGCTGTCGAACTCGGCGGTGGTCGACGGATCCGAGGCGGCGGCGGTGAAACTCGAGAGCGGCAGCGGATCTGCTCGTCTCGTCGGCCACAGGTGCTCGACGCCGAGGAGGAGATCCCAATCGCCGGCAGCGGATCTGATCTAGGTTAGTGTTTTGGGTTCTGTGTCGTGGTGGATCTTGTCCGAGGCTGGACACGATGGTTGGGTGTACTGTGGTCGTGTCCGAGTGTTGGGCACGGGGTTTGAATGTACTGAGGTATGGGTGGATGTGTCCGGGTGTGTCGGACACGAAAATCTGGTTGTAATGTTGTAAATCTGGACACAGCAAATGAATGGATACGGTGGGACACCCGGGGTCGGACCCGAGGCCAACACGGCTGACACGGTAATGCTGGACACACGGGCACGAGCACACAAATCAATGGTGATGGCTTGTTGGCTTGGTGGAAATTTGTGAGGGCTAGCTAGGGTTTCTTGGGATTGGTGTGGGTGAGAGACTTTAAATAGGGAGAGAGGGTGTGGGATAAAGGGTGAGGATTGGCCCAATAATGAATGGCCCAGATTATATAAAAATGAGTTTTTTATGTGGAAAAAAATGAGGGTGTGAATGGGGGATGGCAACTTGTAAATTTTAAAAGAAAGATTATAATTTAAGAAAAAATATTTTAAGAGGCTTCCAAGGCTAACTGATTCCAAATTAGCTACTAATTAATCCATTTTGCAAAATCTTAGAAAGTATAAAATTTATTTATTTACTATCCCAATAAATATAAAATTTATTATATTTTATCAACTAGTCCTTCAAATAAATTTTTATTTAAAATAATAATTTTATGATTCAAGCCAATAAATATTCGAAGCTAGAGTATTATATTTACATCATTATTTATCTATTTATTTTATAAGAAAGCGGCATTTAGAAAAAATAATTTTTTATAAAAGATTTTAAATTACCTTCTAAAATCAAACATTGTTCAAAATCAAATACAAGAATTTAAGGAGAAAATATTTTTATAAACTTGATATTTAAAATAAATTAAAAATCTAATTATTTCGGAAATTGAAAATTGGAGGTTACATTAGCGCTAGCAGCTGTGCAGAAGGTATCGCTTGTCTAGTTGCAAATTATACCGTCTCATCCCTCCCCGCACCAGTTGAGCAGAGCAAAGGTATTCTCGAAGATAGACTTGAGGTCAGGTTACCATCAGGTGAAAGTGAAGAAGTGGATATTCTGAAGATAGCTTTTAGGATTCGGTATGGCCAGTTTGAGTTCATGGTGATGCCGTTTGGGTTGACCAATGCCCTGACGGTATTCATGAATCTGATGAACAAGGTGTTCCACCAGTATCTTGATAAGTTTGTGGTAGTATTCATTGATGATATTCTAGTGCATTCGAAGACCCCAGAGAAGCATGAGGAGCACCTGAGGATATTTCTAGAGACTCTCAAGAAGGATAAGCTTTATGGGAAGCTTTCAAAGTATGAGTTCTTCCTTGACAAGGTTGAATTCTTTGGTCATGTGGTGACAGAAGATAGGATCTTAGTTGACCCGAATAAGATTGTAGTAGTGAAGTCGGGGGCTACTCCAAGTACAGTGACAGAGATCAGGAGTTTTCTAGGGCTGGCAGCTATTATAGGAGATTTGTACAGGACTTCTCCAGGATTGCAAAGCCGATGACTAGGCTGGCCAGGAAGGATATAGATTTTGTCTAGACAGAGGGTTTTCAGTCCACTTTTGATGAGATAAAAAGGAGATTGACGACAACTCTTATTTTGATATTGCCATCGGGGTCAGGTGGATTCACTATCTATAGTGATGCTTCAGGAAAGGGTTTGGGTTGCGTTCTACAGCAGAATGGGAAGGTGATTACCTATGCTTCCAGGCAATTATGTCCTCATCAGAAAAACTACCCTACCCATGATTTGGAGTTGGTTGCGATCATATTTGCTCTGAAGCTGTGGAAACACTATCTGTTAGCCCAATATTTATATTAAGTTTTTGAATATGACTAATCGATTAAGTTTAGCATTATGGTAATCGATCTATCACTATATTATCTTCTACTTAAACTCAGCATTTCCAGATATATAATATTTGCTTTTGTATATTTTTTTGTTCGTCTAACATGTACTTACAGAAAGCAATAAGCAAGATCAGCAATGGGCATATGCTATATGACAATGAGCTAAAGACAATATTATACCAGAAGATTTTGTCCAACCGCCTATGACTTATCGTGGGGTTCGAGGGCGAAGCCCCTGAAAGGTATTTAGATTTTCAGATCTGGTTATCTTTAGACAACTGCCGTCAAGAAAAAAATATCTTCAAGTCAACAGATGTTTCAGAAGTTTGGCGTCATCAGTTCTCTTGGTTTTCATATTTAATCTGATATTTTATTTGAGTCTAGGATCGATGTAAGCTGAGTCGCACAGGCAAATCCATGTACCTATACCCAGACACCTAGTCCACTAAAATAAACCAAAGAACCTATCCATCAAATCAGGCCACATTCATTAACAAATTCTACCATACTTAGAAATCGAACTCGGTCCGAACTCATATCGAAATCGAACCGAACTCGGTTACCCTTTTGGTATTAAATCAACTAATTCAATTAGCTCCTGATTTTATGGCTCATCAGATGAAAATTTGAACTAAACTTCATCCAAATTTTGGCCAAATTATGTTTTCCTACACACTATAAATAGGATTAGAATTCTACATTTCTACTCACTCAACGATTCTTAATCTTCTATCCTAATGTGAGCAAACATATAAGCCTTAACTTTTTCATCTCCAAGAGCAACTCCCTAGCCTTTCTAGTGCCAAGTGCGGTCTCGATCTAAAAGTCTTCAGAGTTATAAAAATCTTAGTTCTATCAGTTACTCTCTATCTCTCTCTCTTTCTCTCTAGTTGTGAAGTTGCGAGACTTCGGATCAAATCTCGTGGTGTAAAAAAGTCGACAAGCATTCGGATCAAAGCTTGTGATTCACTATTGGTGATTATAGTGGATAAAACTCTGATCTTGAGTTCTCGGGACTGGACTAGTCCTCTCAGAGGAAAACTACTATATATAGTGGTATTTGTGTTTGCTCTCTCTTACTCTTACTGCTTTATATTACTGTCTTGCATATATACGGCTAGTTATTTACTGCCTTCACTCTGCTTAATTTTAAATTAGGTAGATTATTCTGCTGTACTCTATTTATCCCCCCTCTAGAGTTGTCTTACGGTCCTTCACTATTTGTACGGACAGCATGTGGAGATCTTTATAGACCACAATAGCTTGAAGTACATGTTTATAGAGAAAGAGCTGAACATGACACAACGGAGGTGGTTGGAGTTGATGAAGGACTTTGACATATCATTGCAGTACCGTCCAGGAAAGGCCAACATAGTCGTTGATGCCTTGAGCAGGTATCCAGTGGCTATGTACTTGATGACAGACAGATATTTATTGGCTGATCTTGAGAGCTTGGGAATTGAGATGCTAGTTCCTGGTGTCAAAATACTTATATAGGGATTGCAGATACAGTCTGAGCTAATGGACAGTATCAGGGCTACCCAGTATGATGATGAGAATCTGAGGAGCATCATAGCACAAGATCGGATAGAATTATCAAAGGAATTCACTATTGCTGATGATTGATCATTGCGGTACGGTACCAAACTATGTATGTCGAGTGGGGAGGTGTGTAAGGAGGTTCTCTAGGAGGCACATCAATCTCAGTAGTCTATTCATCCAGTTACCAACAAGATGTATAGAGATCTGAAGGAGCATGAGTGGTGGTGTGAGGTAGCACGCTTCGTATCTAGGTATTTAGTGTGCCAGCAGGTAAAGGCGGAGAGGCAGAGGCCAGGTGTTTTACTTCAGCCTTTACCCATTCCAGATTAAAAATAGGAGAATGTTACCATAGATTTTATTTTGGGGCTTCCGCGTTCTCCAGGAGGAAAAGACTATATTTGGGTCATCGTTGACAGGTTGACCAAATCGGCCCACTTCTTGCCATTAAAAGTTACTATGTCTACGGAGAAGCTAGCAGAGATGTATGTGTAACATATTTTCAAAGTATATTGAGTTTCTGTGAGCATCGTCTCGGATCATGATAGTTGCTTCACATTCCACATCTAGAAAAATGTTCAGGCTAGCTTGGACACCCAGCTAAAGTTTAGTATCGCATATCACCCCCACACAGACGGACAGTCGGAGGGGACTATGCAGACTCTTGAGGATATGCTTCACACTTGTGTTTTGGATTTCTAAGGCTCTTAGGAGGATTCTTCACCTAGTAGATTTTCTTACAACAATAGTTACCAGGCCAGTATTGAGATATCACCATTCGAGGCTTTATATGGACAGAGGTGTCACACTCCTCTATCTTGGGATGATGTTGGTGAGAGTGCCTTGTTTGGACCAAAGATGATTATCGATGCAACTGAGAAGGTGAAGCACATTAGAGATAGACTTTGGATAGCGCAGGACAGAAAGCAGCATTGGGCCGATAGTCGCCGGAGACCCTTGGAGTTTGAGGTATAGGTTTTGTTTGTATTGCTTGTTATTGCTTTATTTTAGGTTGAGTGTTAAGGCCGTAATTTGTTCTAGGTAAGTGATCTGGTATTCTTGCGAATTTTTTTGAAATGGGACACAATTTGCTTTTGTGGAGACAGGAAGCTTAGTCCACGGTACATCAGACCCTTCGGTTGCGAGGATCGGTGCAGAGTTAGAGACGGTAGCTCAGTAGGAGACGGTACCGAAAGATGATCATTTAATTGCAGATATTTAGACTATTGGATTGGTTATGTCTCAGTTTAGACTTTTGGCATATATTATATTTGAGACTATTTGGTTAGTCTATTACACTTGGATATAAGATGTATTTATGACTCTGATTTATTTTTTCTTCTATTCCATATCATGCTACAACTTCCTCTAATGTGATTGAATATTGAGTATTATTTTGTCCTCCAATTGGAGTTTAGATATCTTGACAAGTACTTATATATTATGTGAGATGTTAGATAGTATTGTTGACCTAGACAGCATTCTACCGTCGATATTGCAGCATAGGCTGGATGTACCCACGATCTCGTACCCTTATACCGAGTGCGGGTTGTGACATATTTTTATGATGGCGCATGCAGGTCCAGATAGTAGTACTCAGACTTAGAGTATTACTATAAGCCTGCTATAGGATATAGGATATATGATATAGCATATAGGATATAGGATGAGAAGATGCTCAATCACAACTAAGAATATCTCCAATCTATTGAATTTATTATCTTTACTATTCTGAATAATTATTTTCTTTGAAATATTATTGTCCTTCCTTGAGGTTATCGTATCTTGCGCAATATTGATACCTTTGTTTGAATCTGTCTTTTGGATGCCGAAGACTAGATTCCAGCGCTCTGGAGCAGTTTTAGCGAGGTCGGTTACTTCTCCACCTCCTTCAACTCAGAGGGTTGCCTCACCTGTCCAGGTGGGAGCTTCAACAGCTTTTGGGGGTGTGGCTCCACTAGTTCAGAGGACTGTTCCAGCAGTCGCGGAGGACCTTCCACCCCCACCACCCATGCTAGTAGACGAGTGTCACGACCCACACCTGGATATTCGGTTACGAGTACGTGGGTACATCCAGCCTACGCTATAGCATCGGTGGTAGAACGCTATTTGGGTCAATTCTAACTAACTAACTAACATCTCAACAATATATATATATGGTACCTGTTAATCATCCCTACTCCAAACAAAGAAAATATGGTATCTCATAATTGTAACTATACTCAATCATATGCAAACTAAGGAAGATAAATCACGAATGGAATAACAAAGAAAGAATCAAGATATAATCCACAAGTCTAAAATAATATACATGCCATGAATCTCAATAAAAGTCTAATACAAGTCCATCAAAATAAACTAAACCTCCTCAGGCTCTGGAACTAAGTCCTCCTGGTGTATAGGAGTATCCTCTAATGGTAAGCCCTCCTATGGCCCATAGAATATAGGACACTGATCTATGAGCCAATTATCTAGAAAATATATTCAGTCAGGATTGGAGCGAAGTACATACCACTTAAAGAAGATTCAAATACATTATCGAGCATATAAAACAGATAATAGAAAAGAATACAAGATAACAAAATATCTAAATGAAATAAACTAGAGTGAACATGTAATGTACTGAAATGAAGAACAAGCAATATGGATATCTATAATATGAAGGAATAACTAAAATCTAACTAATATGCCTTGGAATACAAGTTCATTATGTGATCGGTTTAGGTTGAACACGAATACAATAGGGTAACACAATTACAAGTATGGTATATAATCGACATGTACACGAATACACTGGGGCTTTGATCAAATAATTAACTCCTACTCCCCTATCCCCAACTAATACTAATAGATCCAATCATGACACGTTATAAGCACGAATATGGGCACACTGAACACGAGTACACGAATATAAGTACACTGAACACGAGTAGTGTGTGAATACAAAATATAAATAATTAATACCCAATACACAAGATGAAATACATATGAAGGAGTACCCGCTGAATACGGTAGGGGATAACATCTTCTGACAGGATCCATGTACTACCAGTCCGTAAAACTACTGTATCGGAATCAAGTATACTGTTACAGAACATGATATATATACCCTATTATGAAATAAAAACTAACAGAGAAATGTACTCGCCTGAGGTCCAAAGTAAGGTGTGTCTCTCGATGCACAAGCTGTTGTCACACAGACCTATATATGGTATATTGCATTAATACAAGGTTTTGGAATAAAAATAAGTTAGACTAGTTCAATTCTAGGTCATAAAGCCATTTCTAAGTCAAAATAGTCAAACTAGGTCAACTCTAGGTCAAACTAGTCAAACTTGGTCAAACTAGTTATTTCTAGGTTTTATGAGTCCAACTCTAGGATTTTAGGTCTATAGACTATGTAACTAGGCCACACTAGCTAAACTAAGATATTGGATACAAATAAAGCACTGTATCATAGGATACGCAAGTTTTTTGATATGAAAATACTAATTTATATATATACAAGAGAATACATATAGTAATCTTAGCTAACTAGTGCAAAGTGGATACCTTCGCTTTGAACCAATGCGTATCTTACCACATACACACCCATCTTGATACTCAAACCCAATACCTTGAGTATCCACCAATACCTTGACATTACCTTGGTATCACAAGGCAATTCAAATCCTAATAGATAGTTAACTACCCAATAAACTAAACTATAACTAACATTAACTAAACTACTACAATACTAACTTACTATTAACTTACCAATATATATATATATATATATATATATAGTTACTAGTAAACAAGTATATATATACATATATCTAACTACTAGATAACAATATGTATATATAACTATCTAGATAGCAATATGACTAACTAGTTAAATATATACACATATAACTAACTAGAGTAATATGCAACTAGCTAACTAAACTAACTTAATAATAACTAACTAACCCTCAACCTTAACTAGCTGTCCCTGTTGCCTGTCGTTGCTGCTATGTTTGTTGTATGCTTGATGTGCACTGCTGTAGTTGGTGCAGGGGTTGTTGTAATGATGCTGAAGTTGTTGCCTGCTAGCTGATGTGGTTTTTGAAGCATTATTGCATTTGTTGTGCAGTGCTTCAGTTTGCTACTTGTTCTTGCTACAGTGCATGCCTTGGCTGCACACTGCTGCATGCTTGCAGCTGCTGCTCATTGTTGTGGCTGCTGCAGCATGCTGCTGAGCAACTGCTTTGCTGCTACTCGATGTTGTTGACTTGCTACACACACTGCTGTAGTTGGCTTTGCTGAAACTACTATGGCTGCTTTTTCATACTGCTTTGCTATCACTGCCCCTTGTATTCTGTTTGCCCGATCCCCTTCTCACACACACTCACTCACTTTGCACACACACACACACACACACACATATATAAACATATATACATATCAATACATATATAGATATACACTCATATGAAATTATCATATATATATATATATATATATATATATATATATACAAATATACTCACACATATATATATATATAACCCTCTATGTATATATAAAATCACATACATACATATATATATCCTTATATACATATCTATATAATACTATAGATATATATACACATATACACATATCTCTACACATATACATATATCTATATATACATAACCAAACAATTATATAATATATTATTCTAATAGATAATACCAAGTCAACTTGAATTGAGGTACAATAAACAAACACGTAGAGTGCACTGTACCTGTATCACACTTATTCTATTATACGCTTGCGATACAGCTCTACCACACAACCAAACGTATCCCGAAGGACACGAGTAAGTCTAAAATAATAATATGAACAATACGAAGAACTAATTACTCAACTACGTATCTATGTCATGATATGACATGCATAAAGCCCCATGTCAGAGGAAAACTCCCAATTTAACCCGTATCTCTAAATTGTCGGGATATGTCCTACACGTATCCAATTATGGATACGATACTAGTCACACACAATCAAACAAATGTTAATTTTGTCTAATTGACCAATTGACAAACACAAGATGTGCCAATCTCGAAATTCTCCTAAAATTGACACAAAATACCACATAACTTTCTCCATAGGCCTCCTATGAAACTAATTTCAATTCCTATGGATAGCCTTAGCATATGGGATGGTTTCTTATGGTTAAAAATACATATTTAGAGTCTAATTATAGGGGGCAACTGAATTGTACCTATTGGAAGATGAATTCCCAATAAAATTTTCAAATTGAGTGAAAGTAGCCTCTAACTTATAGATCCTTCCTTCTCCTTATAGATCCTTACTTTCTTCTTGTAGATCATTGTTCTAATAGCATCCAATAAAGAATAGGAAAGTAATTAGGAAAAATTTGAGTAGAAATTAGTGTAGGAATAAAAATTAAAAGAGAAAAATTCTAGATCTAGATTTAGAATAACAAATGAGAAGAAAGAGAGTCTCTCTCCTCCCTATGGTGGTCGGCCCCTTGCCCCTCCTCCAAGCTACTATGGAATATCCAAAATACCCCTTGGGGCCTCTCTTGGAGAAATTAATTAAGGAGGAAAGGTTCTAGTCTAATTGGTTTCACTAATTAATTCATCCTCCGAATGAATGAGCTTACTATTGGGCTCAATTCTAACTAGAATTAAATATTCATCCCTAGATCTAAACTAAATGCCACGACCCGCACCCGAAAAATCGAGCATGAGTCATGGGTACATCCAGCCTATGCCACAGAATCGGCTGTAGAACGCTGTCTAGGTCCGTTCTAGGTCACAATATCTATATCTCACAATGATCAGTCAATATAACCTCTCCAAAAGAAGGACAACCACGCAATATATGTGAATACTCAATCACAATAACTAGGGGAAGAGTAAACCACGATAAGATATCACAAAGAAACAAGAATCAAAGAGCAAGAACAATATCCAAATATACAGTCCAAGTCTATAGTCTACAACATATCACAGCAGCAAAATAATAAATACAGTCATCCAGAATAACCAATTGGGAAAAATCCAGAAACCCACCTAGCTAACTAAGGTTCTAATGGCGTCTCCTCGACGGGCTCCTCCTCAATCTTCGGGTCACAACACTCCTCGACACCAGGCCCATAGAATGTCGGGAAAAAATCTTTAGGATCCTCTAGAAAAAATATGTCCAGTCAGGACTGGAGTAAAGTACATAAATCTGAAAGCAACTCCAACTGCATGGTAAGGTGTATATGACTAGCAATAGAAAAGTATACAAGATGCACAGGAAAGTAAATACATGGTAGAAGAGATAAAGTAACTGTAATATAAAACTGGGGAAACAATACATGTAGTAGAGAAGTAACTGCATGTGAGAAAATAGGAATACTAGCTAAGTGCCTTGAGCACAAGTTCGTTATGTGATCGGCTTAGGTTGCACAGAATAATCTACGATAACTCCGTTATACGTGAGTTGCATAACCGACATACACATGAATATTGTTTGGCTTTGATCACATAACCAACTCCTACTCCCCTCCCCCACTAATACTCTTGGATCCAACCATGACACGCTACGTACATGATAAATAACTCATGCACCTGAAGGCGAGAGCACACGAAACACATGATAGCACATGAGAATCAATATCCGAAGCACATGATAAAATATACGTGATAGAGTACCCGCTGAACACGGTAAGGGGAATAACATCTCATGACGGGATCCAATTAGTACCATCTCGTGAAATAATGTGTCAGAATCAAGTATTACAGTTCTAGAACAGGTGTTATATACACTATCATGAAATGGAAATAATCAGAGGTAGGTACTCGCCTGACGTCCTGAGCAACTGGTGACGATCGAGATCCGGACTGGCGTCGCAAGAACCTATTGTGAAAATCAAGGTTAAATAGGGTTCTAAAGAGTTAACTAAAAATAAGCTTGTAGGGTTATTCTAGGTCGAACGGGTCAAATCGGTAAAATTTGGGTCAAAAAGTCAACATTGGGTCCAAAAAGTCAACTTAGGGTCAAAACTAGGTCAAACGTTGACTTTTGCGGTCAACGTGGGCAATTATGGTCAACTCTAGGTCAAACTAGGGTGCCCCTAAAATTCTAGGTCAAAACTAGCTCATTAAGCTAGAAAACCCTCAAACTCGCCTCCTTGAGATACCGGGATACCCTTGGTATCCGATACCTCGACCTAAGCTACACATCCCGTCTATACCCACTAAAACATATGCTAACACGCGTAAATATATACACCAATACATATAAAAGCAACTATAATCATATTCCTAGGCAAACGCTCAAAAACCTCGCCTTGATACTCAATACCTTGGGTATCTCAAAGTATTGAGATACCTTGATATCTCAAGGTATTGGATGTCCACTACCTTTCTCTAACACTACTCATCTAGCTACTATATATATATATTACACATAAGCATATATACTTAGATATCTCTATATAGATAACCACACATACACAATATATATATATATACCCATACTCATAAATATATATCTAACTATATATATATCTACTTATACTAATCTAAGCATATATAAATCTAATCTCCCTACCTCTCTCTCATTGTTGCTGCTACTCAGTGTTATGCTAACTGCTGCTGCGGCTAGTGCTACTGTTGATGCTTGAACTGCTGCTGCGGCAACGCCAATACAATGCTGGCTGCTGCTGCTGCTATGCCAAGCTGCTGGCTGCTGCTGTTACTGCAGCAATTGCTGTTGCCCCTGCTATCTTCCTTTCTTCCCATCTCGTTACTGCTATCGCTACACATGCTGCATTTGCTGCTGCTGCATATACCGTATTCTGCTGCTGCAGCAACTCTTAGCTGCCGCTGCCTCGCTGCAATGTTGCTGTAGCTGCACTTGCTGGCTGCACCTCCCATCTGCAGCTGAGGCAGTTATTACCTGCACTGTGCTGCTCTCTGCACCCGCTGCTCTTCCCTGCTCTCGCTGCTCGTTGCCACCTCGCTGGCACTGCTGCAGCTGCCCATACACCTCGCTGCTGCAGCTGCTCTTGGCTGCTGCTGCGCTTGCTGCACTGTGCTGGTCCCCCCTCGACACACCACACACACACACACAAACACGCATATATATATATATATATATATATATATATACACACAAACATATAAACATATATATATATACACACACTACCGTATATATATACACACACTTATACACCTATATATATAGGTACACACACATACATATATATATATAAACACCCATATGTATATATATATAAACACACTCTACATATATATATATACACATACTCATATATATATATATATATATATATACAAATACACAAACACACTCATATATATATATTCAAACACTCATATATACATATACAAACATATATATATATATATATATATATATATATATATATATATATATATATATATATATATATATATATATATATATAAACTCATATACATATATACATACACACACATATGCACAAACACACACACTAACACACAATACACACAACACCCCACCAACACACGCACAACCACCCAAACACCAATAAACACATATAAATATATAAAATATAGCCCGAGAACTCTAGCACACACTACCCGAAGCTAAACCAACCCGCGCATAAGCCCGAAACCTATAAACCAAGTCGAAATGGCCATTCGGTCATTTTGACGAACACGTGGAGTGCGGTTCGCGAAACCTCGTGAAACGCACACCAAACCTACTCAGAATCGGCCAAAAATTTATCCACGAGTTCTAATCGAGGTCTAGAACCTAGAAAAAAATACTAACTCGCCGATTCTAGGTCTGTGACAAAAATGCACACGCACATAGATCCTACGACTATGAAAACCCCCCAAATCGCCCGAAACGCCCAAATCTCCGCGACACGACCTCACGTGTCCGAACGGAGATACGTACTTACCCCCAAGACACCTAAGCACATCTACCTAGGTCCGTCTATCCTAGAGCATCACCCAAAATTAGGCCAATCTCGGATTTTACCCAAAATTGACACAAAACCTAATGTCAAAGTCTCAAAAAACAGCCAAACAAGTTCTAACTTCCTCCCACGGGTAGCCTTAAGGTCTAAGAAGGTTCTAAACTACTAATTACACTATATAATAGCAGCCACTAAGAGGAAAGTTAGGGTTTACCTCTTGAAAGTTGGAATCCTAAGGCCAAAGCCTCCAAAACCCTTGAAATCACCACCCTCAAGCCTCCAAGCCAAGCCTCTATACTAAGTCTAGGCTCCACATACCTAGGTTAGGAAAAATATAGGGCTAGGGTTCACAAAAATGGAAGAATAGAAGAAGGAAGAGAAGAAAAGGAGAACTTACTTACTTGAAATGAGAAATTGGAAGAAAGAAAGAAGAAGAAAAAAAGTGGAGAGTGGAGAAGAAGAAGAAGAAGAAAATGAAATGGAGGAAGAAGAGGTTCTGTCCAGGTGCATAAAGTAGGGTTAGGGGGGCCGGCCAAGTATATAGAAATAGGTTACATAATGCAAAATAACTAAAAAGCCCTCTCCTTTAGTCATGCAACTTGGGTTTAGGTTTAGGGTTCACTAAACACACTCTAACTAATCCAAAATAACCCAACTAACTAAATAAAAATATAATAACTATTCTAAACCCAAAAATGAGTCTGACAAAGGTGTTGGTTGGGTCTGACATGGGTCCACTAGGGTCTAACATAGATCCAGACTAGCCAAAACCCTAAAACAACCAATAGAAAAATAATACAACCAACAATTAAATATAAATATAATTATTTATGATCAATACACAATTACCAAATAAAAATTAAAAAAATCCTATTTTCTAGAATTGGGTAGTGACAAGCCTACCCTCCTTAAACTAATTTCGTCATCGAAATTAAAAGACGAAACTAGGACATAAATGCAAGGAAAAAAAAAGAACCATACCTCAGGGCTCGAAAAGATAAGGGTATCGCTCGCGCATTTCATCCTCCCTCTCCCAGGTCGACTCACCTGGAGAATGATGCCTCCACGTGACATGAACCAAGGGAATAGTTTGGTTCCTCAACACCTTCTCCCGTCGATCCAGAATCTCCACCGGCTGCTCTGGATAGTTAAGAGTAGGGCCCACCACGATCTCTGAGTGATCCAATACGTGACTGGAATCCGCCAAGTACCGTCACAACTGCGAAACGTGGAACACATCATGAACTCCCTCTAGCGTAGGCGGCAAATCTAGCCTATACGCCACAGTGCCGACCCTCTCAAGGAGGCTGAAGGGTCCGACGAAACGTGGGCTAAGCTTCCTGCCTCCACCGAAGCGAATAGTGCCTCGCGTCGGAGAAATCCTCAGAAACACCAGATCACCAACCTAGCACAAACAAGGTCTCAGCACTTAATCTAAAACAAGCAATCATAAGCAAACACAAGAACAAAATCTAAATTCTAAGCTATACCTCAAACTCCAAAGGTCTCCGGTGGTTATCGGCCTAATGTCGCTGCCTGTCTTGCGCCACCCGAAGTCTATCTCTAATGAGCTTGACCTTCTCCGCCGTATCAACCACCATCTTCGGGCCAAGCAAAGCTCTCTCTCCTACATCATCCCATGATAACGGAGTACGATACCTCCATCCATATAATATCTCGAATGGTGACATCTCGATACTGGCTTGGTAGCTGTTGTTATAAGCAAACTGTACCAAGTGCAAGTGATCCTCCCAAGAGCCTCTGAAATCCAGAACACAAGTGTGAAGCATGTCCTCAAGTGTCTGAATGGTCCTTTCTGACTGACCGTCTGTCTGTGGGTGATATGCAATACTAAACTTGATCTGGGTGCCCAAGCTAGCCTGCAGACTCCTCCAGAAATGCGAATTAAAGCGACTATCCCGATCTGATGCTATGCTCACAGGAACTCCATGTAGTCTGACTATCTGGCGCATATAAATCTCTACTAGTCTCTCCGTAGACGTACCCACTTTGAATGGTAGAAAGTGGGCCGATTTGGTCAACCTGTTGTAGAAGCATAAAATACGCCGGGGAATTATACGCTTATTATATAGTAAAAACCTCCAACATACATGAAGTCCGCGTAAAACAGGGTCTCAGAGCCGTTTGGCATAAAACATAGGCTTCGGAGTTGTCCGCCTAAAACAGAGCCTCAGAGCCGTTTGGCGTAAAGCAAAGCGTCAGAGCTGCCCGCGTAAAGCAGCGCCTCAAGGCTGTTTTGGCGTAAAAAGGTTGCTATACCTCCCTGCGTAAAGCTTAAAATATGTTTGTCTTTTAATGCAGTGTAAAGTTGTACGAAGAACTCTTCGTATTCCTCGGATGAATTTGTCAGACAAAATAATGAACCTGACTCCTGACAAAAGTACTGCACGATGATCGAGAGGACGGCTGTGATGATAATTTTGCACAGAGACCCAGGCTTTCGTTTAGTGATATATTCTTGATACAAGTTATTTTTACGCATTCAAAGAATACGGTGCCTATTTTATATGAGCAGAAATGAGTTTTTACGCTCAAGATAAGATGAAATCAGACGCCACGTCAAAAGCTGCTTCTCTTAGAGAACTCAAGGCAAATCTCGGCATTTAATGCACGAGATTGAGGCATATCTCTGCATTTAATGCACGAGATTTCATTCTATTTTTAAAATACTTGTCATGACTGGGAAAGCTAAGACTGGGACTAATACGCTCACATCACCATCCTTATATTTTACGCCAACCAGGCTATTTTCAACTATAAGGAGTACGTCGTATTCTATCTCCTCGAAATACGCCAACTCGGCTACATCTGCAGAGGTATGTGATAAGGCTATTTATCCCAAAATACGCTCAAGACCTCAGTCGTGATGGATAATTGGCTATTTTACGCTGGTTATCTATTATTCATGCATCTTCAAGTTTTTGCAGAGTATGGCTTTTACGCCAAAAAGACAATTATTTGGCTTTTACGCCAACCCTCTTTACGCAGGGACAGTTACCTACGTAGCTTGCATGACATGATATTCGAGAAGCAGTTATACGCGTTATCTCATTAAGGAATACGTATCATACGCATATTCAGAAGATAATTGGAACATTGGGTAACAGTTATCATAACCGCAGCGTAAAAGAAGTCTTCTCCGCAGCTTGGCTTTTATGCCAATAAGACAATTATTTGGCTTTTATGCCAACCCTCTTTATGCAGGGACAGTTACCTACGTGGCTTTCATTCCATGATCTTCGAGAAGCAGTTATATGCGTTACCTTATAATGGGACACGTGTCATACGCAGATTCAGAAGATTGTGGGAACGTAGGTAGCAATTGTCATAACCTCAGCGTAAAAGATGCAACTCTCTTCACAATTTGGCCTTTTATGCCAACCTAGACAGTTATGTCATGAATCTCTATAAATAGAGAACCCTGGTCACAGAGAACAAATACACACAGATAGAGACCAGAGAGGGCATAATTAGAGATCAGAAAGAGAGAGCACAAACAAAGAGTGTTGGTTGACAACTTTGGCAACGAGAATTCAATCCTAATTGCAACCTTTGAAGCTTCTTCTTCTTCTTCTATAGTACTTCTTTATCATCGTGTGGTCCAAGGGACAAAGTGATCGACCGCAGATCAGACTCCTATAGCAATACTTCCCAAGAATCATTTTATTGTACTTAAGATCCTCGTATATGATTAATTGTACTCCTTTTTTCTAAGTTTGCAAGCAAATGTTTCGTATAAACCTCTTGGTCTAAATCCCGCAAACAAGAAATAGCGACTCTGCTGGGGACGACTTTCTCCTCTGACGAGAAAGCAATTGCTCAATACGATGTTGTATCCGTCAGATCGATGAAGAAGACTTTGGTCATCCAGTTCGACCAATCTGCCTATGAAGATATGCTTCATGCAGGGGGTGGCTCTCATTCCTCCTCTGTCCAGAACAACAAGAATCTGCGTAAAGTATGGATGCCTAAGACGTCCCCTACCCTTCCAACAAGCTCTCTCTCACTGATCAACAAGGTTGTGACAGCACAGCCTGTACGCCCTGTGCGTAAACCTTCATCTCCCGTCTGTGACGTGGCAGATAAGACTTCTGGCAATGCTTCAGTGCCATTCCAGAAGTCTCAGACGCGCCATGTGCGTAAAACTTTGTCTCCCGTCTGTGATGTGGCAGATAAAACTTCTGGCAGTACCCCAGGGCTAATCCAAAAGTCTCAGATGTGCCTTGTGCGTAAAACTTTGTCTCCTATCTGTGACATGGCAGATAAGACTTCTGGCAGTGCCCCAGTACCAATCCCGAAGTCTCATAGGTGCCCTGCATGTAAACCTTCGTCTTACGTTTGTGACGTGGCAGACAAAATTTCTAGCAAGGCCTTAGTGCCAAATCGGAAATTTTAAACGAACCCTGCACGTAAAAATATATCTCTCGTCTATGATGAGGCAGATGGGCCCTTTGATCACATTAAAGGAAAGCAAGTGGCAAATCCTTTAACCTCTAAGCTGTTACGCCCGCAAAAGAAGAGAGTTCCCACTCTCCAGATTACGCGTGGCGCTGAAGGCCGGTTGAGGACTTTCCCTGTTTTACACGAACCTGTGCAAAACTCCAAATTATGCCAGGATAAGCCTGTCCGCGTAAAGAAGACCCATTTTACGAGAAAATGTGCTTCTCAAACAGATGATGGATCGTATGCTACTCACATGGGAGAACTGTTGTATTCCTATGGCAGAGAAAGGGTTATGGTTCCTAATCTCCACGCTCCTACTGATGTAAAAAGTCAGAATAAGCCTTCTTCTTCTTCTGGTAATCCCCCTGATTTGCGTGATTTCTTGATCCAGAAACGCAAAGATAGGGGATCTCCAAATATGTCTATTACACCCCCTAGAGAACATTGTTGTAATAGTCATAAGGTTGTAATCAACTATTGCTGTTCTAAAGCAAAACGGCCAATTTTCGATCGGTTGAATTACTCTTTGTTATTACAGGAAGAAGAACCAACATTTGCATCAGTAAACATGGCTTCGCATATTCCTAGAGAAAGGTCGAGTTCAAGGCGTCATCCCTCTAGAACTCCAAGTTAAAGGAGAGTTGACAGGCTGATAGAGACTTTTGAAGAAGATATTTTTCGAAACACTCGCTCGAGATCATGACAATCAACTTCATATTCTTCAGATTCTGACACTGGGGGTCGCCATCTTTCTGAATTTGATGCTGAAAGTATAGATTCGATCTCTAAAGAGATCTATACTAATCCCTCAGTGGCATCCCGAGAAATGGGAGTTTATGCTGTTGGAGATGAACATGAAGAAGCTTCCCCATCAGGAAGTACTGAACAACGCATCGCTGTATTGGAGGCATCACTTAAAGAGATGCATACAATGATAGAGGGTATGTGCCAAATGATGGTGGCTCAACATACAGCCACAATAGCTCAAACACCTGTTCCTCCAACTTGACTACGTGTGGGGATAGACATACCACCATCCAATGCAAGCCAAGAGCCTGTTCAAAACCAAGAGTCAGCTGCTCCTCCACCTCTTAATTCGGAGAATGTATTACCTCCTGTTGGAGTTATAATACATCCAATCTCTTACCTTTCTGCTGCCCCTCTCCCATCTAAAGACCCGATACAAGCAGTTCGGGAATTGAAAGCCCAATTTGATGCCTTGAAGCATAAAGATCAGCTCAAGAAGTTTGGAATTAACTAACCATATCCAGCTGTCTGGGATGAGATCCCTTTTCTCTCAAAATATAAACCACATGCTATGATTTTGTTTGAGGGAAAGACTTCACCAAGCCAGTATTTGAATTACTTCAGCATGATGACGGTATTGTTACAAGGAAATAATGCCCTTCTCACTAGAGTATTTAAAGGCTGTCTGTCTGGAGTAGCTTACCAATGGTATCGTAGTCTATCTGACAACTGCATTACTTCTTTTGAAGACTTCAAGACTTTATTCTTCGTTCGATTCTACGAGGGAGGAATGGACATGTCTATGTCATCACTCATTGAAGTAAAGCAGAAGGAAAAAGAAAACGTTTGTACATTCATTGAACGCTTTCGTCAGGCTACTTTACAGATGCCTCCTGGAGTTCCCGATTTTGCCTTGGTGGATATTTGCAGAAAGAATCTTCTTTCACTGATCTCATTCTTCACGGGACCATATCAGTTCCATGATTGGCCCCCATTTATCATATCGACAGTAGCCGCTGAAGATAACAGTCGGAAGGCTCGTGACAACGGAATCATAATCTCTACCTCTGATAGAGGGAAGCGGTCATCCTCCAATAATGACCATACTCGTAGTTCAAAAGGAAAGGAGGCCCTGACAATCAATACGTCCAGGCAAAATACTCCGGTAACTACGCAGACGAATCCTGGAACTTCCAGACCTAAAGAAGAATATTCTTTTGATGACGACGATATCCCAAGCATTTTCAATTGTCTAGTCAAAAGTGGCAAGCTTACTCTACCAGAGATAAAGCGTCCAAATAAAGTTGGTAGTATGAATAATCCTAAGTACTGCATTTTCCACAGATACGTACATCACCCCACAAAGGCGTGCTATGTACTGAAAAGGAAAATTCAGGAGTTGATCGACGCCAAAGTCATCACTTTGCGTAACAACGAGAAGACGATCACTGCAAATATGATCTCACTCTAATTTGGCAATTTTCCCTCTCAAGAGGTACCGGATGGTATGGAACCTATTCCACGGACAATGATGGATATTGTTAATCTCCCTCCTGCCAGGGGTCAAAATCAAAATTTTGTACCCCTAACTACCTAGCGTGGAGAGATCATGTGGGTTCACCCTGATCTAGTATCAAAACTTAAGGAAGAGACTAAAGCTGCTAAATCCAAGTCTACGAAGAACTCAAGATGTAAACTATGCCATATGGTTGGAATATCCCCGGCATCGGAGGCATAGGCTTTAGCAACCGAAATACGGTCATGGAAAGCCTACCTCAAAGAATATGGAGGGAACCAGGAGGAAGCAACGGCAGACACTTCAGCTACCAAACCTCCAGAACCTAAACCTGTTATACCAGAGGCAGGTCCTTCCAAACTAACTCCTGTGGACAAAGGTAAACAAAAGGAAGTTTGTTTCGATAAACCTCTGAAGAATATTCAAAACAAAGGTTTAGAGAAACCATATAACTTCGACATCTTAGCTCAGTTGGCTAATACTCCAGCCAGATTGTCCATTTTTGAGCTACTTCGGCTATCCAAAGATACTCATTAAGCCTTGAGTGAAGCATTAATGCAAGCAAATGTATGCTTAACTCTGCTCAAGTCCCCTGATAAAGAGCCTATGGCATGTCCTCAATGCCATAGTGTGATGGAAGTGGTCCCTAACATCACTTTCACTCAAGAGGACATGTTGTTGAAACATAACAAATACGACATGACTCTTTCTTACACAGGATACATTGGCTCCATTGAGGTAGACCGGATTCACATAGATCCGGGATCGTCGATCACTATTATCCCTCATAGTCTGCTAAGACCATTGAGAATTCCTACCAGTGAACTGGCTTATACTACCATTGGGGAAGATTCGTCTGAGGATCCAGATTGGTGATCTTAGATCATTAGCTACATGCTACGTCATTGATTCAAAGGTATCTTACAATATTCTGTTAGGTAGACCATGGATCCATAATCACAATATTGTTCTTTCAACTCTACATCAATGTTTCAAATATATAGATGCTTAAGGAACGATGAAGACAGAATTCGCTGATCTCAATCCGTTCAAAGGGGTTAAATCTTACTATTCTGATGCCATGTTGTACACTCAAGACTACATAGAAGAGGTGTCAGGCAAAATGGAGGAAGAATCCCACCAGGAGCCCGGAGAACCATCTGCTGAGCAACCTTTGTCGATCCAAGTAAAACGGCGGGTTACCCGTCCAAAAGTCTCGGAACCTATGACTATTCACTTGGGCACAACAAGGTCGGGAGGAGGAAATGATCCTTTAGTGATCGATCTAAACAAGAAACCTCCACCTTTGGTTATTGACCTTAGGCGTGACAAGCAGCTATCTGATGTAAATAGGGACGCATTTGCTGTTGATAATAAAGATTCTCTTTTCCAATATACTGACGCCCAATTTCCTAATCAGGAATCTTCTCCACAGAAAGATATAGAAACCATAGCACAAAAATTCTTGGAAGCTATAGACATCTATCATCCATATGTGTGGGAAGTAGCATCAACATCTAATGTTGTCACGACATATAGGCCACATGAAGATTCTATCATTATTGTTCCACCTACTCGCAAAAATCAACATCCAATAGTCTTCGGTCGAATGCGAAATAGACCGATTGTACAAGAGGATTCTCCCGAGTCTGATGTTGGAAAAATGCAAATCCACAGATATAGCCCACAGGCTTTAAAGATTATGCAAAATATGGGCTATGATTTGAAGGTGGAGCCAGGCCTCAACTATGGAAAAGGCAGACGAATGCCACTATATGGTGATCCTTACCGTCAATGAACTCATTTTGGGTTAGGGTACACCACATCTCTTGCAACTTCAAATAACTCTGAGTCAAGTGATGAGACCATCTCCTCTTCTCAAGATGATTTGTCATCCTTCGATTCAGATGATGAGTTCAAACTGGCAATATCAGTAAATATGGTGTTGACAGACTCCCTCGAAATAGAGGAATAAGAATCTGAACCATTTGAAAATGAATCTTGGGCACAACAAATGGATACACAATGGAAACTATGGTTCGAACAAAAAGAACCACCCACTGAAGAGAAGGTTATCCAAGTTAATGTTGGGGATAAATTTTCACCAAAGCCGATATTTATCAATAAAATCTTTCTGAAGAAGAAAAAGAAGAAATGATCTAGCTGATAAAAGAATATATCGATGTCTTTGCTTGGAATTATGAGGATATGCCAGATCTTGATCTAAAAGTGGCTACTCATAAACTTAATATATTGTCTAATTCAAAGCCTGTGAAGCAACAGCAACGCCGGTTCCGCCCAAATATGATGGATGCCATTGAAGTTGAAGTTAAGAAATTAATAGCTTGTAGGTTCATCCGGGAAGAACAACATCCAGATTGGGTCGTTAATGTTGTCCCAGTTATGAAGAAAAACAGAAAAGTGCATATTTGTATCGACTTCCGAGATCTAAATGCGGCCTGTCCTAAAGATGAATTCCCTCTTCCCATTACAGACGTCATGATCGATAATACGTGCAGTTTTGAGCACATGTCTTTCATGGATAGATTTTCAGGATACAATCAAATTAAGATGAATCCTGAAGATGAGAAGCATACTGCTTTTCGTACACCATTGGGTGTATATTACTACACAGTCATGCCTTTTGGATTGAAGAATGCCGGGGCTACATATCAACGAGCTATGAGTAACATATTCCATGAGCATTTATGCAAAATGGTAGAATGTTACGTAGATGATATTGCTGTCAAAATCTGCCTCAAGGATAATCACATCCAAGACTTGAAGACAATATTTAACTTGATGTGCCAACATCAACTCAAAATGAATCCTACAAAGTTCTTTCTTGGTGTATCCAGTGGAAATTTTTTGGGATTTATCATTACTGCTAAAGGTATTCAAGTTGACCATGATAAAGTAAAAGCTATCCTAGAAATGCGACCGCCCCTTAATCTCAGAGAACTAAGGGGATTTCAAGGTCGTCTAGCTTATATCAGGAGATTCATATCCAACCTCTCTGGAAGATGTCAACCTTTTTCTCGTCTAATTAAGACAGGTGTGTCATTCGTATGGAACAAAGCCTGCCAACAAGCGTTTAATGACATCAAACGCTATCTTACTAATCCTCCAGTTCTAGTGCCTCCTGTCATAGGAAGACCATTTTTGTTGTATGTTCGAGCAATGGATCATTCTTTAGGGGCTCTCCTCGCACAGAAGAACAATGAGGGTCATGAACAGGCTATCTACTATCTAAGCAGGATGATGGTCGGAGCAGAACACAGGTATAACCTAGTGGAAAAAGAATGCTTGGCCCTAATATTTGCCATTCAAAAGATGCGACATTATGTGACGGGCCAAACTATTCATATCATCTCCAGAGTCAATCCACTTCGGGTATTGATGAATAAGCCAAGTATCCTTAATTCTCGACTCGCAACTTGGGCAATGCTATTGACACCGTATGATATGGTGTACGTCCCTCAGAAGTCCATAAAAGGCCAAGCCTTGGGTGATTTCTTAGCTTCCCATCCAATTCCAGAAACCTCCAAATTATATGAGGACATTCCCGACGAAGTTACAGGATATAATTCGACAACAGAAGGTGATACATGGCAGCTATTCTTTGATGGTGCTTCCAGAACTGGTCCCAAGGGAAACGTGGTTTCTGGAGTAGGGATTGTTCTGGTGACTCCTGATAAACTCGTTATCTATCAAGCATATTCTCTTAGTGAACTATGCTCTAATAATGTGGCAGAGTATAATGCTCTATTGATGGGGACTTCAAGTTGCTAAAGAATTGGAGGTTGAATACTTGGAAGCTTTTGGTGATTCTCAACTGATCGTCAATCAGGTCAGAGGAATATATGAAGTCCGTAATCCAGACCTCATTCCTTATCACCGAACAACGATCGAGATAGGAATACACTTTAAAGGATTCTTCTTAGAATATGTTCCTCGATCTCAAAATTTGGAAGCTGATGCTCTGGCCAGTCTAGCTGCAGATATAGCTATTTATATAAGAAGACAGAATTCGGTGATCCTTCTTAACAGAGATTTATTTTGTATGAAAAATAATTTTTACATAGAACGCAACTATGTTACAAACATGGCTCCTTGATGAGAACATAAAATATCATATTTTTATTCCTTAATGTATACTCCTTTATGCTCATTTAATGTCTAAAGATACTCATTATTTTTATATTTTGATCTAGGATACAATTGGAGTCACTAAAAGCAAAATGGAGCTAATTATCAATTCTGGACAGTTCTGACACCTTGTAGAAAAATGGTCATAACTTTCTCATCCGAAGTCCAATTTAGCTGATCCAAATTGATTCGGAAAGCTAAGTGATAGAGGCACAATTTTGCTGTTTTGATTTTCCCGAGATTCTGGCTACATCATGGACCAAATCACGCTTGAAGTTGAGACAACTATGTTGTGCACAAAAAGTGGAGTTGATATAACCATTTCCAACTTATTCAAAGATTTTATTTTATTGTTTGGTTGTTGTAACTCTTAGAGGATTTTTGGAAAGATATTGTGATCTTCAAACACTTATTTAGAGTGTATAAAAGGGGTAGAGATCAAGAGGAAAAAGGAAGAACACACAACTCTTCTTCCTCTTCTCCAATATTCTTTTGAAATTTTCTTGAACATGCGGAGCTAAAAGTCTTGTTGGTCGAAGGAAACGGAAGCCTCGGAATGAATAAAAACTTGTGAGATCTAATTTGTGTTTATATTTTTTATTTGTGCTTTAAGTATCGAATGTTTTCTTATGCATATTTTTATGATTATCTTGTTTAATGACTAGGATGCATACTAGTTTATTATTCATGACAATCTAATTCTAAATTAGATATCGAATCGGTAATTGTTCGATCCCTCTAGTTTGTGAAGCAACCAAGATTTAATGAACTGCTTTGTTTTATTAGATCTTAGGAGGAAATCTTTTGACAAAATTAAATACAACCGCGTGTGCTTGTGTTGTTTTGCTTCATCGATCTCATCGAGTTTAATACGCTACTAGATTAAACCTTTAGCGCTTGTCTGGGGTTATTTAGTAGTTAAGGTTAATTAGATTGCTTGTTTTTAATTAATTATGGCTGAAGGAGATAGGAAAATAATTTCAACGATGAATATTCAAAGTATGAATTAATATATACTTGCATCGATGATCAGTTTTAAGATTCCAATGGTGGATGTTGACTGAGACCAACATTTATTTCTTTGATTGTTTTAATACTTTAATTGTTTTTAGCTCTTCTTAATTTTCTCTTGATAAAAAACTCTCCCCCAATCTTATTTTACATAGCATAAAGATCAAACTAATTACTCTTCGTGGGAACGATCCTTACTCTCACTACTACATATTATTTCAAGAGTAAAGGTTTTATTTTTGGGTGCCTACGACAGCACACCAAATTTTGGCGCCGTTGCCGGGGAGTAATTTTAGTTGATTTTTGTGCTTTTTGTGATCTTTATTTCGTTCTTGTGATCAAATAATTTTTTGCCTATTAGCAAAAAAAAAAAAAAAAAAATTCGGTAACAGGAAATGGCGGCCAATTCTCAAATATTTGGTACTTGGCTAGATCTTCCATCTAGGCATGCTGATGAGGTAAATGTTTCTTCCTTAGAATAACAAATTTCTTGTTTAACTTCTCTTGTTCGTCAGATGGTTGTAGATAACATGAAAACAATAAAGGCTTGTAGGATTTGTCTAGTATCAGGGCATCCAACCGATATGTGTCCAACTCTCCAAGAGGAGTCCAATGAACAAGTGACTACGGAATGTAGTTTTCCTGGGCTACCAGAAATGAAGTATGATTCCTATTCAGACACATACAACATAGGATGGAGAGATCATTCCAATCTCACCTATGGGAGTCCAGAATTAAATCAACCAGCAACTCAAAATTGTCCAAGTTACCAGCAATACAAGCAGCAATACCTACAACCAAGCCAAACTTCTAATTCTGGTATGTCTTTAGAAGATATTGTTAAGTCTATTGCCATTAATAATTTACAATTTCAACAGGAGACGAGGGCTAGTATCGAAAGTTTGAACAATCAAATGAGTCAAATGACAACTGCAATTAATAAGCTAGAGGCACAAAGCTTGGAGAACTTACCATCTGAAACGATAGTAAATCCAAAAGAAACTGTAAGTTCAATCATTTTGAGAAGTTGTAAAGAAGTTAAAATTCTAGAAAAAGAAGCATGTGCATCGTCAAAAGAAGAAGAAGAGAAAAATATCGTTGCAGACACGAACATTCCTAACGACGATGTAGTACCTAATAGAAAAGAAGTTTTTAAACTTGATGGAAAAGATGGAGTAAAAGTTGCCATCAGTGAGAATTTTGAGAAAGAATATGAGTTAACTTTGAGTACTCACTTACATAAAACTGTTGCAGTGTTGAACGATCTTCCAAAAAGACAATAGTCAGGTAACATTCCATATATTTTGTTACCAATTAATGACAAAAGACCTTTACCTTCTGTTTTGCAGGTATGCATTCTAGACTTGAAACTCCTGCCTAGTTATATCAAGTGTGCATAGTGTCGAGCCAATGACAATATTAAACAAAGGCGCTGCTTGGGAGGCAACCCAAGGGAAGTTTATTTTTATTCTCGCATTTTATTTTTTGTTATTTTGTCTTTTTTTTGCATTTAATCATACATTGGGGACAATGTCTGTTTTAAGTGTGGGGGAAAGATTTAATTTTTTTTTAAGAAGTTTGAGTTTGTGTTTCTCTCAAAAAAAAAAAATAATAATAATAATAATAATTGATATTTTTTTAAATAAAAGGATTTTGTTTTTATTTTTTTAATGATTTTTGGTTGTGTATGTCATGAGTAAGATTCAACTAGATTTGAAAAATTCATAACATGATTGAATAAATAATTTTTTTTTCAACTTAGAATTAATTAGTCTAGTTATTTTTTATTGAAAATGGTAGTATCTAAATTGGTAGACAAAAGCCAGTGAGGATTTGAGCCTTTAGACTAACACATCAGTCTCATTATTCTTTCATGAGAGATATTCTTCCACTGATTTGTTTCTCTAGAACTTGCTTTGATTCTCTTCGAAGTCACATTGACACATGCATGCATGAATATGATTAAGGCCATCTTTGTTATGCGTTACATAAGCCAGATAGTCCACCTTGTAATTAATTTTCTTTTTGTTGAACCCCTTTGAGCTTTATTGCCTTTTTCTTGGTATACCCACATTATAAGCTTTCAACCAATAATATTTATACCTTTACCAAAGTCGCAAAGCTAGTGGAGCATTGTTGATCATTATGATATGTATGGGTGTACGAAAAAATAAGAGTGGGGGTGTCTAAATTTGTGGTTTGGTTACAACCCACAAAATGGAACATATTTTCATCCTCAAATTTCCTAAGTTCCATTATTGTAAAAAAAAAGAAAAAAAAAGAAAAAAAAGAAAAAAGAACAAAAAAAGGGATGGAAGTTGTTTTACATTGTTTAAATGCTTTAAAAGCTAAATTGAAGATGTTGCAAAATGGAGTGATTGATTTTATATGTTTTATATTGAGATTGAGTTAATTCAATTTTGCTCCACTAGTTTTGATGGCTTTTGAGCTACATTCCTAAATATATCCCACCTTAAACCTAAGCCATGTTACAACCCATAAAAAGTCCTTATGATTTATGTTATGCATGTGATCCCAGTGGTGGAGAATGAGAAAATATACAAGCTTATGGTAGAGCATTTCTTTTGGAATGAATTCGAGAGAAATATATACCTTCAAACACATGAGAGTTTAGTGTTTATTCCCGTGAGGGTCTACCTATTTAGTTTACTCCATTTTTCAAGTAAAAATACCTACTAAGTAATTAGAAGTTGTTTAAGAATATATGTTCATGATATGTTATGAGTTTTGAAGAACTTGGTTATTATTTATTTATGACATTGCAACCTTGGTTTCTTTTTGGAAAAATAAATTAGAGTTTTGCCCGAGGACGAGCAAAGGTTAAGTGTGGGGGTATTTGATGAGAACATAAAATATCATATTTTTATTCCTTAATGTATACTCCTTTATGCTCATTTAATGTCTAAAGATACTCATTATTTTTATATTTTGATCTAGGATATAATTGGAGTCACTAAAAGCAAAATAGAGCTAATTATCAATTCTGGACAGTTCTGACACCTTGTAGAAAAATGTTCATAACTTGCTCATCCGAAGTCCAATTGAGCTGATCCAAATTGATTCGGAAAGCTAAGTGATAGAGGCACAATTTTGCTGTTTTGATTTTCCCGAGATTCTGGCTACATCATGGACCAAATCACGCTTGAAGTTAAGACAACTATGCTGTACACAAAAAGTGGAGTTGATATAACCATTTCCCAACTTATTCAAAGATTTTATTTTATTGTTGGGTTGTTGTAACTCTTAGAGGATTTTTGGGAAGATATTGTGATCTTCAAACACTTATTTAGAGTGTATAAAAGGGGTAGAGATCAAGAGGAAAAAGGAAGAACACACAACTCTTCTTCCTCTTCTCCAATATTCTTTTGAAATTTTCTTGAACATGCGGAGCTAAAAGTCTTGTTGGTCGAAGGAAACGGAAGCCTCGGAATGAATAAAAACTTGTGAGATCTAATTTGTGTTTATATTTTTTATTTGTGCTTTAAGTATCGAATGTTTTCTTATGCATATTTTTATGATTATCTTGTTTAATGACTAGGATGCATACTAGTTTATTATTCATGACAATCTAATTCTAAATTAGATATCGAATCCGTAATTGTTCGATCCCTCTAGTTTGTGAAGCAACCAAGATTTAATGAACTGCTTTGTTTTATTAGATCTTAGGAGGAAAACTTTTGACAAAATTAAATACAACCGCGTGTGCTTGTGTTGTTTTGCTTCATCGATCTCATCGAGTTTAATACGCTACTAGATTAAACCTTTAGCGCTTGTCTGCGGTTATTTAGTAGTTAAGGTTAATTAGATCGCTTGTTTTTAATTAATTATGGCTGAAGGAGATAGGAAAATAATTTCAACGATAAATATTCAAAGTATGAATTAATATATACTTGCATCGATGATCAGTTTTAAGATTCCAATGGTGGATGTTGACTGAGACCAACATTTATTTCTTTGATTGTTTTAATACTTTAATTGTTTTTAGCTCTTCTTAATTTTCTCTTGATAAAAAACTCTCCCCCAATCTTATTTTAGATAGCATAAAGATCAAACTAATTACTCTTCGTGGGAACGATCCTTACTCTCACTACTACATATTATTTCAAGAGTAAAGATTTTATTTTTGGGTGCCTACGACAGCACACCACTCCTCCTAAGAGAGATTGGAGAAGTCCCTTTATAGACTTCGTATCATATGGAATCTTACCAGAGGATCCGAAAGAAGCAGTATCTATCAAAAGACGATCACTACGTTTCTATTTCGATGCTTCTTCACAAAGTTTGTATCGCCGAATATATGATGGACTACTGTTACGATGTCTCTCTGATGATAATGCAAGGCGGGTTATCCGAGAATCTTATGATGGAGTATGTGGAGCACATCAACCTAGTCCTAAGTTACAGGATCGTATCAGGAGGATGGGCTACTACTAGCCTACTATGATTACAGATGTCGTAAAATATGCAAGACAATGCCAAGCCTATCAAGTTCATGCAGATTTTATATATCAACCTCCTGAATATTTACATCCTACTATTGCATCATGGCCCTTTGAAGCTTGGGGTATGGATATCATTGGTCCTATTCACCCTTCATATTTTAGAGGACATCGGTTTATATTGGCCATCACTGACTATTTCTCCAAATGGGCGAAGGCTATTCCTCTTGCTGAGGTAAAGACGTCCAATGTGATCAGCTTTATCAAGCATCATGTTATTTATCGCTTTAGGATCCCCGAAGGATAATTCATGACAACGGGCCCCAATTCATCAGTCAAGCGTTTCACCAATTTTGTGATAAGAATTGGATACAAAATATGGCCTCAATGGCATATAATCCTGCTGCTAATGGTTTGGCGAAAGCCTTCAACAAAATCATCATCAAACTCTTGAAGAAGTTTATCTCTTCGAATAAAAGAGATTAGAACGAGAAATTAGGGGAATGTCTGTGGGCATACCGTACAACCGTATGAACACCAACGGGTTGTACCCCATTTTCATTGGTTTATGGGAGCGAAGCAGTTCTCCCTATTGAAATTCAAATTCCATCGCTCAGAATAGCAGTAGCTAATGAGCTGACTTAGGAAAATAATGATCGTTTAAGACTTCAAGAGCTAGAAGGGTTAGACGAGAAAAGCCTTCAAGCTCAACAACGTATCGAGTTCTACCAAGCACGCATCTCCAGAGCTTTTAATCAAAAAGTGAAGGAAAGAGTATTCAAAGTTGGGGAGCTAGTTTTAGCTGTGAAGAGGCCAATGATCATTACACATAAGAGTAAGGGAAAATTCCAGCTTAAATGGGAGGGCCCTTATGTGATTGAAATAATATTTTTAAATGGCGCTTACAGATTAGCCAAGCCTAATGGAGATTTGTTAATGGCTCCTATCAACGATAAATTCCTGAAAAAGTATTATGCTTGAGCTCCTTTGCTTAGTGGAGTATGGTGAAGATTTTATTCTGACGATACTACATACAAAGATTGGCTGAATCATATTCTATCATGTTCTTATGACCTCTGAATAGATATGGTTAACTAATTTGAAACTTCAAAACCTATCACGTCCATATTACATCTGATAGTGTTTTGTATACAAATTTAGTTGGATCATATTCTATCATGTTCATATTACCTATAAATAGATATATTCAGGTAAACCTTACCAAAAGTATATCATGTCCATATTACCTCTGATATCACTTCCATCTTAGCCTATCATTTATATTTTAAAGTGATGGGTCCATAAAATCAGAAAATGTATCTTTATTATCTCTGAGAAAATAAAGAGCAAAAAAGTAGAAATTACATCATTGGGGAGGAGCAGTTAAATCGCAGATCTGTTGCGCCAAAGCAGTCATCCTCTCATTCCTGGAGTTTAAAATGTTGCTACGAGCTCGTTCAGCCTTGCTTCGTCATTGCTCAAAAGAGATAGTTTGGACAGAGAATCAAAAAAACTTGCGTGGATGACACCCACATGTGTCAAGTTCAGTTGAGCTGTCTTCACTTGGCCCTCCAATACATCACGAACTAGCAATGCTTTGAGAAGCCTCTTCCTTGTTTGAGCAAGTTCAGCTTCCAATTCTCGAACCCTCACTTCGTATCCCTCACATTCGGCATGGCACTGGGCTAGCTAAGGAATACTCTCCACCAATATTGCTTGCTCTTTCTCCATCTCTTATTAA
Source organism: Iris macrosiphon (assembly GCA_036927795.1). Lineage (NCBI taxonomy): Eukaryota > Viridiplantae > Streptophyta > Magnoliopsida > Asparagales > Iridaceae > Iris > Iris macrosiphon. The sequence goes on along the minus strand of JAYESA010000019.1, from coordinate 138,512,916 downwards.
TGTTCCAGGATGGATTTGTTTAAAGTTTATGTCGTCTGAGCTAAGTTCGCAGTTAGTGAGTCATACTCAGCCTGAACCAAGTCATTGATGCTGCCTCGGGATAGTTGCAAATACTCGTTAATGGGTTGTTCTAAACCATTAACCATTTGCTCTATCGCATCAGCTCTTTCAGTGTCATTGAAATTTCTAATCTGCGCTATAGTGAGATTAGAGGACATCTTCAAAGCATCAAAGCCTAGATTCTTCTCCAGCACCATGGATATCAATTCTTTCAAAGTGAGGTAGAATATGCTAGTATATTGTTCAACTAGCATGGCAAAGCTCGAATGGACGCTGGTAGTGGCTGCAACATTAGTAAATCTTCTTCCTGGAATGACTACAGAGGATGTTGCCACAGTCGTTGCTTCAACAGATGGCATGACAAAAGAAGAGAAACCAACAACAGTTGAAGTTGCTGGCATGCTCAACGAAGAAGGCACAGTCGGGATGGTGGGTTCATCCACCTCCGATATTATTTGAACTACTACTGGCAGGATTGTATCTGAGAATGTTGTAGATGAAAGATCAACGCCTTCAAACTATGCTTCTTCGACGGTGGTCACTGCCATTTCATCAGCTAATTCGGAACAAATCAAATATTGTTTCAGCTCTGCCCTCCCCAGAAAAGTCTTCGCCTGAAACTAAGATAAGAGAAAGTTAATATCAATTTGATGTTAAATTTTCCTAAAAAAAGCGTGAAGACAATATTTACCCATGGCCAATGGTATGTATATTGCGTCTTCATCCTGTATAGCTAAATCATTTCTTAATGATGCTAAAAAAGCTATCATACCTGGCGAGGAGGGTACACCAACTGACGCTTGAGGGTAGTCATCCCAGTCATCACCCAGATCTACTCGAGGTTCATCGGGTGGAATCTCGCTTGAAATACTTACAGATGAAGGAGGGGCTAGCCCCATTATTTGTCGGGGTAAAGGTATACTAATCATTATTGAGCTCGGCCTCGAAGACGATATAGAAGCATCACCAGTAACGGTGGTAGCAGCAGCACTCACGGCCAAAGAATCTCCAGCACTTTCAGCTAGGACTGTAGAGGCGCCTTCTTTAAAAGACGAAGGACCCCTAATCAAAGAATCATCCCCAACAGGGGAAACAATAGGCTCACTCCTGGAAGAGGACCCCTTGGTGGAAGTCTTTTTAGGACCTCTGGTAGTCTGCTTCTTCTTGCAGGGGGAAGCCTCTTTCGGAGTAGAAGCCTTTCGTTTATTGGAAATAATGAGAGGCACTGCTGGCGGAGCTATTACGCCTCTCGATAATATCAACAAATAGTCATCTGTACCAGTGGTTTCATCACCTTCATCAGAGGAGACAGATGGTATCTCCTCCCTTCCAGTAGACTTATGGAAGGGTATTCTAAAACTTCCATATACATCAAAATCACGATGGAAGGTATTGATGGACACATAAAACTGTGCGTATGAATGAAGAATGCGTAACTCCATGGAGAGAGAGGTCGCGGGAATAGCAAAGTTTGCTCCAGTACAACCCATAATGAAATACCGCCATCCTCTAGCTCCATCAATAAGCCCACCTTTGAATTTGAAGCTGGTGATGGGATTCCCCATGTGCAACTGATCATATCCAAATTGTCTGGCGAAACGGCTAAGCAGATAAGGCTCCAAGTAGCAGTGGTCCTCACTTCTGTACAGCAGATAGGAAGGTCTAATGCAGACCAAACAGTAAAAGGCTTCAGGAGAAAGAATAGTCTTCCCCTGACCTGCATCCTGAAGTTTAGTCCCCTGTTGATTAATATGTATGGGGGGGACGGTGCAGAAGAACTTCCAACTATGGGCAAAATTTAGTGCTAGTCGACAATCTATGACGTTGGTCACATTCCAAGAAGAATTCATGTAATTCAATAGGAAGTTATTGCCCGAACCACTGGCAGATCCAGGAGACATCACCTTGGTGTTGTGAAGGATTAACCATCCCATCAGATATAGGAATGGTAATTCCACTCTGGGATATCCTTCGCGCTGTGTAGTATCGGCCAGCAGCCCATCAGTAATAGCCCTCAGGCCAGCTTGTATCCTGCATACCATGGCAGGAAGTAGGCCTAATCTCGCCCCAAACACCAAACGCACTGCAGGCTATATGTTATTACGATGAATGCGATCCGCAAATGCGATGCCAGGCACCACCCATCGGCGTTGCTAAATAGAAAGGAAGCCAGCCAGTTGAGCTTCTCTTGACAGAGGCTTTCGGCAATGCCTCATATAACTGTAGGCTTTGGTTCCTGCAGGATAATCCCCTATCTCTTCATTGAGAATACAATCTGAAGCCCCTGCATCTTTAATAAGATCATTGATTGTGTTGGCATTAAGAAAGCTCAGAGGGTTCAAAAGTTTATCTCTGCTATCTACAGCCTTGTCCTGTCTTGCATTTCTAGCCCGATGGAAGAAGAGGTAGGATATCTATTTGTTAATATGGGCTAAATCAGAGGGCTCTTTGTAGAAGGTGGTGCATGCAAGGTAGTGGCTCATCAGCTCTTGGTACACTGCCACTACCCGAGGGTTGGTATCATTCAATTCTCTGTTAATGGGGACGTATTCTTTATAAGGAATGTCTCCCATTGGCAGCTTTGAGATATCTGTCATCTCATGAAGGGCTAGGCCCAACTCACCTATTGGATGGCCAAAGTCCCAATTTGCGAGTTATATCGCTCCATCAAAGCTAAGAACAAGTTGGGGTTGATAGGCAGCCCAACACTAGTAGCACTCACAGCCTCAAACAAGCTAATACTTTCCAGCTCTATCTGAAAGTGCTTCAGGGCCCATGTAGTTAAACTGGCCCATCGAAGATTCTGGGGGCTAAGCCATCCACTGGTGCAAGGGTTAACCTTGGGATATACTCCTCCCAGCCCCATAAATTCATTGCAGAAAGTTGTCATTTAAAATGGCTGGATCAGTGAAGAGTCTTTACTAGGGACGCTGCCTGGTAGTAGTCCTCTGAAGGGCATAACAGGGCCTGAGGGACTGCATACAAAGGATCCTCGGTTTAATCCTTTCTTATAAAAGATCTTCCCTGGCTGGCCATGAAGATCAAGAGTCAGAGTCCATGTCATCCTTCTAGTATGTATCATAAAAGAATGCCAAAATAGGGTAATCGCTGGTCATCTTTGGCAGGTACATAACCGTGCCCTCAGCAGAAAATATCCAATCTTCCTTCTTGGGCTTGGTCTGGGATTTCTTGTCAATAACATCCCCAAATAAGAAATCTGGTTTCTTATACTCAGTACCGTCTATGTACGTCAGGGGTTCCCCACTGATCATACTCAGCAACATTCTTTCTCCTTGGGCCGAGATCAGACTTTCCCTTTCTTGAGGATACTCATTTCCAGAGATGGAAAAAGTCACATGGGACAAGTCCTCCAAATAATTGGAATTCAACATTCCAGCAGCAGAGCCCATTATTTTTGCCAGAGGGGGATCTGTAGGTCCACTGCAAAAAGCAAGAGAATAAGTCAGTTTTACGTTGGAAATTACTTTCAGCACGTAAAACATAAAGTGCTACATTCTTGCAGTATACGCCAAAACTTGACAGTTTGAGTTTTTACGCCAAACTGCAAAATATGGAGTTTTACGCTGAAATTTACTTCCAATGCGTAAAACGCAAGGCTTGCAGTATACGCCAAAACCTAACAGTCTGAGTTTTACGCCAGACTGTAAAATATGAATTTTATGCTGGAATTTACTTCCAGTGAGTAAAATGCAAGGTTTGCAGTATACGCCAAATTTGACTGTCTGAGTTTTTACACAAGATTGCAAAATATGGAGTTTTACGTTGACACATCAAAATGTGGGCGTATTGATAAAATACCTCTGTGCGTCATCTTCCTCGAAGAGACTCTTAACACAAAAGATAACCTTGCCCATACACGTAAAACGTGTGCGAAGGGTTTTTTATTTCTTGAAGTTTTACCTGTGATGCCCGGTGCACAGCTAGACGGCGTAGCACTTCGTTCAGAACGAGGCTCGCTCGGCCAAACAGGAGTCGCTCGTGCTTGAGCAGAGGAGCGAGATGATGAAGCGGCTTTCTTTTCCTTAGCGACAGAGGTCTATTTTGGTGCCATGGCGAATCTGAGTTCTTTTTCAAAAAGAGACGAAGAGTTCTCAGAAAGAGACAATGGGTTTTCATGAAGAGATGAAGGGTTTTTCTGTCTCACGACCTAGGTCTATTTATAGAGTTCAAATAACTCTTCGAATCCTTAACCAAATCAAATCTTATCATAATCAGTTATGATTTGGGACCACGTCAGCAAATAATTCGAAAAGGAAGACAGATAGTCATGCTGCGTAAACGGATCCCTGATTTTACGCTCAAATTTTATGCGCATAGCAAGGATCCATGATTTTACGCTCAGAAGCTACAAATCTACGATTTTACGCTCAGAAGCTACAGATCTATGATTTTACGCTAAGAAGCTACAGATCTACGATTTTATGATCAGAAGCTACAGATCTACGATTTTATACTCAAAAGCAACAGATCTATGATTTTACGCTCAAATGCTACGGATCTATGCTTTTACGCGCATCTTAAATTACGCAGAACAGATCAGTCAGCAGAATACGCGTATATCCTAATAATTTAGATTTTATGCTTGAAAAAACCAGTCACAAGAGTATGCACAGGAAATGATCTTCTCATCAGCATTTTCTCTTCTTTTTCAGTCGAAAGGACTTTATCAGATGAAGGGCCATTGATAGTTCGTTCGAAGTCTATCCATAATCGTTTATATCTAGTTCAGGGAGGGCCTGTTTGGAGCGGACATTCCTAGTCCTGTCTCGAGAATCTTTTGAGAAGTTATTTTCGAAGATGATGTTCTAAACAGATGTTCTTCGGAGAAGAAATGACTGTTCAAAATTCTATGTGACTCCTCGTCAAAAGCAGCATGACGATTGGATTTTTAAGACAATCCAATGCTAAAGAGTTTTTACGCATCTTCCTTTATGCGTAAAAGTTGGAACGTGACTGGATGCATATTTATCAGAGTTGGCATAAAAACTACTCAAGCGTGTTGAAGCTGCGTATTACCAGACGTCCTCACAGCAACATGGCAAACAATAGTGCGTAAAAGAAGACAAGTTTATTAATCATGATTACATATGATGGAAATCTATTTTACAAAGAATTTTTCATTAATATTCAAGATCATGATTACATATAATAAAAATCCATTTTACAAAGGATTTTTTATTAATATTCAATATCACGATGGGAATCTATTATGCTAGGTTCTCATTTGATGGAGATCTTTACTCCTTCTTCTACGGCACTTCTTCGGCTCCTATATGCTGGGCGCTAAGAAAATGGTTAATGGAGGAAGAATACAGAACTGGGCCTATTTAAATTATCCAAGCCCCCCTCCATACGTCATCGACGGCTATGCTCAGATTTGTGTTAGGGATTCAGACCCAACACAATACAGGAAGACATGACCAAGCTGCCCATAAGGGTCCAGCTTCACAATAGGGAAAAATACAACTAGCAAGCTGTGTGGTCTAATGGGACCCTTCCTCTCTCTTTGACGAATCGCCATATAAAATTGCTGATTATCTCGAGCAAAGAAAGCTATGATATACTTCCATGGTCCATTGTTGCCGAGAATGTTTGCTCGAAGACGTCTCTTTTTATGGCTCATTGCATGCTAGAAGAGCATAATCTTCTTCTTTCTCAGTTCAGCCCAATGAATCTCAGCAGCCATCTTTGAGGTGAAGAAAGTATGGAAAAATAAGTTCACTTGCTTGCCCTTATATAGGCAAAAAAGAACATACAAATCCCAACAAACTTCTTAAATATCGCCAAAAAATCAACCTCGAAGAACGAGTCAAATTTGACCACTTCATGCTTCATTCAAAGTATTTCAAATTACGAGGAATTTGAAAACTTTGAAGGGGGTCTTGTAGAAGCATGAAATACGCTGGGGAATTGTACGCGTATTATACAGTAAAAAACCCTAACATACATGAAGTCTGCGTTAAACAGGGCCTCAGAGCCGTTTGGCATAAAATATGGGCTTCAGAGCTGTCCGCATAAAATAGGGCCTCAGAGCCATTTGGCGTAAAGCAAAGCGTCAGAGCTGCCCGCGTAAAGCAGCGCCTCAAGGCAGTTTTGGCGTAAAAAGGTTGCTATACCTCCCTGCGTAAAGCTTAAAACACGTTTGTCTTTTAATGCAGCATAAAGTTGTACGAGGAACTCTTTGTATTACTCGGATGAATTTGTCAGACAAAATAGTGAACCTGACTCCTGACAAAAGTACTACAAGATGATCGAGAGGACGGCTGTGATGATGATTTTGCACATAGACCCAGGCTGTCGTTTAGTGACATATTCTTGATACAAGTCATTTTTACGCATTCAAAGAATATGCCGCCTATTCTATATGAGCAGTAATGAGTTTTTATGCTCAAGATAAGACGAAATCAGACGCCACATCAAAAGCTGCTTCTCTTACAGAACTCGAGGCAAATCTCGACATTTAATACACGAGATTGAGGCATATCTCTGCATTTAATGCACTAGATTTCGTTCTATTTTTAAAACACTTGTCATGACTGGGAAAGCTAAGACTGGGACTAATACGCTCACATCACCATCCTTGTATTTTATGCCAACCAGGCTATTTTCAACTATAAGGAGTACGTCATATGCTATCTCCTCGAAATACGCCAACTCGACTACATCTGCAGAGGTACGTGATAAGGCTATTTAGCCCAGAATATGCTCAAGACCTCAGTCATGACGGATAATTGGCTATTTTATGCTGGTTATCTATTATTCATGCATCATCAAGTTTCCGCAGAGTTTGGCTTTTACGCCAACAAGACAATTATTTGGCTTTTACGACAACCCTCTTAACGCAGGGGCAGTTACCTACGTGGCTTGCATGCCATGATCTTCGAGAAGCAGTTATACGCGTTATCTCATTAAGGGACACGTATCATACGCATATTCAGAAGACAATTGGAACGTGGGGTAACAGTTATCATAACCGCAGCGTAAAAGAAGTCTTCTTCGCAGTTTGGCTTTTACGCCAACAAGACAATTATTTGGCTTTTACGCCAACCTTCTTTATGCAGGGGCAGTTACCTACGTGGCTTGCATGCCATGATCTTCGAGAAGCAGTTATACGTGTTACCTTGTAATGGGATACGTGTCATACGCAGATTCAGAAGATTGTGGGAACGTGGGTAGCAGTTGTCATAACCGCAGCGTAAAAGAAGCAACTTTCTTCACAGTTTGGCCTTTTTTGCCAACCTAGACAGTTATGTCATGAATCTCTATAAATAGAGACCCCTGGTCACAGAGAACAAACACACACAGACAGAGACCAGAGAGAGAATAATTAGAGATCAGAGAGAGAGTGCACAGACAGAGAGTGTTGGTTGACAACTTCGGCAACGAGAATTCAATCCCACTTGCAACCTTTGAAGCTTCTTCTTCTTCTTCTTCTACAACACTTCTTCATCATCGTATGGTCCAAGGGACAAAGTTATCGACCGCAGATCAGACTCCTATAGCAATACTTTCCCAGAATCATTTTATTGTACTTAACATCCTCGTATAGGATTAATTGTACTCCTTTTTTTAAGTTTGCAAGCAAAGGTTTCGTATAAACCTCTTTGTCTAAATCCCGCAAACACCTGTCTACGATGACCCAAATCGCATCCTTCCCTCCTGGACAATGGGAAAGTCCAAAAAAAAAACCCATGGTCACATGCTCCGATTTCTACTCCGAAATGGGTAACGGCTGGAGCACCCCTCCTGGCCTCTGCCTCTCCTCCTTCACCTGCTGGCACACTAAGCATCGAGATACGAAGTGCGCTACCTCCCGCTTTATCCTGTACCACCATACATTCTCTCTCAGATCTCTATACATCTTATTGGCACCTGGATGCATAGAGTACTAGGATCGATGCACCTCCTGAAGAACCTCTGTCACGACCCCACCCGGTTTAGGGGCACGAGTGGGTGGGTACGTCCAGCCTACGCCGCAGCATTGGCGGTAGAACCCTGTCTAGGTCATGTAACTATCTAATCAAACTCACGTGAATACCCAACTCCATAAGGAGACGTGGATATCATAAAATAATGCTAGAAATACTCAATCACATAAACTAAAGCACGATGAGATATCAAGGCAAGCAAGAAATACAAGACAAGTCTAACGACAAAATAATCATACCTGCAATCATTAACTTCCAATCCTCAAGTGAGTCAGAAACCAGTCTACTAAGGTCACAGTCTGGAAAAATATTTTCCAGTCAGGAAGGAGTAAAGTACATCTCTAAATAGCAGTTCTATATTAATGATATAAACTATGTAGCAGTTCTAGATGGAAATATACCAGAAGCATGTATAGGTACGAGAAATAAAAGAAATACTGGAAATACTGTAAGTGAATGCAGGAGAAGAAATAATATATCCATGAGCAAGAACCTATGACTAAGTGTATGAGTACTAGCTTTAACATGTGATCGGCTTGGGAACTTGATCAGGCTGGTTACATGTGATTAGCTATGATTCATGTAAGGTCAGGCTAACCGTTGGTTAGCTATGATGCATGTAGAGGTCAGGCTAATCACACGTAACAGCTATGAAACATGGAGATGGTCAGGCCGCACCCGACGTGAGATGTGGGGTGAGCTATGATGCATGAAAAGTTGGGTATGATCACATATCTACACTAAAATACTCCCCACCCCCGACTGGTATAGTAGATCCAATCATGGTACGCTATGGCACGGGATTCCCTGGGGAAGTAGCAAGTCTCCCCGGAAATCAGTGTCTGTACATGCACAAGATAACAAGGAAACAAGTCTTATACAAGCTACACCATGAATAAGGAATAACATCTCATGACGAGATCCGTGTATACCAATCCGTGTAACCAATATGTCAAGAGCATGGATATCTACTCTAGATACAGTGAACATAGGAGATATCATAAATTAGAAACTAATCAGTGAATGTACTCGCCTTGGGTCCTTAGCTGTCAATACCAATGTCCTATCCCAGAGTATCGTCTGGAGAATCCGACAGTCCTATAAACATATAATAATATCACTTGTATCAGATGCTACACTAACACACAATAGAAATACCTTGGCCTCAGGGCTATGCCAGGCATGGCTCTAGTCAACTAGGGTCATCTAGTAGGGATACGTATATAGTACACATTTACACTCAGGGTATATTCCGATAAAAACGTATATAATATATATATATAAGTGTCTATTAGTAATTGTACAAAATACGTATTTGTGTATATACACTAATAAATATATATTTTTATACCAAAATACGTATTTGTATCTATACCAATCAAATATTTTTATATATGTATATTAACAAATCAAAGAATGTACATAATGCCACACCTCTCAAGGTGATCCCAAATGAAGTAGCAGTTAGTTCCAATGAGTCCGGAGCAGTCCAAATAGCTAAAAACAACATAAAGAAGTTCAAGATCGGAGTTCGGCACGAAAATCGAGATAAGGATACCGAGTCCTCAATACATAGAGAAAATATGCGGGGGTTAACAAGTTTAGCTAAAAAGAGAAAGGGTCGTTTGTTTGTTATTAAGGTAACACCTTAATTTAATGAAAATTATTTTGAAATTATTTTGAACAATAATTACAAATAAAAGTTTATTTATAAAAATCTAGAATTTATGTAAAAGCCCTCATATTTATATATCTCTAGTAATTTCAGTTACCAGTCCAAATAACAAATTTTATCTTATTTTTATTATTGAAACTATATTTTTAATTAATAATATAAACCCCCAAAAATTATTATATTTTACATAATCAAGATCCTTATATTTATTACTAAACTAAATTTTACACATAATAATTAACTAAATTCATACATTAAAAACAATAAAACTAATTATATTTTATTTACTAAACTAATTATAAATTAACTAATTAATTACAAATAACTATTAATTAATAATTAATACTGATTAATAACTTAATTAACTGATTAATAAATTAATTAACTGATATAAATAATCAACTGATTAAGAATTAATTACTACTTAACTAAACTAATCTAATTATAACTTAACTACTAATTATATAATTAATTAACTAACTAATGTAATATATGACTTAACTAATTAAACACTCAATCACTCAGTTCTGAAACGAAGAAAGGGAAAGAGGGAAAGAGAGAAGGGGCTCACGATTGGTTTTGTCGTCGACGGAGGAGTCTCGCCGGGTCGGGCCGGCAAGGCGTCGGCGCGGCGCTCGACGACGGATCGGCGAAGCTTGGCTCGAGGCGGCGGCTGTCGAACTCGGCGGCGACGTCGGCTCCGGATCTGAGGCGGCGGCGTGGAACTCGAAAGCGGCGGCGGCTTCGAGGCGGCGGATCTGAGGAGGTCCGAGGCGGCCACGGCTCGACGCCGAGGAGGAAATCCCAGTCCGTCGACGGCGGATCTGACCTAGAGCAGCAACAGGACGGCGGCGATGACGTCGGCTCCGGTGAGGAAAGCGGCGGGTGCTCGGCTCGAGGAGGAAGTCCCAGATGGTGGTTGCAGGCGGCCACCGGCGGTGGTGGAAATCTAGGTTAGGGTTTTGGTTTGCTGTGTCGTGGTGGATCGTGTCCGAGGCTGGACACGATGGTGTATCGTATGGTGTGGGGTGGACGTATCCGTGGCTGGACACGGGGATGGTGTACTGTGGTGGGGTGTGTCCAGAGGGTGGACACGAGGATTATGTTTGCTGTGGTGGAGGTGGATGTGTCCGGATGTGTCGGACACGAAAATCTGATTGTAATATTGTAAATCTGGACACAGGAAATGAATGGATACGATAGGACACCCGGGGTCGGACCCGAGGCCAACACGTCTGACACGGTGATGCTGGACACACGGACACGAACACACAAAATGGTGGTGGCTTGATGGCTTGTGGGGATTTGTGAGGGCTAGTTAGGGTTTCTTGGGAATGGTGATGAGGGACTTAAATAGGGAGAGAGGGTGTGGGATGAAGGGTGAGGATTGGCCCAATAATGGATGGCCCAGATCATATATAAAAGAGTTTTTCATGTGGGAAAAATGAGGGTGTAAATGGAAGATGGTAAACTTATAAATTTAATAGAAAAGTATTATAATTTAAGAAAATTTTAAGAGGCTTTCAAGGCTAACTGATTAATTAGCTACTAATTAAACTCATATTTCAAAATCTTAGAAAGTATGTAATTTATTTATTTATTTACTATCCCAAATGAATTTAAAAATTTATTATGAAGAAAACAACTAGTCCTTTAAATAATTTTATCAAATAAATAATTTTATGATTTCAAGCCAATAAATTTTTGTAACTAGAGAAATATATATATATATATTATTATTTATTTATTTATTTTATAATACATCGACATTTAGGAAAATAATGATTTTTATAAAAGATTTTAAATCACCCTCTAAAATCAAACATTGTTCAAAATCAAATACAAGAATTCAAGGAGAAATTATTTTATAAACTTGGTATTTAAAATAAATTAAAAATCTAATTATTTTGGAAATTGGAAATCGGAGGTTACAAGTCTACCCACCTTAGAAAAATTTCGTCCTCGAAATTTAAGGTCCTTAATGATTGCATTTACACATTGTATTATTTCTATCAAAATTTAAATTTCAAACCAAATAATCATGAAGTACTTCCATGTTGTTATTTTACAACCTTTCAAAATTTTATAACATCATATTCCTGAAAATCTTCAAGTTTTAAAAATCAAATCCCCTTTTTGTCATACTCCTCCAAAATTTTAAGTTCGTATCTAAATACTCAAGGATTTTAATATCCAATCCTCCAAATTGAAATCCAATCAATGCATATTTATAAAAATCGTATCCTAAAAATTTAAATTTTAACTACTAATCCATCAATCATCTTACTTTTCTAACTCGAATTCAATTGATGCTTATTCAAATCTAAATCCTCCTTCTGAGAATTGAATTCGACACTATTCCATTAACGATTTTATTTCCCGATTTTCTTTTTCCTCAAATACTCAACGATGCGATACTTTCAGAATCTTCAATGCAACATTCATAATATAAAATATAAAATTTCTATCTTGCAATCAAATAGATAAAATGATAATCTCTCTAATTTTCTCAAATTTTAATAATCAATTTAATCATATCAAGACCTTCCTAAAATTAATAAATCCTCAATTTTGCCCTGTGAATTTCTTAACTCTCTTTTTAAGTTAATGTTTATCCTCGAATTTCAATCATACCTCAATTTTTGTGCAATCAATGATCCATCACCTCTGTTATAACAACCCCTTAATTCTTTATTTAAATTAATACTCATCCAAAATTTTAATCCTCTTGTCTCTTTTGTCGGTCATAACCTTGTCATAGATCTTTGCTATGGTCAAAACCCTAATGATCATGGGTTAAGAAAACTCTACCTACAGCCATGCAATTTAAGAAAAATATATAGGTCATGTATCTTTTGTCATGGTATTTCAGTCTCTGTTAAGGTGTACTACTAGTTATATCCTAACAAGAAAATCATGAATACGAACTACAGTATTAGGAAAATCAATCAATCGAAAGATGGAAGAAGGAATCATTAGGAGGGAAAGAAAGAACCTGCTAACATATTACTTGCGGTATCTGCTATCTCTAACAAACTCTTAACTCTAACACATTCACTAGCTAATTCCTATTCCTGTACACTGGTACCCATATCAACTAATCATTAATCCACAAGATCTATGAATATATCTGTATTGCACACACCTGTCTATTACTGCCAAAATCTGATGCCAAGAATCTCTAATATAACCATGATTCAATAATGCATCCAAGTTGATACCTCTATCTCTTTAGTACCATACCCTCTGTCAGTTCCCGTTCCTACTACAATTGTTCATACTAGTCGTTCTTATCACTCAAATATACGTCAAGTGCAACACCATACTAAATACTGCTCTTTCCAATACAACTTTAGATGGACACCCAAGTCAGTCTGCGGTGCCATCTCAATCATGCTCAAATCACCAGATCCTTACACATGTATATCATCTACTCATATATTAATATTCATATCTCTCATCTACCATAAAATTAATCCTTAAAATAATCGTCAAGGTTTAACTTCTCGAACAACTTTAAAATAAAATGCATATACCTCCTCAAAATCAGATACTCAAATATCGAAAATTTTTAATCACTTTTAAAATCCTTATAGCTTTGATTATGTTTATTGAATTGAATTCGAATACTCAAAATTTAAATAACATAAAATCTTAACTCCTCTAAATTCTTAAAAATTAAAATTCATTTCCACTCTTCAATTTATAACTTTAAATCCTCAAGTATACAGATAGATACTCCCAGTCTCTAATACTCAAGGTCCACACAAATACACCAATCTAATTATCATCGCACGAAGGACTTACTGTTATTAGCACCTTGCTCAACAAATATTTGATATAGGATCACTAGCACTATTGGTATGGTAACACTAGCTGCATCATTAGATTATCTCATCAAACTTATTACAAATCACGATCACTTGCACTTTCCATAATACCCATGCTTTACTTCAATCTCAAGGGCAGGCATATGGTTCCATATCTCGATTGAGGTATAAGCATATCTCTTAAACCTTTTACAGCCTGTTAAACTATTCTGTGATATATTTCACAACTTTTATTACCAATATTGATATTTCTCTACTCATGGCATCTCATTAAAACCCTTTATGTATATACATTTCTTTACTCTTGATCCACCCAGTATCAATCATCAAATTGAACATCATGCTCCATTAATCTTTAACGCAATTCCTTGATACTTGATTGTTTACATAGATCATCTAATTACATAATTTATTGACTATCCGGGACGGGTATGCCGGCTCTGATATTAACTCTTGGAACCTTCACTGATACTCTTACTCCTTTTTCTATAATACCAATACTAATTATAATAACACCTATCATAGAACTATTGCTACCCGAGCTCAGACACCATACTATGCTATGGGTATCTCTAGATTAATGCCTAATGCTCCCATGTCCAACTAAGAAACACTTATAACTCATAAGTCACACTCAGTCAACTAATACAAGTCACAACCAAAATTGCAAGTCACTAATTATCACACTAACAAGGATCCTTAAAGAAATAAGGCTCAAAAGAACTGGGTTAAGGACTGAAGGTATCTTTACTGCTAGTAAAAAAAAGAAGCGATGGAAAAAAGTCCTGAAATAACATAAATAGATAAGTCTCGAGATGATACTTTAAGAACCAATTTAAGATACAACCTGATAATCATATACGTCTGTCTGAAATCATGACACTCAGAATTCTCGCCACGCCAGTAAGCATAGATGCGATAAACGATAGGTTTCGTAACTAAGGTATACAATTCTATAATCATGTCATCTAGAATCTTTGCCACGCCAACCGGTATGGCTGCGAGAGACTCTAAGTTTCATAACTATAGTATGTACATCCAAGTCAGGTTCCTACGTTCTCGTCACCACAGCTAATATGGCTGCGATAAACTCTAGGGTCCATAACCAAAGTAGACGTTTTACCTTTCTCTCTGTCCTTATCAACATATGTCATCAGATGATACCGTAAATTTTAGCCCGTAAAATTCATCTCGATATAAAATTAACTCAACAACGATACCAAGAATTAAATTTAACAACTGGTCAACAAAAAATCAAACTCAACAATGATACCAAGATTTTAATTTAATAACTGATCAATAAGGATCAAGTTCAATAACAACACGCGAGAACAGACGGGAACAAGGGGGAAGGATTTAAATTGGAAAATTTATAATGAGACTCTCAAGGGTCGTCCCAGGAATCTCTCAAATAATTAGTGATTGAGTATCCTCTCTCATCCTAGTATCCTATGTCCTATATTCTATAGCAGGTACGCAGTAGTACAACTATGACGTCGCACTACTACGACATCGCACAACTAGCGAAGTCTGACCTGCATGGGCCACCACTAAAAACGTGTCATGACCCGCACCCGGTTTAGGGGCACGAGTGCGTGGGTACGTCCAGCCTACGCCGCAGCATCGGCAGTAGAATGCTGTCTAGGTCATGTAACTATCTAATCAAACTCAAGTGAATACCCAACTCCATAAGGAGACGTGGATATCATAAAATAATGCTAGAAATACTCAATCACATAAACTAAAGCACGATGAGATATCAAGGCAAGCAAGAAATATAAGACAAGTCTAACGACAAAATAATCATACCTGCAATTATTAACTTCCAATCCTCAAGTGAGTCAGAAACCAGTCTACTAAGGTCACAGTCTGGAAAAATATTTTCCAGTCAGGAAGGAGCAAAGTACATATCTAAATAGCAGTTCTATATTAATGATATAAACTATGTAGCAGTTCTAGATGGAAATATATCAGAAGCATGTATAGGTACGAGAAATAAAAGAAATACTGGAAATACTGTAAGTGAATGCAGGAGAAGAAACAATATGTCCATGAGCAAGAACCTATGACTAAGTGTATGAGTACTAGCTTTAACATGTGATCGACTTGGGAACTTGATCAGGCTGGTTACATGTGATTAGCTATGATTCATGTAAGGTCAGGCTAACCGTTGGTTAGCTATGATGCATGTAGAGGTCAGACTAATCACACGTAACAGCTATGAAGCATGGAGATGGTCAGGTCGCACCCGACGTGAGATGTGGGGTGAGCTATGATGCATGAAAAGTTGGGTATAATCACATATCTACACTAAAATACTCCCCACCCCCGACTGGTATAGTAGATCCAATCATTGTACGCTATGGCACGGGATTCCCTGGGGAGGTAGCAAGTCTCCCCGGAAATCAGTGTCTGTACATGCACAAGATAACAAGGAAACAAGTCTTGTACAAGCTACACCATGAATAAGAAATAACATCTCATGACGAGATCCGTGTATACCAATCCGTGTAACCAACGTGTCAAGAGCATGGATATCTATACTAGATACTGTGAACATAGGAGATATCATAAATTAGAAACTAATCAGAGAATGTACTCGCCTTGGGTCCTTAGCTGTCAATACCAATGTCCTGTCCCAGAGTATCGTCTAGAGAATCCGACAGTCCTATAAACATATAATAATATCACTTATATCAGATGCTACACTAATACACAATAGAAATACCCTAGCCTCAGGGCTATGCCAGGCATGGCTCTAGTCAACTAGGGTCATCTAGTAGGGATACGTATATAGTACACATTTACACTCAGGGTATATTCCGATAAAAACGTATATAATATATATATATAAGTGTCTATTAGTAATTGTACAAAATACGTATTTGTGTATATACACTAATAAAAACATATTTTTATACCAAAATACGTATTTGTATCTATACCAATCAAATATTTTTATATATGTATATTAACAAATCAAAGAATGTACAAAATGCCACACCTCTCAAGGTGATCCCAAATAAAGTAGCAGTTAGTTCCAATGAGTCCGGAGCAGTCCAAATAGCTAGAAACTACAAAAAAAAAGTTCAAGATCGGAGTTCGGCACGAAAATTGAGATAAGGATACCGAGTCCTCAATACATAGAGAAAATATACGGGGGTTAACAAGTTTAGCTAAAAAGAGAAAGGGTCGTTTGTTTGTTATTAAGGTAACACCTTAATTTAATGAAAATCATTTTGAAATTATTTTGAACAATAATTACAAATAAAAGTTTATTTATAAAAATCTAGAATTTATGTAAAAGCCCTCATATTTATATATCTCTAGTAATTTCAGTTACCAGTCCAAATAACAAATTTTATCTTATTTTTATTATTGAAACTATATTTTTAATTAATAATATAAACCCTCAAAAATTATTATATTTTACATAATCAAGATCCTTATATTTATTACTAAACTAAATTTTACACATAATAATTAACTAAATTCATACATTAAAAACAATAAAACTAATTATATTTTATTTACTAAACTAATTAGAAATTAACTAATTGATTACAAATAACTATTGATTAATAATTAATACTGATTAATAACTTAATTAACTGATTAATAAATTAATTAACTGATATAAATAATCAACTGATTAAAAATTAATTACTACTTAACTAAACTAATCTAATTATAACTTAACTACTAATTATATAATTAATTAACTAACTAATGTAATATATGACTTAACTAATTAAACACTCAATCACTCAGTTCTGAAACGAAGAAAGGGAAAGAGGGAAAGAGAGAAGGGGCTCACGATGGGTTTCGTCGTCGACGGAGGAGTCTCGCCGGGTCGGGCCGGCAAGGCGTCGGCGCGGCGCTCGACGACGGATCGGCGAAGCTTGGCTCGAGGCGGCAGCTGTCGAACTCGGCGGCGGCATCGGCTCCGGATCTGAGGCGGCGGCGTGGAACTCGAGAGCGGCGACGGCTTCGAGGCGGCGGATCTGAGGAGGTCCGAGGCGGCCAGGGCTCGACGCCGAGGAGGAGATCCCAGTCCGTCGACGACGGATCTGACCCAGAGCAGCAACAGGACGGCGGCGACAACGTCGGCTCCGGTGAGGAAAGCGGCGGGTGCTCGGCTCGAGGAGGAAGTCCCAGATGGTGGTTGCAGGCGGCCACCGGCGGTGGTGGAAATCTAGGTTAGGGTTTGGGTTTGCTGTGTAGGGGTGGATCGTGTCCAAGGCTGGACACGATGGTGTGTCGTGTGGTGTGGGGTGGACGTGTCCGGGGCTGGACACGGGGATGGTGTACTGTGGTGGGGTGTGTCCAGAGGGTGGACACGAGGATTATGTTTGCTGTGGTGGAGGTGGATGTGTCCGGATGTGTCGGACACAAAAATCTGATTGTAATATTGTAAATCTGGACACAGGAAATGAATGGATACGATAGGACACCCGGGGTTGGACCCGAGGCCAACACGGCTGACACGGTGATGCTGGACACACGGACACGAGCACACAAAATGATGGTGGCTTGATGGCTTGTGGGGATTTGTGAGGGCTAGTTAGGGTTTCTTGGGAATAGTGATGAGGGACTTAAATAGGGAGAGAGGATGTGGGATGAAGGGTGAGGATTGGCCTAATAATGGATGGCCCAGATCATATATAAAGGAGTTTTTCATGTAGGAAAAATGATGGTGTAAATGGAAGATGGTAAACTTATAAATTTAATAGAAAAGTATTATAATTTAAGAAAATTTTAAGAGGCTTCCAAGGCTAACTGATTAATTAGCTACTAATTAAACTCATATTTCAAAATCTTAGAAAGTATGTAATTTATTTATTTACTGTCCCAAATGAATTTAAAAATTTATTATGAAGAAAATAACTAGTCCTTTAAATAATTTTATCAAATAAATAATTTTATGATTTCAAGCCAATAAATATTTGTAACTAGAGAAATATATATATATTATTATTTATTTATTTATTTTATAATACATCGACATTTAGGAAAATAATGATTTTTATAAAAGATTTTAAATCACCCTCTAAAATCAAACATTGTTCAAAATCAAATACAAGAATTCAAGGAGAAATTATTTTATAAACTTGGTATTTAAAATAAATTAAAAATCTAATTATTTTGGAAATTGGAAATCGGAGGTTACAACCTCCTCGTGCAATGACCCACTAGGCACACACAACCTGGTACATTGCCGTAATAAACCATCATCAGCAATGGTGAAGTCATCTGATAATCCAATCTGAACCTGCGCCCTGATGCTCCTCAGGGACTCATCCTCAAACAGTGTAGCCCTGATTCGGTCTACCAACTCTGATTAAATCTGCAGTCCCCACATCTGCATCTTAACTCCAGGCACTATCATCTCAATGCCCAAGCTGTCTAGATCTGCCAGAAGATAACGATCTCTAGTCAGGCACATAGCTACCGGATACCTGCTCAGCGCATCCGCAACTACGTTCGTCTTTCCTGGATGGTACTACAATAATATGTCGAAGTCTTTCATCAACTCTAACCATCTTCTCTGCCTCATGTTCAGTTCTTTTTGGGTAAACACATACTTCAAGCTCTTGTGGTCAGTGAAGATCTCCACACGCTCTCCGTATAAATAGTGTTTCCATAACTTCAGAGCAAAGATGACCGCTGCCAACTCCAAATCGTGGGTAGGGTAGTTCTTCTCATAAGGACGTAATTACCTGGAAGCATAGGCAATCACCCTTCCATTCTGCTGCAACACACAACCCAGTCCCTTCTCCTTTGTATCACTATAGATAGTGAATCCTCCAGACCCTGATGGCAACGTCAATACTGGAGCTATCGTCAACCTCCTCTTCAGCTCATCAAAGGCGATCTGGCACTCCTCTGACCAAACAAACTCAATGTCCTTCCGGGTCAGCCTAGACAACGGCTCTGTAATCTGGGAAAAATCCTGAACAAATCTCCTGTAGTAACCTGACAGCCCCAGGAAACTCCTAACCTCTGCTACTAAACTCAGAGCACTCCATTCCTCAACTGCCATGGTCTTCATCGGATCCACCAAGATCCCTTCTCTTGTCACCACATGACCAAGGAATTCAACCTTGTCAAGGAAGAACTCGCACTTCGAAAGCTTTGCATAAAGCTTTTCCTTTCATAGAGTCTCCAGCACTATCCTCAGATGCTCCTTATGCTCCTCTGGGGTCTTCGAATACACCAAGATATCATCTATAAACACCACCACGAACCTGTCCAGATGCTGATGGAACACCTTGTTCATCAGATTCATGAACACTGTCGGGGCATTAGTCAACCCAAACGATATCACCATGAACTCATACTGTCCATACCTGGTCCGAAAAGCTGTCTTCAGAATATCCTCCCTCCTGACCTTCATCTGGTGGTAATCTGTCCTCAGATCAATCCTGGAAAACACCCTTGCTCCGCTCAACTGGTCAAAGAGATCATCAATATGCGGCAGCGGATACTTGTTCTTGATTGTGAGGTTGTTCAGAGTCCTGTAGTCGATACACATCTGTATCGACCCATCCTTCTTCGCCACAAAAAGTACCGAAGCACCCTACGAAGAAGAACTAGATCTGATAAATCCCTTATCCTGAAGCTCATCCACCTGATTCTTCAACTCTACCAGCTCACTGTTGCTGAATCTATAGACGTGCTGGGATATCGGCTCCACGTTTGGCACCAAATCTATAGAGAACTCCACATCTCTGTCCGGAGGTTACCCTGGCAACTCCTCCGGAAAGACATCCATGAACTCTGCTATCAGTGGATGTGGCAACCTCGGCTCTACCACCAGGGCTCCGCAAAAGACTCCCTCGCTCTGCTCTGCTGCTCCTCTGGCAAACTCAAACTCTGGCTCACCCGGCGGACTAAACAACACTCTGCCTCCACGATAATCTATACTAGCACAGTGCATACTCAACTAATCCATCCCGAGTACAATATCGTAGCTCGGAAGTGGCATTACGAGTAGGCACACATGTAGAAGCATAAAAAATACGCTGGATAGCTATACGCAGCATGTTGATACAGGGCAGCATAAACAGAGGACCTCAGAGCCATCAAGCGTACAACAGAGCTTTTCCGCTGAGCACAGCGTAAAAGTTTAAAACTCAAAGACCATCCGCATAATGCAGTATGTCTATGCTGCTTCAACGTAAACAGGGTGCTTCATCACCTTTATGGCGTAAAACTTATCCGCTTTCAATGCAGCATTGAAGTGTACGAGGAACGCTTCGTATTCTTCGAAATCAAACTTGTCAGATCATGCAATAAACCTAATATCTGGGCTCATGACAAAGAGTACTGCACGACAACCCAAGCGACGGCTATAATGATGGCGCGGTACTGCAACCCAGGCTGTCATTTACTGCCACTTCCTTGGATTAGACCACTTCTATGCATACAAAGGAATACGTCGCCTAGTTTTACACAGGCAGATGTGAGCTGTTTATGCTCCGCAGAAGACAAACAGCCTGCCACGTCAAAATTTGCTCTTCTTACAGGGCTCGAGGTGCGTCTCTGCATTTAATGCGCAAAGCGGTGACAGGTTCTCAAGGCACGTCTCTGCATTTAATGCACCGAATACTGACAGATGCCCGAGGCACGTCTATGCATTTTATGCGCAGAAGGGTGGCAGACCTTCAGAAACACGCCTTTGCATTTAATGCGCAGGATAATGGCGGATCTCTGCATTTAATGCAGAAGATTTGATTAAATATCACCAAACCATCGTCTAATGACATTCCCTTTGTGCCAACTGCTCTTGCGCATATAAGGGATACGCTGCCCAGTTTTATATTGGCAGACGTGAGCTTCTTATGCTCCGCAGAAGGCAGACAGACCGCCACATCAGTAGTTACTGTTCGTACAGAATTTGAGGCACATATCTGCATTTAATGTACAGATTGATGGCAAATCTTAGAGATAAGCCTCTGCATTTAATGCGTAGGATGGGGGCAGTCTCTGTATTTAATGTAAGGGATTTGATTATATCTCCAAGAGCCGTAATTCCGGCTAAAACGTCCACATCATCTGGGCTTCTATGACCACTCGGCTTCTACGCCTGCTCGGCTTCTATGCCCACTCGGCTTCTACGCCTGCTTGGCTTCTATGCCTACTCGGCTTCTATGTCCACTCGGCTTCTATGCCTACTCGGCTTTTATGCCTACTTGGCTTCTATGCCATGGTGACAGTCATTGGCTTCTACGCCAACCTCTTCTACACAAGGGATAACTACCTACATGGCTTCTACGTCGTGATCTTCGCAGCAGATATACGCATTCTGTCCCTTAGTTGGACGTGCGTCACATGCTCACTCAAAAGGTCATCTATACGCAGACATTGGTTATTTTAAACTGTCGTGTAAAAGGGTGCTGTACTTTTCACTACTCGGTTTCTATGCCAACTAAGTGATCACTGTCACTAAAAACTCTATAAATAGAGACCTCTATCAACAGAGAAAAAGGTTGGAAAATTGATCAAGAAATCCAGTATCAGATCCAACTGTCGCAAAGATCAAAGGTCAAACGGTCAAGAGAGAGAGAAGAATCCAGAGCTCAGGCAAAGAGAAGGGATCGACGACTTTGGCATCGGGCATCCACCCTCTTTAGCAATCTACGAAGCTGCTTTCTGTCTTCCACGGCACTTCTTCATCGTCGTGTGGTCCAAGGGCTAAAGTGATCGACTGCAGATCAGACACCTATAGCAATATTTACCCAGATTAAATAAATTGTACTTAGATATCCTCATATAGGATTAAATTGTACAATCTTGTTTGTAAACACAGAAGAAAGGGCGAGTTTTCGTATAAGACCTTGTTTTCCATATTCTCTCTCGTTTATTTTCCGAAACAAGATGGCGACTCTGCTGGGGAAGTCTTTCTCTTCTGATGAGGAAGAAATTGCTCAACACGATGCGGTATCCGTGAGATCCGTGAGGAAGACACTGGTCGTCCAGTTCGACCAATCTGCCTACGAAGATATGCTTCAAACAGGGGGTAGCTCTCACTCTCTCTCAGTCCAAGACAATCGGAAGCTGCGTAAGGTCTGGATGCCCAAGACATCCTCTACCATTCCTATGGACCCTCCGATCTCTCCGATCTCTCCGACCAACGAGGTTGTAGCATCGCTCCCTCCGCGTCTTGCGCGTAAAATTCAGTCGCCTATCTCTGGCAGGGCAGACAAAACTTCTGGCAAGGCCTCAGCGCCAACCCAGAAGTATACTCCGCGCTCTGCGCGTAAAACTCAGTCTTCCGTCCCTGGAAGAAAAGACGAAACTTTGGACAATGCCTTAGCGCTGGTCGAGAAGCCTACACCACGCTCTGCACGTAGAAAACAGTCTCCCGTCCCTGGCGGAACAGACAAACTTTCTGACAATGCCTTAGCGCCAAGTCAGAAGCTCCAAACGTGCTCCGTGCATAAAAATGCATCTGCCTTCCGCAGAAAGGCAGATGACCCATGTAATCTACGTAAGGGAAAGCAAGCGGCGGACTACTCAACTTCTCGGCCTTTACGCCAGCGAGGGAACAATCTGTCCGTCCTCCAGATTATGCGAGAAGCTGACGGCCGACTGAGGACATCCTCAACTTTACGCCAACCAGAGCAGAGCTCCAAATTACGCCAGGAGAAGAACCTCAGCGTAAAGAAGGCTCAATTTACGGAAATACACCCTCATCGGGGATTATCCGCCACCCAGATGGCTAACCTGTTGTATACAGGAGGCACAGGAAAAACTATGGTTTCCAACATCCGCATGCCCACTGATGTGAACAGAAGGAACAAGCCATCTTCTTCTTCTTCATCATTTGAAAAGACTCCTGACCTACGCGACTATCTGAGCCAGAAATACGAAGACGAGGGTCATAAACAGGCTTCAGTTCCCGTAACGATCAAACGCGTAGATATCTTGTGGGAAGATGCTTCAACATCTAATATCGTCATGACAGGTGGACCGCGGGAAGATTCCATCTTTATTATTCCTCCAACTCGCGACGACCAACATCCAATAGTCTTCGGCAGCATGCGGAGCAGCCCGATCATGCAGAAAAATTTATGTTATGTTATGTATGTGATTGATTTTACATGTTTTATATTGAGATTGAGTTAATTCAATTTTGCTCCACTAGTTTTGATGGCTTTTGAGCTACACTCCCAAATGTATCTTACCTTAATCCTAAGCCACGTTACAACCCATGAAAAGTCCTTATGATTTATGTTATGCATGTGATCCCAGTGGTGGAGAATGAGAAGATATGCAAGCTTATGGTAGATCATTTCTTCTGGAATGAATTTGAGTGAAATATATACCTTCAAACATATGAGAGTTGAGTATTTATTCCGTGAGGGTCTACCTATTTAGTTTACTCCATTTGTCAAGTAAAAATATCTACTAAGTAATTAGAAGTTGTTTAAAAATATATGTTCATGATATATTATGATTTTTGAAGAGCTTGGTTATTTTTTTATTTATGATATTGCAACCTTGATTTCTTTTTTTGAAAAATAAATTAGAGTTTCGCCCGAGGACGAACAAAGGTTAAGTGTGGGGGTATTTGATGAGATAATAAAATATCATATTTTTATTCCTTAATATATACTCCTTTATGCTCATTTAATGTCTAAAGATACTCATTACTTTTATATTTTGATTTAGGATGCAATTGGAGTCACTAAAAGCAAAATGGAGCTAATTATCAATTCTTGACAGTTCTGACACCTTGTAGAAAAATAGTCATAACTTGCTTATCCGAAGTCCAATTGAGCTGATCCAAATTGATTCGGAAAGCTAAGTGATAGAGGCACAATTTTGCTGTTTTGAGTTTCCCGATATTCTGGCTGCATCATAGACCAAATCACGCTTGAGAATTGAGTCAACTATGTTGTGCACAAAAAGTGGAGCTGAAATAATCATTTCCCAACTTATTCAAAGATTTTATTTTATTGTTTGGGTTGTTGTAACTATTAGAGGATTTGTGGGAAGATATTGTGATATTCAAACACTAATTTAGAGTCTATAAAAGGGATAGAGATCAGGAGGAAATGGAGAACAATCCACAACTCTTCTTCCTCTTCTCCAATATTCTTTTGAAATTTTTTTAAATATGCGGAGCTAAAAGTCTTGTTGGTCGAAGAAAATGGAAGCCTCGGAATGAATAAAAACTTGTGAGATCTAATTTGTGTTTATATGTTTGATTTGTTGTCACTACTCGATTCTAGAAAAACTTGTGAGCTGAAATAACCATTTCCTTCTTTCTTCTATTCCTTCTTCTTTATGCTAGCCCTAACCTTGCATTTTCTCTAACCTAGGTGTGAGGAGCCTAGATTTAGTGTGGAGGCTAGAATTGGAGGCTTGGAGCTTGAGGGAGATGATTCCAAGTAGATCGGATACTTTGGCCTTGGAATTTCAACTCCCAAGAGGTAAACCCTAACTTTTCCCTTGCTAATTACTTTTATATAGTATAATTAGTATTGTAGAACCTTCCTAGACCCTAATCCTACCCGTGGAAGAAGTTGGAACTAGTTTGGTTGAGTTTAGAGACTTTGACATTAAGTTTTGTGTCGATTTCGGGTGGAATCCAAAATTGGCCCAATTTTGGGTGATGCCCTAGGTTAGACGGACCTAGGTAGACGTTGTCGGGTGTCTTGAGGGTGAGTGCGTGTCTCCGTTCGGACACGGGAAGCCGTGTTATGGAGAAACGGGCATTTCGGGCGAAATTGGGATTTTTTATCGTCGTCGATTCTAAGTGCGTGTGCGTTTCCGCCACGGACCTAATCGACGCGGGAGCAATTTTTCTAGGATCTAGGCATTGTTTAGAACACGTGGGTAAATTTTGGGCCGATTCCGAGTTCGTTTAGTGTGCATTTTAGGAGGTTTTTCGAACCGCACACCACGTGTTCGTCGAAATGACCGAACGGCCATTTCGACTTGGTTTCTTCGTTTCGGGCTTGTGCACGCATTGGATTAGTATCGGGGAGTGTATGCTAGAGTTTTCGAGTTATATTTTATATATTTTAGGGTATTGGTGAGTGTCGGGGTCGTTGGGCGTGAGTGTGGCGTGTTGTTTGTGTGTCGTGTGCGTTGTGTTGTGTTTGTGTATTTGTGTCTTTATATATATATTTATGTGTGTGTCTATATATATATATATTTATATATATATTTATATATATGTATATGTGTTTGTATGTATATATATGTGTGTATTTATATCTATGTGCTTGTGTATGTATATGTCTAGGTGTATATATATATATATGTATATGTGTAAGTGTGTTTGTGTGTGTGTATGTATATATATATTTATATGTGTATGTGTATATATATATTTGAGAGTGTGTGTATATATATATATATATAGGTGTTTATATATATATATTTAGCTATGTATATAATTATGTGTGTGTGTGTGTTGATATGTGTTTAAGTGTGTGTGTGTATTAGTGTTTGTCAGTGTGTTAGAGTATATATAAGTGTGTATATATATATGTATTTAGTTGTATATATATATATAGTTATATGTGTGTGTGTGTATATATATATATATATATATATATATATATAGGGTGATATATATATATGTATAGGAGTGTGTGTGTGTGTGTTTGGGAGATGGAGGGGGGCAAACAGCAGGCTGGGGCAGCAGCTGCTGCTGCACTAAAGCAGCAGCACAGCAGCAGCAGTATGAAGCAAGGGGAGCAGCAGCCATTATGAAGCACAGCAGCAGCAGTAGCAATGTGAAGCACCAGCAGCAACAATACCAAACCAGGCAACAGCAGTAGCTAGTATTTGCAGCGGGGAGCAAGGTAGCTAGGTATTAGAGAGGTAGTTAGATAGTTAGAATAGCTAGATCAATAGATAGATAGAGTATTAGATAGATTAGATAGTTTGATAGATATATAGATAAATAGATAGATAGATAGTATTATAGATAGATAAGTAGATACATAGATAGATAGATAGATAGATAGATAGATAGATAGGTAGATATATGGTAGATACCTATATATATATATATATATATATATATATATATATAGAGAGAGAGAGAGAGCTAGATATATATTATAGTTAGTAATATATATATGTGTATAGGTAAGGTATAGGGGTATATGTATATGTGTTTGGATATCTATATATATATGTATATAGATACTTAGATATATAAATATGTTAGATATATATATTTTCTAGCCTAGATTAATAACTAGGTGTATAATTATTAACTAGATAGCTAGTTAGAGGGGTTTGAGAGCGGTATCTCAATACCTTGAGATATCCAAGGTATTGAGTTTCGAGTGGGGTATTTGAGCATTAGCCTAGGAAATATTTTGGAATGATTTTTATATGTTTATATATATATATATTTACGCGTGCTAGCATAGGTTTTAGCGGGTTTAGGCGGGGTGCGTGGCCTAGGGCGAGGTATCGGATACCGAGGGTATCCCGATATCTCGATTAGGCGAGTTTGAGGGTTTAGTAGCTTAATGAGCTCGGTTTGACCTAGAATTTCAGGAGCACCCTTGTTTGACCTAGATTTGACCATAATTGTCCTCGTTGACCGTAAAAGTCAACGTTTGACCTAGTTTTGACCTAGAGTTGACTTTTGGACATCGGGTTGACTTTTTGACTCGAATTTCACCGGTTTGATCCTTTCGACCTAGAATAGCCCTAGAAGCCTGTTTTTAATTATTTTATATTAGTTTAAATACTTAGAACCCTGTTTCATTCTTGCTTTTCGCAATAGGTCCTTGCGACACCGGTCCGGATCTCGATCCTCATCAGTTGCTCAGGACATCAGGTGAGTACCTACCTCTGATAGTTTCCATTTCATGATAGCGTTTATATCACCTGTTCTAAAACTGTGATACTTGATTCTGACACCTTGTTACACGAGCTGGTACTAGTGGATCCCGTCATGAGATGCTATCCCCCTTACCGTGTTCAGAGGGTACTCTATCACGTGTATTTCATCATGTGCTTCGGGTATTGATTCTCATGTGCTATCATGTGCTTCTTGTGCTCTAGCCTTCATGTGCGCGAGCTATTATCATGTACGTAGCGTGTTGTGGTTGGATCCAATGGTATTAGTGGGGAAGGGGAGTAGGAGTTGGTTATGTGATCAAAGCCAAACAGTATTCATGTGTATGTCGGTTATACAACTCACGCATAACGGAGTTATTATAGTATTTTTCATGTGCAACCTAAGCCGATCACATAACGAACTTGTGCTCAAAACACTTAGCTAGTATTCATGTTTCTCACCTGCAGTTACTTTTCCAGTAATTGTATTGTTCTCCTGTTTACATTGTAGCTACTTATTGTGCTCCAGCATATATTTATTTCCTGTGCATCTTGTATACTTTTCTATTGCTCGTCATATACACCTTACCATGTACTTGGAGTTGCTTTCAGAGTTATGTAATTTGCTCTAGTCCTGACTGGGCATATTTTTTCCAGAGGATCCTGAGGACTATTGCCCGACGTTCTACGGGCCGGGTGTTGACGAGGGTTGTGACCCCAAGACTGAGGAGGAGTGCACCGAGGAGACGCCGTTAGCGCCCTAGTTAGCTAGGTGGTTTTCCTGGGTTGTTCCCAGTGGTTTATATTTTGGATGATTGTACTTATTCTTTTGATGTTGTGAGATGTTGTAGCTATTATGGCCTTGGACTGTATTATTTTGGATTGTCTTGCTCTCTTGGTTCTGTTTCTTTGTTTATATCATATCATGCTTATATTCTTCTCCTAGATTTTGTGATTGAGAGTTCATATATATTGCGTGGTTACCCTCCTTTTGGAGAGGATTTATTCCTATATATATTGTGTGGTTGCCCTCTTTTTGGAGAGGTCATGGCAAATTTTTCTGTGAGATATTTAGATAGTTGGTTGACCTAGAACGGACCTTTACAATATTCTACCGCCGATTCTGCGGCGTAGGCTGGACGTACCCACGGCTCATGCCCGATTTTCGGGTACGGGTCGTGACATGTTTTTGGTGGCGGCCCCATGCAGGTCCAGTTTTTAGGTTTACCTGCAATAGGATATAGGAGATAGGCTGAGAGAGTGTGCTCAATCACAACTAGGACTCTTCCTGCTTCCTTTGCTATCTTAATTTTCCTAAAATTATTTCTTTTGCAATATTACTGTCCTTCTTTGATGATATCGTTTCTTGTACCGTATTGACTTCTTTTGATCTGTGTTCTTCTTGATTTCATTCCAGCACTTGCTTTATTTGATTCCGGGGCTTCCCATAGCTTTGTCTGTATCTTTTGCTGTTAG
This sequence comes from Iris macrosiphon, assembly GCA_036927795.1. Classification (NCBI taxonomy): domain Eukaryota; kingdom Viridiplantae; phylum Streptophyta; class Magnoliopsida; order Asparagales; family Iridaceae; genus Iris; species Iris macrosiphon. The sequence goes on along the minus strand of JAYESA010000019.1, from coordinate 138,484,105 downwards.
ACACCATCTTGTTGCTGAACCTTTAGCTAGACTCGGCAAGATCACGATCGGGGGTGGTATCATCCTAGTCAGTGATATCTGCAGAGACCGGAGAGTTACCTTGGGAGGCCGGAAGTTGAGTGTGTGCCTACTTGTAATGCCACTTCCGAGCTACGATATTGTACTCGGGATGGATTAGTTGAGTACGCATTATGCTAGTATAGATTATCGTGGAGGTAGAGTTTTTTCAGTCCGCCAGGTGAGCCAGAGTTTCAGTTGCCAGAGGAGCAGCGGAGCAGACCGAGGGAGTCTTCTGCGGAGCCCTGGTGGTAGAGCCGAGGTCGCTACATCTACTGATAGAGGAGTATATGGATGTCTTTCCGGAGGAGTTGCCAGGGTTACCTCCGGACGGAGATGTGGAGTTCTCTATAGACTTGGTGCTAGGCGCGGAGCCGATATCCCAGCACGTCTATAGAGTCAGCAACAGTGAGCTGATAGAGTTGAAGAAGCAGGTGGATGAGCTTCAGGACAAGGGATTTATCAGATCTAGTTCTTCTCCGTGGGGTACTCCGGTACTTTTTGTGCCGAAGAAGGATGGGTCGATACGGATGTGTATCGACTACAGGGCTCTGAACAGCCTCACAATCAAGAACAAGTATTCGCTGCCGCGTATTGATGATCTATTTGACCAGTTGATCGGAGCGAGGGTGTTTTCTAGTATTGATCTGAGGACAGGCTACCACCAGGTGAAGGTCAGGAAGGAGAATATTCCGAAGACAGCTTTTTGGACCAGATATGGACAGTATGAGTTCTTGGTGATGTCGTTTGGGTTGACTAATGCCCCGGCAGTATTCATGAATCTGATGAACAAGGTATTCCATCAGCATCTGGACAAGTTTGTGGTGGTGTTTATAGATGATATCTTGGTGTATTCGAAGACTCCAGAGGAGCACGAGGAGCATCTGAGGATAGTGTTGGAGACTCTCAGGAAGGAGAAGCTTTATGGAAAGCTCTCAAAGTGTGAGTTCTTCCTTGACAAGGTGGAATTCCTTGGTCATGTGGTGACTGGAGAGGGTATCTCGGTGGATCCGAGAAAGATTATGGCAGTTGAGGCATGGAGTGCTCCGAGTTCAGTAGACAAGGTCAGGAGTTTTCTGGGGCTGGCAGGCTACTACAGGAGATTTGTTCAGGATTTTTCCCGGATTACAGCACCGTTGTCCAGGCTGACTCGGAAGGACGTGGAGTTTGTTTGGTCAGAGGACTGCCAGATCGCCTTTGATGAGCTGAAGAGGAGGTTGACGACAGCTCCGGTGTTGACGTTGCCATCAGGTTCTGGAGGATTCATTATCTATAGTGATACATCGGAGAAGGGACTGGATTGTGTGTTGCAGCAGAATGAGAGGGTGATTGCCTATGCTTCCAGGCAATTACGTTCTCATGAGAAGAACTACCCTACCCACGATTAGGAGTTGGCAGCGATCATCTTTTCTCTGAAGTTGTGGAAATATTTATATGGAGAGCGTGTGGAGATCTTCACAGACCACAAGAGCTTGAAGTATGTGTTTACCCAAAAAGAGCTGAACATGAGGCAGAGGAGATGGTTGGTGTCACGCCCCAGTCCCAAAATACGTAGGACCAGGAATACGTGACACGCCAGCTACGCATTCGACCCGACTCTGGTCTGACTCGAATACGTATAAGCTGTAATATAAAGGGCACTATCTAATATTCCATAAATGTAAACCTCTATGTCTCAATCCACAATGTACAACAGTAAACAAGAAAGAGTTATATGTGCTAAGGTCGGCCGCCCAATAACACACTAACTCGAATAGACTCGAGAAGAAGTATGAGTCTACAAAACTAGGCTACAACAGCAGAGGAATATGTAAAATAACCATAATGCCGGTAGATATAATGTGAGTACCTGGTACCATGCTCGTAAGATATGCCACTCCATCAGTATCTCCAAGTGCTCCAAAATCGTCTATGCTGCAAAACTGGCAGGGAACCAGGTCCTCAGAGGGACGTAACAAGGTACAGAAATATAGCATGCCAAGTAAACAGAAAGTACAAGTGCACGACAGGGTACTCTATCATAACCAACTAGTGTGACTCAGTTTAAAGATAATATTCGACGCGTGGGCTGTCCAAAATAAAACTGCAGCTCCGAACACAGAGACACACGGGTCGTACCGCAGCTCCGAGCACAGAGACACACGGGTGTTACCTCTACACTATCAAACAGGATCATAACAGGTACATATATAAGCGCGTGCAGAGTAGCCCAAACGTCTAGTAACTGTCTTCTCCTTCCCAAGCGGTCAGCGATAGTGCGCTGAACCTGAACCTCTATCTAACAGTCTCGACACACGGAAGTAACTCAACAGACGCGACCCTAAGGTCGTCCCAGTCTCTGGTCATGATATCAGTATCAGGATACAGGAATCTGGCACGATCACAGTGTATGAGTGTGTCCTGGGGAATCGATGTACTCAGGTACGTGCATCGAGGTGCTATGAAGCATCTAGCAATTATTCTAAGACGTTACATCGAAAGTCAACACCCGGTTGTGAACCGGACATGGAGTATCGATCGTCAACAGAAATATGTGCACGAGTACATAAAGAACAACAATATCTGTAAACTAAAATACAGGGTGGCAAGGTACACTTGCCTGCGTGCCGCTGCTGGTGACGGGGATCCGGTACCACGTCCAAGTTCTCAGGTCCCGCAGTACCTAGAGATAGATACAAACCAGTAATCAATAATCTATTCTACGATAGACAGGGATGCAACACGCATCTACAACTAAACTCAAACTCAGCTACGACTCACAGGGACAAGCCACTAGGGGGTTGACCACAGTTGACTATCGGTGCGATACATCAAATTAACTAGTCATCTACCCACTATCATCAACCCATCCTTTTTATAACTTTATTACAATTCCACAATAACTACCTCTTCAATTAAACCCACCATTAGTTTTCAGTTAGTCAATTCCTGATTAACCCTCAGACATATATAACCTTAACCATTTCTCAATAAAACTGCTACGTAATTTTGTTCAATATTTTCATCAACGTCAATCCACCACCAATTTTAACTGATCATCCTCAAAAACAATATGCATGAATAAAATCGAACTACCTTAACATCTCAATCCTTGCATTCATAAACTCTAATTCATAACCATGCGTCTCACCCTCATTGCATAATATAAAATAAACTAACCCTTAAATCTCAATGCAACTATGCAACATATTCATTTCATAATCATCATTTCCTTAATATCAACAAATTCATAAACCATCAAATGTATGTTTTAGTCCTGCATTCGACAAAAACTCAAGTATATCCATTTACGCATATAATTCATAGCCTTTTATATAATCCATCCCTAGAACTTAACCTTAACTAGCATACTTAACCACAAGATACATGGGCTACACTCCATCTCCATATACACCAACAATTATTTCACATAACCCTAGCTAAATCCACACATCCATATATGAATCATACTAAATAATATGTTAATAAATATGCTGAAATTTAAACGAAGGGGGAGAAGATCGTATACCCCGTCGTTGGCTTCATCGGCCGGAGTTGATCGGACGGGAGGAGGGGAAGAAACTAGCCGGGAAGCTACCGTCGGCCGGTCGGCGGTCGTGGCTGACTGCTCAGCCGGAGCGGGGTCGCACACGAGAAAGTGAAAGGCGGCGTCGGCCAGGCACACGCGAGAGCTGCTCGGAGTGGTGGCTGCTCCGGTCTGGAGGAGACCGGATGGCCGGGGATGCACGCGAGAGCTCGGCTGTGGTCGGAGGAGATGCACGCGGCGGCCGGAGTCGCTGTACTGGAGCGGGGGACACCTCCGGCTGTCGGTCGTGAGGACGACCGCGGAGGAAACTGCACCACCGACGGTCGGTCGGGAGCGCACGGCTGGGCCAGGGAGTCACCGCACTGTCGTTCAGAGACCGCCTCAAGGCGGGGCTGACTGCTCCGTACCGGAAGCAGCACCAGAGCGGGGGCAGCACTGGAGCGAGCGGCGCGGGGTTCTTTGCCGTAGCGGGGTGCAGGGGCAGCACTGGGGTCGGCCACGGTGGGTCGGCCGGAGCTTTACTCAGAAAAAAATAACAAAGGAAGAAGAAGAAGAAGAAGAATAAAATATATATGGAGGTGGTGGCTTGGTTTCCTATGTAGAGGAGAGAGGAGAGAGAAGCTTGCATGGAAAAATAAATGAAGGAGGAGAGAGAGGGATTTTCTTGGGATTAGGGCCGGTGGTGTGTGTTGAGGGTGGGGGAAATATTACTTTATCGGGGAGTGTGTAGGTTTGAATGGAGGGTTGGGATCATTCCTTGTAGATTGGATGGATAGAATTTTACATGAAGAAGAGAGGGGTTTCTTCATGTGAGGAATAGGTGGATGAGATTGGGACCCTATATTGGGACCCTCTCATTTATTCATGTCCAATGGGAGGTTGCCACACAATTTGATAATTGTGACTTAGCCCCCGTAAATTCGGGAAATTGCATGGACACATAAAATGACGCAAAAATTGCAGAGAAAAATATATTTAAAAATTATCATGGTGAGGGGGTGTTGCGCGTTAGGCGCGGGTCTAATTAGAAGGGCATTGGGATTAATTTAGGATTAAAAATGGGATTTACAAAGTTGGTAAATCTCGATTTAAATAAAGATAAGGCGTCCCACGAATTTAATTTAATTGGGGCCCGTGGGGTCAAAATCCGGAAATGACGCAAAGGCCAAAAAATGGTGGAGGCTTGGAGTCAGTCTTGGACCCTTTAGTTGGTCCGGCTCAACGGGTTAAGTTGGTACCCCAAAATCGAGAGTGACGACACAGGTGTCCGACACGGAATTAAATATGGGTTACAATTTTTGGAATGTTGTGCAATTAATTTAGAGCACACAAAAATTGATTTTAACAGTCAGAAAAGTCCAATGCCTAATTTGGCGAGTTGAGTCAAGTGTACGGTATTTGTACAAAATTTATGGGCTGATAATGGGCTCCGAATAAAAAGACAAAGATAGGGTGTGCCAATGGTTTAAATTAATTGGATTAAAATTCCAGGTAAATATCCTCTACTCTAAACCTCAATATTTTCTATCAAAAATTTTCAAATCCACTCTAACTATCTATGGAATAAATTGAGGGGGTTTACAGTTGGAGTTAATGAAAGACTTCGACATATCATTGAAGTATCATCCAGGGAAGGCGAACGTAGTTGCGGATTCGTTGAGCAGGTATCCGGTAGCTATGTGCCTGACTACAGATCGTTATCTTCTGGCAGATCTAGAGAGCTTGGGCATTAAGGTGATAGTGCCTGGAGTTGAGATGCAGATGTGGGGACTGCAGATTCAATCAGAGTTGGTAGACTGGATCAGGGCTACACAGTTTGAGGATGAGTCCCTGAGGAGCATCAGGGCACAGGTTCAGATGAGATTGTCAGATGACTTCACCATTGCTGATGATGGTTCTTTGCGGCACAGTACCAGGTTGTGTGTGCCGAGTGGGTCATTGCACGAGGAGGTTCTTCAGGAGGCACATCGATCCCAGTATTCTATACATCTAGGTGCCAACAAGATGTATAGAGATCTGAGAGAGCATGTATGGTGGTACGGGATGAAGCGGGAGGTAGCGCGCTTCGTATCCCGATGCTTAGTGTGCAAGCAGGTGAAGGCGGAGAGGCAGAGGCCAGGAGGATTGCTCCAGCCGTTACCCATTCTGGAGTAGAAATAGAGCATGTGAACATGGATTTTGTTTCGGGACTTCCCCGTTCTCCAGACGGGAAGGATGCGATTTGGGTCATCGTGGACAGGTTGACCAAATCAGCCCACTTTCTACCATTCAAAGTGGGTATGTCTACAGAGAGACTAGCAGAGATGTATGTGCGCCAGATAGTCAGACTGCATGAAGTTTCAGTGAGCATTGTATCAGATCGGGACAGTCGCTTTACTTCATATTTCTGGAGGAGTCTACAGGCTAGCTTGGGCACCCAGCTCAAGTTTAGTACTGCATATCACCCACAGACAGATGGTCAGTCAGAGAGGACCATTTAGACACTTGAGGACATGCTTCGCACTTGTGTTTTGGATTTCAGAGGCTCTTGGGAGGATCACTTGCACTTGGTAGAGTTTGCTTACAACAACAGCTACCAAGCCAGTATCGAGATATCACCTTTTGAGGCATTGTATGGACGGAGGTGTCACACTCCGTTATCATGGGATGATGTAGGCGGGAGAGCTTTGCTTGGCCCGGAGATGGTGGTTGATGCAGCGGAGAAGGTCAAGCTCATTAGAGATAGACTTCGGGTGGCGCAGGACAGGCAGCGGCATTGGGCCGATAGCTACCGGAGACCTTTGGAGTTTGAGGTATAGCTTAGAATCTAGATTTTGTTCTTGTGTTTGCTTGTTTTAGACTAAGTGCAGAGACCTTGTTTGTGCTAGGTTGTAGATCTGGTGTTCCTGAGGATTTCCCCGATGCGGGGCACTATTCGCTTCGGTGGAGGCGGAAAGCTTAGCCCACGTTTCGTCGGACCCTTCAGTATCCTTGAGAGGGTCGGCACCGTGGCGTATAGGCTTGAGTTGCCGCCTACGCTGGAGGGAGTTCATGATGTGCTCCACGTGTCGCAGTTGAGACGGTACGTGGCGGATCCCAGTCACGTATTGGATCACTCGGAGATCGTGGTGGGCCCTACTCTTAGCTATCCAGAGCAGCCGGTGGAGATTCTGGATCGGCGGGAGAAGGTATTGAGAACCAGACTATTTCCTTGGTTCGTATCGCGTGGAGGCATCACTCTCCAGGTGAGTCGACCTGGAAGAGGGAGGATGAAATGCGCGAGCGATACCCCTATCTCTTCGAGCTCTGAGGTATGGTTCTTTCTTTGCATTTCTGTCCTATTTTCGTCTTTTAATTTCGAGGACAAAATTATTTTAAGGAGGGTAGGCTTGTCACTACCCGATTCTAGAAAATAGGGTATATTTTTTTTATTTTTATTTGGTAAATTGTGAATTGTATTTAATTAATTATATTTATATTTATTTAGTGCTTATATTTTTTTTAATGATTATTTTAGGATTTTGGCTAGACTGGACCCATGTCAGACCCTAGTGGACCCATGTCCGACCCAGCCCACACCCTTGTGAGGATTATTTTGGGGCTTAAAAATATTTATTATATTTTTAGTAGGTTAGTGGGAGAGATTTGGAGTTAGTTTGAGTGCTTTTGGAACCCCGAAACCCAAAACCCAAGTTAGGAGGGCATCTTGGTCATTTGGACTTATGTAACCCTTTATGTAGCAAGTGGCCGGCCCTATTTTTCCTACACCCGACCGTGATCAGCAGCCCTTCCTTCTCTCTTCATATTCTTCACTTCTTCTTCTTCTCCACTTCTTCTTTCTTCTTCCTTCTTCTTCCAAAGTGAGTTCTTCACCATTTTTCTTCCTTCTTTCTTCCATTCCTTCTTCTTTATGCTAGCCCTAACCTTGCATTTTCCCTAACCTAGGTGTGAGGAGCCTAGATTTAGTGTGGAGGCTAGAATTGGAGGCTTGGAGCTTGAGGGAGGTGATTCCAAGTAGATCGGAGACTTTGGCCTTGGGATTTCAACTCCCAAGAGGTAAACCCTAACTTTTCCTTTGCTAATTACTTTTATATAGTATAATTAGTGTTGTAGAACCTTCCTAGACCCTAAGCCTACCCGTGGGAGGAAGTTGGAACTAGTTTGGTTGAGTTTAGAGATTTTGACATTAGGTTTTGTGTCAATTTCGGGTGGAATCCAAAATTGGCCCAATTTTGGGTGATGCCCTAGGTTAGACGGACCTAGGTAGACGTTGTTGGGTGTCTTGAGAGTGAGTGCGTGTCTCCGTTCGGACACGGGAAGCCGTGTCACGGAGAAACGGGTATTTCGGGCAAAATTGGGGTTTTTCGTCGTCGTCGATTCTAAGTGCGTGTACGTTTCCGCCACGGACCTAGAATCGACACGGGAGTACTTTTTCTAGGATCTAGACATCGTTTAGAACCGTGGGTAAATTTTGGGCCAATTCCAAGTTCATTTAGTGTGCGTTTCAGGAGGTTTTTCGAACCGCACACCACGTGTTCGTCGAAATGACCGAACGGCCATTTCGACTTGGTTTCCTCGTTTCGGGCTTGTGCGCGCGTTGGGTTAGTATCGGGGAGTGTGTGCTAGAGTTTTTGAGTTATATTTTATATATTTTAGGGTATTGGTGAGTGTCAATGTCGTTGGGCGTGAGTGGGGCGTGTTGTTTGTGTGTCGTGTGCGTTGTGTTGTGTTTGTGTATTTGTGTCTTTATATATATATTTATGTGTGTGTCTATATATATATATATATATATATATATATATTTATATATATGTATATGTGTTTGTATGTATATATATGTGTGTATTTATATCTATGTGCTTGTGTATGTATATGACTAGGTGTATATATATATATGTATATGTGTAAGTGTATTTGTGTGTGTGTGTGTATGTATATATATATATTTATATGTGTATGTGTATATATATATTTAAGAGTGTGTATATATATATATATATATATATATATATATATATATATATATAGGTGTTTATATATATATATTTAGCTATGTATATAATTATGTGTGTGTGTGTTTGTTGATATGTGTTTAAGTGTGTGTGTGTATTAGTGTTTGTGAGTGTGTTAGTGAGTGTGTTAGAGTATATATAAGTGTGTATATATATATATGTATTTAGTTGTATATATATATATAGTTATATGTGTGTGTATATATATATATATATATAGGGTGATATATATATATATATATGTATAGGAGTATGTGTGTGTGTGTGTTTGGGAGATGGAGGGAGGCAAACAGCAGGCTGGGGCAGCAGCTGCTGCTGCACTGCAGCAGCAGCACAGCAGCAGCAGTATGAAGCAAGGGGAGCAGCAGCCATTATGAAGCACAGCAGCAGCAGCAGCAATGTGAAGCACCAGCAGCAGCAATAACAAGCCAGGCAGCAGCAGCAGCTAGTATATGCAGCGGGGAGCAAGGTAGCTAGGTATTAGAGAGGTAGTTAGATAGTTAGAATAGCTAGATTAATAGATAGATGGAGTATAAGATAGATTAGATAGTTTGATAGATATATAGATAAATAGATAGATAGATAGTATTATAGATAGATAAGTAGATACATAGATAGATAGAATAGATACTTAGATATATAAATATGGTAGATATATATATTTTCTAGCCTAGATTAATAACTAGGTGTATAATTATTAGCTAGATAGCTAGTTAGAGGGGTTTGAGAGCGGTATCTCAATACCTTATACCGAGGTATCTCAATACCTTGAGATATCCAAGGTATTGAGTTTCGAGCGGGATATTTGAGCATTAGCCTAGAAAATATTTTGGAATGATTTTTATATGTTCATATATATATATTTACGCTTGCTAGCATAGGTTTTAGCGGGTTTAGGCGGGGTGCATGGCCTAGGGCGAGGTATCGGATACCGAGGGTATCCCGGTATCTCGATTAGGCGAGTTTGAGGGTTTAGTAGCTTAATGAGCTCGGTTTGACCTAAAATTTCAGGGGCACCCTAGTTTGACCTAGCTTTGACCATAATTGTCCTCGTTGACCGTAAAAGTCAACATTTGACCTAGTTTTGACCTAGAGTTGACTTTTGGACCCCGGGTTGACTTTTTGACCCGAATTTTACCGGTTTGATCCGTTCGACCTAGAATAGCCCTAGAAGCCTGTTTTTAATTATTTTATATCAGTTTAAATGCTTAGAACCCTGTTTAATTCTTGCTTTTTGCAATAGGTCCTTGCGATACCGGTCCGGATCTCGATCCTCATCAGTTGCTCAGGACATCAGGCGAGTACCTACCTCTAATAGTTTCTATTTTATGATAGCGTTTATATCACCTGTTCTAGAACTGTGATACTTGATTCTGATAACTTGTTACACGAGCTGGTACTAGTGGATCCCGTCATGAGATGCTATATCCCTTACCGTGTTCAGCGGGTACTCTATCACGTGTATTTCATCATATGCTTCGGGTATTGATTCTCATGTGCTATCATGTGCTTCTTGTGCTCTAGCCTTCATGTGTGCGAGCTATTATCATGTACGTAGCGTGTTGTGGTTGGATCCAATGGTATTAGTTGGGGAGGGAAGTAGGAGTTGGTTATGTGATCAAAACCAAACAGTATTCATGTGTATGTCGGTTATACAACTCACACATAACGGAGTTATCGTAGTATTTTTCATGTGCAACCTAAGCCGATCACATAACGAACTTGTGCTCAAGGCACTTAGCTAGTATTCATGTTTCTCACCTGCAGTTACTTTTCCAGTACTTGTATTGTTCTCCTGTTTATATTGTAGCTACTTATTGTGCTTCAGCATATATTTATTTCCTGTGCATCTTGTATACTTTTCTATTGCTCGTCATATACACCTTACCATGTACTTGGAGTTTCTTTCAGAGTTATATACTTCGCTCCAGTCCTGACTGGGCATATTTTTTCCAGAGGATCCTGAGGACTATTGCCCGACGTTCTACGGGCCGGGTGTTGACGAGGGTTGTGACCCCGAGACTGAGGAGGAGTGCGCCGAGGAGATGCCGTTAGCGCCCTAGTTAGCTAGGTGGGTTTCCTGGGTTGTTCCCAGTGGTTTATATTTTGGATGATTGTACTTATTCTTTTGATGCTGTGAGATATTGTAGCTATTATGGCCTCGGACTGTATTATTTTGGATTGTCTTGCTCTCTTGGTTCTGTTTCTTTGTTTATATCATATCGTGCTTATATTCTTCCCCTAGATTTTGTGATTGAGAGTTCTTATATATTGCGTGGTTGCCCTCCTTTTGGAGAGGATTTATTCCTATATATATTGCGTGGTTGTCCTCTTTTTGGAGATGTCATGGCAAATTTTTCTGTGAGATATTTAGATAGTTGGTTGACCTAGAACAGACCTTTACAGCGTTCTACCGCCGATTCTGTGGCGTAGGCTGGACGTACCCACGGCTCATGCCCGATTTTCGGGTGCGGGTCATGACATTTGTGCTTTAAGTATCGAATGTTTTCTTATGCATATTTTTATGATTATCTTGTTTAATGACTATGATGCATACTAGTTTATTATTATTCATGACAATCTAATGCTAAATTAGATATCGAATCCGTAATTGTTCGATCCCTCTAATTTGTGAAGCAACCAAGATTTAATGAACTGCTTTGTTTTATTAGATCTTAGGAGGAAAACTTTTGACAAAATTAAATGCAACCGCGTGTGCTTGTGTTGTTTTGCTTCATCGATTTCATCGAGTTTAATACGCTACTAGATTAAACCTTTAGCGCTTGTCTGGGGTTATTTAGTAGTTAAGGTTAATTAGATCGCTTGTTTTTAATTAATTGTGGCTGAAGGAGATAGGAAAATAATTCCAACGATGAATATTCAAAGTATGAATTAATATATACTTGCATCGATGATCAGTTTTAAGATTCCAATAGTGGATGTTGACTGAGACCAACATTTATTTCTTTGATTGTTTTAATACTTTAATTATTTGTAGCTCTTCTTAATTTTCTTTTGATAAAAAACTCTCCCCCAATCTTATTTTACATAGCATAAAGATCAAACTAATTACTCTTCGTGGGAACGATCCTTACTCTCACTACTACATATTATTTCATGAGTAAAGGTTTTATTTTTGGGTGCCTACGACAGCACACCAAATTTTGGCGCCGGTGCCGGGGAGTAATTTTAGTTGATTTTTGTTCTTTTTGTGATCTTTATTTTGTTCTTGTGATCAAATAATATTTTGCCTATTAGCAAAAAAAAAAATCGGTAACAGGAAATGGCAGCCAATTCTCAAATATTTGGCACTTGGCTAGATCTTCCATCTAGGCATGCTGATGAGGTAAATATTTCTTCCTTAGAACAACAAATTTCTTGTTTAACTTCTCTTGTTCGTCAGATGGTTGTAGGTAACATGAAAACAACAAAGGCTTGTAGGATTTGTCTAGTATCAGGGCATCCAACCGATATGTGTCCAACTCTCCAAGAGGAGTCCAATGAACAAGTGAATACGGAATGTGGTTTTCCTCGACTACCAGAAATGAAGTATGATTCCTATTCAGACACGTACAACATAGGATGGAAAGATTATTCCAATCTCACCTATGGCAGTCCAGAATTAAATCAACCAGCAACTCAAAATTGCCCAAGTTACCAACAATACAAGCAGCAATACCTACAACCAAGCCAAACTTCTAATTCTGGTATGTCTTTAGAAGATATTGTTAAGTCTATTGCCATTAATAATTTACAATTTCAACAGGAGACGAGGGCTAGTATCGAAAGTTTGAACAATCAAATGAGTCAAATGACAACTGCAATTAATAAGCTAGAGGCACAAATCTTGGAGAACTTACCATCTGAAACGATAGTAAATCCAAAAAAAACTGTAAGTTCAATCATTTTGAGAAGTTGTAAAGAAGTTGAAATTCCAGAAAAAGAAGCATGTGCATCGTCAAAAGAAAAAGAAGAGAAAAATATCGTTGCAGACACGAACATTCCTAACGACGATGTAGTACCTAATGGAAAAGAAGTTTTTAAACTTGATAGAAAAGATGGAGTAAAAGTTGCCATCAGTAGAATTTTGAGAAAGAATATGAGTTAACTTTGAGTACTCACTTACATAAAACTGTTGCAGTGTTGAACGATCTTCCAAAGAGACAATAGTCAGGTAACATTCCATATATTTTGTTACCAATTAATGACAAAAGATCTTTACCTTCTGTTTTGCAGGTATGCATTCTAGACTTGAAACTCCTGCCTAGTTATATCAAGTGTGCATAGAGTCGAGCCAACGATAATATTAAACAAAGGCGCTGCTTGGGAGGCAACCCAAGGAAAGTTTATTTTTATTCTCGCATTTTATTTTTTGTTATTTTGTCTTTTCTTTGCATTTAATCATACATTGGGGACAATGTCTGTTTTAAGTGTGGGGGAAGATTTTAAATTTTTTTTAAGCAGTTTGAGTTTGTGTTTTTCTCAAAAAAAAAATAATAATAATAGTTTAGATTTTTTTTTAATTAAAAGGATTTTTTTTGTGGTTTTTAATGATTTTTGGTAGTGTATGTCATGAGTAAGATTAAACTAAATTTGAAAAATTCATAACATGATTGAATAAATAATTTTTTTTCAACTTAGAATTAATTAGTCTAGTTATTTTTTATTGAAAATGGTAGTATCTAAATTGGTAGACAAAAGTCAGTGAGGATTTGAGCCTTTAGACTGACACATCAGTCTCATTATTCTTTCATGAGAGATATTCTTTCACTGATTTGTTTCTCTAGAACTTGCTTTGATTCTCTTCGAGGTCACATTGACACATGCATGCATGAACATGATTAAGGCCATCATTGTTATACGTTACATAAGCCAAATAGCCCACCTTTTAATTAATTTTCTTTTTGTTGAACCCCTTTGAGCTTTGTTGCCTTTTTCTTGGTATACCCACATTACAAGCTTTCAACCAATAATATGTATACCTTCACCCAAGTCGCAAAGCTAGTGGAGCATTGTTGATCATTATGATATGTATGGGTGTACGAAAAAATAAGAGTGGGGGTGTCTAAATTTGTGGTTTGGTTACAACCCACAAGATAGAACATATTTTCATCCTCAAATTTCCTAAGTTCCATTATTGTTATAAAAAAAAAAAGAAAAAAAAGAAGAAGAAAAAAAAGAAAAGAAAAAAATAAGGATGAAAGTTGTTTTACATTGTTTAAATTCTTTAAAAGCCAAATTGAAGATATTACAAAATGGAGTGATTGATTTTACATGTTTTATATTGAGATTGAGTTAATTCAATTTTGCTCCACTAGTTTTGATGGCTTTTGAGCTACACTCCCAAATATATCTCACCTTAATCCTAAGCCACGTTACAACCCATGAAAAGTCCTTATGATTTATGTTATGCATGTGATCCCAGTGGTGGAGAATGAGAAGATATGCAAGCTTATGGTAGATCATTTCTTCTGGAATAAATTTGAGTGAAATATATACCTTCAAACACATGAGAGTTGAGTATTTATTCCGTGAGGATCTACCTATTTAGTTTACTCCATTTGTCAAGTAAAAATATCTACTAAGTAATTAGAAGTTGTTTAAAAATATATGTTCATGATATATTATGATTTTTGAAGAGCTTGGTTTTTTTTTTTTTTATGATATTGCAACCTTGATTTCTTTTTTAAAAAAATAAATTAGAGTTTCGCCCGAGGACGAGCAAAGGTTAAGTGTGGGGGTATTTGATGAGAACATAAAATATTATATTTTTATTCCTTAATATATACTCCTTTATGCTCATTTAATGTCTAAAGATACTCATTACTTTTATATTTTGATCTACGATGCAATTGGAGTCACTAAAAGCAAAATGGAGCTAATTATCAATTCTGGACAGTTCTGACACCTTATAGAAAAATAGTCATAACTTGCTCATCCGAAGTCCAATTGAGCTGATACAAATTGATTCAGAAAGCTAAGTGATAGAGGCACAATTTTTCTGTTTTGAGTTTCCCGATATTCTAGCTGTATCATGGGCCAAATCACGTTTGAAGATTTAGTCAACTATGCTGTGCACAAAAAGTAGTGCTGAAATAACCATTTCCCAACTTATTCAAAGATTTTATTTTGTTGTTTGGGTTGTTGTAACTATTAGAGGATTTATGGAAAGATATTGTGATATTCAAACACTAATTTAGAGTCTATAAAAGGGATAGAGATCAGTAGAAAATGGAGAACAACCCACAACTCTTCTTCCTCTTCTCCAATATTCTTTTGAAGTTTTCTTGAACATGCGGAGCTAAAGTCTTGTTGGTCGAAGGAAACAGAAGCCTCGGAATGAATAAAAACTTGTGAGATCTAATTTGTATTTATATGTTTGATTTGTGCTTTAAATATCGAATGTTTTCTTATGCATATTTTTATGATTATCTTGTTTGATGACTAGGATGCATACTAGTTTATTATTATTCATGACAATCTAATGCTAAATTAGATATCGAATCCGTAATTGTTCGATCCCTCTAATTTGTGAAGCAACCAAGATTTAATGAACTGCTTTATTTTATTAGATCTTAGGAGAAAAACTTTTGACAAAATTAAATGCAACCGCGTGTGCTTGTGTTGTTTTGCTTCATCGATCTCATCGAGTTTAATACGCTACTAGATTAAACCTTTAGCGCTTGTCTGGGGTTATTTAGTAGTTAAGGTTAATTAGATCGCTTGTTTTTAATTAATTGTGGCTGAAGGAGATAGAAAAATAATTCCAACGATGAATATTTAAAGTATGAATTAATATATACTTGCATCGATGATCAGTTTTAAGATTCCAATGGTGGATGTTGACTGAGACCAACATTTATTTCTTTGATTGTTTTAATACTTTAGTTATTTTTAGCTCTTCTTAATTTTCTTTTGATAAAAAACTCTCCCCCAATCTTATTTTACATAGCATAAAGATCAAACTAATTACTCTTCGTGGGAACGATCCTTACTCTCACTACTACATATTATTTCAAGAGTAAAGGTTTTATTTTTGGGTGCCTACGATAGCACAACAGTCATCAACCAGTGGCGCAACAGGCAGCCGAGTGATGTAAATGCAACCGGAAATAGAGTTTCAGATGATAATAAATATCCTATTTTCCAATATATTGACGCCTAAATTCCAAATCAGGAATCCTTCCCCTACGACGATATAGAACCTATAGCATAAAAATTCTTAAAAGCTATAGATTCCTATCATCCGTATATATAGAAAGTTGCGTCATCATCCAATGTCACCACGACATATGGACCGCATGAGAATTCTATCTTCATTGTCCCGCCTACTTGCAGTAGTCAACATTCAATAGTCTTCGGCCGCATGTGCAATGAACCGACTGTGCAAGAGGATTCTTCCGACGACGATGCCGGTAAAATACAAGTTCAAAGATACAGCTCGCAAGCTCTGAAGATCATGCAAAATATGGATTACAACTTGAAGCTGGAACCGGGTCTCAACTACGGGAAAGGCAGACGAATGCCGCTGCACGGCGATCCCTACTATCAACGAACTCGTTTCAGGTTAGGGTATACCACCTCCCTCGCAACTCTTGAGTCAAACGAGGATATCTTTTCCTCCTCTCAAAATGGCTCAGCGCCCTCAGACTCATCTCACGCTCTCGGGCAAACATTATCAGAAAATATGGTAGTGACGGATTCCTTCGAATCAGACGAACAAGAATCTGAACTGTTTGAGAATGACTCTTGGGCTCAGCAAATGGATACACAATGGGAGTTCCGCTTCAAGCAGAGAGAATCTCCCACTGTAGATGAAGTTATCCAGATCGACGTTGGGGATGAACTTTCACCAAAGCCAATATTTATCAGTAACAACCTTTTCGAAGAAGAAAGGGAAGAAATTATCCAGCTGATAAAAGAATATATCGACGTCTTTGCGTGGAAATATAAAGACATGCCAGGTCTTGATCCAAAGGTGGCTACTCATAAGCTCAATATATTACTCGATTCAAAGCCTGTGAAGCAGCACCAACGCCGGTTCCGCCCGGATATGATGGACGCCATCGAAGCTGAAGTCAAGAAGTTGATAGCCTGCGGCTTCATCCGAGAAGAATAATATCCCGACTGGGTCGCCAATGTTGTCCCGGTCATGAAAAAAAATAGGAAAGTACGAGTCTGCATCGATTACCGAGATCTGAATGCAGCCTGCCCCAAGGATGAGTTTTCTCTTCCCATCACAGACCTCATGATTGACAATACCTGCGGTTTCGAACGTATGTCTTTCATGGACGGATTTTTAGGATGTAATCAAATCAAGATGCATCCTGAGGACGAGAAGCATATTGCTTTCCAGACACCATTGGGGGTATATTGCTATACGGTCATGCCCTTCGGATTGAAGAACGCCAGGGCTACGTACCAACGGGCTATGAGTAACATATTCCACGAGCATTTGCGCAACACAGTGGAGTATTACGTGGACGATGTAGCTGTCAAAAGCTGCCTTAATGACAATCACATCCAAGACTTGAAGACAGTATTTGAATTGATGCGCCAACATCAACTCAAGATGAATCCTACAAAGTCCTTTCTGGGGGTATCTAGTGGCAAATTCCTGGGATTTGTCATTACCGCCAAAGGCATTCAAGTGGACCCTGATAAAGTCAAGGCCATCTTAGGAATGCGACCGTCCCATAATCTGAGGGAACTCAAGAGATTTCAAGGTCGTCTGGCTTATATCCGAAGATTCATATCCAACCTCTCTGGGAGATATCAGCCATTTTCTCGTCTCATGAAGAAAGGTGTATCCTTCGTATGGGATGAAGCCTGTCAGCAAGCGTTCGGTGACATCAAACGCTACCTCACTAGTCCGCCAGTTCTGGTGACTCCTGTCATATTCGTGCTGTATGTTCGAGCGATGGATCATTCTCTAGGAGCTCTTCTCGCACAAAAGAACGAGATGAGTCACGAGTAGGCTATCTACTACCTCAGCAAGATGATGGTCGGAGCCGAACACCGGTACAATCCAATGGAGAAAGAGTGCTTGGCTCTGATATTCGCTATTCAAAAAATGCGACACTATGTCACAGGCCAAACCATTCACATCATCTCCAGGATCAATCCTCTTCGGGTACTGATGAACAAGCCAAGTGTTCTTAATTCCCGACTCGCGACTTGGCCGATGTTATTAACACCGTATGACATGGTGTACGTCCCCCAGAAGTCCGTCAAGGGCCAAGCATTGGCTGACTTCCTAGCTGCTCATCTGATCCCGGAGGCCTCCAAACTGTACGAGGATATTCCCGACGAAGTTGCAGAATGTAATTCCGTAATGGAAAGTGATGCATGGCAACTATTCTTCGATGGTGCCTCCAGGACTGGTCCCAGGGGAAACGTGGTTTCGGGAGTAGGAATTGTCTTGGTCACTCCCGATAAGCTCGTCATCTACCGTGCATATTCTCTTAGTTAACCATGTTCTAACAATGTGGCAGAGTATAACGCCCTACTAATCGGGCTCCATGTCGCTAAAGAATTGGGCGTCGAATCTTTGGAAGATTTCGATGACTCTCTGCTGATCGTCAATCAAGTCAGAGGAATATATGAAGTCTGAAATCCAGACCTTATCCCCTATCACCAAAAAACGGTCAGATATCTATGACATTCAAAGGATTCTTCCTAGAGCATGTACCTCGATCCCAGAATCTGGAAGCTGATACCCTAGCCAGTCTTGCTGTAGATTTAGCTACCCCTATAAGAAGGCAAAATTCGATAATCCTTCTTAACAGAGATTTATTCTGTGTGAAAAATAACTTTCACATAGAACGCAGCTACGCGGTGGACACAGATCCTCCCAGGAGAGACTGGAGAAGTCCCTTTATAGATTTCGTAGCATACGGAATCTTGCCGGAGGACCCTAAAGAGGCAGTATCCGTCAAAAGACGATTATTACGCTTCTATTTTGAGGCATCCGCACAGTATCTATATCGCCGGACCTACGACGGACTGCTATTGAGATGTCTCTCAGATGATGAGGCACGGCGAATCATCCGAGAAGCTCACGACGGCGTATGCGGAGCACATCAACCCGGGCCTAAGCTACAGGATCGCATCAGGAGAATGGGCTACTACTGGCCTACTATGATCACAGATGCAATAAAGTATGCAAAACAATACAGAACCTGTCAGGTCCATGCAGACTTTTTCCATCAACCTCCCGAATATCTACATCCTACGATTGCATCCTGGCCTTTCGAAGCATGGGGTATGGATATCATTGGTCCTATTCACCCGTCTTCTTCCAGAGGTCACCGGTTCATATTGGCCATCATGGATTATTTCTCCAAATGGGCAGAGGTGATCCCCCTTGCTGAGGTGAAGGCATCTAATGTGATCAGCTTCATCAAGCATCACGTCATTTATCGCTTCGGGATACCCCGAAGGATAATCCATGACAATGGGCCTCAATTCATCAGCCAAGCATTTCATCGATTTTACGATAAAAATTGGATACAAAATCTGGCCTCTACGGCATATAATCCTGTTGCTAATGGTTTGGCGGAACCATTCAACAAAACCATTATCAAGCTCTTGAAGAAGTTTGTCTCTTCGAACAAAAGGGATTGGAATGAGAAGTTAGGAGAATGTCTCTGGGCATACCGCACAACGATACGAGCACCAACAGATTGTACCCTATTCTCATTAGTTTACGGGAGCGAAGTAGTTCTCCCCATCGAGATCCAAATTCCGTCACTAAGGATAGTCGTGGCTAATGAGTTGACTCAAGAAAAGAATGACCTGTTAAGGCTTCAAGAGCTAGAAGGATTAGACGAGAAACGCCTCCAAGCTCAACAGCGCATCACTTTCTACCAAGCACGCATTTCCAGGGCTTTTAATCAAAAAGTGAAGGAAAGGGTGTTCAAAGTCGGCGAGCTAGTTCTAGCTGTGAGAAGACCGATGATTCTTACTCACAGAAGTAAGGGCAAATTCTAGCCCAAATGGGAAGGCCCTCATGTGATCGAGACGACATTCTCAAACGGTGCTTACAGGTTAGCCCAGCCTAATGGAGACCTATTAATGGCTCTTATTAATGGCAAATTCCTAAAAAAGGTACTATGCTTAACCTCCTCTGCTCAAGTGGAACATGGCGAAAACCTCATTTTGACAAAACTACTTCCAAAACGAAACTAGTTGGATCGTATTCTATCATGTCCATATAACCTCTGAATAGATATGTTTAACTAATTTGGAACTTCAAGACCAATCACGTCCATACTACCTCTGATAGTGTCTTGTTGCAAATTTTAGCTAAAAGCATATTTCTATCATGTCCATATAACCTCTGAATAGATATATCCTGCTAAAACTTACCGAGAGTATATCACGTCCATATTACCTCTGATATCACTTTCACCCAAATCTTTCATTTATATTCCAAAATGATGGGTCCACAAAGTCAAATGAAAGCCTCTTTATTATTCCCAAAAAGGAGCGAAAGTACATTAAAAAGCAAAAGCAACAGTACATCATTTTGGGGGAGCGGTAAGGTTGCGAATCTGCTGCGCCAGAGCAACCATCCTCTCATCCCGGGAGTTCAAGACGTCGGCACGAGCCCTCTCCAACCTTGTAGCATCGTTGTCCAAAGCAGCTAGCTCAGACCAAGCCCGCACAAAACCTGAGTGGAAAGCACCCACACGCGCCAGATTCTGCTGAATAGTCACCCGTCGCTCCTTCAACACATCTCGAGCCGCCGACAAAGAGAGAACCTTCGTCTCTACTCGAACGAGCTCATCCTTTAATATGCGGGCCTGTGCTGCTGCTTCCTCATATTCGGCTTCGCACCGGGTCAACTCGGGGACGATATACCCCAATTGGACACGTTCTTCGTCTATCTCCCGCTGCTGAGCCTCGATGGACTTATTCAAAGATGCCATCTTTTCAGTAAGCTGCACGCTCAGGAAGTCGTACATAGCTTGAACGAGACCGTCAATGTTACCTCGATCTAGCTGCAAGTATTTGTTAATGGGTTGCTCCAAACCATTAACTATCTCCTCCAGCGCGTCTGCTACCCCAGTGTCATTGAATTCTCGGATCGGCACTATAGAGGCCTGGGAGGCTCTCCTCAGTGACGCAAAGCCCAAATTCTTCTCCAACACCATTGATATTAACATTTTCAAGGTGTCATAGAAGATACGAGTGTACTGCTCGGTCACAGCAACTAGGTCCGAATGGACGCCAGGAGTGGCCGCGATAGTGGCGAGTCCCCCTCCAAGAACAACCGCAGACGATGTTGCCACGGCCGTCGCCTCAACAAGTGGGGCGATAAAAGAAGAAGCGCCAACACCGGACGAAGATACCAGCATACTCAAAGGAGGCATTGTCGCAATGACAGGCTCGTCCTCCTCTTGAGATATCGGGACCTCGTCGACAGGCGAGCCGGCACCCAAAGATTTTTTCTCTTCAAAATTAGCCACCTCCATGTCGTCGCCAGGACCTGACATAGAGCCGAAGGGCACATCTACACTGCCCTCCCCGTAGAGGTCTTCCCCTGAAAAGAGGATGAAAGGAAGTTAGTATCAAAATAATATTAACTTTTCTAAAAAGAGGCATGAAAGACGACATTTGCCCATGGCCAATGGTGTATATGACGCGTCCGTGGCCAGTACAGCTAAATCATTCCTTAATGATGCTAGGCAAGCTGTCATACCTAGCGAAGGGGGTGCTCTAAGGAGCACTGGCGAATGCTCTTCCAGGTCCTCGTCAAATTCCAACTGAGGTTCATCGGCTGCAATCTCGCTGGGCGCACCTACAGATGCGGCAGGGGTCTCTCCCGATGCTGATCCGGATAAAGATATCCTCATCTGGCTCAGCCCCGAAGGCGACCTCGTTTCACTACCTGAAGTAGTAGCAGCGACGGTAGCCTCCAGCAGAGATTCTTCGGCACCACCGGCCGTAACATTAGAGGTTCTCTCTCTTAAAGGCGAGAAACCTCCAATCAAAGAATCATCCCCAACATGGGGAGATGCAGGCTCACTTCCAGGAGCCTCAATACCAGGAATTCGGAGAGGACGATTAACCGTCTTCTTCTTCCTCTTGCGAGGGGAAGTTTTCTTCAGAGTAGGAGCCCTTCACTTCCCAGAGATTACCAAGGGCCCTGCAGGCAGAGGTACTTCACCCCTCGATACCGCCAACAGAGGCTCATCTGGAGTGACGGACTTCTCACCCTCGTCAGAAGAAACCGAGGGGACTTCGACTCTTCCTCCAGACTTGGAAGAAGGCACCCTAAAACTTCCATGCATATCAAAATCGCGATGGAAGGTGTTGGTTGCCACATAGAACTGGGCATACGAGTGGAGGATGCGCAGCTCCGTAGAGAGTGAAAGGACGGGCACGATAAGAGTCACCTCAGTGCAACCCATGATGAAATATCGCCATCCTCTAGCTCCATCAATGAGTCTGCCCCAGGACCTGAAGCTGGTAACGGTATTGCCCATATGCAACTGGTCGTACCCGAATTGCCTAGCAAACCTATTAGGCAAGTAGGGCTCAAAGAAGCAATGGTCTTCACTCCTGTACAATAGGTGGGAAGGTCTAATACAGACCAACCAATTAAAAGACTCGGGAGAGAGAACGGTCTTCCCTTCGCCTACGTCCTGAAGTCTGATCCCCTGCTGATTGAGATGAACGGGGGGGACCGTGCAGAAGAGCTTCCAGCTATGACTGAGGTTCAGAGCCCACCGACTGTCATGCCCCGATCTCCCGCAGGTTATTTCGGCCGTTCCCGCTAGGCGGGAATCACCCTCGCCAGCGCTCCCGCGGAACGATCGCTTGACCCATCCGGGCGTGATGCCGCATGAGCGTGAGCCACGCCCATGCAAGACCATGGTTCATTGGCTGGCGGTAAGAGTCCTAAGCCACATAGTCGCACAGATTGTCCGAGTGTAGCAGAGTCATGAACGCATAGTGATTTGGTAACAAGTTCTCTGAGTTGAAAATATAGCGAAAGCATTGAAACACAAGTTGAAGTGAATCAAGCTCTTTTATTGATATGAACAGGGTTACAGGCAGCGTATAACCGAGATTACAAGTCGCTCAAGCCTCTCTCTCTGAAACAGTAAAAGCGTGCCAAGTGGCTACAACTGTGGAATGATTGTATAGGCGATATTCAGGCGAGTTCGGGCTATGTTCCAATATTATGTCTTGTATATATGCTTTCGTTCCGGATGCGCCGCTGCTTCAGAGTGATCTCCACGCCTTAGCACGCGCGAAGGAGGCATCCGCACCGAACGAGGTTCTTCCGCACCCTGCATACAAACGGGTGGATTATCACTACATTGAATGCACTGGTGGGGAAGCTACTCGCCTGCTCGACAAAACCAAACACGTAATACAGGTTCCGTGCACAACTATTAAGTTATCTTTTTAGTTGCCTTAGGATCAGTTTCATGCAAATATTGAATAGCCTAACCTGTCGGGCAGTGCGCCGTGCGATGTTTGAGGAAACACGGTAAGACTTACCAACTTACCCTTTATCCTTCCCTGTCCAAGGCAAACATTGTTAATTTAAGCAGGAGCATGTATAAGCATTCAGGAGGCATAGTATATGCAACACGAGTATTGTTAATTCAAGATCGTTCAGGTGTTTAGTTGTTTCTTGATGCGATACAGTGCTTCGTACGCGGATAGCCGCTAAGCGAGGATGACTTGTTATCTTTGTTTGTTTTTACCAACAAGCATGCAACAAGTTAAGTACAAGGCGATCACTGGCGTATGCCATAATGGACGGTATAGTCTTTGACGAGAATGGTATACAACAAAGTACAAGAGGCACTGTATGCCATTCCGCCAAGAACAAGAGACTAAACAATAGGTCTCGCCCGGACCAGGACGATGCCAGTGCCCCAGCATCGCCCGCTAGACCATCCCTGTGCATAAGTTGTCCGTGATCGAACGGCATCTCGGATAAGTTATCCATTTACATGGTTGGGGCAACAAGCGTACAAGATAAGAGTACAAGAAAAGAGGCAAGCTGTTGAGGCAACAATAGTACAAGACAAGATGCATTGCCTGTTTTCTATTCTCTTAGACGGTCTGAACAATATCCTGTATGACAGGGTGTTGGCCTGGCTTATGTTACAAGTTTTGAGTCAAGGCAACGTACAAGCAGAAAAGCATGCGTTCTAAGGAACATAAGCAGGCACGTTTGCTCGAGCCCGAAGGTAAGCCGAGAGATGAAACCGTTAAGGGTCTTAGCATGCGAGGGTCTGAACATATAAGCAGTATTTCATTTCCATGTTCTAGCAAGCAATACAGTTGGAATTATTCCCTTAGCTAGGTGCGTTGGATTTATTAGCATGCAGGGGGTTATTCACCTAGCGACTAGCATGAATATTCCAGATTTTATGTGTGCTGGCTAAGCAAAGGCAAGTTCACCGTAGCCACCCACCTTAGCGATGATCCGCCTCGGTCGAGTGATACATCAAGCGAGCCTCTGAAAGCCTAAGCCGGATACCTATAGGGACAAGTCTGGATATCCTTTGCTTCTCATTTGAGGCAAAGCGGGTCGGGACAGCTGCACTATTGCCGTTTGAGATGGCAGTCCGCTTGAGCGGAATAGGGTGTTACATCCTACCCAACTTAGAAAAAGTCTCGTCCTCGAGACTTACTAAGGATAAGCAGTGATCTAGGGTTGAGGCAATCCTAAACAAGTCGTTGTACTTGTTCATTTGGATCTTCACTTGCACAAGCTTCGAAATCAGCATATCGCTTAGACTGGATCGTGCGCACTTTCGAAATACATTTCTAGCATGAGAACGTTAACTAGCTCAGTGATAGCGAAGTCTTAGCACTCGAGTTCACCTTTTCTTAAGTCTTGGATGGTGCACTAGTTCAAGGCGTCCCTCGAATAGATACATTCAACCAAACTTAGAGTCAGTAAAATTGGACAAGCTACTAGCGATACTCTCAAGGGTTCGCACAGGTTGGCACAAAGGCCACTCGCAACATACAACCAAACAAGCAATCATATCAATCAAAACGTATTAGAAAGTATTTAGACTTATTGTTGGAACATCCCATCGAGGCATTGAGAGAGAGCGTGCACATAACCCACGAACGAGCTTTCAAAACAGAGATATCGAATCGAAGTCCAAAGGATTAGAAGCCAGGCTCTGATACCAACATATCACGCCCCGATCTCCCGCAGGCTATTTCGGCCGTTCCCGCTAGGCGGGAATCCCCTCGCCAGCGCTCCCACGGAACGATCGCTTGACCCATCCGGGCGTGATGTCACACGAGCGTGAGCCACGCCCGTGCAAGGCCATAGTTCATTGGCTGGCGGTAAGAGTTCTAAGCCACAGAGTCGTACAGATTATCCGAGTGTAGCAGAGTCATGAACGCATAGCAATTTGGTAACAAGTTCTCTGAGTTGACAATATAGCGAAAGCATTGAAACACAAGTTGAAGTGAAGCAAGCTCTTTTATTGATATGAACAGGGTTACAGGCGGCGTATGGCCGAGATTACAAGTCGCTCAAGCCTCTCTCTCTGAAACAGTAAAAGCGTGCCAAGTGGCTACAACTGTGGAATGATTGTACAGGCGATGTTCAGGCGAGTTCGGGCTATGTTCCAACATTATGTCTTGTATATGTACTTTCATTCCGGACGCGCCGCTACTTCGGTGATCTCCACGCCTTAGCACGCGCGAAGGAGGCGTCCGTACCGAACGAGGTTCTTCCGCACCCTGCATACAAACTGGTGGATTATCAGTACATTGAATGCACTGGTGGGGAAGCTACTCGCCCGCTCGACAAAACCAAACACATAATACAGGTTCCGTGCCCAACTATTAAGTTATCTTTCTAGTTGCCTTAGGATCAGTTTTATGCAAATATTGAATAGCCTAACGTGTCGGACAGTGCGCCGTGCGATGTTTGAGAAAACACGGCGAGACTTACTAACTTACCTTTTATTCTTCCCTGTCCAAGGCAAAAATTGTTAATTTAAGCAGGAGCATGTATAAGCATTCAGGAGGCATAGTATATGCAACACGAGTACTGTTAATTCAAGATCGTTCAGGTGTTTAGTTGTTTCTTGATGCGATACAGTGCCTCGCACGCGGATAGCCGCTAAGCGAGGATGACTTGTTATCTTTGTTTGTTTTTACCAACAAGCATGCAACAAGTTAAGTACAAGGCGATCACTGGCGTATGCCATAATGGACGGTATAGTCTTTGACGAGAATGGTATGTAACAAAGTACAAGAGGCGCTGTATGCCATTCCGCCAAGAACAAGAGACTAAATAATAGGTCTCGCCTGGACCGGGACGATGCTAGTGCCCCAGCATCGTCCGCTAGACCATACCTGTGCACAAGTTGTCCGTGATCGAACGGCGTCTCGGGTAAGTTATCCATTTACATGGTTGGGGCAACAAGCGTACAAGACAAGAGTACAAGACAAGAGGCAAGCTGTTGAGGCAACAATAGTACAAGACAAGATGCATTGCCTGTTTTCCATTCTCTTAGACGGTCTGAACAATATCCTGTATGACAGGGTATTGGCCTGGCTTATGTTACAAGTATTGAGTCAAGGCAACGTACAAGCAGACAAGCATGCGTTTTAAGGAACATAAGCAGGCACGTTTGCTCGGGCCTGAAGGTAAGCCGAGAGATGAAATCGTTAAGGGTCTTAGCATGTGAGGGTCTGAACATATAAGCAGTATTTCATTTCCATATTCTAGCAAGCAATACAGTTGAGATTATTCCCTTAGCTAGGTGCGTTGGATTTATTAGCATGCAGGAGGTTATTCACCTAGCGACTAGCATGAATATTCCAGATTTTATGTGTGCTGGCTAAGCAAAGACAAGTTCACCGTAGCCACCCACCTTAGCGATGATCCACCTCGGTCGAGTGATACATCAAGCGAGACTCTGAAAGCCTAAGCCGGATACCTGTAGGGACAAGTCTGGATATCCTTTGCTTCTCATTTGAGGCAAAGCGGGTCGGGATAGTTGCACTATTGTCGTTTGAGACGGTAGTCCGCTTGAGCGGAACAGGGTGTTACACCGACAGTCTATAACTGTGGTCACGTTCCAGGAGGATTTTTGATAGTTCAACAAGAAACTAGCCTTCGAACTACTGCCAGAGCCGGGAGACATAACCCTGGGGTTATGAAGAATTAACCATCCCATCAGATACAGGTATGGTAATTCTACCCTGGGAAAGCTATCACGCTGAGTTTCATCGGTGAGCAGCCCGTCAGTCATGGCCCTCAGGCCAGCTTGAATGCGGCACACCATGGCCGGGAGCAAGCCCAGTCTTTCCCCAAATACCATACGTACTACAGGCCATAGCGTATTGCGGTGAATGCGGTCCGCAGATGTGATGCCGGGTACCACCAGACGGCGCAGCCATATGGAGAGGAAGCCGGCCAGTTGAGCTTCCCTGGACAGAGGCCTGTGGCAACACCTCAAATAACTATAGGCCTTAGTGCCTACATGATAATTTTCTACCCCTTCGTCAAGGATCCAGTCCGCAGCCCCAACGTCTTCCATGAGATCGTCAACTACCTGAGAGCGTTAAGCACGCTTAGAGGATTCAAAGGCAGATCCTTGCCTTCCAATACCTCTTTCGGCTTAGCAGTCCTAGACCGGTGAAAGAAGAGGTAGGACGTCCATTTACTGACGTGAGCCAAATCTTAAGGCTCGTTATAAAAAGTGGTGTAAGCGAGGTAGTGGCACATCAGCTCCTGATACACTTCCACTACCAGAGGGTCTGAATTCCCCAGCTCCCGGTTCATGGGAAAATACTCTTAATATGGAGTATCCCCCATCGGCAGTCTCGAGATCTCTGCCATCTCGTGGAGGGCCAATCCCAACTCCCCCAGTGGAGTGGCGAAAGTCCCGGTGAGCGAGATATATCGCTCCATCAGTGCCAAAAATAGGTTGGGGTTGAGAGGCAACCCAACGATGGTGGCACTCACAGCTGCAAACAGACCAATATTCTCCAGCTCGGTCTAAAAATGCTTCAGGGCCCAATCAGCTAAGCGAGCCCATCGAAGATTTGTGGGGGTGATCCACCCACCTGTCCGAGGGTTCACCTTAGGTTATACTCCCCCGCGCCCCATAAAATTATTGCAGAAAGTCGGTAATTGGACCGGCTGGATCACTAAACTCTCTTCACTCGGGACACTGCCCGGGTACAATCCCCTGAACATCGTCACATTGCCGGTAGGGCGGCTGACAAACGACCCCTAGTAAGCTCCTTTCAAATGAAATATCTTCCCCGGCCTGCTGTGAAGATCAGGAGTCAGCGTCCACGACATCCTCCTGGGATGTGTAGCATGGAAGAATGCCGAGATGGGATAGTCCCTCAGCATCTTGGGCAGATACAAAACCAAGTTCCCAACAGGGAAAACCCAGAGTTCTTTCTTGGGCTTCATCTGGGACTGCTTGTCAATCATGTCCCCGAAGAGGAAAGCCGACTTTAGGTACTGGTCCCCGTCTATGTATGTCAGGGGCTCCCCGTTGATCAAGTTCAGCAGCGTTCGCTTGCCCTGAGCCGATATCAAAATTTCCCTTCCTTCGGGATACTGGGCCCGGAGATAGGAAATGTCATGTGCGACAGATCCTCTAGATAGTTGGAGTACAGCATCCCTGCGGCAGAACCCATCACATCGGCTAGCGAAGATGCATGCAAGTTAACTGCAAAATATAAGAAAGACAAGTCAGTTTCTATAAACTTGCAGTATATGCAGAAAATCAACAGTCTGTGCTTTATGCCAAGGTTGTAAAAACTTGAGTTATTACGCTGGAATCCATTTCCTGAAAACGTAAAATTCAAGGTTGGCAGTATACAGTCTGTGCTTTACGCTAGACTGATAAAATTGGGTTATTACGTCGAAATTTTCATCCCTGTGTAACAATCAAATTTTATAGTATACGCCAACTTTCGACAGTCAAAGCTTTTATGCTAGACTGCAAAAATATGGAGTTTTGCGCTGACACATTAGAAATGTGGGCGTAAAAGATGAAACATCTCTGTGCATCATCTTCCTCGAAGAGGCTATCAGCACAGAAGATGACCTAGCGCGTTCACGTACAACGTGTGCGAAGGGTTTTCAGTCGTTCGTTTTCGTCCCAAAAACTCTACCTTTAAGGCTAGGTGCACTGCTAGTCGGCAGGATGCTTCGTTCAGAATAAAGTCCGTCGTGCCCAATGAAAGTCGCCCCCGCTTGAGCAGAAGAACGGGAAGAAGAAGCAACCTTCTTTCCCTTAGTGGAGGAGGCTTGTTTCGAGGCCATTACTGGAGACTTCGAAGACTCGGAGAAGAAACAAAGAAGAACTCGAACAGACGAAAGCTTTCTTTCTCAAAAGACGGATGAAAAGTTTTTCTCTCAGAAACTTGGGGTATATATAGAGTTCGGATCGACTCCTCGAATCTCGAACCAAATCTCATATTTAATATTTGGTTATGATTGGGGACTACGTCAGCCTATTTACTCAGAGAAGGCGGACAGTCAGCGAATTCGAAAAGTTTTCATGCGAAGAAGATTCGCAGTTTTACACTAAGGAGCTTTCTACGCTCGACAGCTACGGATCTACGGTTTTACGCTCACAAGCTACTAGTCTATTGGTTTACGCCCGGATGCTCTCATGCTCGGTAGCTTTTATGCTCGAGAGGCTACGAACCTACGACTTCACGCTCAGCAGCTACGAATCTACGATCTCACGCTCGGTGGATTTTTACGCTCAGAGGCAACAAACTTATGATTTCACGCTCCACGACTTTTCGTATATCTGAAAAATGCGTAGGCCAATACAGTACATCTGAACAATGCTCAAAATGGTCAATTGCAGGAGTTCATACAGAAGATACTCCTCCTTGACCTCAAAATATCCCAAGTACCCAAGGCATACAGAGTTCAAACATTGAAAATTACTCTTCTTCATGGGTCGATTCAAAGTTCATCCAGAATCCAGTCTAAATATTTCGTCTAAACATTTCAAGATGGAAACTCAGTCTTTGACAGCCAGTTCTCGCCCTGTCCCAAGGGATTTTCGAGAAATCATTCTTTAAAACGACGGTCTGAACAAAAATTATGTTTATCAGAAGTAAGAACAGTTCAGAATTCTACGCGGTTCCTCATCCCTGACAGAAGGACAGTTCGAACACTCGATTGCTAAAGCGGCTTTCTACGCGTCGTTAGTTATGCGTAAAAGACAGGACAGGACCTAGCACTCTTTCTAACAGAGTCGGCGTAAAGATATCAGACTTGTCGAAGCTACACATATTCAGACTTCACAGTAAAGTATGGCAAAATGATCATATGCAAAGAAGAAGACGATCTTATTAAAATTATGATTATATATGAGGGAAATCCAGTCTACAAGGGTTTTTCTCCATTTTTATGGTTACATATGAGGGAAATCCCGTCTACAAAGGGTTTCTCATTTTTATTTAAAGATCGCGCCCAGAATCTAGTTCGGCCCGGTTCTCGCATGGGCGGCATTCTTCATCCATCTCCTCCAGCAGCCAGTCGTTGACCGCAAAACGACTGACATATGATCAACGGCGGGAGGATACAAAACTGGGCCTAGACCCATCCTCCAATATGAAGAAGCAGGGTAAATATGCTTTCTTGCGTCCAGCGCCGTGACAGATTGTGTTGAGGTATTTCACCCAACCCAATCTCGGACAGCAGATAGTTTGCCCGCTCTCGTCCGCAGGTAACGGGAAAAGGTACCGCTTGCAAGTGGTGTGGTCTAATACGACCCTTCCTCTCTCCCGAAGAACCGCCATACAAAGTTGCTGATTATCCCGAGCAAAGGAGGCTATGATATCCTTCCATGATCCATCATTGCAGAGGATATTTGCTCGAAGATGCCGTCTTTTTTGGCTCCTTACATGCTGGAAGAACATGGTCTCCTTCTTCCTAAAGTCGACCCGACGAACTCCGGCCATCATTTCTGAGTGGTAAAGGAAATATGGGAAGAACAGGTTAACTCCTCAGCCTTTTTATAGGCGAAAGAGACCAACACCGATCCCTAATAACTCCACCATAAAGTCAGCCATGAAAGAACGTGTCAGGCTTGACCATTTCAGGCTCCATTCAGAGCATTTTGAGTTATGAGGAACGGTTTATGCTTCATTCAAAGCATTTTAAATTACGAGGAATTTAAAAGCTTTGAAAGGGGTCTTGTAGAAGCATGAAAAATACGCTGGATAGCTATAAGCAGCATGTTGATGCAGGGCAGCATAAACAGAGGACCTCAGAGCCATCAAGCGTGCAACAGAGCTTTTTGCTGAGCACAACGTAAAAGTTTAAAACTCAAGGACCATCCGCATAATACAGTATGTCCAGTTGCTTCAGCATAAACAGGGTGCTTCATCGCCTTTATGGCGTAAAACTCATCCGCTTTCAATGCAACATTAAAGGGTACGAGGAACGCTTCGTATTCTTCGAAATAAACCTATCAGATCATGCAATGAACCTGATGTCTGGGCTCCTGACAAAGAGTACTGTACGATAATCCAAGCGACGGCTATAATGATGGTGCGATACTGCAACCCAGGCTGTCATTTACTGCCATTACCTTGGCGTAGACTGCTTCTACGCATACAAAGGAATACACTGCCTAGTTTTACACAGGCAGATGTGAGCTGTTTATGCTCCGCAGAAGACAAACAGCCTGCCACATCAAAAGCTGCTCTTCGTACAGGGCTCGAGGCGTGTCTTTGCATTTAATGCGCAGAGCGGTGACAGGTTCTCAAGGCACATCTTTGCATTTAATGTGCCGAATACTGACAGATGCTCGAGGCCCATCTCTATATTTTATGCGTAGAAGGGTGGCAGACCTTCAGAAACATGCCTCTGCATTTAATGCGCAGGATAATAGAGAATCTCTGCATTTGATGTAGGAGATTTGATTAAATGTCACCAAACCATCGTCTAGTGACATTCCCTTTGCCCCAAATGCTCTTGCGTATACAAGGTATACGCTGCCCAGTTTTATATTGGCAGACGTGAGCTTCTTACGCTCCGCAGAAGGCAGACAGACTGCCACATCAGCAGTTACTCTTCGTACAGAATTCGAGGCGCGTATCTGCATTTAATGTACAGAATGATGGCAAATCTTAAAGATAAGCCACTGTATTTAATGCACAGGATGGGGGCTGATCTCTGCATTTAATGCAAGGGATTTGATTATATCTCCAAGAGCCATAATTCTGGCTAAAACGTCCACATCATCTCGACTTCTATGCCCACTCGGCTTCTATGCCTGCTCGGCTTCTATGCCCACTTGGCTTCTACGCCTATTTGGCTTCTATGCCATGGTGATAGTCATTGGCTTCTACGCCAACCTCTTCTACACAAGGGATAACTACCTACGTGGCTTCTACGCCGTGATCTTCGCAGCAGATATACGCGTTGTTCCTTAGTTGGACGCGCGTCACATGCTCACTCAAAAGGTCATCTATATGCAGGCATTGGTTATTTTAAACCGTCGTATAAAAGGGTGTTGTACTTTCCATTACTCGATTTCTACGCCAACTAAGTGGTCACTGTCACTAAAAACTCTATAAATAGAGACCTCTATCAACAGACGAAAAGGTCAGAAAATTGATCAAGAAATCCAGGATTAGATCCAACGGTCAAGATAGAAAGAACAATCCAGAGCTCAGGCAAAGAGAAGGGATCGACGACTTTGGCATCGGGCATCCACCCTCTTTAGGAACCTGCAAAGCTGCTTTCTGTCTTCCACGGCACTTCTTCATCATCGTGTGGTCCAAGGGCTAAAGTGATCGACTGCAGATCAGACACCTATAGCAATATTTACCCAGATTAAATAAATTGTACTTAGATATCCTCGTATAGGATTAAATTATACAATCTTGTTTGTAAACACAGAAGAAAGGGCGGGTTTTCGTATAAGACCTCATTTTCTATATTCTCTCTCGTTTATTATCCGAAACAACACACTCAACTCCCGGCCTCCCAAGGTAACTCTCCGGTCTCTGCAGACATCACTGACTAGGATGATGCCACCCCCGGTCGTGATCTTGCAGAGTCTAGCTAAAGGTTCAGCAACAAGATGGTGTCTAACAGCAAAAGATACAGACACAAAGTTATGGGAAGCACCGAAATCAAATAAAGCAAGTACTGGAATGGAATCAAGAAAAATAGAACCTGAGATCACATCACCAACGGCGCAAGATACGATCATCAAGGAAGGACAGTAATATTGTAAAAGAAACAATTTTAGAAAAATTAAAGATAGCAAAAATCAGGAAGGGTCCTAGTTGTGATTGAGCACACTCTCTCTCAGCCTATATCCTATATCCTATTGTAGGTAGACCTAGAAACTAGACCTACGTGGGCTGCCACCAAAAATGTGTCACGACCCGCACCCGAAAAATTGGGCATGAGTCGTGGGTACGTCCAGCCTATGCCGCAGAATCGGCGGTAGAACGTTGTCTAGGTCCGTTCTAGGTCACAATATCTATATCTCACAATGATCAGTCAATATAACCTCTCTAAAAGGATGGCAACCACGCAATATATATGAATACTCAATCACAATAACTAGGGAAAGAGTAAAGCACGATAAGATATCACAAAGAAACAAGAACCAAAGAGCAAGAACATTATCCAAATATACAGTCCAAGTCTATAGTCTACAACATCTCACAGCAGCAAAATAATAAATACAGTCATCCAAAATAACCAACTGGGAATAATCCAGAAACCCACCTAGCTAACTAAGGTGCTAACGGCGTCTCCTCGACGGGCTCCTCCTTAATCTCTGGGTCACAACACTACTCGACACCAGGCCCGTAGAATTTCGGGCAAAAATTCTCAAGATCCTCTGAAAAAATATCCAGTCAGGACTGGAGCAAATTACATAACTCTGAAAGCAACTCTAAATGCATGGTAAGGTGTATACGACTAGCAATAGAAAAGTATACAAGATGCACAGAAAAGTAAATACATGGTGGAACAGATAAAGTAACTGCAATATAAAACTGGGAAAATAATACAAGTAGTAGAGAAGTAACTGCATGTGAGAAAATAAAAATACTAGCTAAGTTCCTTGAGCACTGTCACTACCACATTTCTAGATTAGGGCATTATTGTAATTTCCCTGTTTAATTTATTGTGTAATAATTATGTGTGATGGATTTATTAAATAATTTGTAGAGTGTTCCTTCATGCATAGTTTATGGGATTGACCTAAAAACCCATTAGGTTCAACCTTTGTGACTAAACCCTAGTTAGCATTTTTAGTTTTAGATTAAACCCTAGAGATGACTAAACCCTAACTAAATTAAGTTCTTCATGACTAATCATGAAGGGCTAATTAATACATTTGGCATTAAAAGCCCTAACCCTAACCCTAGTCCTATTTATATGAGAGGAAGCCTCCCTCAAGCTTCTTCCTTCATGAAGAAAGTCCTAAACCTAGCCTCCATTAGAAAAACCCTTCCTTCCCCAAAAATTTCAGAATTTATAAACCCTAGAAATCCATTTTCTCCTCCATCAAGAGAAATCTAGGAGCTTGGACCAAGAAGGCTTGAAGAAAGAGGACCTACATTGGGAAACCATCTCCCAATAGGTGAGAATCCGATTTAACCCTATTTTAATTCTGTTTATCATTGTTATTTGGCTATTAGGAGCCCACCATTGTTTTAGATTTGGTTCTAAGGGTTTCTCCATGAAGACCTAGGTGAATCTAGGGTTTTAGGTGTCCCAACATTTATTTTCCCCTAAATTTCGTGAACCCTAGCTCTGGGAATATGCATTTCTACAGGATTATATCTCCTACCTATGGTGATGATCTCGATTTAGGTTTTGGATTGGGCATTTTGGAGTTCTTAATGGAAAACCCGTTTTTGCACACCATGTGTTTGTAGAAATGTTCCCAGTTAGGGAATAACTAATTTTGACCTAGTTCTTAGGAACCCTGATGTGTATACATACTCATATGAGTATGTGTAGTTGTATACCTATGGTTTTGTGCTGATTTGTATATGTGTATGGGGGATTCTGTGTAGAGTCGGGTTCTTGTGCATTGTGCACTGAGTTTTGATGTGGTTCAGTGTATGTGCAGGTGGGTTACCTTGTGCTTGTGTATTGTGCGAGTTATCAGTATAAGAACAGTAATTGGGTGTGTATGAGTGCACCAGTATAAGTTATTATGGTGACAGTGCATATGGGAGTTGGTGAAGGCATACGAGCTGTGCAGGTCGGGTCTTGTGCTGGGTTCGGTACACTGATGTGTGCACTGATGCTCAGTGAGTATCAGTGAGTGTCTCAATGACACTGACACTGTGGTTCAGTGTATGTGAATTAGGGTTTTTGAATAGGGTATCCTGCTGAACAGATTTGTATTATGTATCGGTGAGCTCCAGTTCACTTGTATGGTATTGTATTGTATTTCAGTACAGCTAGCTATCCAGTGAGTGAGTGAGCAGTGAGTGTAGGATGTTAAGGTTTGTATGTGCATTGTGATTTGGGGGTGGAAACTGTGCAGTTCAAAACTGACACTGTGGCTACCTTAACCAATATCTGCCCTGTGTATATGCAAGGTGTATAGCCTGTATGTGAGGTATAGTGAGTGTCTCACTTGTGTGAGTGTTGCAGTTTGTGCTTGTGAGGGGTTAGTAAATTAGGGTTCCTGTGTTGGGTTATGTTGTGTAGATGTATTATATGTGTGAAGTTCTGTGTCTCAGTAATATGTATGTGTGTGAATGATGGATTACAGTACAGTAGCAGTTAGGCATGTGTGTGTGTGTGTGTGTGTGTGTGTGTGTGTGTGTGTGTGTATCAGTGAGATGATACTGTGTCAGTGTGTTTAGTGAGATAGAGTGTATTGTGTGCAGTTAGGTAGCAGCTAGGATTAGATTAGGGACCTGGAGATTGTTGGAGTGCACTTAGTGCCCTGTACTGGAGTTAACTGCTCAAAGCAGTAGTTGAGATGGGGGTGTGTGTCGAGTATCTAGCTGTGAGTTATTTAGTATATCAGTAGGATCTGTGGGTTAGAGTTGAGTGACCAGTGGGCTGTATGTTCACTAGGGAGTTTCAAGGTGTGTTGAGCCTAGCACGGGCATCATTATGCCTGTGAGTGGTAGTTTAGTTCAGTATAGTGAAGTGTAGAGGTGAGGGAGATCTGTGCAGTGAGTGTCTGTATACAGTACCAGTTCAAATTTAAACTGTGGCTACCTTGGTACCTTTGAGTTCTGATACTGCCTTATGTATCTTGATCCCTATGACCTATAAGTTATCGTTCAACAACTGAGCTGTGTAGTTGAGTTTCAGAAGAGTGTAGGTGGTTTTTTGTGTACCTGTGGGTGTCAGCATCTAGTGTGGTTCAGTGAGTTGTTATGCATCAGTTGAGTGTTCAGTCATGGGTCTTCAATAGGTAGTTATCTGCCAAGTGTAGGTAAATGAATGGTATGCAAGGGTTCAATGTGAGGTAAGGGTATTGAAGGTGTGTTGATACACTAAGACAAAGGAATATAGTTAGGTTTTGATTTAGGAGTAGGTTTTGATTGTGGTACCATATACCAAGTGTGGGTATCATGAATGTTAGCTAAGGTACTTAAACAGCTAAGGTTATACCTAGATAAAATAGGTATGTAAGTGTTATGAGTTCACCCTAGTGTTATAACTGGGTATGACAAATAATTAGCTAGTATGAGACTAGTATGGACCAGAGGACCTTAGATTTGACCTAGAGGCCTCGTATTTAATTAGTTAACATTCTTATTCCTTTAATCAGTATTTTGACATTGATATTCCATAATTAGGTCATTGTGATCTCGCCTCGGACTTCGATCCTCATACGTTCCTCGGGACCATAGGCGAGTTCATTCTCTGACAGTTTTCATTTTTCTTGATTAATTCTATAATTCCAGTTGTATACTATACTTGACTCTGACACAGTGGATACACGGGTTAGCACCCTAGATACCCGTCATGAGGAGTCGTGATTGGAATCTATCGTGCTAGCAGGGGATAGGGAAATATTCGCAGATTATGTGATCATACCCCACCTTACATGCATCATAGCTCATCCCATACATCACGTCGGGTGTAGCCTGACCATTTACATGCCTCATAGCCTGATATATATGATTAGCCTGACTATTGCTTGCATCATAGCTAACCAGATGGTTAGCCTGACCTCACATGTATCATAGCCAGTCATATATAGCAAGCCTGATCCCGTCCCAAGCCGATCACATAATAAACTGATATTTCAAACACTTAGCCAGATGTTTATTCTTTATTTCAAATTACTTGTTCTAGCATCCACTTATATATTTATTTATTGCTAGATGTTCTATTGCTTATTTCATAATCTCTAGTACTTTATATTTCCAGTATTTACTTTATCTTATATTCCTTACATTGTTTTATAGTTTTTGTCCACATAAATAAAACTGTTGTTTAGTGTTTGTGCTTCGCTCCAATCCTGACTGGATAACATTTTCAGAGGACTTGGAGGATTTTGCCCTACCCACTACGGCCCGGGAGCAGAGGGAGATTTCATACCAGAAATCCCAGAGGAGTTACCCATCTTAGAGGAGATTCTACCTACAGGCACTTAGACTGTCCTATTTTATGTATTATTGTTCTAGACTAAGATCTGGGTTGTATTATTATTGTGACTTTTGAGGACATCTAGACTCTAGACTTGTGATGTATTTATATTTGTGTATGACTTATGTCAGAACTCTTTATCCACGGCTCATGCCCAATTTTCGGGTGCGGGTCATGACACATTTTTAGTGGTGGCCCATGCAGGTCTACATTCGCATTTAGAGCGATATCGTAGTGGTGCTGGCTTAGAGTATTACTACGAGCCTATTTTAGAAAATAGGATTAGGTCGAGAATATGCTCAATCACAATTAGGAAATTTCTGATCCTTATAATGCTATTCTTAATGATTATTTCCTTTAGAATTTTACTGTCCTTCCTTGATGATATCGTGTCTATTACCTTAATTGATTCTTTCAATCAGTCTTCAGGATGTCGCCGGAGACCAGGTCCTTGAGACTCGGAGCAGCAACTTCAGAGAGGTCTGCAACCTCTCGCCCTATTGGACAGACACCCGCAGTACCTCCTACATCTCCTGTGCACGTGGGAGTATCTGTACTTTTTGGGGGTCCTCCTCCCCCACCTGTTCAGAGGGATCCCATAGCTGTGACGGAGCCTCTTCCACCACCACCGACTCCATTTCCAGGAGGTGTGCCCGTTGATGGGGCACAGATGTTCGCACTGATCCAGGGCATGGTTGATGCCAGAGGACGTCAGCAGAGGCTCAGAGGGTACAGGCGGAGGCGCACTAGGCCCAGACCGAGATGATGAGGGTGAGCATGGAGAATGCTCATCAGGTGGCTCTCCAGGCTGTGGAAAGAGTCGCCCAGCAACAGCATCCTGGCCAGTACCACCAGAGGCCGGGCACTATCGTGGACTTCAAGAGGATGATGCCTCGGGAGTTCAAAGGTACAGAAGGGATATTCTACGCCAAAGATTGGCTAGAGGACATAGAGATAAACTTTCGCTTGGCGTAGCTTCCGGAGGCTCTTCAGATCGAGGCCGTCGGCAGCCAGATGTTCGATATCGCCCTGACGTGGTTTCGCACTGAGCCGAGACTTGTTATTGGAGGACTTACTTGGGAGGCCTTCAAGGAGAAGTTCTTTCCTGATGTTGCCCTGGGAGCCTTGGAGAGTCAGTTCCTTGACTTGGTCCAAGGAAGCATGTCCGTTGATGAGTACGTCGCGGAGTTTTGCCGCCTGAGTCTTTTGCGCCGTCGATGATTAGAGATCCAGGAGATAGGGCCCGGAAGTTCAGAAAGGGGCTGGCAAGGGAGATCAAGTCTCGCACGTCGGGACGTCACACTGCTACCTTCGAGGGCATTTTGATGGATGCCCAGATAGCTGAGGATGACTTGGACCTCAGGCCCAAGAGGGGACACGACACTTCAGGAGGAGCAAACAGTGGTACAGGATCGGGCAAGTGCCCACACTTCCAGCATCAACAGAGGCCATATCAGCAACAGCATCAGCAGCAACAAGCACCAGCCCGAGGATACGCCCAGCAGCAGCATCAGCAGAGACAGACTCAGCCCGCCATCCAGTGTGCATACTGCGGGAAGTATGCAGGAAGAGTTTGGGCACATATTTGTCTTACGGATCGACAGCACATCAGCTGAGGGATTGTCCTACCATTCAGACTCATCCGGGTTAAGGTAGAGCAGCTGCCCAGAGGGGACCAGCCAGGGTACCTACTGTACTAGGAGGCCTGCAGAGGGGACCTCCACTTCCACCGCAGTAGTAGAGGTTTGCTCATCACCAGCAGCAGGGAGGTGCACCCCAGGGGCGAGCATACGCCATGGCAGTCGAGTAGGTCGAGCCAGCAGGAGACTTGATTATAAGTTTAGTTCTTCTCGATTGTATTCCAGCATTTACATTATTCGACTCTGGCGCTTCCTATAGTTTCGTGTCTGTATCTTATGCACTTCAACATCATTTAGAGATAGAACCATTAGATAGGACTTGCAAGATCACGACTGGTGGAGGTATTATCCTAGTCCGTGATTATTGCAAGGACCGGAGAGTATCATTAGGAGGCCGAGAGTTGAGCGTATGCTTTCTCGTCATGCCACTTTCGGGATACGATATTGTACTCAGAATGGACTGGTTGAGTAGGCACCAAGCTACTATAGATTTTTATGGAGGCAGAGTGTTATTTCGACCACCACGAGAGCCGGAGTTCGAGGTCGCCAGAGGAGCAGCAGAGCAGAGCAGGAGCACATTTTGCGAAGCCAGGATGGAAGAAGAGCAGTTGCCACATCCTCTGATAGTGGAGTTCCTGGATGTATTTCCAGAGGAGTTGCCAGGATTGTCGCCAGACAGAGATGTTGAATTCTCTATAGACTTGGTGCCAGGAGCGGAGCCCATTTCATAACATGTCTATAGAGTCAACAACAGCGATCTGGCAGAACTGAAGCAGCAAGTGGAGGAGCTAGAGGAAAAAGGCTTCATCAAATCCAGTTCATCACCATGGAGAGCTCCGTTATTGTTCGTACCAAAGAAGGACGGCACGGTACACATGTGCATCAATTATAGATCTTTGAACAACCTCACTATCAAGAACAAATACCCGCTGCCAAGGATAGATGATCTTTTAGATCAGTTGAGCGGGGCGAAGGTGTTTTCGAAGATAGATTTGAGGTCAGGCTATCACCAGGTGAAGGTGAAGAGAGAAGACACGCCGAAGACAGCCTTTCAGACTAGATATGGCCAGTTTGAGTTTATGGTAATGCCATTTGGTTTAACCAATGCACCGGCAGTATTAATGAACTTGATAAACAAGGTGTTCCACCAGTACCTTGACAAGTTTGTGGTGGTGTTCATCGACGATATTCTTATGTATTCTAAGACCCCAGAGGAGCACGAAGAGCACCTGAGGTTGGTCTTAGAGACTCTCAAGAAGGAGGAGCTGTATGGGAAACTCTCAAAGTGTGAATTCTTCCTTGACAAGGTTGAGTTTTTTGGGCATGTGGTGACGGGTGACGGAATCTTGGTTAACCCGAAGAAGATCGAGGCAGTGGAGTCATGGGCTACCCCCAGTTCGGTAGTTGAGATCAGGAGTTTTCTCTGGCTAGCAAGATACTACAGGAGGTTTGTACAAGACTTCTCTAGAATTGCAGTGCCGATGACCAGGCTGACCAGGAAAGATGTGGATTTTGTTTGGATGAAGGATTATCAGGCCGCATTTGTTGAGCTGAAGAAGAGATTGACAACAGCTCCAGTTTTGACGTTGCCAGCGGGGATAGGTGGATTCACTATCTACAGTGATGCTTCAGGGAAGGTTTGGGTTGCGTTCTTCAGCAGCACGGGAAGGTGATTGCCTATGCTTCCAGGCAGTTACGCCCTCATGAAAAGAACTACCCCACCTACGACTTGGAGTTGGCAGCAGTTATCTTTGCTCTAAGGCTGTGGAAATATTACCTGTATGGAGAGCGTGTGGAGATCTTCACAGACCACAAGAGCTTGAAGTACGTATTCACACAAAAGGAGATGAACATGAGGCAGAGGAGGTGGTTGGAGTTGATAAAGGACTTCGACATCTCATTGCAGTACCACCCAGGGAAGGCCAACGTAGTCGCCGATGCCTTGAGCAGGTATCCGATGGCTATGTAATTGACGATGGATAGACATTTGTTGGCTGATCTGGAAAGCTTAGGAATTGATGTGCTAGTTCCCGATATTGAGATTCAGATGTGGGAACTGCAGATACAGTCCGAGATGATGGACAGAATCAGAGCTGCGCAGTATGATGATGAGGCTCTAAGGAGTATCAGGGCACAGGTTCGGACAGGATTGTCAGACGACTTTACTATTGCGGATGATAGGTCTTTAAGGCACGGCACGAGGATGTGTGTGCTGAACGGGGAGCTGCACGAGGAGGTTTTGCAGGAGGCACACCGCTCTCAGTACTCGATGCATCCCGGTACCAACAAGATGTATCGGGACTTGAGGGAGCACGTATGGTGGTATGAAATGAAGCGCGAGGTAGCACGCTTCATATCCCGGTAGTGTGCCAGTAGGTAAAGGCGGATCGGCAGAGGCCAGGTGGATTGCTTCAACCTTTACCTATCCCAGAGTGGAAGTGGGAGCATGTGACCATGGATTTTGTTTCAGGGCTTCCGCGTTCTCCAGGAGGGAACGATGCGATTTGGGTCATCGGGGATAGGTTGACCAAATCAGCCCACTTCTTACCTTTCAAGGTGGGCACATCGACAGAGAGACTAGCAGAGATGTACGTGCGGCAGATTATCAGACTTTATGGAGTTTCTATGAGCATCATCTCGGATCAGGATAGTCATTTCACTTCCCACTTCTGGAGGAGTCTCCAGGCTAGCTTAGGCACTCAGCTCAAGTTTAGTACCGCATACCACCCCCAAACAGACGGGCAGTCTGAAAGGACTATTCAGACTCTCGAGGATATGCTACGCACTTGTGTTCTAGATCTCAGAGGTTCTTGGGAGGATCATTTACACCTGGTAGAGTTTGCTTACAACAACAGCTACCAGGCCAGCATCGAGATATAACCATTCGAGGCTGTTTATGGACGAAGGTGTCGTATACCGTTATCTTGGGATGACGTTGGAGAGAGAGCCTTGCTAGTACCAGAAATGGTCATAGATGCAGCAGAAAAAGTGAAACTCATCAGAGACAGACTGCGAGTGGTGCAGGACAGACAACGACATTGGGCCGACAACCACCGTAGACCCCTTGAGTTTCAGGTATAGATGGTTATTTTTCTGGTTTGTGATTATTTTGTTTTGGACTGTGTGTTGAGACTGTTTTATTCTAGGTTGGCGATCTAGTGTTCCTACGGATTTCTCCGATGCGGGGTACAATTTATTTTGGTGGAGGCGGGAAGTTTAGTCCACGCTACATCGGACCCTTCGGTATTCTTACGAGGGTCGGTGCAGTGGCGTATAAACTAGACTTGCCACCTGCACTAGAGGGAGTGCATGACGTGTTCCAAGTGTCGCAGCTGAGGCGGTATGTGGCAAACCCTAGTCACGTACTAGATCACTCGGAGATCGAGGTTGGTCCGACTCTTAGCTACCCTGAGCAGCCCATAGAGATCTTGGATCGCAGAGAGAAGGTGTTGCGGAACCAGTCTATTCCTTTGGTTCGTGTTGCATGGAGACATCACTCTCCAGGGGAGTCGACCTGGGAGAGAGAGGAAGAAATGCGCGAGCAAAATACGTATCTCTTCAGGACTTGGGGTATAATTCCTTATATGTTTTCATTCTTGTTCTAACTCAATCCAATTTCGAGGACAAAATTTTTTTTAGGAGGATAGACTTGTCACTACCATATTTCTAGATTAGGGCATTATTATAATTTCTCTGTTTAATTTATTGTGTAATAATTATGTGTGATGGGTTTATTAAATAATTTGTAGAGTGTTCCTTCATGCATAGTTTATGGGCTTGACCTAAAAACCTATTAGGTTCAACCTTTGTGACTAAACCCTAGTTAGCATTTTTAGTTTTAGATTAAACCCTAGAGATGACTAAACCCTAACTAAATTAAGTTCTTCATG
Organism: Iris macrosiphon; assembly: GCA_036927795.1. NCBI lineage: Eukaryota > Viridiplantae > Streptophyta > Magnoliopsida > Asparagales > Iridaceae > Iris > Iris macrosiphon. Next base: position 138,441,398 of record JAYESA010000019.1, on the reverse strand, counting down.
ACTAATAATGAAGGGCTAATTAATACACTTGGCATTAGAAGCCCTAACCCTAACCCTAGTCCTATTTATATAAGAGGGAGCCTCCCTCAAGCTTCTTCCTTTATGAAGAAAGCCCTAAACCTAGCCTCCATTAGAAAAACCCTTCCTTCCCCAAAAATTTTAGAATTTATAAACCCTAGAAATCCATTTCCTCCTCTATCAAGAGAAATCTAGGAGCTTGGACCAAGAAGGCTTGAAGAAAGAGGACCTACATTGGAAAACCATCTCCCAATAGGTGAGAATCCAATTTAACCAAATTTTAATTCTGTTTTTATTGTTATTTGGCCATTAGGAGCCCACCATTGTTTTAGATTTGGTTCTATGGGGTTTCTCCATGAAGACCTAGGTGAATCTAGGGTTTTAGGTGTCCCAACATTAGTTTTCCCCCAAATTTTGTGAACCCTAGTTCTGGGAATGTGCTTTTCTACAGGATTATATCTCCTACCTATGGTAATGATCTCGATTTAGGGTTTGGTTTGGGCATTTTGGAGTTCTTGATGCAAAACACATTTTTGCACACCATGTGTTTGTAGAAATGTTCCCAGTGAGGGAATACCTAATTTTGACCTAGTTCTTAGGAACCCTGATTTGTATACATACTCATATAAGTATGTGTAGTTGTATACCTATGGTTTTGTGCTGATTTGTATATGTGTATTGGGCGATTCTGTGTAGAGTCGGGTTCTTGTGCATTGTGTACTGAGTTTTGATGTAGTTCAGTGTATGTGCAGGTGGGTTACCTTGTGCCTGTGTACTGTGTGAGTTATCAGTGTGAGAACAGTAATTAGGCGTGTGTGAGAGCACCAGTGTAAGTCATTATGGTGACAGTGCATGTGGGAGTTGCTGAAGGCATACGAGCTGTGCAGGTCGGGTCCTGTACTGGGTTCAGTACACTGATGTGTGCACTGAGGCTCATTGAGTATCAGTGAGTGTCTCAATGACACTGACACTGTGGTTCAGTGTATATGAATTGGGGTTTTTGAATAGGGTATCCTGCTGAACAGATTTGTATTATGTATCAGTGAGCTCCAGTTTACTTGTGTGGTATTGTATTGTATTTTAGTACAGCTAGCTATTCAGGGAGTGAGTGAGCAGTGAGTGTAGGGTGTTAAGGTTTGTATGTGCATTATGATTTGGGGGGGGAAACTGTGCAGTTCAAAACTGACACTTTGGCTACCTTAACCAACATCTGCCCTGTGTATATGCAAGGTGTATAGCCTGTGTGTGAGGTATAGTGAGTGTCTCACTTGTATGAGTGTTGCAGTTGTATGCTTGTGAGGGGTTAGTATATTAGGGTTCCTGTGTTAGGTTGTATTGTGTAGATGTGTTAGATGTGTGAAGTTCTATGTCTCAGTAATATGTATGTGTGTGAGTGATGGATTACAGTGCAGTAGCAGTTAGGCTTGTGTGTGTGTGTGTGTGTGTGTGTGTGTGTGTGTATCAGTGAGCAGATATTGTGTCAGTGTATTTAGTGAGATAGAGTGTATTGTGTGCAATTGGGTAGCAGCTAGGATTGGATTAGGGACCTAGAGATTGTTGCAGTGCACTTAGTGCCCTGTACTGGAGTTAACTGCTCAAAGCAGTAGTTGAGATGGGGGTGTGTGTCGAGTATCTAGCTATGAGTTCTTTAGTATATCAGTAGGATTTGTGGGTTAGAGTTGAGTGACCAATGGGCTGTGTGTTCACTAGGGAGTTTCAGGGTGTGTTGAGGCTAGCACGGGCATCAGTGTACCTGTGAGTGGTAGTTTAGTTCAGTATAGTAAAGTGTAGAGGGAAGGGAGATCTATGCAGTGAGTGTCTGTATACAGTACCAGTTCAAATTTGAACTGTGGCTACCTTGGTACCTTTGAGTGCTGATACTGCCTTATGTATCTTGATCCCTATGACCTATAAGTTATTGTTCAACAACTGAGCTGTGTAGATGAGTTTCAGTAGAGTGTAGGTGGTTTTCTGTATACCTGTGGGTGTCATCATCTAGTGTGGTTCAGTGAGTTGTTATGCATCAGTTGAGTGTTCAGTCATGGGTCTTCAATAGGTAGTTATCTGCCAAGTATAGGTAAGTGAATAGTATGCATGGGTTATATGTGAGATAAGGGTATTGGAGGTGGGTTGATATACTAAGACAAAGGAATATAGTTAGGTTTTGATTTAGGAGTAGGTTTTGATCATGGTACCATATACCAAGTGTGGGTATCATGAATGTTAGCCAAGGTACTTAAACAGCTAAGGTTATACCTAGATAAAATAGGTATGGAAGTGTTATGAGTTCACCCTTGTGTTATGACTAGGTATGACAAATAATTAGCTAGTGTGAGGCTAGTATTGACCAGAGGACCTTAGATTTGACCTAGAGGCCTCGTATTTAATTAGTTAACATGCTTATTCCTTTAATCAGTATTTTGACATTGATATTCCATAATTAGGTCATTGTGATCTCGCCTCGGACTTCGATCCGCATACCTTCCTCGGGACCACAGGCGAGTACATTCTTTGACAGTTTTTATTTTTATTAATTAATTCTATAATTCCAGTTGTATACTATACTTGACTCTGACACTGTGGATACACGGGTTAGCACCCTAGATACCCGTCATGAGGAGTCATGATTGGAATCCATCGTGCTAGCTGGGAATGGAGAAATATTAACAGATTATGTGATCATACCCCACTTTACATGCATCATAGCTCACCCCACATATCACGTCGGGTGTAGCCTGACCATTTACATGCCTCATAGCCTGATATATATGATTAGCCTGACTATTGCTCGCATCATAGCTAACCAGATGGTTAGCCTGACCTCACATGTATCATAGCCAATCATATATATCAAGCCTGATCTCGTCCCAAGCCGATCACATAATAAATTGATATTTCAAATACTTAGCCAGATATTTATTCTTTATTTCAGATTACTTGTTCTAGCATCCACTTATATATTTATTCATTGCTAGATGTTCTATTTCTTATTTTATATTCTCTAGTACTCTATATTTCTAGTATTTACTTTATCTTGTATTCCTTACATTATTTTATAGTTTTTGTCAACATAAATGAAACTACTCTTTAGTGTTTGTGCTTCGCTCCAATCCTGACTAGATAACATTTTTAGAGGACTTGGAGGATTTCTGCCCTACCCACTACGGCCCGGGAGCAGAGGGAGATTTCATACCAGAAATCCCAGAGGAGCTACCCATCTTAGAGGAGATTCTACCTATAGGCACTTAGACTGTCCTATTTTATGTATTATTGTTCTAGACTGAGATCTAGGTTATATTATTGATGTGACTTTTGAGGATATCTAGACTCTAGACTTGTGATGTATATATATTTGTGTATGACTTATGTCAGAACTCTTTATCCTTATTTCTCATCGTGCCATTTACTTTCAAATAGCCTTGTGATTGAGTATATTATAAACTCTGGATTAATGTATTATCATTGTCCTCCTTATGGAGTTGAGACAATTGACAGGATGAGTTATGTTTGAGACCTAGACAGCGTTCTATCGTCGAGGCTGCGGCGTAGGCTGGACGTACCCACGGCTCATGCCCAATTTCTGGGTACGGGTCGTGACATGCACAAGTTCGTTATGCGATCGGCTTAGGTTGCACATAAATAATCTATGATAACTCTGTTATGTATGAGTTGCATAACCGACATACACATGAATAATGTTTGGCTTTGATCACATAACCAACTCCGACTTCCCTCCCCCACTAATACTCTTGGATCCAACCACGACATGCTACGTATATGATAAATAACTCACACACATGAAGGCGAGAGCACACGAAGCACATGATAGCACATGACAATCAATACCCGAAGCACATGATGAAATACACGTGATAGAGTACCCGCTGAACACGGTAAGGGTGATAACATCTCATGACAGGATCAAACTAGTACCAGCTCATGAAATAATGTGTCAGAATTAAGTATTACAGTTCTAGAACAGGTAATATATACGCTATCATGAAATAGAAACAATCAGAGGTAGGTACTCTCCTGACAAACTGAGCAACTGGTGAGGATCGAGATCCGGACTGGCGTCGCAAGAACCTACTACGAAAAGCAAGGTTAAATGGGGTTCTAAAGAGTTAAACTAAAATAAAATAACAAAAAATAAGCTTCTAGGGTTATTCTAGGTCGAACGGGTCAAACCGCTGAAATTTGGGTCAAAAAGTCAACCTGGGGTCCAAAAAGTCAACTCTGGGTCAAAACTAGGTCAAACATTGACTTTTATGGTCAACGGGGGCAATTATGGTCAACTCTAGGTCAAACTAGGGTGCCCCTAAAATTCTAGGTCAAAACTAGCTCATTAAGCTAGTAAACCCTCAAACTCGCCTCCTTGAGATACCGGGATACCCTCGGTATCCGATACCTCGACCTAAGCTACATACCTCATATATACCCACTAAAACATATGCTAACACGCGTAAATATATACACCAATACATATAAAAGAAACTTTAATCCTATTCCTAGGCAAATGTTCAAAAACCTCGCCTCGATACTCAATACCTTGGGTATCTCAAGGTATTGAGATACCTTGATATCTCAATGTATTGAGATATCCACTACCTTTCTCTAACACTACTCATCTAGCTAACAAACTAGGATAAATATATACCTAGCTATATATCTAGGCTACTATATATATATATATATATATATATATATATATATATATATTACACATAAGCATATATACTTAGATATCTTTATATAGATAACCACACATACACAATATATATATATACCCATACTCATAAATATATATCTAACTATATATATATATATATCTACTTATACTAATCTAAGCATATATAAATCTAATCTCCCTACCTCTCTCTCACTGCTGCTGCTACTCAGTGCTATGCTAACTGCTGCTGCGGCTAGTGCTACTGCTGATGCTTGAACTGCTGCTGCAGCCACGCAAATGCAATGCTGGCTGCTGCTATGCCAAGCTGCTGGCTGCTGCTGCTACTGCAGCAATTGTTGTTGCCCCTGCTGTATTCCTTTCTTCCCATCTCGCTGCTGCTATCGCTGTACATGCTGCGTTTGTTGCTGCTGTAAATGCCACATTCTGCTGCTGTAGCATGTCTTAGCTGTCGCTGCCTCGCTGCAATGCTGCTGCAGCTGCGCTTGCTGGCTGCGCCTCCCATCTGCTGCTGCAGCAGCTACTACCTGCGCTGCGCTGCGCTGCTCTCTACACCTGCTTCTCTTCCCTGCTCTCGCTACTCGCTACCACCTTGCTGGCACTGCTGCAGCTGCCCATACACCTCGCTGCTGCAGCTGTTCTTGGCTGCTGCTGCCCTTGCTGCGCTGTGCTGGTCCCCCCTCGACACACCACACACACACACAAACACGCATATATATATATATATATATATATATATATATATATATATATATATATTTACACACACACAAGCATATAAACATATATATACACACACAACCATATATATATATAAACACTTATACACCTATATATATAGGTACACACACACATATATATATAAACACCCATATGTATATATATATAAACACACTCTACATATATATATACACATACTCATATATATATATATATATATATATATATATATACATATATATATATATATATATATATATATAGACACTCATACAAATATATATATAAACTCATATACATATATACATACACACATATATTCACAAACACACACACTAACACACAACACACACAACACGCCACCAACACACGCACAACCACCCAAACACCTATAAACACATATAAATATATAAAATATAGCTCGAGAACTCTAGCACACACTCTCCGAAGCTAAACCAACCCGCGTAAAAGCCCGAAACCTAGAAACCAAGTCAAAATGGCCATTCGGTCATTTCGACGAATACGTGGAGTGCGGTTCACGATACCTCATGAAACGCACACCAAACCTACTCGGAATTGGCCCAAAATTTATCCACGAGTTCTAATCGAGGTCTAGAACCTAGAAAAAATGCTAACTCACCGATTCTAGGTCCGTGGCAAAAACGTACATGTACATAGAACCTACGACGACGAAAACCCCCAAATCGCCCAAAATGCCCAAATCTTCGCGACGCGACCTCACGTGTCCGAACGGAGACACGTACTTACCCCCAAGACATCCAATCACTTCTACCTAGGTCCGTCTAACCTAGAGCATCACCCAAAATCGGGTCAATCTCGGATTTCACCCAAAATTGACACAAAACCTAATGTCAGAGTCTCCAAACACAACCAAACAAGTTCTAACTTCCTCCCACGGGTAGCCTTAAGGTCTAGGAAGGTTCTAAACTACTAATTACACTATATAATATCAACCACTAAGAGGAAAGTTAGGGTTTACCTCTTGGGAGTTGGAATCCCAAGGCCAAAGCCTCCAAAACTCTTGAAATCACCACCCTCAAGCCTCCAAGCATCAAAGCCAAGCCTCTACACTAAGTCTAGGCTCCACACACCTAGATTAGAAAAAAAATATAGGGTTAGGATTCACATAAATGGAAGAATAGAAGAAGGTAGAGAAGAAAAGGAGAACTTACTTACTTGAAATAAAAAATTGGAAGAAAGAAAGAAGAAGAAAAAGAGTGGAGAGTGGAGAAGAAGAAGAAGAAAATGGAATGGAGAAAGAAGAGGTTCTGTCCAGGTGCATAAAGTAGGGTTAGGGGGGGCCAGCCAAGTATATAGAAATAGGTTACATAATACAAAATGACTAAAATGCCCTCTCCTTTAGTCATGCAACTTGGGTTTAGGTTTAGGGTTCACTAAACACACTCTAACTAATCCAAAATAATCCAACTAACTAAATAAAAATATAATAACTATTCTAAACCCAAAAATGAGTCTGATAAGTGTGTTGGTTGGGTCTGACATGGGTCCACTAGGGTCTGACATGGGTCCAGACTAGCCAAAACCCTAAAACAACCAATAGAAAAATAATACAACCAACAATTAAATATAAATATAAATATTTATGATCAATACACAATTTAACAAATAAAAATAAAAAATCCTATTTTCTAGAATTGGGTAGTGACACTAAACTAGTTAGTTCCATTACACAAATCCAAAAATAAATCTAACATCTAACAATAAATAAATAATATAATAAATAAATAATACAATAAATAAATATTTACAACGTGCACAACATTTAATATAATAATCCTAAAACAAAAATACCTATGCCAAATTACCAAACTATCCCTAGTTGGAAAAGTGAGGGTGATAATCCTACCCACTTTAGAAAATTTTCTCCTCGAAATTAAGGAAGAAACTAACTACCAAAAGCAATCAATACAAGTAAGAAAGAATTATACCTCACGGCTCAAACATATAAGGATATCGTTCGCGCATCTCGGCCTCTCGTTCTCAGGTACTCTCTCCTGGAGAGTGATGCCTCCAGACGACGCGCACCAAAGGAATCTTCTGGTTCCTCAGCACCTTCTCTCTCTGATCTAGAATCTCAACAGGCTACTCTGGATAGATTAAAGTAGGGCCCACCTCTATCCCTAAGTGTTCCAACACATGACTAGTATCTGGCACGTATGTCTCAGCTGCGACACATGAGATACGTTGTGCACTTCCTTCAATGCAGGTGGCAAGTCTAGTCTGTAAGCAATTGTACCGACCCTCTCGAGAATACTAAAAGGTCCGATGAATTATGAACTAAGCTTTCCGGATCCACCAAAACAAATTTTGCCACATGTCAGAGAAATTCTCAAGAAAACCAGACCGTCAACCTAGCACGAAACACAGCCTTAGCACTCTAACAAAAACAAACAATCATAAGCAATAAAAAACAAAATCTATACCGCAAACTCCAATGGTCTCCGGTGGCTATCGGCCCAATGCAGCTGTCTGTCTTGCGCCACCCGAAGTCTATCCCTGATGAGCTTCACCTTCTCAGCTGCATCCACGATCATCTCTGGTCCCAATAAAGCTCTCTCACCAACATTTTCCTATGATAATAGAGTGCGGCATCTTCGTCCATATAATGCCTCAAACGGTGACATCTCGATACTGGCCTAGTAGCTGTTGTTATAAGAAAACTCTACCAAGTGAAGATGATCCTCCCAAGAACCTCTAAAATCCAAAACACGGGTGTGTAGCATATCCTTAAGAGTCTGAATAGTCCTCTCCGACTTTCCATTTGTCTCAGGGTGATATGCGGTACTGAACTTGAGCTAAGTGCCCATGCTAGCATGTAAACTCCTCTATAAGTGGTACATAAATTGACTATCCTGATCCGAGACTATGCTCACCAAAACTCCATGCAATCTGACTATCTGATGCAAATACATCTTCGTTAGCTTCTCCGTAGACGTACCCACATTGAATGGCAGAAAGTGGGCTGATTTGGTCAACCTGTCTACAATGACCCAAATCGCATCTTTACCTCCTGGAGAGCACGGAAGTCCTGAAACAAAATCTATCGTCACATGCTCCCATTTTTACTCTAGAATGGGTAGAGGCTGAAGTAATTCACTTGGCCTCTGTCTCTCCGCCTTTACCTGCTAGCAAACCAAATATCTGGATACGAATCTAGCTACCTCCCGCTTCATACCATACCACCAAATATGATATCTCATGTCCCTATAAATCTTGTTGGCACCTGGATGCATAGAGTACTGAGATTGATGCGCCTCTTGAAGAATCTCCCCATACAATGGTCCACTCGGCACACACAATCTGGTATCGTGCCGCAATGATCCATCATCTGCAATGCTGAAGTCCTCTGCCAACCCTATCTGGACCTGTGCTCTGATGCTCCTCAGAGACTCATCCTCGAACTGTGCAGCTCTAATCTGGTCTATCAACTCTGACAATACCTGAAGTTACCACATCTGTGCTGCAACTCCAGGAACTAATACCTCAATGCCCAAATTATTAAGATCGGCCAACAAATGGCTGTCCCTCATCAAATACATAGCCACTGGATACTTGCTTAAGTCATCTATGACTATGTTGGCCTTCCCTAGGAGATACTACAAAAAAATGTCGAAATCCTTCATTAACTCCAACCATCATCACTGCCACATATTGAGCTCTTTTTGTGTAAACACATACTTCAAGCTCTTGTGATCTGTAAAGATCTCTACCCGCTCTCCATACAAGTAGTGCTTCTACAGTTTAAGAGCAAAAATAACTGCTGCTAACTCCAAGTCATGGGTAGGGTAATTCTTCTTATGCGGGCATAATTGCCTGGAAGCATAGGCAATCACTTTCTTATTCTACTGTAACACACAACCCAAACCCTTACCCCATGCATCACTGTATATAGAAAATAATACCGGAGCGAGGTTATTGAGTGCCCTGTAGTCGATACACATGTGTACCAACCCATCCTTCTTCGGTACAAAAAATACCGGAGCACCCCATGGTAATAAACTTGAGCGGATGAAGCCCTTGTCTTGCAACTCATCCACCTGCTTCTTCAACTCCACCAGTTTGCTGTTGTTCACCCTATAGATGTGTTATGATATTGGCTCTGTGCTTGTCACTAAATCTATAGGGAACTCCATATCTCTGTCTGGTGGCAACCCAGGCAACTCCTCAGTAAAGACGTCAATATACCCTACAATCAATGGATATGGCTGCTCCTACTCTTCTACCAAAGCTCCACAGAAGTCTTCTTTGCTCTGCTCTATTTCTCCTCTGACAAACTCAAACTCTGGCTCTTCTGGTGTCTCGAACAAAACTCTGCCTCCACGATAATCGATACTAGCATGATGCCTACTCAACCAATCCATCCAGAGTACTGTATCGTAGCTCAGAAGTGGTATTACGAGTCGACATACGCTCAACTCTCGGCCTCCTAAAAAAATTCTCTGGTCCTCGCAAACATCACTAACCAGGATAATGCCACCCTCGGTCGTGATCTTGCAAGTCCTCGCTAACGGTTCAGACTCAAGATGATATCTCAGAGCAAAAGATACAGATACAAAACTATGTAAAGTACTGGAATCAAATAAAGCATGAGCTGAAAAAGAATCAAGAAAGACTGAACATAAGATAACATCACCGACTGGCTCCTCCTCCTCGATGGTCAAGACAAAAGCACGCCCCTGTCACAGGGCACCTCTCTGCTGTTGTTGGTGCTGAGCGAACTACTATTGTTGTGGTGGTAGAGGAGGTCCTTTCTTTTGTCCTGCTGGTGGTCTCCCGGGTGCTCTCTGTGCCTGAGCTTCGTCCTGAGCTAGACGAGTTGGTAGTTTAGGACAAGCACTCAACTAATGGTCTCCTGATCTGCAGAAAAAGTACTGGCCCAATCTCATCCTGCATGCATTCCATCCATGTCCTTTCTTCTAACAGAATGTACAAGGAATAGCTGCCCTTTGGATCTGGTGCATCTGTTGTGTCGGTGCTCTAGCTGGTACATGATACCGCTGCCTCAGATACTGGAAATGCCTCTGGTGCTGTTGCTAAAAATAAGGTTGCTTCATTAGACCCGTGTTGGTACTGGATCCTCTTGTGTCTCTCGGCCTCTTAGAGCCAAGCTTTAGATCATCCACTACCCGCTGTGCCTACCTCAGAATCTCCTCGAAAGTAGCGGTGGGATCTCCATTCGTATATGATTTGACTTTCCTGTTCAGTATCTTCCTAAACTTCTTGGCTTTTCCTCTAGGGTTCTTGTAAGACCCCTAATTCTGAAAACCGTATTAATTATTTAATTTATTTAGTAATTATGAGCTAAATAGAAGGAATAGATTTTTATTAATTTTCATTTTTGGTGTTTTTATAATTAGAGGATTTATGCGGCCATTATAAATTTTTCCTAATTTATTCCATGTAGGAGACCCTTTGGACAGTTGCTAGCTTAACCATATGCACCAATATAATTTCTAGAATTTTCTAAGTATATATATATAAATAGTTTATTAGAAAAAGAAAGAAAAAGAAAATAAAAGAAAATGGGTTTGGATTCCTATTGGATTTTAACCCGAAAACCGTTAACATCAAACCCAAACCCATTAGGAAAATATCAACAGTAGCAGTAGCAAAAACCAACTTTGATATTTTCTTCTCCGCGCGTAAAACAGCCCCACGCATAAAACAGAACCCCACCGCTTAATTTCCTTCTCCACGCGTAAAACAGACACCACCGCCTCTTTACCTATTATTACTAAACTCTCCTCAACCGCAACCAAAACCAATGAAAAGAAAGAAATAGCAGCAGCCTCTACCGCCACTTATCCCTATATATTACAACTCTTCCAAACCCTAACCTACTTTTTCTTACAATAAACTTAACACTGTTTGGACGTATACTATACAGGACTCTTGCTCGGCAAGTATATCTTGCCATCGTACTATTATTTATATTCCAGCTAATACATGCATGTTTAATTCTGCTTATATAGATGTTTATGTATGTATATTTTTGGACCTACTTTATGAGATCACCCCAGTATTATAGAGCATCATTAGGTTCATTGGATGTGACACAACCAAAACCGTGTGTTAGAGATGACTGCTGATAGAAACTTTGTATGCTAGTAGACCTGGCAGTTATTTAGAGATTATCGTATCATGGATGTGGCATGCTTAGAGCATGGGATAGGAAGAACAACAAGTAAGACATTTGGGCTCCTTTGCGCTTTTCTTTTTGTTCGCCCGGATGCTCCGTCGGAGCGACGGGTGGTGATGACCCCATATATATTACAGGCGGCCTCTGCCGTACAAAAGATGACATGCTTTGAGGCCCCTGATTCTCTGAGAGAATCGTGTCAATCCTACTATATGGCCAGATAGCCCACTTGGTGGAAAGTTGTTCTCAACTGCAATCACTTAGACGGTTAGGTGACCCATTGGATGTTTACTTTTCAGTACTTATTGGCATGTTATTATGTATCTTGTTATGTCCCTCTGAGGACCTGGTCCCTTTCCATATATGTACGAGCAGGAGTATCCGTAGGAGTATGGACCAGGACCGGATACTACTTACCAGACTAAGGAGGTCTTACCTTCGAAGTATCTGTGATTTTATTACCGCTGTTTCAGTATAGTCGTTTTGTAGTGGATTTTTTTCCATCCGACAACCAGATTTTGATACTCATCTTTGATATTAAGTTATTATTCAGCTCTTTATTCCTACTGATTATTTGTGCTGTGGATGAGATATAGATTCTGTATGACTTGTTATGACAGTATATTACCACTGGTGGATTAAATATTTATGTACAGCGTACATATGTATATGGTTTTCATATATTAGAGTTTGTATACATACGGTTGGACGTGTTACGTATTCCTAGTCCTACGTATTTTAGGACTGGGGCGTGACATATTTTTTGTGGTGGCCCATGCAGGTCAAGAATATATTATCTTGGTTACGTAATTGTACCAAACAAGCCTGCGTATAGGAATAGAGTATAAGGATCTCATCCACACTTGACTAAAACCTCATTCTTCCTTTTAACTATACTCTGTTTGGATAAACCAAGTTTTACGCCAAAGACCCTTTACCCTTGTTGGCGTAAAAGTCAAATGACTGTTGTTGGCATAAAAGCCAATTGACTATCTTATTGGCATAAAAAGCCAAACTATGAAAAATATTGCCTCCTTTACGCTACGGTTATGACAACTGCTACCCACATTCAATCCGCGTATGCCATGCAAGCAACGTAGGTAACTGCCCCTGCGTAAACTTGATGATTCATGAATAATAGATAACCAGCGTAGAATAGCTTGATTAGTCATAAAATGTAAAGATGGTGATATGTGCGTATTTGGCACAACTTTAGCTTTCCCAATCAAGAACAAATCTCGTGCATTAAATGCAGAGATATGCCTCGAGCCCTGTGCAGAAACAGCTTTTGACGTGGCGTCTGATTTTTTCTTATTTTGAGCGTAAAACTCGTTTCTGTAGGCAGCGTATTCAGAAGACTCCATGCGTAAAAATGACTCGTATCAAATATGTCACTAAGCGACAACCTAGGTCTCTATACAAAATTATCATCACAGCTGTCCTCTCGATCATCGTGCAGTACTTTTATAAGATTTTAGGTTCACTGAATTAGCTGACAAATTTATCCGAGAAAATACAAAGAGTTCCTCGTACAACTTTACGCTGCAACGTATTTTAGATTTTATGCCAGAAGAATAGCAAATTTTTATGCAAACTCTACACGGGAAGAATAGTAACCTTTTACGCGCACAGATCTTTTACGTACAGACTTTTTACATAAACTTTTACGCGGACAGCTCTGAAGCCATTTATTACGCTGACAGTTCTGAAGTCTACTTTACGCCAACTTCCTTGAATCTTTATTTTACGTCGACGACTTTGAATCTCTACTTTACGCTTCTCTGCTTTACGCGGCTAGCCCTGAAGCCATGTTTTACGCAGATAATTCCCCAGCATAATTCATGTTTCTACAACCTATTTAATACTTGCACCCTGTATGATTCCTATACTTCGTCTAAACGGTGTGTACATCGCCTGTAGAGAGATGGATATGCAGAAAGGATGTACTATCGCCGATGGCGACACAACTTCTGGAGTCAATGGTCAGGCTCAAGGAGGGACCTCAACAATTCCTAGACTTCCAGGACCAGATGGACAAATTCACAATCCAGTTCCATCTGATCTTCCCGTTCCACCTAATGGGACCCTTCCAGTCTCATCGACACCGCAGGATGGCCAGGCACAACTGTTACAATTCTTCCAGATGATGATGCAGGAACAGAGGCAACAGGCAGCCGAGCAGAGGCAAGAATTTCTAGCAGCACTTGAAATGATGGCTGCACAAGTTACTGTACCAGCTCAAGCACTAACTCCAGAACCTCGAGCTAGAGTTGGATCAGTAAAGGACTTTGTACAGATGGGTCTGAGGTCGTACAAAGGCATTAAGAGTCTAGAAGAGACTACCAACTGGATTACTCACACTCGGAAGTTATTAGAAGCATTGCAGCTACCTACGGAGCTGTGGATGATGGGTGTAAGGACGCTTCTAGATGGTAATGCTCATCACTGGTGGGAACCCATGGAGCGCCAGCTGGATACATACCAGACATGGGAGCAGTTCCTAGAGTGCTTTGAAAGGAAGTACTTCCCGGACACCATCAGAGATGCATTGTACGATCAGTTTCTTCACCTGGAGCAAGGGAACAGAACAGTTGACGAGTATGATGCCGAGTTTAGTCACCTTAGTAAATATGGCGCTGCCCTGATACCGGATGACTTGGCCAAGGCTTAGAGGTTTCATCGCGGACTAACTCAGGAGCTCCAATATTATACCAACTCACAGTCCCGGATCTCTTGTGCCGAGTTACTGACAAAAGCCAGATTGCAAGAAACCATCAGCAGAGGAATGGGAAGTCAGCTGAGGACACAACAAGGACCAGCAAGGACACAACAAGGAGGACCTATCAGACGTCCTTTATCTCAGCAACAACAGTATCAGCACAGAGCAGGACCGTACCAAATTCCAGATAAGCCCCAATGTAATTATTATGGGATACGCGGGTACATCACAAAAGACTGTCAGATCCGTTTGGGACAGTGTATGAGATATGGTTTCGGACAGCACCTGGCACAAAATTGTCCAATGCAGCAGACACTTCCACCGCCAGCACAGAGACTAGCACTTCCAGCACCAAAGTCAGCTCAACAGATGGCTAGACCAGGAGCACCTCGACATCCAGCAGCAGGAGGATTTCAGCGAGGACCACCGCTACCCACCCAGGAGGATCAGTACATGAGGGCTAGTCATGGACAGCCCAGAGGAATGGGCAAGCTTTTGTAATGGAAGTAGATGACATGAATCAAGAGATTGATGTCATAGCAGGTATTACTCTTGTTTTTACTTTTCCTGCTATGACATTGTTTGATACGAGAGCCACCCACTCATTCATATCATCTAGATTTATTGTAAAATACAATATTATCTCTACACATGTACCTAGTTGTGTTAGAATTTTTACCGGAGGAGGAGTTGTACCTGTTAGTAGAATTTGTAGATCGTGTCCTATAGTGATACATGGCAGAGAGATGAACGCCCAACTCTTAGTTCTTTCTATGCCAACTGTTAATATTGTGCTTGAAATGGACTGGCTGAGCAAGTACCACGCTTTCTTCAATTGTTTTGGAGGAAGCATTCTTTTTAAGGTACCCGGCCAGCCTGAACTTGAGTTTGCACGAGGATCCACAGAAATCCTTGATGGTATGCAGCTCGCAATGGACGAGGTTGTCTATTATCCCATTATTTTAGAATTCTAAGACGTCTTTCCAGAATAATTGCCAGGCCTACCCCCAGATAAAGACGTAGAATTCTCAATTGAACTGACACCGGGAGCAGCACCCATAACATCACATGTTTATAGACTGGCGAAGAAGGAGATGGATGAACTAAAAACACAGTTGAAAGAACTAGAAGTGAAAGGTTTCATCCGACCAAGTGCATCACCCTAGGGAGCACCAGTGTTGTTTGTACCAAAGAAGGATGGGTCAGTGCGTATGTGCATTGACTATAGAGCCTTGAATGCAGTGACAGTGAAGAATAAATATCCATTGCCATGCATTGATGACTTATTTGATCATCTTAGTGGAGCCAAGATGTTCTCAAAGGTAGATTTGAGATCAGGATATCACCAGGTGAAGGTACGGAAGGAGGACATTCCGAAGACCGTATTTCGAACAAGATATGGGCACTACGAGTTTCTGCTCATGCCATTTGGATTGACCAATGCTCCAGCTATCTTTATGGACTTAATGAATCGAGTCTTCCATCAGTATTTGGACCAGTTCATGGTCGTCTTCATAGATGATATACTTGTCTATTCAAAGAGCCATGAGGAGCACGAAAAGCACTTGTGGATTGTTCTAGAGACCTTGAGGAGAGAGCAGCTATATGCGAAGCTCAGTAAATATGAGTTCTTGGACAGAGTCTCATTTCTTGGACATATGGTTACAGGAGATGGTATTTCTGTTGATCCAGAAAAGATCTCGACAGTCGAGACATGGCCTGTTCCTAATTCAGCAGCGGAGGTGAGAAATTTTCTTGGACTTGCGAGATATTACCGACGATTCGTGAAAAACTTCTCAAGGATAGCAATACCTATGACTCGTTTGACTTGCAAAGATCAAGAGTTCATATGGACCAATGAGTGTCAAGCCACTTTTGAAGAGTTAAAGAAGCGACTGACCACAGCATTAGTATTAACTGTTCTATCAGGATCCAGAGGCTATGTGATCTACAGTGACACATCAGGATGCGTATTAATACAGCATGGCAAGGTGATTACATATGCATCTAAACAGTTATGAGTACATGAGAAGAATTAACCAACTCATGACTTGGAACTTGCAGCCGCTGTATTTGCTCTAAAGCTATGGAGACATTACTTATATGGGGAACGAGTGAAAATCTATACAAACCACAAAATTCTCAAGTATGTCTTCACGCAAAAGGAATTAAATATGAGACAATGTCGATGGCTCAAATTTATGAAAGATTTTGAGATAGAGCTACATTGTTACCCAGGCAAGGCTAACGTTGTAGCCGACGCGTTAAGCCAGAAGCTAGTAGCTTATTTCTTGATGACACAGAGGGAATTAATGGAGGACTTGCAATATCTTCGCATTGAAGTGATATTACCTGGAGCAGACGGGACACTAGACAATTTGCAAGTACAATCATCACTAGTAGAGAGGATCAAGGCAGCTTTGCCTACAGATACCATATTCAGAAGATTAAAGAAAAGGACAGAGGCCAGAGAGTAGACAGGACTGTGCATTCATAATGACGGGACATTACGAAGTGGTGATCGTCTTTATGTTCCAAGTGGAGAGATTCGACAGGAGTTGATGACAGAAGCTCATAGTTCGATATATTTTATTTATCCTAGAGGCACCAAGATGTATCGTGATTTACGATAACACTTTTGGTGGCATGGAATGAAAAGAGAAATAGCTCGCTTTGTAGCTAAATATTTGGTATGTCAACAAATAAAGGCGGAGCACCAGAGAACAGCAGGGTTATTGTAACCACTTCCGATTCCAGAATGGAAGTGGAAACACATCACTATGGACTTCGTCACGGGTTTTCCTAAAATTTCAAGTGGTAAAGATGCAGTATGGGTAATAGTAGATCAACTCACCAAGTCGGCCTATTTCTTACCTTTTAGAGTTGGCCAATCTACAAAAGCTTTAGCTGACCTATATATGAAGCAGATCATGAGATTGTACGGCATACCAGTCAGCATTGTATCAGACAGGGATTCGTGCTTTATATTGCATTTTTTGAGGAGCATGCAAGAGAGTCTTGGAACTCATCTGAAGTTCAGTACATCTTACCACCCGCAGACCGATGGACAGTCAGAGCATACTATTCAGACATTGGAAGATATGTTGAGGGCTTGTATGATAGACTTTGGAGGATCATGGGAGGACCACCTACATCTTGTGGAGTTTTTTTACAACAATAGCTATCAGGCAAGCATCCAGATTGCTCCGTTTGAAGCATTGTATGAAAGGAAGTGTAGGTCTCAAGTATGTTGGAGTGACGTGGGCGAACATCAAATTCTGGGACCAGAGTTAGTGGTCAACACCGTTGAGACAGTTAAGAAGATACAAGGACACTTGCAAGCAGCACAAGACAAACAAAAGCAGTGGGCAGACCTTCATCATCGACCCTTGGAATTTAAAGTGGGAGATCATGTCTTTTTTAGGATATTACCTACTAGAGGCACCATTCGATTCGGAGGATGCGGCAAGTTGAGTCCAAGGTATATTGGACCATTTGACGTGCCAGAGAAATTGGAAGAAGTGGCATATCGACTTGCGCTACCACCTTCACTAGAGGGAGTACATGACGTATTCCATGTGTCGTAGCTCAGGCAATATATGGTAGACAACAGTCATGTTCTCGACCATTCGGAGATTACCATTGGGCCGAGCTTGTCATATCAAGAGCAACCCGTGAGAATCCTCGATCGTCGAGAGAAAGTATTGAGGAACCAGTCTATTCCCTTGGTCCGCGTGGCAACGAAGCATGGCACGCCAGGAGAATCAACTTGGGAACGAGAAGACAATATGCGTAAATGTTTTCTGACTCTATTCATTGACCAAGGTGTGAATTTACTTTGTTAAATTATATCGCCTACCATTCTTGACATTCTACCAGGGCTTAGTTTTAATTTCGAGGACAAAATTTTATAAGTTAGGTAGATTGTAAGACCCCTAATTCCGAAAATCGTATTAATTATTTAATCTATATAGTAATTATGAGCTAAATAGAAGGAATATATTTTTATTAATTTTTATTTGAGGTATATTTGTAATTAGAGGATTTATGGGGCCATTATAAATTTTTTCTAATTTATTCCATGTAGGAGACCCTTTGGACAGTTGCTAGCTTAACCATATGCACCAATATAATTTTTAGAATTTTCTAAGTATATATATATATATATATATATATATATATATATATATATATATATATATATAAATATATATATATATATATATATAGTTTATTAGAAAAATAAAGAAAAAGAAAATAAAAGAAAATGGGTTTGGATTTCTACCCAAAAACCGTTAACCTCAAACCCAAACCCATTAGGAAAATAACAACAGTAGCAGTAGCGAAAACCAACTTTGATTTTTCCTTCTCCACACGTAAAACAGTCCCACACGTAAAACAAAACCCCACCGCTTAATTTCCTTCTCCATGCATAAAACAGACACCACCGCTTCATTTCACCGCCTCTTTACCTATTATTACTAAACTCTCCTCAACCGCAACCAAAATCAATGAAAAGAAAGAAACAGCAGCAGCCTCCACCGCCACTTATCCTTATATATTATAACTCTTCCAAATCCTAACCCACTTTTTCTTACAACAAACTTAACACTGTTTGGACGTACACTATACAGGACTCTTGCTCGGCAAGTATACCTTGCCATCGTACTATTATTTATATTCCAGCTGATACATGTATGTTTAATTCTGTTTATATAGATGTTTATGTATGAATATTTTTGGACCTACTTTATGAGACCATCCCAGTATTATGGAGCATCATTAGGTTCATTGGACGTGACACAGACATTAAACGAGTTATGAGTCTCATATAGATCACGGACTGCGTTACAGGTTGGCCTCCTGTATGCATGGGCCGTATGTTCGGGATGACTGCTGATAAAAACTTTGTATGCTAGTAGACCTGGCAGTTATTTAGAGGTTATCGTGTCATGGATGTGACATGCTTAGAGCATGGGATGGGAAGAACAATAAGTAAGACATTTGGGCTCCTTTGTACTTTTTTTTTGTTCGCCCGGACGCTCCGCCGGAGCGACGGGTGGTGATGACCCCAAATATATTATAGGCGGCCTCTGTCGTTCAAAAGACGACATGCTTTGAGGCCCCTAATTCTCCGAGACAATCATGCCAATCCCACTATATGGCCAGATAGCCCACTAGGAGGAAAGTTGTTCTCAACTGCATTCACTTAGACGGTTAGGCAACCCATTGGATGTTTACTTTTCAGTACTTATTGGCATATTATTATGTGTCTTATTACGTTCCTCTGAGGACCTGGTCCCTTTTCAGATATGGACGAGCAGGAGTATCCGCAGGAGTACGGACCTGGACCGGATACTACTTACCAGACTAAGGAGGTCTTACCTTCGGAGTATCTGTGATTTTATTATCGTTGTTTCAATATAGTCGTTTTGTAGTGGATTTGTTTCCATCCGACTACCAAATTTTGATACTCATCTTTGATATTAAGTTATTATTCAGCTCTTTATTCCTACTGATTATTTATGTTTTGGATGAGATATAAATTATATATGACTTATTGTGATAGTATATTACCACTGGTGGATTGAATATTCATGTAAAGCGTACATATTTATATGGTTTCCATATATTGGAGTTCGTATACATACGGCTGGGCGTGTTACGTATTCCTAGTCCTACGTATTTTGGGACTGGGGCGTGACAGTTATGCCCCTCCACAAAGTAACCTAATCTATAATACTCTGCCGCATACTCATCCACCGTCATACCTCCCTGAACAAGGTACTGGAACTGGCTCTCTAGAGATGTCATCGCCACATCTGGAAAAAACTTTTCCTTGAAGAGCTCTTTGAAAGCTTTCTAAGTAAATCCTGGTACTAAGATCCTGGGTCCGTCCTGAACCAAGTTAACACAATGTCAAACATCATGCACCCCGTGGCCTCTATCTGCAACCTCTCCAGAATCTGCGCCATTCGCAGGTTCCGCTCAATGTCTTATATCCAATCATCAGCATAAAGGATCCGTTCAGTGCCTTTAAAGTCCTTCGGCCCTATCCTCTTGAAGTCTATGATGGTCTCCGGCCTCGGTTGCTGCAGGGTAAACTGAGGTAGTACCGTCTGTGGCTTGACTAAGGCGGCTATCTCAACTACTCCGAGTGCAATCTGGTGAGCATTCTCAATGCACTGTTGCATGACCTCTGACTGTCGATGTTGTGCCTCCATTATCTGTTGAAAGAGCATGAGCATCTGCGTCTGGTTGACTGCGGATGGTGGGGGTGGAAGTTCCCTTGAAACTGTCGGTGTTGTCCTCTGTACTGGAGTTGGAGCACCTCCAAAAGCTGCGATAGAAACGTCCACCTGGATCGGTAAAGCCGAACTCTGAAATGTAGGTGCTGGAACAATGTCTGATGGTGTTGCCCTCATAGGCGACGAAGTGACTGACCGTATGGACATGGCACCTGGGCGCTGGGAACGCGTCTTTGGCGGTATCCTAAAGGTAGATTGAAATAAGGAATCAATATTGAGTATGATATGATATCATCAAAGAAGGACAAAATTTATTCAAAGCAATATTCAATAGATAAGGATAGCAAAACTGATATTAAAAGTGTTTCCTAGTTGTGATTGAGTATACTCTTAGCCTAAATCATATTTCCTAAAGCAGGCTCGTAGCAGTACTCTAGGGAGCACTACTACGATATCGCTCTAATTTTGACTCTCGACAGACCTGTATGGGCCACCACTAAAAATATTTCATGACCCACACCCATATATTCTGATACGAGTACGTGGGTACGCCCAGCCTACGTCGCAGCATTGGCGGTAGAACGATGTCTGGGTCAATTCTAACTAACTAACATCTCAACAATATATATATGGTACCTGTCAATCATCTCAACTCCAAGCGAAGGAACAATATGGTATCTTACAATTGTTACTATACTAAATCACATGCAAACTAAGGAAGATAAAGCACAAATAGAATAACGAAGAAAGAATCAAGATATAATCCACAAGTCTGAAATAATATATATGCCATGAATCTCAATAAAAGTCTAATACAAATCCATCAAAATAAACTAAACCTCCTCAGGCTCTCGAACTAAGTCCTCCTGGTCTATAGGAGTATCCTCTAAAGGTAAGTTCTCCTACGGCTCGTAGAATGTAGGACACTGATCTATGAGCCAATCATATGGAAAATATATCCAGTCAGGATTGGAACGAAATACATACCTCTGAAAGCAGTTTCAAATACATAATCGAGCATATAAAAAGATTATAGAAAAGAATACAAGATAACTAAACATCTGAATAAAATAAACTAGAGTGAACAGGTAATGTACTAAAATAAAGCACAAGCAATATGAATATATGTAATATAAAGGAATAACTAAAATCTAACTAATATGCCTTGGAATACAAGTTCATTATGTGATCGGTTTAGGTTAAACACGAATACAATATGGTAATTCGATTATAAGTGTGGTATTTAATCGACATGTACACGAATACACTGGGGCTTTGATCACATAATCAACTCCTACTCCTCCATCTCCAACTAATACCAATGGATCCAATCACGACACATTACGAACACGAATATGGGCACACTAAACATGAGCAGTATGTGTACACGAATATAAGCATATTGAACACGAGCAGTGTGTGAATACAAAATATAAATAATTAATACCCAATATATACAATAAAATACATGTAAAGGAATATCCGCTAAACATGGTAGGGGATAACATCTCCTGACAGGATCCATGTAGTACCAGTCCATGAAACCGCTGTATCGGAATCATGTAAACAGTTCTAGAACATGAGATATACACTATTATGAAATAAAAATTAACAGAGAAATATACTCGCCTGAGGTCCTGAGCATGGTGTGTCTCTCGTTGACCAAGATGGTGTCACACAAACCTATATATGGTATATTGCAACAATAAAAGGTTTTGGAATTAAAATAAGTTAGACTAGTTTAATTCTAGGTCATAAAGTCATTTCTAAGTCAAAACAGTCAAACTAGGTCAACTCTAGGTCAAACTTTGTCAAACTAGTTATTTCTAGGTGTTTTGAGTCCAACTCTAGGATATTAGGTCCATACACTATGTAACTAGGCCACAGTAGCTAAGCTAAGATACTAGGATACAAATAAAGCACCGTATCACAGGATACGTAAGTTTTTATATATGAAAATACTAATTTATATATATACAAGACAATACATATACTAATCTTAGCTAACTAATACAAAGTAGATACCTCGGCTTTGAACTAATGCGTATCTCACCACCTACACCCCCATCTTGATACTCAAACCCAATACCTTGAGTATCCACCAATACCTTGACATTACCTTGGTATCACAAGGTAATTCAAATCCTCATAGATAGTTAACTACCCAATACACTAAACTATAACTAACATTAACTAAACTACTACAATAATACTATATATATATATATATATATATATATATATATATATATCTACTAGTAAACAAGATATATATATATATATATATATATATATATATATATATATATATATATATATATATATATAACTACTAGATAACAATATGTATATATAACTATCTAGATAGCAATATGACTAACTAGTTAAATATATACATATATAACTAACTAAACTAATATGCAACTAGCTAACTAAACTAACTTAACAATAACTAACTAACCCTCTACTTTAACTAGCTATCTCTGTTTCTTGCTGTTGCTTCTGTGTTTGCTGTAGGCTTGCTGTGCACTGCTGTAGTTGGTGTAGTGGTTATTGTACTGATGCTGAAGTTGCTACCTGCTAACTGATGTGCTCTTTGAAGCATTGTTGCAGTTGCTGTGCAGTGCTTCAGTTTGTTACTTGCTCTTGCTGCAGTGCATGCCTTGGCTGCACACTGCTGAATGCTTGTAGCTGCTGCTCATTATTGTGACTGCTGCAATATGCTGCTGAGAAACTGCTTTGCTGCTACCTGTTGTTGTTGGCTTGCTGCACACACTGCTACAGTTGGCTTTGCTGAAACTGCTATGGCTGCTCTTGCATACTGTTTTGCTGTCACTGTCCCTTGCATTCAATTTGCCCGATCCCCCTCTCATACACACTCACTCACTATGCACACACATACACACACATATAGAAACATATATACATATCAATACATATATAGATATACACTCATATAAAATAATCATACATATATATATATATACAAACATACTCACACACACACACATATATATATATATATATATATATATATATATATATATATATATATATATATATATATATATATATATATATATATATATATATATATAACCCTCTATGTATATATAAAATCACATACATACATATATATCCATATATACATATGTATGTGATACTATAGATATATATACACATATACACATATCACTACACATATACATATATCTATATATACATAACCATACAATTATATAATATATTATTCTAATAGATAATACCAAGTCAACTTGAATTGAGTTACAATGAACAAACACGTGGAGTGGAGTGCACCGCACCCGTATCACACTCATTCTATGATACGCTTGCGATACGGCTCCACCACACAACCAAACCTATCCCAAAGAACACGAGCAAGTCTAAAATAATAATTATGAATAATATAAAGAACTAATTACTCAACTACGTGTCCATGTTAAGATGTGACATGCATAAACCCCCGTGTCGGAGAAAAACCCTCAAATTAATCTGTATCTCAAAATTATCGGGATACGGCCTATACGTATTCAATTGTGGACACGACACTAGTCACACACAATCAAACATATGCCAATTTGGTCTAATTGACCAATTGACGAACACAAGAAGTGTCAATTTCAGAATTCCCCTAAAATTGATACAAAATATCACATAACTTTTTTCATAGGCCTCCTCTAAACCTAATTCCTATTCCTATGGGTAGCCTTAGCATATGGGGTGGTTCATTATGGTTAAAATACAGGTTTAGAGCTAATTAGAGGGGAAAACTGAATTATACCTATTGGAAGATGGATTCCTAATAAAATTCCCAAATTGAGTGAATGTAGCCTCCAACTTGTAGATCATTGCTCCTCCTTGTAGATCATTGTTTCCTCCTTGTAAATTATTATTCTAATAGCCTGTAATGAAGAATAGGAAAGGAATTAGGAAAAAATTTAAGAAGGGATTGGTGTGAGAATGAAGAAATAGGAAGAGGAAAAATTCTAGATCTAGATTTGGAATGACAAATAGGAAGAGAGAGAGTCTATCTCCTTCCTATGGTGGTCAGCCCCTTGCCCCTATTCCATGCTACTATGGAATGTCCAAAATACCCCTTGGGGCATCTCATGAAGAAATTAATTAAGGAGGGAAGGTTCTAGTCTAATTGGTTTCACTAATTAATTTATCCTCCTAATGAATGGGCTTACTATTGGGCTCAATTCTAACTAGAATTAAATATTGATCTATGGATCTAAACTAAAGTAGTTAGGTCCATTACACAAGTCCAAAAATAAATCTAACATCTAATAATAAATAAATAATACAATAAATAAATATTTACAAGATGCATAATATTTAATATAATAATCCTAAAATAAAAATAGTGATGCCAAATTACCAAACTATCCTAGTTGAAAAAGTGAGGGTGACAACGGGACGCAGATGTTTGCCATGTTCTAGGAGATGATAGCAGTACAACAGAGGCAGACATATGTTCTACGCCAGGGCATCGAGAGTGCCTACCAGTTAGCGCTAGCAGCTGTGGAGAAGGTAGCGCTTGTCTAGCCACAAATTGTACCGTCTCATCCCTCCCCGCACCAGCCGAGGACATGTACCATTATTGATTTTAAGAGGATGATGACCAAGGACTTCAAGGGCACAGAGGGGATATTGTACGCCAATGATTGGATCGAGGACATAGAAGGAACCTGCGACTGGCGCAGATTTCGGAAAGTCTACAGGTGGAGGCAACAGGAAGCTAGATGTTTAACATTGTCCAAACATAGTTTTGAACAAACCCGAGGATCTCGACACTAGGATTAACTTGGGAGCTTTTAAAGATATTTTCAAGGAGAAGTTCTTTCCAGACGTGGCTTTGAGTGCCCTAGAGAGCCATTTCTAGGACCTCATCCAGGGGAGTATGACGGTGGACGAGTACGCCGCTGAGTTCTATAGATTGGGCATATTTGTGGAGGTACAAAACCCCCTAGTGATTGAAGGAAGTTCCGATAGGGTTTGATCAGGGAGGTCAAATCTCTCACCAGGGGTCATCTTACTATGATATTCGAGGATATGTTGATGGATGCTCAGAGGGCAAAGTAAGACTTGGAGCTCAAGTCCAAGAGGGGAAGATACGTATTCGGAGGAACTAGCAGTAGTTTTGGTCCAGCTAAGCGACCCTATTTTCAGTAGCAGAGGACTTTTCAGCCAC
This sequence comes from Iris macrosiphon, assembly GCA_036927795.1. Classification (NCBI taxonomy): domain Eukaryota; kingdom Viridiplantae; phylum Streptophyta; class Magnoliopsida; order Asparagales; family Iridaceae; genus Iris; species Iris macrosiphon. The sequence continues at coordinate 138,415,610 of JAYESA010000019.1, read as the reverse complement.
AGCAGTTGCAGGCTCCAGTTCGGCCACCAGTTCAGCAGGTACCACAGCAGCAGCATTAGAGACGGGTTCAACAGACTCATACCTGTTACTTCTGTAAAAAGACAGGCCATATCTGGGAGGTCTATAGGATAAGGTTGGGAGTGTTCTTGTATTATGGCACAGAGAGACATCAGATAAGGGATTGTCATGTATCTTCTTATCGTGCAGCTTAGAGAGCAACCCCAGTTCAGAAAGCACCAGCGATGCCACCTACGGGTCAGCAGAGGGAACCTCCATTGCAAACACATCAGCAGAGGTTTGTACAATACTAGCAACAGTAGAGAGGTACACAATAAGGGCGAGCATTCACCATGACGTCGAAGAGATCGAGCCAGTAGGAGATGTTATATCAGGTTCAGTTCTTTTTTATTATATTCCAGTATATGCTTTATTTGATTCCTGTGCTTCCCATAGTTTTGTATCTATATCTTTTTCTCTTATGCATCATTTAGAGGTTAAAACTTTGGCTAGGACTTGCAAGATCACGACTGGCGGTAGCATTATCCCGGTCAGTAATATTTCCTGGATCGAAGAGTTACACTAGGAGGCCAAGAGTTGAGTGTGTGCTTACTTATAATGACACTTCCAAGCTACTACATAATATTCGGGTTAGATTTATTGAGTAGGCACCATGCTAGTATAGATTATTATGGAAGCAGGGTATTATTTAAACCGCCAAGAGATCCAGAGTTTGAGATTGCCAAAGGAGCAGCGAAGCAGAGTGAGGATGCCATCTGTGGAGCCATGGTGGAAGAGAAGGAGCTACCACATCCGTTGATAGCAGAGTTTGTGGATTTTTTTTGGAGGAATTATTAAGCTTGCCTCCAGACCGAGATATAGAGTTCTCTATAGACTTGGTGCCAGGCGTAGAGACGATATCTCAGTACGTCTATAGAGCCAACAATAGCGAACTGGCCGAGTTGAAGAAGCAGGTAGATGAGTTATAGGATAAGGGCTTTATTAGATCTAGTTTATTACCCCTGGGGTGCTCTGATATTGTTTGTACCAAAGAAGGATGTCTCGATATGCATGTGTATCGACTGCAGGACTGTTAACAATCTCATAATCAAGAGCAAATACCCACTGTCGAGGATAGATGATCTCTTCGATCATTTGAGCAGAGCAAAGGTATTCTCGAAGATAGACTTGAGGTCAGGCTCCCATCAGGTGAAAGTGAAGAAGGGAGATATTTCGAAGATAGCTTTTAAGATTCGGTATGGCCAGTTTGAGTTCATGGTGATATTGTTTGGGTTGACCAGGGTTGACCAATTCCCTGACGGTATTCATGAATCTGATGAACAAGGTGTTCTACCAGTACCTTGATAAGTTTATTGTAGTATTCATTGATGATATTCTAGTGCATTCGAAGACCCCAGAGAGCATGAGGAGCACGTGAGGATAGTTCTGGAGATTCTCAAGAAGGAGAAGCTTTATGGAAAGCTTTCAAAGTATGAGTTCTTTCTTGACAAGGTTGAATTCCTTGGTCATGTGGTAACAGAAGATGGGATCTTAGTTGACTCGAATAAGATCGTAGTAGTGAAGTCGTGGGCTACTCCAAGTTCAGTGACAGAGATCAGAAGTTTTCTAGGGCTGGCAGCTATTATAGGAGATTTGTATAGGACTTCTCCATGATTATAAACCCGATGACTAGGCTGACCAGGAAGGATATAGATTTTGTCTAGACAGAGGGTTGTCAGGCCACTTTTGATAAGATGAAGAGGAGATTAACAACAACTCTAGTTTTGACGTTGCCATCGGGGTCAGGTGGATTCACTATCTATATTGATGCTTCAGGGAAGGGTTTGGGTTGCAGTCTACAGCATAATGGGAAGGTGATTGCCTATGCTTCCAAGCAATTATGTCCTTATGAGAAGAACTACCCTACCCATGATTTGGAGTTGGTTGAGGTCATATTTGCTCTGAAGCTGTGGAAATACTATCTATTAGCCCAATATTTATATTAAGTTTTTGAATATGACTAATCGATTAAGTTTAGCATTATGGTAATTGATCAATCACTATATTATCTTCTACTTAAACTCAGCATTGTCCAGATATATAATATTTTCTTTTGTATATTTCCTTGTTCGTCTAACATGTACTTGCAGAAAGCAATAAGCAAGATCAGCAATGGGCATATGCTATATGACGATAAGCCAAAGACGATATTATACTAGAAGATTTTGTCCAACCGCCTATGACTTATCGTGGAGTTCGAGGACGAAGCCCCTGAAAGGTATTTAGATTTCCAGATCTAGTTATCTTTGGACAACTGCCATCAAGAAAAAAAATCTTCAAGTCAGCAGATGTTTTAGAAGTTTGGCGTCATCAGTTCTCTTGGTTTTTATATGTAATCTGATATTTTATTTGAGTCTAGGATTGATGTAAGCTGAGTTACACTAGCAAATCCAAGTACCTATACCCAGATACCTAGTCTACTCAAATAAACCAAAGAACCTATCCATCAAATCAGGCCACATTTATTAACAAATTCTACCATACTTAGAAATCGAACTCGGGTCGAACTCATACCGAACTCGAACTAAACTCGGTTACCCTTTTGGTATTAAATCAACCAGTTCAATCAGTTACTCTCTCTCTCTCTCTTTCTCTCTCTCTAGCTATGAAGTTGTGAGACTTCGGATCAAATCTCGTGGTGTAAAGAAGTCGACAAGCATTTGGATCAAAGCTTGTGATTCACAATTGGTTATTATAGTGGATAAAACTCTGATCTTGAGTTCTCGGAACTAGACTAGTCCTCTCAGAGGAAAACTACTATACATCACGGTATTTGTGTTTGCTCTCTCTTATGCTTCCTGCTTTACATTACTGTCTTGTATATACACGGCTAATTATTTACTGCCTTCACTCTGCTTAATTTAAAATTGGGTAGATTATTCTGCTGTACTCTATTAACCCCCCCTCTAGAGTTGTCTTACGGTCCTTCACTATCTGTACGAAGAGCGTGTGGAGATCTTTACAGACCACAAGATCTTGAAGTACATGTTTATAGAGAAAGAGCTGAACATGACACAACGGCGGTGGTTGGAGTTGATAAAGGACTTTGACATATCATTGCAGTACCCTCCAGAAAAGGCCAACATAGTCGCTGATGCCTTGAGCAGGTATCCAGTGGCTATGTACTTGATGACAGACATACATTTATTGGCTGATCTTGAGAGCTTGGGTATTGAGATGCTAGTTCCTGGTATTAAAATACGTACGTAGAGATTGTAGATACAGTCTGAGCTGATGGACAGTATCAAGACTACCCAGTATGATGATAAGACTCTGAGGAGCATCATAGCACAGGATCGGATAGAATTATCAGAGGAATTTACTATTGCTGATGATTGATCATTGCGGTACGGTACCAAACTATGTGTGCCGAGTGGGGAGGTGCGCAAGGAGGTTCTCTAGGAGGCACATCAATCTCAGTACTCTATTCATCCATGTGCCAACAAGATGTATAGAGATATGAAGGAGCATGTATGGTGGTATGATATGAAGAGTGAGGTAGCGCGCTTCGTATCCAGGTATTTAGTGTGCCAGCAGGTAAAGGAGGAAAGGCAGAGGCCAGGTGGTTTACTTCAGCCTTTACCCATTCTAGAGTAAAAATGGGAGCATGTTACCAAAGATTTTATTTTGGGGCTTCCGCGTTCTCTAGGAGGGAAATATGCGATTTGGGTCATCGTAGACAGGTTGACCAAATTGGCCCACTTCTTGCCATTCAAAGTTAGTACATCTACGGAGAAGCTAGCGAAGATGTATGTGTAACATATTATCATAGTACATAGAGTTTCTGTGAGCATCATCTCAGATCGTGATAGTTGCTTCATATCCCACATCTAGAAAATTGTACAGGCTAGCTTGGGCACCCAGCTAAAGTTTAGTACCGCATATCACCCCCACATAGACGGACAGTCGGAGGGGAATATTCAGACTCTCGAGGATATGCTTCACACTTATGTTTTGGATTTTTGAGGCTCTTAGGAGGATTCTTCCCCTAGTAGATTTTTCTTACAATAACAGTTACTAGGCCAGTATTGAGATATCACCATTCGAGGCTTTATATGGACAGAGGTGTCGCACTCCTCTATCTTGGGATGATGTTGGTGAGAGTGCCTTGTTGGGACCAAAGATGATTATCGATGTAACTGAAAAGGTAAAGCATATTAGAGATAGACTTCGGGTAGCGCAGGACAGACAGCGGCATTGGGCCGATAGTCGCCGGAGACCCTTGGAGTTTGAGGTATAGGTTTTATTTGTATTGCTTATTATTACTTTATTTTAGGTTGAGTGTTACGGCTGTGATTTATTTTAGGTAATTGATCCGGTATTCTTGCGGATTTCTCTGACACGGGACAAAATTTGCTTTGGTGGAGGCGGTAAGCTTAGTCCATGGTACATCAGACCCTTCGGTTGCGAGGATCGGTGCATTGGCCTACAGACTAGACTTGTCACCTACACTAGATAGATTGGATAATGTGTTCTATGTTTCACAGCTAAGAAGATATATGGCAGTTCCTAGTCACGTATTAGATCACTCGAAGATCGATGTGGGTCCGACTCTCATCTACCAAGAGCAGGCAGTGGACAGTAATTAAATATTTATATATTATGTTACTAATTATTTATATTATGTTGTACTATTTATTATTATTTAGTAGGCTAGCCTAATTATTGGACTTGTCATTAATGGACCCAATTAGATTGTCATGACACATTAACCCCAATATTGGGTTAGGCCTATTAGACTCATTCCCTTAGTTAATTAAGTCGATTAGATTAATTTTTATTAGATTAGAAGCTTCCTAATATAGTCCTCATAATTATTTTCTTATAACTAACTAGTAAGGGTGTTTTAGATATTGTATAATTGCTTAGAGAAGGGGTAAGAGGGGGGCGGCCATATAAGAGGGTCTCTCTCTCTCTCTCTCTCTCTCTCTCTCTCTCTCTCTCTCTCTCTCTTCTTTCATTAATTTATTTTAATTTAGAACCCCAAATTGTGTTCTTTTCCAAATTACTTCATCCCTTCACCAAATTTACCCAATTTACTCTCATTCCCTTTTATTTATATCACTTAAGGAGCATTAAAGCTTGGATTGCAAGGAGCACTTAGAGAATGCGCCATTGTATAGGAGCTTGTATCCTAATTATGTCTATTTGGGTTTTGCATTGGGAATACATCTTCCGATAGGTATAATTCTGAATTCTCTCTTTAATTGGACTCTAATTCATGCATTTGACTATTAGAAAACCTTCTTTGGCTTAGGCCTATCTATAAGAACAAGAACTAGATTCATATGACTTGTATTATGACTTCTACATAGATTTTTATGCTTAATTTAGGGGAATTACGAGATTGATGCATCAAGTGTGTGTCATGAGACCAATTAGATCTAATTAGACTTAGATTGATGATATGGGACTAGGTATATGTCAACAATTGGTCACGAGTAGAGCGTATCATGGTATTTTATGATATACTATGACACGGGGTTCATTTTCGATAATTTATTTAATTACTCTTCAAATTCCTTTGTAGCAAGTTGCTATAGTTGTATTATGATGATTATGATATGTATGAATAGTAATTATAGAGAATTGGGAGTTTTGGCATCTCAATTGAGGGCGTATCATATAGTATCTCATACGTGCATGTCAAGCGTTTTAATTAATGCTACTAGATGTGTATGTGTCTGAACCTGTGTAGTAGTGAATGCCAAGTGCATTAGGTGGGTACATTGATGTGCGAGGGTGGTAATTATTGTAAGAGAAGTGCTAGTATTTATTTTAGGTGTATGATCATGAAGGGTGCTCAAGATATAGGCTTGTAGCAGTTATTGTTATTAATCTTATGATGTTGCTATATAAGGGAAACTCGGGTTCAGGTCTGAGCGCTGCTAGAGCAGCAGTGCACATTTGTGTATTTATGGGGGTATTGGACTCAATTCTGTCAAGTTTCAAGCCAACATCAGTACCAGTAGTGCAGAGGGACTGAAGGGGAGTGTGGTGTGAGATCTTGAGTTGATTGATGTTAAGCAACTGCATGAGACATCTGTAGTGGGGTCTATGATCAGTGCACAAGAGTGAATGCACAGGTGGGTGATTAAGCTATGTGAATATCCTTAAAGTGATAGGTACAGGTAAAGTGTTTGATTTGTATTCCTATGTATCAGTGGTGGATGAGAGTATCAGATGCATGGGGGTGCAAGGAATTGTATTGTGTATCTATATACCAGTGTGCACAAGTCAGTTGTAGACTTGAACTGTGTTCAAGGGTGCACTGTGATAAAGTGACAGGCACAAGTTAGGGTATTAGTTTAGGTAAGATATGGAGTTAGAGTTTATGGGCAAGGTTGTAGATAGTGGGTTATGTGGGGAATAAGGTATTTAGAATACTAGGATAAGGTATTAATATTATATAGTAGCATTGATTTATATGGATATTGAGTTATACATTACCTAGTGTCTAATATAGCTATAATAAGGTATTAAGCAAGGTATTATTAGTTAAGATATTGGTATTGATATTGATATATCAAGATACCAATTGGTAATGGTAGTATAACTAAGCTATAGTAGTTATTAATAATATAGAGTCCATATATATAGTGTATGAATATATATAGCATAGGTATAACTAGTATTGACCTTGAAACCTAGGTATAGACTAGCATTACATAGAATTGACTAGTTTGACCATGTTTGACTAGTTTGACTTAGAGTTGATCTAGTTTGACTATTTTAAGCTAGTTTGACCTAGAAAAGGCTTGAGACCTAGAAATTTGCTAGCTTAACTTCATTATCATTTTAACATACTTGTTTATATTATATTCTATATTTAGGTCTCTGAGGCACTGATAAGGATACTCTTTTATACTTTATCTCAAATTCCAGGCGAGTATATTCTCTAACAATTTTTCGTTTAGGATACCTTCTATGTTTCTTGTATCTAGTATAGTTATACATGATTCTTGACTTGTGGTTACACAGATTGGTATTTTCTGGATTCCGTCATGAGATATTATTCCCGGTAGTTCCTGGCATATCCTATATATGCCATGTTACTCTTGTACTTGTATGGACAATGATTCTTGGGGAGACTAGCTACCTTCTCGCAGAATATTATATCGTAACGTGCCATTGTTGGATCGACTATACCAGTCAGGGGTTGGGGAGTGTTAGTTAGATATATGATCATACCCACCATGTACGAGTATTTTTGTATAAGTACCATGTTAGTTTTAATCATACATCTCACGTAAGATTAGCCAGGCCATGATTCATGTACAAGTTTCCAAGCCAATCACATATTGAAGCTAGTACTCACTCACTTAGTTAGTTGTATTTCCTGACTCTTGTATATGATGCTCATCTCTCTTGTACTATTTACTACATTTCCATATTATGTATATTTCTTGCTCATGCTCTATTTATCTTGTATAATATCTCTATTTACTGTTACATAGTCTTTATCACTTATTTGGATCTGCTGTTAAAAGTGTGCTTCGCTCCAATCCTGATTGGATATATTTTTCAGATAATTTAGATGACTGGTATCCTACACACTATGGACCTCAGGACATAGTGGGTGTAGAGTTAGAGACGGTAGCTCAGGAGGAGTCGGTATCGGGAGACGATCAGCTAGTTGCAGATGTTTAAACTATTGGATTGGTTATGTCTCAGTTTAGACTTTTTGCATGTATTATATTTGAGACTATTATGCTAGTCTATTAGACTTGGATATGAGATATATTTGTGACTATGATTCATTTCTTTTTTCTATTCCATATCGTTCTACATCTTCCTCTAGTTTATTATGATTGAGTATTGAGTATTATTTTGTCCTCAATTTGGAGTTGAGATATCTTGACAGGTACGTATATATTATATGAGATGTTAGATAGTATTGTTGATCTAGACAGTGTTCTACCGTCGATACTGCGACGTAGGCGGAACATACCCACATTCTCATACCCTTACTGTAACCACCTCTTTTTCAGGACAAGGGTATTTTGGTAATTTGTTATAATTTAAATATTTTTGTGTATATATATAATATGTGACTAATGGGGTATTTATTTAATTTAGACTAGTTAAGTTGAACTACTAGTTAGTCATGACTAGATTAGGACCATTAAACATATTTAGACTCTAGAATAGAATATTTCTTCCTATGAATTATAAGATCATATTCATGAAAGAATGAGAGGGGCATTTGAGTCATATTAAACCATCATGACATAAACCCTAACCCTAAGGGGAGTCAATCTAAGCCTCGTTATTCATAATAGCCTCCATTTTTATTCCTAAAATTTTGAGAGAAAATCATAATTTCTCCACTCCAAACCTCATCCCTATCATTTTTATTTTCTAAGGAGGCTAGGAGCTTATCATTGCTAAGGAAGCTTGAAAAGGAATCCAAGTATTGAGAATTGTGTCCACTTTATCTTTCTCGTGTCCAAATTCGGAGTTCTTCAAGGAGGTCACTCAAAACCTAGGTAACTCTCTATTTTCTACTCTATTTATGTTTAAAAATACCCATTGGATCTATAGGAACCCTCCTATAGGTAGAATTAACTCTATTTGGCTAGATCTAGGTGTTATGAGCTCTCATTTTGCTAGATTTATGATTTTCTTCTTGTGGAATGTTGATTTGTGCCCAAATTAGGAAAAACCCAAAATTGGTGCACTAAGTATTTGTGAATATGTTTATTTGATATTAGATGCCCTAGTTGAAAGTGTGTATATAGTATAGATGGGGTGTATCAATTGGTATTTTGAATTGTGTACTATAGTATCAAGTAAGGATTGAGTATCAATAGAATTCGCTTGAGTTGAGAGATAAGTTCATGTGAGTATTTGCTCACTGGTATGGAGTAGCATCAGCAATAACACTTTGGACTGCATGTACAGGCCATCAAGGGGGGCTCGGTGTAGTTGGTTTTGCAGTAAGCAGTAATGGGGACCTTGAAGAACCTGGTTGTGTTAATGCAATAATGATTGGACAGTGAGCTTGGAAGAGAGTTGCAGTGAGGTATCAACTACACAATTAACTAGAGGATAGGGTGTCTGGACTGATCAGTGAGGAGATAGTGAGGAAGGATGGCATATGTACATTACAATGCCTGTGTGTGCATATATCACTGCAAGTTATGTGTAGTTGGGAAGTTTGAGTTAGGTTCAGGTAGTGTATGTGGTAGTGTTAGAACTCAAGGCTCGAGTTCAGAGGTATCTGAGAGCTGTGGGTGTTTGTGTGACTTATGGTATCCTCGAGTGAGTATAGTGTTCATGTATCTATATCTATATGTGAATATCTTTGTATAGATAGGTGACTATATGTGGTGGTTGTGTATCTGTGCACATTGTGTGCATAGTGAGGGGAGTGGGGATCAAGCTTTATACAACTGTTGTGAGCAAGTGCAAGTAATCGGGTATGGGTGCATTGATGTTATCAGCGTATCTTGGGCTTGCGTATATGTAATAGAGGCCTTAGTGTTGTGTACCAATGTTATATAAGGGTCAAGGTCTGGAAGGAGGCAGGGATCATACTGTTGTGGGTGTGCTGTAGTTTTATCTATTTCAGTATTAAAGGGAAATAAGCCAGTTAGCTGCCTTGCACCAATACAGGCTCGAGCAAGGGGGATTTGGTATATGTACCTGGATACGGTTGGGTAATATAGTACAGGGTTTTGCCTTGCTTGAGCACAGAAAGTAGGTAGGGCTGACGGGTGTACAGGACTGGAATAGGACCTGTAGGCCAGTGGGGGTGAGGTAAGGAGCTCTAGTAGAGCAAGGTCTTATGCAGGGAGCAAGAGACCTGTGTCTGAAATGTAGGTGCACCACTTGTATAAGAGAGAGTGAGGAGGTATTAGAGTTAAGTGCACAAGTGTGTGCAAGTAGAGTTGAGTATAGTATTTTGTGTGTTATCCAAGTGAAGGTATTAGATCAGTGTCAAGTATCAGGTATGTGAATGGTGGGGTATCAGAAGCAGCCGACTAAGTTCACTGCTGTGCACATTGCAGCAGCGGTGGTAGTTTGGGGAGTCGGATTTATCTTGAGTATAAGTGAGTGAGTAAGTGAGTGTGTGAGGAGAGGATTATGGTTGGAATGGTTGAGACCTGAGATAGTAGTGGCAGCAAAAAATTAATTAGGGGAGAGGTGACTGTAGGCAGAGCTCGGGCACAGGGATTAAGCAACACTAAAGTAGCAGCAGTAGTTCAGTGCACTGTGTACACAGAACTGAAACATCCCACAGCAACAACAACATGTTAGCAAACTGTGCACACTGGAATGCAGTGAGTGTGGACAGAGGTATGAGGTGCACAAGTGAGCTTATGTGTGCACAGAGTGTGGAATGTCGTGTTCTTAGTTGAAGGTGTAGGTAGTTGTCAGTTGTTAGATGTTAGTGTAGTAAGTTAGATAATAGTTTGATGTTAGTATTTACATGTTAAGTTAGATAATTAAGATATAGTATTAATAGATGTTCGTTTTTATTGTATGTTAGTATATAAATGTCTATGATTAGTTAGTTATCTAATTAGATGGTTGGTTAGTTATACTATTAGATGTTGGGTTATAGATACCTTGAGAACATTACCAAGTTATTAGAACACTTGAGTTAAGGTATTTTGTGTATCAAGTATACTTGATACACAAAATTAGTGATAGGTAAAGGGTAAGCAAGTGTAGATAATTAAGTAATATTTATAGTGTACGATTATACAATAAGATATTATATATATATATATATATATATATATATATATATATATTGGTGAGATAGGGTGTATGGATACTAAGGTTATCCTAGTACCTATGACTTAGATATTAGTATTAGTTAACTAGCTAAGTTAGATTTGACTTGTATTAGCTAGTTAATAGCTAATATTGGTAGAGTTGACTAGTTTGACCTAGTTTGACCTAGAAAATACCAATTTTGTTTATTTAAACTCATTCCTCTCTCATTACACCAAATAATATGTAGATTCATATATAGGTTTGTGTGACACCAGTTTGGACACCATCCCACCTCATTTGCAGAGAACCTCAGGCGAGTACATTCTCTGATAATTTTTATTATTTGATATTTACTATGATTCTGGTATATAGTATTATTTTACCTAATTTTTTGACACTATGGATACATGGATTAGTATTATATGGATTCACTCTCTTGCGACACGTGCATCATACTTATCTGGCCTTTACTTCAGGACTCTTTACGGGCATCACATCAGGACTCACTTACTGGCATCACTTACTTCATCTGGCTAGCCTCATACTTGATTTGCGTGTCGGGACTTGGATTCATTTATACTAGTCGGACGAAGAAATACTTGAGTAGACCTATAAACATTCCCAAAAGTCTGAAATCATCCCATTCTGGTCTAATCTGGAATGATAGCAGTCGTATACCTCACATGCAATGAGCCATATTACTCCCTAGTCGTTTACATGTCAAAAGCGGTATTTTAAAATACACTGGTATAGTTAAATTCTTGTTGTTTTCACATTATATACTTGTTGGATACACCATATCTATCTCATATTAGTTCTCATTTATTACAGTCTTTATTTACCATACTTTCTTGATTCACCATGCTTATCGTGTCTTGTTCGTAAATTATCTGTGACTGTATTTATTCTCTGACTCTTTTACTTTCCTTGCTCATCATATATTACTTTCTATAACTGTTTTATAGTCTTTGTTAATTAATTGGAACTCCTATTGGATTGTACTTTGCTCCAATCCTGACTGGATAATATTTTTTAGAGGACCTGGAGGATTGGTGTCCGACCTTTTACGGACCTCAGGATGTTGATGGTACAGCCATGGACCCCATAGCTCAGGAGTGATTGTCGAAAGGTCTAGCCGGAATCACTAGTTATCCAAATTAGTTTTTATTAGCATTCTGGTACCAGATTTGTTTCTGGTTTATATATTAAAACTTGTTGTTGATGTTTAGGCTATGTGTTTGTGTTAGACTTCTTTGATATCTTATCATGCTTTAGATTGTGATTGAGTATTCATCATTGTCATTATTATCATATTTTCCTCTTTCCTGGAGTTGAGATATCATTGATAAGTTATACTTTATTGTGTAAGATTAATAGTTAGTTAAATTAGACAGCGTTCTGCCACCGATGCTACGGTATAGGCTGAACATACCTACATACTCGTGCCCCTTTACCGGGTGCGGGTCGTAATACATTTTTGTGGTGGCCCATGCAGGTATGACTTCGCAACTAGTACGATATCGTGGTGGTGTAACGACTTAGTTGTACTACTGCGAGCCTGTGATAGGATAGGATATAGTTACTAGGATGAGAGAATAATCAATCAAAAATTAGGATTCCTTCAGAGACTCCTTGGATGACCGTTAAGAATCTCACAATAAACTCCATTTCAAAAATCTATTTTTACTTGTTTTCGTTCGCTCTTACTGTTCGTTATTGAATTTGATTTTTTGATGTTCGTTGTTGCTTTGATTCATGTTTCAAGATAAATTTTATGGCCTAAATTAAGGTATAATCTGATAACATATTTTGAGGAGGTAACTGTCTCCCTTGGTTATGGAGCCTAGAGTTTAACGCAGTCATACTAGCTGGCGTGGCGAAGACATAGAGTCTGATTTTGGATATACTTCTCTTGGTTATAGAATTTAGAGTTTTTGCAACCAAGCTAGCGGCAAGGAAAAAAATTTAGATACCATGATTCTAGAGGTGTGTACCTTAGATATAGACTCTATCGTTCATCGGAGTTATGCTTACTGGAATAGCGAGGATTCAGAGTAACATAATTTTGGATAGACGTATCTGATTATCAGATTGTATCTTAAATTGGTTCTTAATATATCGTCTTAAATTTGTGAAGTTATCAATATGGCTCCCCAGGCCTTGACACGTATCATTACACGTCACAGAGTGAGTTCATATAGGAACGCGAGCTTCATACTTGACTGCCATCGGTGTGAGCAGCACGTATGATGGTATTTAGCATAGTTGTATATTTCTTTAGTGACTTGCATTATAGTACGAGATATCCACGTCGTATTCATGACTTGTACATTGGCATTGGGCAGGAAAGACAATTAGTAGGCGTATGGGACAGACTTTGGCTACCGTAGTTTCAGAGTAAACTACGAGGTCGTGAGCCTCAGTGTTACCTGGTTATGGGCTATGTGTTACACAGTTATGGGCTATGTGCTACCCGATTATGGGTGTATATGCTTGTTGATACATCCGACAGAGGTTACTAGCTGCGCGCTATCATGATCGTTGATGTAGTCAGCATATACTTCTGGCATCTAGTTTACAGCTAATGCCAGATACTTAGCCTCTGGCTTGATGCTAAGCTTTATACCTTTTACCTACCCATATGTACCAAGGTTATCTTCAAGTGCATTTCACTTAGTCGGTTAGATCACCCTCGAGTTTATACAGTATTTACTTTATGGCATATACTTTTTGTATCTTGTTACTGTAGAAGCATAAAAAATATGCTGTAGAGTTATACGCAGTATTTCAGTGCTGGGCAGCGTAAAACATGACTTCAGAGCCATCGGCATACAACAGGGCTTCATCGCTAGTACAGCGTAAAATATAAGCTCCAGGACAATCCGCGTAATGCAGTATTTCCAGGCTGCTTCAGCGTAAAAAGGTTGTTACATCGCCACTTTGGCATAAAACCTACTCGCTTTTAATACATTAGGAAGTTGTACTGGGAACTCTTCGTATTCCTCGAATGAACCTGTTAGATCATGTAGTAAACCTGACTCCTGACAAAGAGTATTGTACAACTATCCAGACGACGGCTGTAATGATGATTCGGCACAGATACCCAAACCGTCGTTTAGTGATATTTCCTTGATATAAATTGCTTTTACGCATTCAAGGAAATATGCTGCCAAGTTTTATACAAGCAGATGTCAGCTTTTACGCTCAGCAGAAGACAAAACAAACTGCCACGTCAAAAGATGCTTTTCGTACAGAGCTCGAGACACGTCTCTACATTTAATGCGTAGAATGGGGGCAGATCTCTGTATTTAATGCACGAGATTTGGTTATACTTCCAAAGACTGGGTGAGTCATGATTACGGCTAATACGTCCACATCATCACTGTAAAACCCCCTTCCTAGAAAATCGTATATACCTTTTATTTATTAATTATTAATTAAATTGTAGTAATTAGGTCTAAATAGGAGAAATAGATTTTTAATAATTTTTATGTTAGGTGTTCGGGCACTTAGAGGACTTGTGGGACCATCAGGAATTTTTTCAGAATTTATTCCATGTAGGAGACCCCTCGAGCTGTTGCTAGCCTAACGATGTGCAATACCCTAATCTATAAATCTTCTTATGAGTATATATATATATATATATATATATATATATATATATATATATGTATATACAAATATATATATATATGTATATATATTTTATAAAGAAAGAAAGGAAAAGAAAAGAAAAGAAAATAAGTATATAATAATAATACTAATAATATAATATAATAATAATAATAATAAAATCACTATACTACTATTCCTTAAGCAATTGCTTTCACTCCTTAGCAATCAATTTGCTGACTCCTCAGCAAATTTCACCCGCTCATTTGGCAGAGCCCTTCAGCGCCAGGACCCGCCCCTTGGGCGAACAAACCCGCTCCTTCTCCCGTCTTTCTTCGTAGATAATATATATATATATATATATATATATATATTAACTCTCAAAACCCTAACCTAAAACTCCAGACTTCCTCTTCCCATCTAGAGCCGTCACCGCAGCCAGAGAAGCCTCCCCAAGCCATCCAACCATCCCGTCGACGCCGACATCGCGAACTACAGTTTTCCACTCGAGGCACCTTCGCTCCGGCGTGTTTTTCTGTTGACTCGCTCGACCAAACGCTGTTCCGTTTTCATAGATATGATCTTCCCTCAACCCTCTCCAGTATTTATTTTATAGTCAACCTCGGAAAACGTGTGCCCCTAGGTGAAAAACAGCGTCCAAAGTTGGACGAGCAGACAGAATTCTGCAATCGCAGAATTCCAGATTGACCACCCATATTGCCGAGTTCGTATCTCCCACCACAGAGATCCGAATTCGGTGATTCTTTTTTATACCTGTAGATTACATGACCTAGTTTATTTTCTATATTATAACTTTGTGTTATTAGTTGCTGTGGACAAAAATATATTCGTCACAAAACTGTGCGCACCCACTTTTTCCGGTTTTCCAAAATTTGGAGATCGGAGCGCGCCCCGCCAAACGGGACCGCCCCGCCGTGTGCCAAGTGTACCAAATGGTGCACACAGCATAACGGAACACGTGAAAATTTGTGGATACTGATTCGGACGCGTGAGCGCGCCGGAATAAGGCCGTATCCGCGGACACATCTCGTGTCGCCACTTTTGTAGAACTCGCACGTATTTTGTGCACGCTTGTCAGATTGCGACAAAACTTGTGCCACTGGACTCGTGGTAACACGCTGGTTCTGTGACCCAATTTTCACACATTTCTGAGACGGTTGACCAGATCGCCAATTGGCGGGTCCTACAGTTGACTTTTTGGACCTAATTTTGTTCGGCTCATCGGAATCCAAATTTGGACATACCGTTGGGTTCGTATTGACATTTAGAGTTGTTTGACCCATAGTTTGTCCCATTTAGAGACTGTTACCCTTGGCACGCTTTTCGGTGCAAAGTGGGCCACACGTGGACCCTATTTTTATCCGAAATTACAGTTTTGCCCCTGTGTCCAAATTGGACGAAGGGGGTGTGCTTTTTAGCTATTTTGCTCATTCCGGAAATGTTGGTGTTGTTTATTTCAGCATCCGGAGACGTTTGTTCGGAGTCCTTAGTTCCAGGTTTAGTGTCCTGGATATTTGGGCGCGTACACTTTACAGATTTCTTGCCAGGCAAGTATACCTTGCCATTGTACTTTTTTTACATTCCATATGAGGCATGCATATTTATTTTCTGCTTATTTAGTTCATTTATTTTAACTGCTATATAAACTGCGCGTCCAAGGAAACTTGGGTGCAACGACGGTGTCGTCGTACTATGTTTTTATTTATGTACATGCATTGGACCTACTTTATGAGACTACCCCATCTTCATGAGGCATTTATGTTTCATTGGCCATGACACTATTCTTACACGAGTGTGAGTCACATGTAGGACACGGACTTGCGTACTCGGCTGGCCACTGGTACGTATAGGTCGTGCGACGGATAGGAATAACTGCCAATAGAAACTTTGCATACTAGTAGACCTGCATGGGCCACCACAAAAACATGTCATGCCCCAGTCCCAAATACGTAGGACTACGAATACGTAACACGCCAGCCTATGACTCGTCTGACTTGTAAAGATCAAGAATTTATATGGACCGACGAGTGTCAAGCAGCCTTTGAAGAGTTGAAGAAGCGGCTGACTACAGCACCAGTATTGACGATTCCATCAGGCTCAGGAGGATATGTGATCTACAGTGACGCATCAGGGAAGGGCTTGGGATGCGTATTGATGCAGCATGGCAAGGTGATTACTTATACATCTAGGCAGTTACGAGTATATGAGAAGAATTATCCGACTCATGACTTGGAACTTGCAGCTGTTGTATTTGCTCTGAAGCTATGGAGACATTACTTATATGGGGAACGAGTGGAAATCTATACAGACTACAAAATTCTCAAGTACGTCTTCACGCAGAAGGAGTTAAATATGAGGCAACGTCGATGGCTCGAGTTGATGAAAGATTTTGAGATAGAGCTACATTATCATCCAGGCAAGGCTAACATGGTAGCAGACGCGTTAAGCCGGAAGCCAGCAGCTTACTTCTTGACAGCACAGAGGGAACTTTTGGAGGACTTGCAAGAGCTTGGCATTGAAGTGATACTACCCAGAGCAGATGGGACACTAGCCAACTTGCAAGTACAATCATCATTGGTAGAGAGGATTAAGGCAGCTTTGCCTACAGATGCCAGATTCAGGAGACTAAAGGAAAGGACAGAGGCCGGAGAGCAGACCGGATTGCGCATTCATGAGGATGGGACATTACGATGTGGTGATCGTCTTTATGTTCCAAATGGAGAAATTCGACAGGAGCTGATGACAGAGGCTCATAGTTTGATCTATTTTATTCATCCTGGAGGTACCAAAATGTATCGTGACTTACGACAGCACTTTTGGTGGCATGGAATGAAGAGAGAGGTAGCTCGCTTTGTAGCTAAATGTCTGGTATGTCAACAAGTGAAGGTGGAGCACTAGAGGACAGCAGGATTATTGTAACCACTTCCGATTGCAGAGTGGAAGTGGGAGCACATCACTATGGACTTCGTCACGGGTTTTCCCAAGAGTCCAAGTGGGAGAGATGCAATGTGGGTAATAGTGGACCGACTCACCAAGTCAGCCCATTTTATACCTTTTAGAGTGGGTCAGTCTACAGAAGCTTTAGCTGATTTATATATGAGGCAGATCGTGAGATTGCACGGCATACCAGTCAGCATTGTATCGGACAGAGATTCGTGCTTCACATCGCACTTTTGGAGGAGCATGCAAGAGAGTCTTGGTACTCGTCTGAAGTTCAGTACATCTTACCACCCACAGACAGATGGGCAGTCGGAGCGTACTATTCAGACCTTGGAGGACATGTTGAGGGCTTGCCTGTTAGACTTTGGAGGATCATGGGAGGACCACCTACATCTTGTAGAGTTTTCTTACAACAATAGCTATCAAGCGAGTATTCAGATGGCTCCGTTTGAAGCATTGTATGGGAGAAAATATAGGTCTCCTGTGTGTTGGAGTGACGTGGGAGAACGTCAGATTTTGGGACCCGAGTTGTTGGTCAACACCGTAGAGACAGTCAAGAAGATTCAGGGACACTTGCGAGCAGCGCAAGACAGGCAGAAGCAGTGGGCAGACCTTCATCATCGTCCCTTGGAGTTCAAAGAGGGCGATCACGTCTTCTTGAGGATATCACCGACCAGAGGCACCATCCGATTCGGAGGGCGCGGCAAGTTGAGTCCAAGGTACATTGGACCATTTGACGTGCTCGAGAGAGTTGGAGAGGTGGCAAATCGACTTGCGCTACCACCTTCACTGGAGAGAGTACATAACGTATTCCATGTGTCGCAGCTCAGGCGATATGTGGCAGACAGCAGTCATGTTCTCGACCATTCGAAGATCACCATTGGGCCGAGCTTGTCATACCAAGAGCAACCCGTGGGAATCCTTGATCGTTGAGAGAAAGTGTTGAGGAACCAGTCTATTCCCTTGGTTCGCGTAGCATGGAGGCATGGCGCACCAGGAGAATCAACTTGGGAGCGCGAGGACGACATGCGCAAGCGCTTTCCGAATCTATTCGCAGACCAAGGTATAAATTTACATTGTTAAATTATATCTTATACCATCCTTGCATTCTATCGTGGCTTAATTTTAATTTCGAGGACAAAATTTTTACAAGTTGGGTAGAATATAAAACCCCCTTCCTAGAAAATCGTATATACCCTTTATTTATTAATTATTAATTAAATTGTAGTAATTAGGTCTAAATAGGAGAAATAGATTTTTAATAATTTTTATGTTAGGTGTTCGGGCACTTAGAGGACTTGTGGGACCATCAGGAATTTTTTTCGGAATTTATTCCATGTAGGAGACCCCTCGAGCTGTTGCTAGCCTAACGATGTGCAATACCCTAATCTATAAATCTTCTTATGAGTATATATATATATATGTATATACAAATATATATATATGTATATATATTTTATAAAGAAAGAAAGGAAAAGAAAAGAAAAGAAAATAAGTATATAATAATAATACTAATAATATAATATAATAATAATAATAATAAAATCACTATACTACTATTCCTTAAGCAATTGCTTTAAGCAATTGCTTTCACTCCTTAGCAATCAATTTGCTGACTCCTCAGCAAATTCTACCCGCTCATTTGGCAGAGCCCTTCAGCGCCAGGACCCGCCCCTTGGCCGAACAAACCCGCTCCTTCTCCCCTCTTTCTTCGTAGATAATATATATATATATATATATATATATATATATATATATATATATATATATATATATATATTAACTCTCAAAACCCTAACCTAAAACTTCAGACTTCCTCTTCCCATCTAGAGCCGTCACCGCAGCCAGAAAAGCCTCCCCAAGCCATCCAACCATCCCGTCGACGCCGACATCGCGAACTGCAGTTTCTCACTCGAGGTACCTTCGCTCCGACGTGTTTTCCCGTTGACTCGCTCGACCAAACGCTATTCCGTTTTCATAGGTATGATCTTCCCTCAACCCTCTCCAGTATTTGTTTTATAGTCAACCTCGGAAAACGTGTGCCCCTAGATGAAAAACAGCGTCCAAAGTTGGACGAGCAGACAGAATTCTGCAATCGCAGAATTCCAGATTGACCACCCATATTGTCGAGTTCGTATCTCCCACCACAGAGATCCGAATTCGGTGATTCTTTTTGATACCTGTAGATTACATGATCTAGTTTATTTTCTGTAATATAACTTTGTGCAATTAGTTGCTGTGGACAAAAATATATTCGTCACAAAACTGTGCGCACCCACTTTTTCCGGTTTTCCAAAAGTTGGAGATCGGAGTGCACCCCGCCAAACGGGACCACCCCGCCGTGTGTCAAGTGTACCAAATGGAGCACACAGCATAACAGGACACGTGAAAATTTGTGGGGACTGATTCGGATGCGTGAGCGCGCCGGAATCAGGCCGTATCCGCGGACACATCTCGTGTCGCCACTTTTGTGGAACTCGTACGTATTTTGTGCACGCTTGTCAGATTGCGACAAAACTTGTGCCACTGAACTCGTGGTAACACGCTGGTCCTGTGACCCAATTTTCACGCATTTCTGAGACGGTTGACCAGATTGCCAATTGGCGGGTCCCACAGTTGACTTTTTGGACCAAATTTTGTTCGGCTCATCGGAATCCAAATTTGGACATACCGTTGGGTTCGTATTGACATTTAGAGTTGTTTGACCCATAGTTTATCCCATTTAGAGACTGTTACCCTCGGCACGCTTTTCGGTGCAAAGTGGGCCACACGTGAACCCCATTTTTACCCGAAATTATGGTTTTGTCCCTGTGTCCAAATTGGACGAAGGGGATGTGCTTTTTTGCTATTTTGCTTATTCCGAAAATGTTGGTGATATTTATTTCAGCATCCGGAGACGTTTGTTCGGAGTCCTTAGTTCCAGGTTCAGTGTCCTTGACATTTGGACGCATACAATTTACAGATTTCTTGCCAGGCAAGTATACCTTGCCATTGTACTTTTTTTACATTCTATATGAGGCATGCATGTTTATTTTCTGCTTATTTAGTTCATTTATTTTAACTGCTATATAAACTGCGCGTCCAAGGAAACTTGGGTGCAACGACGGTGTCGTCGTACTATGTTTTTATTTATGTACATGCATTGGACCTACTTTATGAGACTACCCCATCTTCATGAGACATTTATGTTTCATTGGCCATGACACTATTCTTACACGAGTGTGAGTCACATGTAGGACACGGACTTGCGTACTCGGCTGGCCACTGGTACGTATAGGTCGTGCGACGGATAGGGATAACTGCCAATAGAAACTTTGCATGCTAGTAGACCTGGCGGTTATTAGAGGTTTATCGTGTCATGGACATGACATGCTTAGAGCATTGGGTGGGGAGAACAACAAGTACCGCATTTGAGCTCTTTTGCACTTTTTCTGTGAAGTCCGGATTCTCCGCTAGAGATACGGGTGATGATGACCACTATATATTATGTACTATCAGGCGGGCCACCGGCGTTCAAAAGACGACGTGCCTTTTAGGCCCCTGGCTCTTCAAAAGAGAACCATGCCAAATCCCAGTTTTCAGCCAGATAGCTCACTTGTGGGGAAAGGTGTTCTTAACTGCATTCACATAGATGGTTAGGCGACCCCAATGGATGTTTACTTTCAATACTTTATTGGCATGTGTTTAAGTATACTTGTTACGTCCCTCTGAGGACCTGGTCCATTTTCCAGATATAGATGAGCAGGAGTATCCACAGGAGTATGGACCAGGACCTGACGCTACCTATCAGTCTGAGACGATCTTATCTTCTGATTATATGTGATTCATTTGCAGCTGTTTAGAGATTCTAGTTGCTATTCTCTTCTAGACATTTATTCTTATATTAGAGTTTATTCTCTTCTCTCTTTAGTAGTTTATTATAGTCGATTTACAGTGGATTTGTTTCCACCCGACTATCATACTTTGAGATTACTATTTGAGACTACATCTTTGATATTCAGTTATTGATTTCTATTATTCTATTATTTGTGTTGTGGATGAGATATAGAACTGCGTGTGACTTGTTGTGACATATATTTACCACTGTGGATTGGATATTTATGTACAGCGTATGTGTGTATATGGTTTCCATATATTGGAGTTCGTATACATACATCTGGCGTGTTACGTATTCCTAGTCCTACGTATTTGGGACTGGAGCATGACAATCACCTCTGCATATTACGCCATCAGGCTATTTTCAGCTATAGGAGCCGCTATCTCCTTGAAATACGCCAACATGGCTATTTTCAACTATAGGAGCACGCCGTATGCTATCTCCTCGGAATACGCCAACTTAGGCTATTTGGTCTAGAATATGCTTAAGACCTCATTCAAGGAAGGAAAATTGACTATCTTTTACGCTAGCTACCTATCCATGCAGCATCAAGCTTCTACGCTTACTTGGCTTCTATGCCAACTTAACAACTATTTGGCTTTTGCGCCATGATGACAGTTATTGGCTTCTACACCAACCTTTTCTACGCAAGGGGCAGTTATCTACGTGGCTTGCATGCCGTGATCTTCGCAGCAGTTATACGCATTATCTCATAATGAGACACGCGTCACATGCAGATTCAGAAGATCATCTATAAGTGGGTGGCAGTTATTATAACCGCCGCGTAAAAAGTTCCATACTCTCCACTGTCCGGCTTCTACGTCGACTGGACGGTTACTGTCACTAAAACCCTATAAATAGAGATCTCTATTGACAGAGGTCCAGGGTCGAAGATTTGGAGCTAGAGAACTTAAGGTCAAAAATTGATTTTCTTTGAGAGAGAAGAATCTAGAGCATAGACAGAGAGTAGTGATCGACGATTTTGGCATCAAGCATCCACTCCCTCTTGCAATCTTTGAAGCATCTTCGTCTTCTACAGTACTTCTTCATCATCGTGTGGTCCAAGGGACAAAGTGATCGACCGCAGATCAGACTCTTATAGCAATATTTACCCAGATTAAATTTTGTACTTAATATCCTCGTATAGGATTAATAGTACTTCTTGTTTGTAAACCTAAGAAAGGGTTTCATATAAACCTAGTTTTATTTCTTCAGTTTATTATCTAACACAAGATGGCGACTCTGCTGGGGACCTCTTTCTCATCTGACAAGAAAGCAATTGCTCAACACGATATAGTATCAGTAGGATCAATGAAGAAGACCTTGGTCGTCCAGTTCGACCAATCCGCCTACGAAGATATACTTCGAGCAGGGGGTAGCTCTCACACTCTCTCTGTCCAAGACAACAGGAAATTGCATAAGGTCTGGATGCCCCGGACATCCCCTACCATTCCTGCCGACTCTCTGGTTTCTTCGACCAACAAGGTTGTAGCTTCGCAACCTCCGCGCCCCGCGCGTAAAACTGTCTTCCGTCTGTGACGTGACAGACAAAACTTCTGGCAATGCCTCAGTGCTAGTCCAGAAGTCTACTTCGTGCTCTGCGCATAAAACTCTGTCTCCCGTCTGTGACATGGCAGACAAAACTTCTGGCAATGCCTCAGTACTAGTCCAGAAGTCTACTTCGCGCTCTGCGCATAAAACTCTGTCTCCCGTCTGTGACGTGGTAGACAAAAATTTTGATAATGCCTCAGCGCTAAATCAAAAATTCCAAATACGCTCCATGCGTAAAAATATATCTTTCCTCCGTGGAAAAGCAGATGGGCCCTGCAATCTACGCAAAGGAAAACAAGTGGCAAATTTTCCAACCTTTCGGCCTTTACGCCAGCAAGAGAAAAATCTGCCCGCTCTCCAGATTACGCAAAACGCTAATGGCCGATTGAGGGCTTCCTCCGTTTTACGCCCGCCTGAGCAGAGCTCCAAATTAGGCCAGGTCAAGCCCCTCAGCATAAAGAAAGCCCGGTTTGTGGATAGATATGCTCCCCATGGATCATGTGCCACTCATATGGCTGAGCTGTTGTATACAGGTGGTAGAAAAAGGGTTGGGGTGCCCAATATCCGTATTCCAAATAATGTAAACAGGAGGAACAAGCTTTCTTCCTCTTCTTCTGTTAGTCCTCCTGACTTGCGCGAATTCTTGATCCAGAAACGCAAAGACAGGAATCATAACCAGGATTCAGTTCCCCTGACTACTAAGCATAGGGAGATCATGTGGGAAGATGCGTCAACATCTAATGTCGTCATGACATATGGGCCACATAAAAATTCTGTCTTTATTGTTCCATCAACTCTTGACGATCAACATCAAATAATCTTCGGTCGAATGCAGAATAGACCGATGGCACAAGAAGAATCTCGCGAATTTGATGTTGGCAAAATATAAATCGACAGATATAGCCCACAAGCTTTAAAGATTATACAAAGCATGAATTATGATTTGAAGTTGAAACAAGACCTCAATTATGGGAAAGGTAGACGAATACCATTGCATAGTAATCCTTACTGTCAACAAACTCGTTTTGGGTTGGGGTATAATGCATCTCTTGCAAACTCCAAATCTCCAGAGTCTGATCCTGTCATATCAGAGCCAGGTCCTTCTAAATCAACTTCTGTGTCTGGGGTAGCCTACCTCGACAAAATAAGGCAGCATCTAGAGCAGGGGGTAGAATTCCCTCTGAGTCCGAAGATGATACAACTATGACCATCTTCTCGGAAGACCATAAAACTCAGGCATTGGGAGCCCGAAGGCCGAAAGGGACTTTCTCCTTCAATGAAGATGACATTATTAAAATCTTCAATATGTTGATGAAGGAACACAAACTTCAGCTATCCAATATCAGATACCCTGAGAGGGCTGGCAAAATTGATGACCCAGATTATTGTCTCTTTCATCGGTACATTCATCACCCCACAAGGGCATGCTATGTACTGAAAAGGAGAATCCAGGAGTTGATCGATGCCAAGGTCATCACTTTGCATCTATAAACGAGGAGACAATCACTGTAAATTGATTTCACTTTAACGTGACAATTTGCTCCCTCAAGAAGATATCGGATGATGAGTCCCTAAAGTTTCCCCAGTGGATTCTTCAGGTCTATCCCCACTCAAGAAAATCACTCCACAATGAATTCTTCAGACATGAGTTCACTATTGTCCAAATATTTCTTTATCTTCGCAGCTGAGTTTGTCATGTTCATATTACCTCTAAACAAACCTTCCTAGTCTGGCTATCGATTATCATGTCCATATTAGCTCTGATATCGGTGGTCATCTTAACTTAATACCCGTACTTAATTCTAAGTACGCCAGTGGTGTTAAGTCCACAAAAGTTTGTCGTGTTCATATTACCTCTGAACAAACCTTCCTGGTCTGGCTATCGATTATCATGTCCATATTACCTCTGATATCGGTTATTATCTCAACTTAACACCCGTACTTAACTCTAAGTACGCCAGTGGTATTGAGTCCACAAAAAACTGCCATGTCCATATTACCTCTGGCAGGGCTTGTCCTAAACTTATTACTTGCACTCTCGTGCACAAAAAGTAATAGGTCTATAAATATTTCCCTGTGGAATACCCGCAATGGAAAATGAAATGTTCATGTCCATATTATCTCTGAACTATCCTTATTTTCCCAACGAAGAAAGAGTCAGTCCCTATTCATCCCTACAGAGTCGTATTTTATCGCGTCTATTTTACCTCTGTCAGGATTTGTCTCAAACCTATTACTTGCACTCTCATACACAAAAAGTAATGGGTCCACTAAAAATCCCCCAATAGGATGTCTTTAATAAATACGGTATCATACTACGTCCATATTACCTCTGGTACGATGTCTAAAAGTCACACAAACAATCATAAAGAAATTGAGGGCCCTCATATGATTGCAAACGGCGCTTACAGATTAGCCAAGCCTAATGGAAATTTGGCAATGGCTACTATCAACTGCAAATTCCAGAATAAGTACTATACTTGATCTCCTTCATTTAATGGAGTATGACGAAGATCTTATTCTGATGATACCATGCACAAAGGTTAGCTGGATCATATTCTATCAGGTTCATGTGACCTCCGAATAGATATCCTTAACTAATTTGTAAGCCTATCATGTTCATATTACCTCTGATAGTGTTTAGTATACAAATTTAGTTGGATTATATTCTTTCAGGTTCATGTTAACTCTGAATAGATTTACATTCAGTAAAACCTTAACGAAAGAATGCCATATTAATGATACCTCTGATATCACTTTCACCCTAGCCTATCACATTCTAAAATGATGGGCCCACAAAGTCAGAAAATATGTCTTTATTATCTCCGAGAAATTACAGAAGAAATAAAAAGTACATCATTTGGGAGGAGCAGTCAAATCACGGATCTGCTGCGCCAGTGCGGCCATCTTCTCATGCCTGGAGCTCAAAACTTTAGCGTGAGCCCGCTCCAACCTTACCTCCTCATTGTTCAAGGCAGATAGTTCAGACCGAGTACGTACAAAATCTGGGTGGGTGACACCCACACGTGCCAGGTTCTGCTGAGCCGCTTCTCTTTGGTCATTTAACGCATCTTGAGCTGCCGACAAAGAGAGAGCCCTTTCCTTGGCCTTAGCGAGGTCGTCTTCCTCATATTCGGCCTCGCACTTGGCCAGCTGGGGAATGACATACTCCAATATGATATGCTCTTCATTCATCTCTTTCTGCTGAGCCTCGATGGACTTGCTCAGAGTTTCCATCTCCCCGATAAGCCTCGCAGTCAAAGAGTCATATTCAGCCTGAATCAGGTCATCAAGGCGGCCCTGGGATAATAGCAAATAATCGTTAATGGGTTGTTCCAAACCATTAACTATTTGTTCTAGTGTATCAACTCTTCTAGCATCGTTGAAATCTCTGATCGATGCTATCACAAACTGGGAGGACCTCCTCGGAGCCTCAAAACCTAGATTCTTCTCCAGCACCATTGATATCAGCATTTTCAAAGTGGTATAGAAAATACTAGTATACTGCTCAATCAGCATGGCAAAATCAGATTGGACGCTGGAAGTGGCTGCAAAATCAGAGAATCCCCTTCCAGGAACGACTACAAAGGGTGTCGTCACAGTCGTCACTTCAGTAGAGGGCGCAACAAAGGTAGAGGCACCGACAACGACCGAAGTGGCTGGCGTACTCAAAGGAGGCATAGTCGTAATGACAGGTTCATCCTCCTCTCGTGATATCAGAACTGTTTCGGGAGAACCGGCACCCGAAAATGTTTCCCCTTCAAAGTCGGGCACCTCCGTGTCATCGACAGGAACTGAAATAAAGCCAAAAGTTATGTCGATGCTGCCCTCCCCGTAGATGTCTTCCCCTGAAAAGAAGACAAGAGAAAGTTAATATCAACATGATATTAATTTTTATAAAAGAAGCATAAAGACGACATTTACCCATGGCCGATGGTATATATGGCACGTCTGCAGCCAGTGCAGCTAAATCATTTCTTAATGATTCTAAGCGAGCTATCATACCTGGAGAAGGGGGTTTGCCAACTGACACTGGCAGGTATTATAATCTTCCTGATTTTCAAGAAAATTTTAATTTGGATTTCTCCAATTTTCTGTATTTTCTGAGATTTTTCTAGATTTAAAAACAAGTTATTTTGTAATTAAAGGATTTTTAATTGATAATAAATAATATTAATATGTGATGAAAATTATCTTTTATGGTGTAAAATAAAAAACTAGACTTAGGATAATTTTTTGGGAATTTATTGGACCCCGGATGGATTTTTAAAGCCATAAAATCTATTGATAATTTTAACCTAATTAAATAAACCCGGTTCACCTAAACCCATAATAAACCGACCCAGACCGGTCGGTCTACCCAAACCGAATCGACCACCCTAGCGGGTTTGGTCGGGTCTGCCCGACTGAACCCGCACCCGCGAACCCGCTAGCCCGCTAGACCCTTTTCCTTCCAAACCGCTCCCCGACTTCTCGCCTCCCGCCGGCCGGCCGCGCCCCTCCGGCTTCCCTAACGTCGGCGGCCAGCCCCTCCGGTTCCTCTCCCCCGCACCATCCGCCTCTCCCTCTCCCCGCCGGCTCCCTATAAAATCCTCACCTCCGCCTCCTTCCCCGCTCCCCTCGACCCCGTATCCGGCCACCCTCCTCCAAATCAGCCGCCCGCGCCACCGCAGTGCAGCGCCTCACCGAGCCCTGTCACGATCCGCACCCGATATAGGGGTACGAGAGCGTGGGTACGTCCAGCCTACGCCGCAGCATCGGCGGTAGAACGCTGTCTAGGTCATGTAACTATCTAATAAATCTCACATGAATACCCAACTCCATAAAGAGACGTGGATATCATAAAATAATGCTGGAAATACTCAATCACATAAACTAAAGCACGATAAGATATCAAGGCAAGCAAGAAATACTAGACAAGCCTAACGACAAAATAGTCATACCTGTAATCAGTAACATCCAATCCCCAAGTGTCAGAAACAAGTCCACTAAGGTCACAGTCTGGAAAAATGTTTTTCAGTCAGGAAGGAGCAAAGTACATCTCTAAATAGCAGTTCTATATTAATGATATAAACTATGTAACAGTTCTAGATGGAAATATACAAGATGCATGTATAGGTACAAGAAATGTACAATAAAAGAAATATTAGAAATACTGTAAGTAAATGCAGGAAAAAAACAATATGTCAATGAGCAAGAAACCTATGACTAAGTGTGTGAGTACTAGCTTTAACATGTGATCGGCTTGGAAACTTGATCAGGCTGGTACATGTGATTAGCTATGATTCATATAAGGTCAGGCTAACCGTTGGTTAGCTATGATGCATGTAGAGGTCAGGCTAATCACACGTAACAGCTATGAAGCATGTAAATGGTCAGGCCGCACCCGACGTGAGATGTGGGGTGAGCTATGATGCATGTAGAGTTGGGTATGATCACATATCTATACTAAAATACTCCCCTCTCCCGACTGGTATAGTAGATCCAATCATGGTACGCTATGGCACGGGATTCCCTAGGGAGGTAGCAAGTCTCCCCGGGAATCAGTGTCTGTACATGCACAAGATAACAAGGAAACAAGTCTTGTACAAGCTACACCATAAAAAAGGAATAACATCTCATGACGAGATCCGTATACACCAATCTGTGTAACCATCGTGTCAAGAGCATGGACATTTACACTAGATATAGTGAACATAGGAGATATTATAATTTAGAAACTAATCAGAGAATGTACTCGCCTTGGGTCCTTAGCTGGTAAATACCGAGGTCCTGTTCCAGAGTATCGTCTGGAGGATCCAGCAATCCTATAATAAATAATACAACGTTCGCATCAGATGCTATACTAAACACGTAATTAAATACCTAACTCAGGTGGCTATGCCTGGCATGATACTGGTCAACTAGGGTCGTCTAATAGATAGATATATAAGACACAGTATATCTACTTTTAACTACATATATACTTACAATACAAATATATATATATATATATATATATACCAAATTGAATTTATACTATATATATATATATATATATATACCAATTAATCATACATCGTATATATATATATACATACATACTAGTTGAACCATACGTATACTCATATATATGCAAAAGTACAATTCAGAATATACATATATATATTGTCAACATCATTCTTAAACATACTAATATTAATTCACCAAATTAAATTTATACCATATATATATATATATATATATATATACAGATACACCAATAAAATACGATACTATATACTTGTATACATGTATATTTATGTGTCAAAATATACGTATTAACGTATATTATGTTATATATATAAATATATACCAATTAATATATTGAAAATATACTAAGTATATATATATATATATAATACATGTATATACATATACCACTTATATGTACACTATACATTATATTGATTTATATACACTATACATTATTAATTAATGTACACCATACATTACATACACCATACATAAATTAACTACTGTACCCTATACATCACATACATATACTATACATTATATTGTATTTTTAAAGAGGGAAGAAGGAGAAGGAGAAGGAGAGAAGCTCACAGGGGGGAGACCGTGAGTGATCAAAGTTATCATCACCTGTATTTCCTTTCATGATTTTCAATCTATGTCAACTGGTATATCATCTAATTATCATCACACAGAGTGCTTACTGTTATTAACGTCATTCTCGACTAATCCTCGATATAATCATTAGCACTCTTGGTATTATATTACTAGCTTCATTAATGAATCATCTCATCAAGCTCATTAGAACTCATGTTTACCTGTACCTTCTATAATACTCATGTTTCTTTACTCTCATGGGCATGTATATGGTTCATCTCGATTGATGTATAGGTATTCCCTTTAACCTTCTAAAGCCTGTTAACTAATCTGTGATACGCCTCACTATTACCAATTTCCGATATTTCTCTACTCATGATACCTCATTATAACTCCTCATGCATATAAACTTCTTTACCTTTAAAACATCCGATATCAATCATTAAATTTGAACATCATGCTCCATTAATCCTTAACACAATTTCTGGATACTCAATTGTTCACATAGATCACTCAATTACATAATCACAATTTTTTTTTCCAGGACGGGTATACCGGCTCTGATACTAACTCTGGGAACTATCACTGATACTCTATACTCTCCTTTACTCTCAGTCTCTAATGACACTCCTCTTAGAACCATTGTTATAAGGTACTATGCTATGGGTTAACTCTAGGTTAAGGCCTACTGCTCACATGTCCAACTAGGAAACACTTACAACTTACTAGCAACACAGTCAATACTAATACTCAAGACACAGCCATAATTACAAGTCATTAATTATCATACTTAATTATGGAATCCTCAAAGAATATAAGCTCCAAAGGAACTGGGTTGAGGACTGGAGGTGTTTCTACTGCTAGCAACAAAAGAACGATAGAAAAAATACCGTATAACAGAAATAGATAAGTGTTGAGATGATACTTTAAGAACCATTTTAAGATACAACCAGATAATCATACACGTCTGTCTAAAATCATGACACTCAGAATCCTCGCCACGCCAGTAAGCATAGATGCGATAAACGACAGATTCCGTAACTAAGGTATGTAACTCTATAATCATGTCATCTAGAATCTTCGCCACGCCAACCGGTATGGCTGCGAGAAATTCTAAATTTCATAACTAAAGTATGTACATCCAAGTCAGGTTCCTACGTTCTCGTCATGACAGCTAATATGGCTGCGATAAACTCTAGGTTCCATAACCAAAGTAGACGTTTTACCTTTCTCATTGTCCTCATCAACATATGTCATCAGATAATACCGTAAAGTTCAGTCCATAAAATTCATCTTGATATGAAATCAAAACTCAACAACGATACCAAGAATTAAATTTAACAACTGGTCAACAAGAATCAAACTTAATATCAACAAGTGAGAACGGACAAAAACAAGGGGGAAGGATTTAAATTAGAATTTATAATAAGATTCTCAAGGGTCGTCCCAGAAATCTCTCAAAAATTGTGATTGAGTATCCTCTCTCATCCTAGTATCCTATGTCCTATATTCTATAGCAGGCACGTAGTAGTACAACTATGATGTCGCACTACTACGACATCGCACAACTAGCGAAGTCTGACCTGCATGGGCCACCACTAAAAATGTGTCACGACCCGCACCCGATATAGGGGTACGAGAGCGTGGGTACGTCCAGCCTACGCCGCAGCATCGGCGGTAGAACGCTGTCTAGGTCATGTAACTATCTAATCAATCTCACATGAATACCCAACTCCATAAGGAGACGTGGATATCATAAAATAATGCTGGAAATACTCAATCACATAAACTAAAGCACGATGAGATATCAAGGCAAGCAAGAAATACAAGACAAGCCTAACGACAAAATAGTCATACCTGTAATCAGTAACATCCAATCCCCAAGTGTCAGAAACAAGTCCACTAAGGTCACAGTCTGGAAAAATGTTTTCCAGTCAGGAAGGAGCAAAGTACTTCTCTAAATAGCAGTTCTATATTAATGATATAAACTATGTAACAGTTCTAGATGGAAATATACGAGATGCATGTATACAAGAAATGTACAATAAAAGAAATACTGGAAATACTGTAAGTAAATACAGGAAAAGAAATAATATGTCAATGAGCAAGAAACCTATGACTAAGTGTGTGAGTACTAGCTTTAACATGTGATCGGCTTAGGAACTTGATCAGGCTGGTTACATGTGATTAGCTATGATTCATGTAAGGTCAGGCTAACCGTTGGTTAGCTATGATGCATGTAGAGGTCAGGCTAATCACACGTAACAGCTATGAAGTATATAAATGGTCAGGCCATACCCGACGTGAGATGTGGGGTGAGCTATGATGCATGTAGAGCATTGTCACGGGATTCCCTATCTATACTAAAATACTCCCCTCCCTCGACTGGTATAGTAGATCCAATCATGGTACGCTATGGCACGGGATTCCCTAGGGAGGTAGCAAGTCTCCCCGGGAATCAGTGTCTGTACATGCACAAGATAACAAGGAAACAAGTCTTGTAAAAGCTACACCATAAAAAAGGAATAACATCTCATGACGAGATTCGTATACACCAATCCGTGTAACCATCGTGTCAAGAGCATGGATATTTACACTAGATATAGTGAACATAGGAGATATCATAATTTAGAAACTAATCAGAGAATGTACTCACCTTGGGTCCTTAGCTGGTAAATATCGAGGTCCTGTTCCAGAGTATCGTTTGGAGGATCCAGCAATCCTATAATAAATAATACAATGTTCGCATCAGATGCTATACTAAACACGTAATTAAATACCTAACTCAGGTGGCTATGCCTGGCATGATACTGGTCAACTAGGGTCGTCTAATAGATAGATATATAAGACACAGTATATCTACTTTTAACTACATATTTCTTGTAATACAAATATATATATATATACCAAATTGAATTTATACTATATATATATATATACCAATTAATCATACATCGTATATATATATACATACATACTAGTTGAACCATACGTATACTCATATATATGCAAAAGTACAATTCAGAATATACATATATATATTGTCAACATCATTCTTAAACATACTAATATTAATTCACCAAATTAAATTTATACCATATATATATATATATATATATATATATATATATATATATATATATATATATATACAGATACACCAATAAAATACGATACTATATACTTGTATACATGTATATTTATGTGTCAAAACATACGTATTAACGTATATTATGTTATATATATAAATATATACCAATTAATATATTAAAAATATACTAAGTATATATATATAATACATGTATATACATATACCACTTATATGTACACTATACATTATATTGATTTATATACACTATACATTATTAATTAATGTACACCATACATTACATACACCATACATAAATTAACTACTGTAGCCTATACATCACATACATATACTATACATTATATTGTATTTTTAAAGAGGGAAGAAGGAGAAGGAGAAGGAGAGAAGCTCACAGGGGGGAGATGTGTCACGACCCGCACCCGGATATTCGGGCACGAGTGCGTGGGTACGTCCAGCCTATGCCGCAGTGTCGGCGGTAGTACGCTGTCTAGGTCTTACTCACAAGTAATTTAAATCTATCTCATCCACAAAAAAGTAAATAGACAAGGAAAATAACAGGAAATAGGAATGCTAATCTTTATAAAACAAATTGTGACAACAGATCCATAGTTAATACAAAGCCAGAAGATAAATCGGGGACAAACCCGATTACTGTGCTGAAAGGGAAAACTAGCTAACTGGCTACTACTCCTCAGGTAGTCTCCTGAGTGGGAATCAGCTCCTCATAAGTATCATCTGTCCCCTCATAGGGACCATAATATGTAGGGGTAAGGTCCTCATCATCGCCTAAATCAACAGATCCAGTCAGGAAAGGAGCAAAGTACACAGTGCACAACAAGATTAAACTAAATATTTATGACAATTAAATTGAATATCATGTTGAGAAACTACATAAAAGAACATCAATATCTCAGAGTTAAAGCTGTAAACAGAAATATGAGAAAACAGAAATAAATGAGACAGGAAATAAAACTACAACAGTCAGCAAGAAATATAACATGACCAGAAACTATCTGTGTGAACTTGTGTTTGTTTTTAGAATACATAGTTGGCATGTAGGGTTTTATAAGGCTAATCCGGCCGTCATAAACGGCTATTAAACAGGGAAAATCGGAGATACAGGGTGCAAGATACGAGTACCTGAATCGGGCTCCTTGAAACAGGGTTTCACTGTGTCCGACATGACACAGGACACAGTATCCTGTGTCCACTGTGTCGTGTCCAGCTCCTAGGTTTAGGGTTAGGTTTAGGGCTTTGCTCCGGCGAGGGGACGCTGGCCGGAGAAGGGCGGCGCCGCTGCGGGGGAGGCCGGCCGGGGGCTGGGCGACGCCGACGAGGGCGGCACGGCGCGACGGCAGGCGCTGGCTGCGGGGTCGGGAAGAAGGAGGAGAAGAAGGAGAGGGGGCGGCTCGGTCGTCTCTGCCGGTGGGGTGGCGGTGCTGGAGGGGAGGAGGACGGCGGGGCGAGGTCGTCCGGCGGCGAGGCGGTGGGTGGTCGACGGCCAGGAGGGGGAGGGGGACGACCGGGGCTAGGTTATATAGGGAGAATGAGGGAGAGGGTGGCGCCGGGCAAGGCGGAGGGGCCGGTGGGTCGTGGGGTGAGACGCGGCGGAGCGAGGCGTGACCGGAGGCGCAGGCACAGGCGGCGGAAACGGCGCCGGACGCAGGGAGGGGGACGACCGGGTCTGGGGGTTTGGGTTCGGGTCCGGGCGGGTCGGGTTCGGTCGGGCGGACCCTACCCGACTCGTTAGGGTTAATGGGCCGGAGGGGACTGGGCCGTGGGCCGGGCTGGGGAAATGGGCCGGCTCAGATAAAATAATAATAATAATAATAATAATAATAATAATAGTAATAATAATAATAATAATAATTAATTAATTAATTAAATAAATAAATAGTTTTTAGGCATTTAAAAAATAGGTCTGAGGTCCAATAAATTCCAGAAAAATTACCCTAAGTCCAGTTTTCCATTTTACACCCAAAAATATTATTTTTATAATATTTTAATATTATTTATTAATAATTAAAATTCATTTACTAATTAAAACCCTGATTTTAATTACAAAAAATTCCCAAAAAATTCCAGAAAATTGTGAAAAATCCCAATTTTAATAATTCTTGCAAAATCTGGGGGTTTACAATCTACCCAACTTATAAAAATTTCGTCCTCGAAATTTAAAATTAAGCCATACTCTATTAATCCTTCATGTACATCAATCGCAATTTTCTTGTGATAATTCGAATCCCTATCATATCCACTGCAATCATTTCAGGGTTAAGATGACTATTGTTCCAATCAAGATTTAACCTAGAGTTATTACTTCTTACTTCCTTAAATTTCCCACAGGCAGATTTTAGAGTAAGTCCTTATAACATCTTCAAGGATTGCACATGCTTATGACCTTGCCTCACTATTCTAACTATCATAATTCCTCTAGAAGTGATTCGAGTCCAACAGTATTCCCATTTGTATGCTCCAAACTTTTAAATTCTATTCACATCCTCAATATTCTAACTAGGTAGTCCAACCTTCAAATTTTAATTCTTAGATCAAATTATCAAATTAAAAAATAATTTAAGTGTAGTCCATCAATGTTCAAGTCTGAATCATATAATTCTATCCTCTAAATTCAAATTGACGATTTCAAAATTTAAATCATGTACCTAAGGTATAACTATTAGGTCCTCGATATCAATTCATTACTCATCTTAGTCACTCCTCTAAATTTTCAAAATTAGAATGGCTTGCTTCTTCCAATCTAACCTTACTTGGTCATAATCCAAAAGACATTCCTCTCGAGTTGACAAATGCATTGCTACCCAACTTAGAATTTACCCATTTATCACAAAAGACTATATACTTTAAGAAAATATTCCTTAATATGGTTACTCATGTCATTCAATCCTCGAAACTTCAGCGTCGATCATGATATGTCCTTAATTTTGAAAGAATAATCCTCAAGTATGTGATCGGCCTATGGGACATATCTGGTATTCTCGGTGTATCAGACTTATACCAAGCACGAGGTTTCGTCTTTCCAAAATAAGGGAAGACGAGGATCAATAATACAGAGTTCAAGGGTGAGGTGATAGAACAGAAGTATCGGGATCAAGGAGTTTAAAGAATTTAGGTGGGAAATGGTCAAGCGATTTGTGGATTGAATCCTATCTTGGTAATTCCTATTCACATACTCGTATTAATACAGTTATGTAACCGATACGATATGCTCGGACATATCTAGAGGGCAAATATACTAGTCAACTATATCTCAATCCACGTAAAGTAGTGCGAAGGGCGAATCAAAATGCAATAAGGTTGATCAGACCGTAATACACTGATTCTGAATAGATAATTGTATTAGTGTGTCGACCCACTAATACATATGTCATGAACAAGCTTGATAAAAGGATAAGCATGCAAAACTAGGCTATACTAGCAGCATAAGTCAAGGTGCAACAAATATAAGTATGCTAGATGATGATAAAAGGAGGTACAAATTATTTAAGTTCACAAACAACCAACATTAAGCAAAATAACAAAAGATAATACAAACTCTACAGTTATCAGATATAAAAGCATATCAGGTTATTAGCAAGTTCAAAATTACTAGGTTGGGGCTGAGGTCACGAACCAATAGGCACGAGCTAAACAAAACTAGAAACGGCAGCAAAAAAATCACTTACGCGCATTAGCTGCTCCAAGAGTCTGCGCGTTCTCCACGGTTATGCTGGTAGAGCATCTCGTGGTGATGTTGTAGGAACCCCGTCGCTTGCTGATAGATCCTTTACTCTGCATCCAAAAATAAACGATAAAAGGCGCACAGGAATCAAGGCAGGATGCAAGTCAATAAAGTGATTCGAAGCCGGTATAAATATCAAGAACGATTCAATTAAGTGGATGAGCTTTTC
The DNA here is from genome assembly GCA_036927795.1 of Iris macrosiphon. NCBI lineage: Eukaryota > Viridiplantae > Streptophyta > Magnoliopsida > Asparagales > Iridaceae > Iris > Iris macrosiphon. Next base: position 138,379,219 of record JAYESA010000019.1, on the reverse strand, counting down.
CTAAAATTCTTAATTCTTATTGCAGGCCTGTTCGGTCCCTAAGTTGAAACCGAACAATTTAGTCGTTGACCTGCATGGGCCACCACAAAAACGTGTCACGACCCGCACCCGAATATTCGGGCACGAGTGCGTGGGTACGTCCAGCCTACGCCGCAGTGTCGGCGGTAGTACGCTGTCTAGGTCTTACTCACAAGTAATTTAAATCTATCTCATCCATAAAAAAGTAAATAGACAAGTAAAATAACAGGAAATAGGAATGCTAATCTTTATAAAACAAATTGTGACAACAGATTTATAGTTAATACAAAGCCAGAAGATAAATCGGGGACAAACCCGATTAATGTGCTGAAAGGGAAAACTAGCTAACTAGCTACTACTCCTCAGGTAGTCTCCTGAGTGGGAATCGGCTCCTCATAAGTATCATCTGTCCCCTCATAGAGACCATAATATGTAGGGGCAAGGTCCTCATCATCGCCTAAATCAACAGATCCAGTCAGGAAAGGAGCAAAGTACACAGTGCACAACAAGATTAAACTAAATATTTATGACAATTAAATTGAGTATCATGTTGAGAAACTGCATAAAAGAACATCAATATCTCAGAGTTAAAGCTGTAAACAGGAATATGAGAAAACAGAAATAAATAAGACAGGAAATAAAACTTCAACAGTCAGCAAGAAATATAACATGACCAGAAACTATCTGTGTGAACTTGTGTTTGTTTTTAGAATACATAGTTGGCATGTAGGGGTTTATAAGGCTAATTTGGCCATCATAAATGGCTATTAAATAGGGAAAATCGAGATCTGGCTGAGGTACAGTCGCGTACCAACAGCTATTAAACATGGCAGGGGAAAGGGTAAACTACATGCCTTCTAGTATTCTCCCACCTGACATAAAAAATAAGACATGAACTCCAATATTCAAGACATGAAATCCAGCATTTCTAACACTAGGTGTAATCATCAAGGGTACTAGTAAAGCAGGGAATTAATTATCATAATATAAAGATTTAACTTGAAGTGCAGGTACTTGCCTGTTGTTTGGATCTGATTAATTATTCTTGGGGAAATTTCTAGAGATGAACCCAAAAGCTGAAATAGACATTACCATCACGTTCAGAAGATGTCAAATAGCTAGAAATGCCTGTCCTTGGGTCCAATTTGGAGACAAGGGCAAAAACGGCAGTTTCGGGTCAAAACGGGGTCCGCCGGTGGGCCCGCTTTGCACCGAAAAACGTGTTCGGGTCAAAGGTCTCCAAATTAACTAAACTTAGTGTCAACAGGTCAGGAACGATGATACGAACCCAACGGAACTTCCAAATTTGGATTCCGATGAGCCGATCACAAAATCGCCCGTCGAGCGGGGCCTATGGGGCCTACGACACGCGATTTTGTCAACGTTCTCAGAATCGAACCAAACTTGACACACAGGACCAGCGTATCGCTACGAGTCCGATGGCGCAAGTTTCGTCTCGATCTGACGAGTGTACAAGAAGTTAGGGCGATTTGCAAAAAAGTCAGATACGGGGCGATGTCCGCGGATACGCGTTGATTCCGGTGTGCACGCACACCCGAATCAGCTTCCGCAAATTCTCACACGTCCGTATCGACGGTGCGCACGTATCTGTGAAGACCGCACGCGACCAAGTGTTCCCGTTTGGCGGGGCGTACTCAGTTCCGGGGTGAAACAGGGTCTGGTTTTTTCTGTTTTTGGATCGCGGTGTGCGATCACCACAGGACGCGATGCCCCGAGCGGTTTATCCGGGCACCGAGAGGGTCATACTGGCTTCGCAACGCAATTTACAGAATCAAAATCGGAGATGCAGGGTGCAAGATACGAGTACCTGAACCGGGCTCCTTGAAACAGGGTTTCACTGTGTCCGACACGACACAGGACACAGTGTCCTGTGTCCACTGCGGTGCCGCTCCTAGGTTTAGGGTTAGGTTTAGGGCTTTGCTCCGACGAGGGGACGCTGGCCGGAGAAGGGCGGTGCCGCTGCGGGGGAGGCCGGCCGGCGGCTGGGCGGCGCCGGCGAGGGCGGCACGGCGCGACGGCAGGCGCTGGCTGCGGGGTCGGGGAGAAGGAGGAGGAGAAGGAGAGGGGGCGGCTCGGTCGTCTCTGCCGGTGGGGTGGCGGTGCTGGAGGAGAGGAGGACGGCGGTGGGTGGTCGACGGCCAGGAGGGGGAGGGGGACGGCCGGGGCTAGGTTATATAGGGAGAGTGAGGGAGAGGGTGGCGCCGGGCAAGGCGGAGGGGCCGGTGGGTCGTGGGGTGAGGCGCGGCGGAGCGAGGCGTGGCCGGAGGCGCAGGCGGCGGAAACGGCGCCGGACGCGGGGAGGGGGACGACCGGATCTGGGGGTTTGGGTTCGGGTCCGGGCGGGTCGGGTTCGGTCGGGCGGACCCGACCCGACCCGTTAGGGTTAATGGGCCGGAGGGGACTGGGCCGTGGGCCGGGCTGGGAAAATGGGCCGGCTCAGATAAAATAATAATAATAATAATAATAATAATAATAATAATAATAATAATAATAATAATAATAATAATAGTAATAATAATAATAATTAATTAATTAATTAAATAAATAAATAGTTTTTAGGCATTTAAAAAATAGGTCTGAGGTCTAATAAATTCTAGAAAAATTATCTAAGTCCAGTTTTCTATTTTACACCCAAAAATATTATTTTCATAATATTTTAAGATTATTTATTAACAACTAAAAATCATTTACTAATTAAAACCCTGATTTTAATTACCAAAAATTCCTAGAAAATTTTAGAAAATTGTGAAAAATCCCAATTTTAATAATTCTAGCAAAATTTGGGGGTTTACAAGATGGAGGCTTGCTGGAGATGAAGGTGCAGCTAGGAGGAAGTCGGGTGATTGGCCGAGGAGTCTGTGGCCGATGCCGGAGACAATGGCTGGCCGGGTGGTCGAGAGGGGGAATGGGAGAGCAGAGAATGCAGGAGGAGGAGGAGTACTGTGGAGTGTCGGAGAAGGAGATGGGGGTCGCCGGGATCCGGGGACGAGATGGTGGAGGCAGTGTTGAGGTGGTTCGACGTCGTGGAGTCGAGTCTCCACGAAGGACGAGGCGGGGACGAGCGGTCTGGCATTGGTGTAGGCCGGCGGGCTGCTCGTCGGGTTCGACAGGGAAGGGGACAGCCGGAGTAGCAATGTCGAGGTCGGCTGGCTCACGGTGGACGGGGGACTCGAGCGTGGGGGAGCAGTCGGGAAGCTGGGGCTCGGCCGGGTGGCCGGGCTGAGGAGGACCGTGACCGGAGCGGTGGTAATTTGGTCACTGGTCGGAGAAGGGGGCTGTGTTAGGAGGAGGAGCAGTGGGAAGTTGGAGGAATGCCGGCGCCGCAGTACTGGGTCGGGCAGGCCGGAACTGACAACCGGAGTGGATCTGTAACAGTGGGGGGAAAAACTCGGTGAGCAGTGTTCCCCCCTTCCTCTCTTTCAAATTTTAAAAATAACTAAAGGAGAAGAAGAAAGAAAGAAAGAAGAGAAGTGGAGAAAAGAGAAGAAGAAAAAGAAAATGAAGGAGAAGGGAAGAATAAAAGTGGAGGCTGGTTTGGGTGTGGGGGAAATTTCCTAGGTTTCTTTTAAATAGGGTGATGAATGTGGGAAATCAAGGGTGAGGATGCACCCATTTTAAATGGATGGTCCTAATTTGTCATGAAGAAATTTCCTACATGTGAGGATGGGGTGTTGACTAGTCAAAGCTAGGGGGTTGATTTTCTTCATTTGGGTGAACCAATGGGGTGTTGACAGCAAAATACAAATTTGCAAATTAGCCCCCTTAAATTTGGGTATTTGCACAGACACATGAAATGATGAAAATTGGGCGGGCGATTTGGTGTTCGATGTTTTGTAGGGTCGGGGGCGCTGTATGATTAGTTCGGGCTTAAGTATTGGGGTATTGGAATTAAACGGGATTTTCGAAATTGGTTAAAATGGTATCCTCAAATTAATTAGGAATAAAATGCAAGTTGTGTTCTAAAATTAATTAGGAGTACATGGGGCCAAAATCAGGTCGGGTCATCAATACCAATAGTGAAGAAGACTCAGAATAGAATATTACCCTAATTTGGGTCGCATGAAAAATAGGTCAAGATTGCCTCCAATTTCGATTGGAACGCACAACGATACAAAATAGGAATTTATTTAGGATTTAAATAAACGTTCGCGATGATTTTTGTGTGGCTAAAAATAAGGTACAGAGAGCATAATTTTGGGTTGCAAAAATATCAGAATGGAAGGCGGGCATGTCTAGGACAATGTTGTGAAATTTGTTGGAAGGCAAAAGTCAGGGTAGCGCTCCAATTTTGAAGCAACAGCAGCGCACAATAATTAAATAAATTACGGTAATTAAATACAACCTCCAATAAATAAATTATAAAATAAAACAATTAAATACATAATCCCCATTATTCGATCAGGTGTTCGTCTAGTGGCCTCTAGGTCAAGTCTACCAGCTCAGACATTAAGAACACATTATATAATATAATATATTTAATTACCTATCTCACGAAATTAATTAATTTAAATACACTTACCAAGAAATCATTTAATATGAATACCATAATACTAATAATTATAAAAAGTCAAAAATACCCCCATTTTCAGAATGTGGTAGTGACAAGCCCGGACCTCGCCGCCTGTGACCCAGCTCCACCCTGGACCTCCCGAACCCTCACCGGCTACCTCCTCCTCGCAGAACCAGCAGCTTCCCTCGACTCCACCGCCTTTCCCCTCTTCTTCGGCGAACTCCCGTACCAGCACCACCTCGCCGCCTGACCTCCTCCTCCTACTCCGGCTCCACCTCCAGATCCGCCACTTCTCCGCCGTGATCCTCCTCCAGAATCCCCCGAGCGAGCCCGGCTTCCCTCTCTTCCCTCCTCTCCGTCCAGAATCCCCCGACCCTGAGCCCTACTCCGGCCCGCCGTGCCCCTCGAGCGCCGGCCGCCTGCGCTGCCCCAGCACGCCGCGCCGCCTCCGCGCCCCCAGCCTCCCTCCGGCCGACCTTCCCTCGCCTGAGCTCCGTTCGCAGCATCCCCAAACCCTAACCCTAGGCGACTCAGACAGGACACGTGTCGGACGCGTGTCGGACACGAGATACGCTATTTTTTGAGCCCAGTTTAGGTACTCGTATCTTTCTCCTCGTAGCTCTATTTTTTATTCCGTCAGTTGCATCGCGTAGCCTGCATGACCCCCTCGATGCCCGTGCAAACCGCTCGGTACATCGCGTCCTGTGGTAATCCCGAACCGCGATCCAAAAACAGGAAAACCAATACCCTGTTTCACCCCGGAACCGAGTACGCCCTGCCAAACGGGACGACTTGGTCGGGCGCAGTCTTCACAGATACGTGCGCGTCGTTGATACGGACGTGCGGGATTTTGCAAAAGCTGATTCGGATGTGCGTGCACGCCGCCCCGTATCCGACCTTTCTGGTTCTCTCTGTAACTTAGTGTACACACATCGGATCGAGACGAAACTTGTGCCATCGGACTCGTAGCAATACGCTGGTCTTGTGAGCCAAGTTTGGTTCGATTCTGAGAACGTTGACAAAATTGTGTGTCGTGGGCCCCACAGGCTCCACTTGATGGGCGATTTTGAGATCGGCTCATCGGAATCCAATTTTGGAAGTTCTGTTGGGTTCGTATCATCGTTCCTGACTTGTTGACACTAAGTTTGTAGAATTTGGAGACCTTTGATCCTGACACGCTTTTCGGTGCAAAGTGGCCCACATGTGGACCCCGCTTTGAACCAAAAATGTCATTTTTGCCCTTGTCTCCAAATTAGACTCAAGGACAGGCGTTTCTAGCTGATTGACATTTTTTGAATCTGATGGTGATGTTTGTTTCAGCAACCGGAGCAGTCCGTGCAATTCTTGCTGAAGTCAGAGCTACAATTAGAGCCGGAACCCCAGGCAAGTGTACCTTGCCAATCTTTGCAGTTTTTGCTATTTATTTCCTTGATATATATACATTATTGTACCTGCTTGACCTAGGACCGTGTGACTTACTTAGCGTCCGATTACAGTCGGATGCCAACACCGTACGCGGTGTTGTGTAAAGTCATTTAGAAATGGATACCGAGACCCTATACTTCTCGTACTTGCCTTATCAAGTACATTTTACCCAGGACACTTGATACTATTCATGATACAGAATCATCCTGAGATATTCATGGTGATTCTGTATAGGATACAGTTTTCATGACTTATTCCTTTGCTTAGATATTTTATGACTGGATGCATTAGTTATGATCCTGTATGGCATGGACATGAGACGTCGTGGACATGAGATACATGATTACATTGGGTGGGAAGAGTCACACAAACTACAGGTTGATTATATATTATGCCGGTGTTGTAGTCTCCCTTTGAGCTAGACAAACCACATGATATCGCTGCTACCGGCTCCCCGACACAAAGCTTGTAGTGATTTCAGCCTTAGTTCTAGTGCTGCTCTCATCTTGCATTTCACTTAGCTGGTTATATAATTACCCTATTGTTTCATTTATCTATTGTACTGCATTTATTTTGGCATGAGCTTTCTTGTACCTTGCTATGTCGCCTGAGGACCTGGATCCGGATTATGTCCCCAGGATTAGCAGACGAGTTCGACCCAGAGATATACCGGACAGGAGCATTAGCAGGAGTAGAAGCAGGAACAGTAGCAGGCATTGGAGCAGTACCATATCCAGCAGTCGAGTGACTTCTACGGTATTTTCTCAGTATATCCTGTTTCCATACTCAGTACTTTTGTTGATATCTTTGTCTTTGTATCTTGATAGTTGTATCAGACTTGTATCGGGCTTGTTCCCCGATTTATGTATTTGTGAGTTGATGATGATGTTTTTATTACCTTTTGTTGCTATTGATATATTCATTTTTTATGGATGAGATTAGTAGATTAAGACCCCTGACTATTGTTTTACAGCTTAAGTATGCCCCGATGGATCCATTAAATTGGGTTGTCCATCGGTGTGTGCTGCTGGCCATTACCACGTGTCTAGTCCCTCGATATTTTGGGACTGGGGCGTGACATGGTTTTTGTGGTGGCCCATGCAGGTCAACGACTAAATTGTTCGGTTTCAACTTAGGGACCGAACAGGCCTGCAAAAAGATAGGATAAGTTTTTAGGATCTCATCCACTTGCTTGAAACGTTCTTGATATCCATGTCGAATTCGAATTAATTTCTCGACTTGCATCCTGCCTTGATTCCTGTACGCCTCTTATTGTTTATTTTGGTTGTAGAGTTATGGATTCACAAGCAAACGACGAGACTCCTGCAATATTACCACGGGATGCTTTGGTAACCAATGAAGAGGAAGTGACACCAGTTAGTGAAGGTCCATCATCACAACAAGCAAGTCAGCATGCCTCGAGAATCCAGCAAGATGACATTCCACCATCGACGCAGTTTACTCCACCAATGCCCGTATTCTCACAAGGGTAGGTTATGGACGGGCATCAGATATTACAAATGATCTACGCAATGATGCAAGCTCAACAACAAATTCAACAATAGGATCTGCGTTATGAGGCAGAGAATTTGAGGAGCGGCATAGTAACCGTACTATAGCAGGCATATCTACCAGCACGACGGCCAACGACGGGTTCTATCGCCGATTTTTGCAAGCTGAAGCCTCGTACCTTCTCAGGAAAAAAAGAGCCCATAGAAGTTCATGAATGGCTCACCAACACTCAACATCAATTGGAAGCAGCTGAGATTCCACGAGAATATTGGATGACCGCCGTTAGATTGCAGTTGACGGACAATGCTCATCACTGGTGGCTATCTGAAGAGACCCGGCTCGGACCAGACCGAGTCACTTGGGAAAAGTTTTCTAGACTCTTTCAAGAGATGTACATTCCAGCCATCGTTCGATTAGAACTGCGGGACAAGTTCAATCGCCTCACTCAAGACAATATGACAGTGGAAGAATACAATGCAGAGTTCATTCGTCTGAGTCACTTTGCCCCAACATTTATTCCGACAGAAGAAGAGAAGGCTGAGAAGTTCTTCGACGGACTAAACATTGAGCTACAGAAACTAATTGGATCCGTTGCTCCTACATCATACCCGGACGTCCTTGCTGCAGCACGACGCATGGAGCACGTCATCAGGAGAGAGACCAGTCTGAAGCGATCGTCCACATCAGCACCATCCGGAGCACCACAAGAAGAAGTTGCAAAAAGACTTCACATTCACCAGCCACCAGAAGCATCTCCACAAGCAATACCTGTCTGTCCATATTGTCATAGGCGAGGACATATAGAGAACAAGTGCAGACAAAAAATAAGATTATGTTTAGCTTACGGATCCAGTCAGCATTTATTAAGGGACTGCCCTGAGCGTAGAGAATGAGCACCAAGGGCAAACCAACAAGCGTTACCAGTACCGAGGCCAGCCTATCCAGCATTGGGAGCACCGCAAATGGAAGTTCAAGAAGTCCTACCACCAGCTCCAGGAGGGTATCAGCCGAGGCCACCTTTGATACCCTAGGCACTACTCTTCCAGCAGGCTCAGCAGCAGCAGAGGAATCGACTGCAAAGACGCGGACAAGCCCTGACAATGACCTTGGAGAACGCACAGATGCATGGAGTAGCTAATGCACGTAAGTTTTATAGTTATCTGCTTCTAGATTTGCCCTAATTCGTGCCTGCTGGTTCGTGACCCTAGACTTAACTTAACAGTTTTAATTTGCTAATAATAGATAACCTAGTGATCACCTAAGTAATTTTTAAACTTGCTAAATAACCTAGAATGTTTTATAAATGTTAACCTGATATGTTTTTGAAGGATAACCTGGTTTTCTAAAAAAAAACTATAATTTTCTAGATTTTCTACATTTGGGAAATTACATTGCTTAGGGAAATGATTTCCCTATGTGTTTAAAACCCTCAAACTTGACTTTTCTTCATCATGTTGTGCTCGAATAAATTTTGCAACCGTGTCATCTCTGTTGACCGGTTATTCTTTGATTGCGAGGACGCAATCCTCTTAAGGGGGGTAGATTGTAATCCCCCTGATTTTCAAGAAAATTTTAATTTGGATTTTCTCCAATTTTCTATATTTTCTGAGATTTTTCTAGAATTAAAAACAAGTTATTTTGTAATTAAAGGATATTTAATTGATATTAAATAATATTAATATGTGATAAAAATTATCTTTTATGGTGTAAAATGAAAAACTAGACTTAGGGTAATTTTCTGGCAATTTATTGGACCCCGGATGGATTTTTAAAGCCATAAAATCTATTGATTATTTAAACCTAATTAAATAAACCCGGTTCACCTAAACCCATAATAAACCGACCCAGACCGGCCGGTCTACCCAAATCGAACCGACCGCCCTAGCGGGTCGGGTCGGGTCTGCCCGACTGAACCCGCACCCGCGAACCCGCTAGCCCGCTAGACCCTTTCCCTTCCAAACCGCTCCCCGACTTCTCCGCCTCCCGCCGGCCAGCCCCTCCGATTCCTCTCCCCCTTACCGTCCGCCTCTCCCTCTCCCCGTCGACTCCCTATAAAATCCTCACCTCCGCCTCCTTCCCCGCTCCCCTCGACCCCGGACCTCGCCGCCTGTGACCCAGCTCCGCCCTGGACCTCCCGAACCCCCGCCGGCTACCTCCTCCTCGCAGAACTCGGCAATCATCTCTGTATGGTGAAGGAAATATGGGAAGAACAGGTTAACTCATCAGCCTTTTTATAGGCAAAAGAGAACACACCGAATCCCAACAAACTCCCAAAAATCTGCCAAGAAATCAGCCTCGAGGAACGAGTCAGACTTGACCGATTCATGCTTCATTCAAAGTGTTTCAAATTACGAGGAATTTAAAAACTTTAAAGGGGGTCTTGTAGAAGCATGAAAAATACACTGTAGAGTTATACGCAGTATTTCAGTGCTGGACGGCATAAAACATGACTTCAGAGCCATCAACGTACAACAGGGCTTCATCGCTAGTACAGCATAAAATATAAGCTCCAGAATAATCTGCGTAATGCAGTATTTCCAAGCTGCTTCAGCGTAAAATGGTTGTTACATCGCCACTTTGGCATAAAACCTACTCGCTTTTAATGCAGTGGAAAGTCGTACGGGGAACTCTTCGTATTCCTCGAATGAACCTGTCAGATCATGCAGTGAACCTGACTTCTGACAAAGAGTACTGCATAACTATCCAGACGACGGCTATAATGATGATTCGGCACAAAGACCCAAACCGTCGTTTAGTAACATTTTCTTGATATAAACTGCTTTTACGCATTCAAGGAAATATGCTGCCTAGTTTTATACAGGCAGATGTGAGCTTTTACGCTCAGCAGAAGACAAAACAAACTGCCACGTCAAAAGCTGCTCTTTGTAAAGAGCTCGAGGCACGTCTCTGTATTTAATGTGCAGAATAGGGGCAGATCTCTGCATTTAATGCACAAGATTTGGTTCTACTTCTAAAGACAGGGTGAGTCATAATTATGGCTAATACATCCACATCATCACCTCTGCATATTACGCCATCAGGTTATTTTTAGCTATAGGAGTACGTTGTATGCTATCTCCTTGAAATACGCCAACATGGCTATTTTCAACTATAGGAGCACGCCGTATGCTATCTCCTCGGAATACGCCAACTCAGGCTATTTAGTCTAGAATACGCTCAAGACCTCATTCAAGAAAGGAAAATCGACTATCTTTTACGCTAGCTACCTATCCATGCAGCATCAAGCTTCTACGCTTACTTGGCTTCTACGCCAACTTAATAACTATTTGGCTTTTGTGCCATGGTGACAGTTATTGGCTTCTACGCCAACCTTTTCTATGCAAGGGACAGTTACCTATGTGGCTTGTATGCCGTGATCTTCGCAGCAGTTATACGTATTATCTCATAATGAGACACGTATCATACGCAGATTCAGAAGATCATCTATACGTGAGTGGCAGTTATTATAACCACCGCGTAAAAAGTGCCATACTCTCCACTGTCCGACTTCTACGTCGACTGGATGGCTACTGTCACTAAAACCCTATAAATAGATATCTCTATTGACAGAGGTCCAGAGTAGAAGATTTGGAGCTGGAGAACTTAAGGTCGAAAATTGATTTTCTTTGAGAGAGAAGAATCCAGAGCATAGACAGAGAGTAGTGATCGACGATTTTGGCGTCAAGCATCCACTCCCTCTTACAATCTTTGAAGCATCTTCGTCTTCTACAGCACTTCTTCATCATCGTGTGGTCCATGGGACAAAGTGATCGACCGCAGATCAGACTCCTATAGCAATATTTACCCAGATTAAATTTTGTACTTAACATCCTCGTATAGGATTAATAGTACTTCTTGTTTGTAAACCTAAGCAAGGTTTCGTATAAACCTAGTTTTATTTCTTTCGTTTATTATCAAACTGTTACGTCCCTCTGAGGACCTGGTTCTTTTCAGATCCGGATGAGCACTTGTACCCGACCATCTACGAAGTAGGAGTGGAGACCGGATTCGTGGCTAAGGACTTTGAGGCATTTTCAGAGAAGTTTCCTTGATTTGGGGTACAATGTTGCCTTGGTTATAGCATTATTATCTAGCTAGTCGACGTTATAGTCTAGTATTTTATTGTCCTTCCGTACTCTTATTTCTGTATTATAGTGGATTTCTTCCATCAGACTTATTTGGGTTGTATTATAACATCCAGACTCGTACTTATTTCTAGTATTTATTTTAGCACTTCTTATTTATATTTTGTGGATGAGGTTAGATATTTACCTACAATAAGTTAGCATATTGGACTTTATAGTATTTTAGGACAGCATAGTACACTTTGTCAGGTCCATTAAATTAGGAAATTTTTCGAAGTCGTATTAGCTGGCCATTGCCACGTGGCCTGGTCCCATGTATTTTGGGACTGGGGCATGACAGATCGTGTCCACTTTGTCTTTCTCGTGTCCAAATTTGGAGTTCGTCAAGGAGGTCACTCAAAACCTAGGTAACTCTCTATTTTCTACTCTATTTATGGTTAAAAATACCCATTGGACCTATAGGAACCCTCCTATAAGTAGAATTAACTCTGTTTGGCTAGATTTAGGTGTTATGAGCTCTAATTTTCCAAGATCTATGATTTTCTTCTTGTGGAATATTGATTTGTGCCCAAATTAAGAGAAACTCGAAATTGGTGTACCAAGTATTTGTGAATATATTTATTTGATATTAGAGGCCCTAGTTGATGTGTGTATATAGTGTAGATGGGGTGTATCAATTAGTATTTTGAATTGTGTACCATAGTAACAAGTAAGGATTGAGTATCAATAGAATTGGCTTGATTTAAGAGAGAAGTTCATGCGAGTACTTGCTCATTGGTATGGAGTAGCAGCAGCAACAACACTTTGGATTGCATGTACAGGCCATCAAGGCGGGCACGGTGCAGTTGGTTTTGTAGCAAGCAGTGAGGGAGAGCTGGAAGAACCTGGTTGTATGAATGTAATAGTGATTGGACAGTAAGCTTGGAAGAGAGTTGTAGTGAGGTATCAACTACATAATTGACTAGAGGATGGGGGTGTCTGCACTGATCAGTGAGGAGATAGTGAGGGAGGATGGCATGTGTATATTACAATATTTGTGTGTGCATATGTCACTGCAAGTTGTGTACAGTTGGGAAGCTTTGAGTTACGTTCAGGTAGTGTGTGTGGTGGTGTTAGAGCTCAAGGCTCGGGTTCAGAGGTATCTGAGAGTTGTGGGTGTTTTGTGAGTTATGGTATCCTCGAGTAAGTATAGTATTCATGTGTCTATATCTATATGTGAATCTCTTTGTATAGATAGGTGACTATCTGTGGTGATTGTGTATCTGTGCACATTGTGTGCAGAGTGAGGGGAGTGGGGAGCAAGCTTGGTATAACTGTTGTGAGCAAGTGCAAGTAATCGGGTATGTGTGCATTAATGTTATCAGCATATCCTAGGATTGTGTATATGTAATAAAGGCCTTAGTTTTGTGTACAAATATTATATTAGGGTCCAGGTCCAGAAGGAGGCTGGGAGCACACTGTTGTGGGTATGCTGCAGTGGTATCTATTTCAGTATTAAAGGAAAATAAGCCAGTTATCTGCCTTATACCAATGCAGGCTCGAGCAAGGGGGTAGATAGTACTGAAGGGTGTACAGGCCTGGAATAGGACCTACCGGCCAGTGGGGGTGTAAACACCCTCACCAAAAATAGGTATCTTATGTGTAATTTGTAATTCTTGTATTTATTTTAGATTATTTCTCAAAACAATTAAAATCCAATAATTTTATTAGGATATTTTACCGTGGTTTGGACATTAATGATATATGATAGCCCAAAAATCTGTATCATCCTTCATAGGAAGTAGCCTACACAAGAGACACTATTTGTACGATCTTTTCATGGCACAAAAATTCGATCATTTGGCATTAGTATGACATTAGTGTAACAACCATAGATTAAGTGTTAAATATTTAGATATTTTATATATATAATTTAATTGTGGTTATTTTTTAATCCCAACTTCCTACAATTAGCATCCCATAATTTCCCATGCCAAGTTAGGCATTTTTTCTTTTTATAGATGTGCATATTATTTACTGTTAACATATTTTATGGATAACCATTTAGTTATTTACTTAGTTAATTAGATAATACAACTACTGATTTATATAACTAGATAAATATCTAATTATTAATTATAAAATATTTTATAAAATATTTTGGGTGTAGTATTTTATTAAAGCTTTACGAAGTAATTTTTTAGAATTTATTTTGTGTGCAAATATTATTTTTTGAATTTTTAACATCATCTATATATGTATATATATATGTTAATAAATATATGATTATTTATAATAATAATAATAATAGTAATAGTAATAGTAATAGTAATAGTAATAATAATAATAATAATAATAATAATAATAATAATAATAATGTTGATAAATGAAAAGAAAAACAAAAACAAAATAAATAAAATAAAAATAAAATAAAAATAAAATAAAAATAAAAATAAAAATAAAAATAAAAATAAAAATAAAAATAAAAATAAAAATAAAAATAAAAATAAAAATAAAAATAAAAATAAAAATAAAAATAAAAATAAAAATAAAAATAAAAATAAAAATAAAAATAAAAATAAGAATAAAAAATAAAATAAAATAAAATAAAAAATCTAATCACCTAAATCCTAAACTAATCCCTAATCCTTAACCTAACAAAACCTAAAGCAACTAACTACCCTACCCAAAGCAAAACCACCCCAGCAGACTCACCCAGACCCGCGCGTCTTCTCCCTCTTCCTATCTCTATATATATGTATATACACACATATACTATTACAACTGAACCCTAATACCCAAACCCTAACCCTAGACCTCGATCTCGGTAACCAACCCCCCGACGTCGTCGATGCCGCCGCACCGCCGCAGCCGCGGGTCGCCACAACAGCCGCCGTCCGCCGATCAGCGCGCGGGCACAGCAGCACCACTCTGATTCTCCATCCTTAAGGTAACATATCTCTCTCATCTCTCATCCTTTTCTTGAGCGATTTGTCTGTGTACGTTCACAACCTAACCCTCTAGGATTTTCATTCAAGCGGGACGAGTTTTCGTCTCCCGGATTGGTCGAAAAATCGACCGGAAAATAGCCGAAAAACTGACCAAAAATAGTCCAAAAACTTCATCCCAAACCCCCATGTTCACACCCAATTTGCCATCAACCTGTTTAATTTTTTTAAAATCTAATTAAAGGATTTTCTTCTTAATATAACCTAGAATTTTTCTGTTCTTTTAGTTTTTATTTTCATTTTATGTGTTAAATTATTCGGCCTCCAAATCGACCAAAAACTTGATATTTTAAAACTTAAGTTTTGTGATACGGAGTGAGCCCCGCCAAACGGGACTATCTTATCACGTACCAATTGCAGTAAAAAGCGCGTATGGTATAACCTGACGTGTGGGCTTCTGCGAAAGTTGATTCGAACGTGTGTGTGCAAAAAAATCCTCGTATCGCGACTTTTGCAAACTACCACCCCATTTTGTGTACGCTTGTCAAAATGCAACAAAACTTGTGCCATTGGATTCGTGGTATCACGCTGGTCATGTGACGCAAGTTTCACACGATTCTGAGACAGGTGACCAAGCCGTCTATTCGCGGGTCCTACGGTTTGACTTTAAGGGCGAATTTGTGATCGGCTTAACGGAATCCAAAATTGGAGATACCGTTGAGTTCATATCGTTGTTTAGAATTTGTTTGACCTATAATTTGTCCTATTTTGAGATCTTTTCCTCTGGCACGCTTTTCGGTACAAAGTGGGCCACATGTGGAACCTGTTTTGACCCAAAATTACCGTTTTACTCCTGTGTCCAAATTGGATGAAAGGGTAGTATTTTATAGCTATCTCGCTTATTCTGGGAATATTGGTGATATTTATTTCAGCATCCGGTGACGTTCATTCAGAGGCCATGGTTTCTGATCCGCTGTACTTGACACCTGGACGCTTATACTATGCAGCTTTCTTGCTAGGCAAGTATACCTTGCCTTGTTATACTGTTTAAATTCAGTTATTATTAGTTGCATATTTTATTGTTTAAATATTATATAATTGTGCGCGTCGAGAAAGACTCGGGTGCAGTCAACAAAGACATTGACGTTAGGGCTTGTGTTTGACCTAGTGTCTAGTGGACGCACCTAAAGTTGTGGAGTTATCAATATGACTTTCCAGGCCTGACACGTATCATTGCACATCACAGAGTGTGTTTATATAGGGACGCGTGCTTCATACCCGATTGATCATCGGTGTGAGCAGCACGTGTGACGGTATTTAGCTTAGTTGTATATTTCTTTAGTGACTTGCATTATAGTACGAGATGTCCATGTCTCACTTGAGATTTGTACATTGGCATTGGACGGGGAGGACGACTAGTAGGCGTATGGGACACCCACCTCCTTTATACAGATACCGCGTTCTTCGGAACGATACGGACGTATACATTTATGCAGATACCGTATTATTTATAGTGTTGGACGTTACTTGTGGTTTTGCAGATACCACACTCTAGAGAACGTTGGATGTTATTATCTATACAAATACCATGCTCCGTGGAGCTGGACGTTATTATATTGCAGTGTGCCCTTGTTATAGGAGCATATGTGGCATATACTAGCCAGTTACGATGATTGGTGAATTACGTCAGCATATGTCTAGCCTACACTTTCCATACGCACTGTTGTCCTCAAATTGCATTTTACTTAACTGGTTAGTTCACCCTCGAATTTTCAAAGTATTTACTTTATGGCATATATTTTTCTATCTTGTTACGTCTCTCTAAGGACCTGGTTCCCTTTCAGGTTATTTGTGCAGTTTGCAGGATGCTTAATCTAGTAGAGTATGGACATCGTTACATGTATCTTTACATTCTTCAGCTATTATAGTTATGTACTACTTTCCATTTTGATTCTGCTTTTATAGCCTAGTATTTATAGGCCTATGTTGTTCTTTTGGTCTTTTCTAACGGATGTATTATTGGGCTACAAACTGATGATGCGTATCATTTTTTCTTGAGATTATTTACCATGGATTGAGATTTAATTTAGTTGTTGCATGTTAGAATTAGATTATAAGTTAGATCTCTTAACCGTGGACAGCGTAAGTGTGCTTCGTCGGGTCCATTAAATTGGAAAGCCCTACGAAGTCGTACCAGCTGGTCATTGCCACGTGTCTGGTCTCAAACATTTTGGGACTGGGGCGTGACATAGTTTTAGTGGTAGCCCATGCAGGTCATAGGATATCATTTCGGTTACGCTACTGTACCGAACGAGCCTACAACTTAAGATTAATGTTGAATTAGATCTTAATCCATAACTGAATTTAAAACTCCTCTTGTATTCGATTGTCGCCCTTGGACTTCATTATTGTATTTGTTCATTACCATCGACATCGTTATTATTATTTGTCATCTTTTTTATTTCGGGAAGATAGATGCTCGTGCTCGGTGATTTCCTCCAGGAGCATATCCTCGTCAAGACGAAGATGGCATATTTGATAGGTTGTTTGAGTAGATGGTTAACCATGGTAGAGAAGGTTAATAAGTTCTTTCTTGTTGCTAGAGCTAGTATAGACTATGGCATAAGAATTAGACATAGAAGTAGAGACTTAAAACCCTACCCTTACTTAAGGTAGCCGTGATTTGTAAGTATTAGAAGCTAGAAAGGTTCTTTGATTCTAAGACTCTTGAATAATTTGGAAAAGACATAGCTAGATACTAAGGTTAGTTGTAGCTTCATGATAATGATACAAGGAAGTAGTTGTAGTCTTATGGTAGTGATACAAGGAACGACCTTATGAACTTACCAAGACAGAATTTTAGACTCACATCTAGAAGAAGTTTATTGGATACTAATAAAAATAGGGTATGAAATAGCACTTTAGGTAGCAAACCACAGTGGTTAACCCCTAGTTACCTCGTGACTTACAGTATCAGACCAAGAAATTTTCCTACCCTTTAGATAATGATGATTATATGACTAAGCTAAAACAGATAGGTAGATTGCTAGACGTAGATTGCTAGACCCAATATTTGGATAATGAGGTAACTTGAGTACTACATTGTAGCTTTCAAATTAGATTAGATGTACTAGACTTATTTTAGTTGTCAGTGTCTATTAGGTTCGTATTTTCCCCATTGATAATTCGATTAGTTAAGCTAGTATCTGGAATAGAGCAATTAGATCGAAGGATGAGAGTATCGACAGATATTATAGTCTTGAGTTGGATATCGTGAACTATCTATAATGGATGGCCAAGTTATAAACAAGATGGTACCCATATAGTTTGGATGAAGGGTACGCATGGAGTAAACTAGGAGAAACCTCAAGTTTGAGGTAAAAAGGGGTAGAGTGGCAACAAGATGAGATTCGTGACAAGTACCTGACCTCGAGTTTCTTTTAAAATTTAGAGAATGACCTGAACTAGAGACAAAGACGTTGGCTCGAGGTAATGACAAACTTGAGATTGAGCTATAGTACCATCCGAAAAAAGCCAACGTGGTAGCTGACGCATTAAGCAGGAGGCCCAAGACATTCTTTTGACTACCCAGCAACACCTGTTGAGAGATCTAGAGCAGTTAGGCATAGAGGTCATTATGTCCGGAGTAGGCGGCCAGTTACCGAGCTTTCAGGTGAAATCGACTTTGGTTGAGAGGATCAAGGCTGACTTGCCAATAGATGCCAGATTCCAGAGATTTCGACAGAGTACAAAGGCAGGGATGAAGACAGGATGGCGCATACATGAGGACGGGACTTTGAGATGTGAAGATCGTTTCTATGTTCCGAACGGAGAACTTCGTCAGGAACTCATATCAGAGATGCACAATTCTGCTTACTCTATTCATCCAGGAGGCACAAGGATATACAGAGGCTTGAGGCAGTACTATTGGTAGCATGGAATGAAGAGAGAGATAGCCGCTTCGTGGTAAAGTGCCTGGTGTGTCAACTGGTCGAGGCTGAATATCAGAGGTCTACTGGTTTACTTAAATCCACATCTGATACCTGAGTAAAAATGGGAGCACATCACTATGGACTTCGTTACGGACTTTTCGAGGAGTCCCAGTGGTCGCAATGCAGTATGGGTGATCGTGGATCGACTTACCAAGACCGCTCACTTTTTATCTTTCGAAGTTGGACAGTCTACGAAGGTCTTATTTCAAGGAACAAAATACAGGTTTAGATCACACGCTAACTCATTGGTCAATTGGTAGAGGATTACCACTAGACTCTTAGATTACATATTGACACATGAGTATGGGGTGCAAATAGAAGGTAGAAGTCTGACAGGAATGGTAGCTGAATATTGTGGATTACACATAAACTGCTTAGGGATAGAGATTTAGACTTTTGACTAATAGGACATGAGATTGCTGAACCTAATCTTTAGTAGTAGGTGGTTATAGGGGAACATGTTTTAAATTTACCCTAGCAGATGGATTTTTAGATTTTAGGATTAGTATTCTTATTATTATTTGTTACATTTTATTCTAGGGTACTTAGAATGATTGAATAGATATTTATTACATAATTTCTATATATTCTTATTACTATGTATTGAGTATAGACTTATGTCGTATTTTATTACATATACTTCTCCTAGGAATTGATTGAGTTGAGCTTCTAGACTAAGTATGGCTAACTAGCTAGATTAGTCTTGTTGCCGCTAAGAGAAATGTAAGAAGTTAGGATGCAGGATTTTAATATGGATATTATAGGATAATGATATTATACCTATGAAAGAATATTAAGATATTAACCGTCCAAGTTGTAGAAGAAGGTTAGGACAGTGTTTGAGGTGCGGATCGAACCAACATCAAGCTCAGGAGTGTTCCCAGTATGTCAATAGAACCCAACAGATAGTGGAAAGATCAACTCTATCGGTCCTAGGTATGTCCGTAGCATTGCTTGATAATTTATAGCTTATTATGTGTTTATTTTAATTTCGAGGACCAAAATTCTTTTAAGTTGGGTAGATTGTAAACTCCCTCACCCAAAAATAGGTATCTTGTGTGTAATTTATAATTCCTGTATTTGTTTTAGATTATTTTTTTAAACAATTAAAATCCAATAATTTTATTAGGATACTTCACCGTGGTTTGGACATTAATGATATATGATAGCGCCAAAATCTGTATCGCCCTTCATAGGAAGTATCCTTCACAAGAGACACTACCTGTAGGATCTTTTCGTGGTATAAAAATTCGATCATTTGGCATTAGTATGACATTAATGTAACAACCATAGATTAAGTGTTAAATATTTAGATATTTTATATATATAATTTAATTTTTCTTATTTTTCAATCCCAACTCCCTACAATTAGCATCCTATAATTTCCCGTGCCAAGTTAGATATTTTTTCTTTTTATAGATGTGCATATTATTTACTATTAACATATTTTATGGATAACCATTCAGTTATTTACTTAATTAATTAGATAATACTATTTTTGATTTATATAACTAGATAAATATCTAATTATTAATTATAAAATATGTCATAAAATATTTTGGGTGTAGTATTTTATTAAAGCTTCACAAAGTAATTTTCTAGAATTTATTTTGTGTGCAAATATTATTTTTTTTAAATTTTAACATCATCTATATATGTAAATATATATGTTAATAGATCTATGGTTATTAATAATAATAACAGTAATAGTAATCATAATCATAATAATAATAATAATAATGTTGATAAATGAAAAGAAAAAGAAAAAGAAAAGAAAAGAAAAAGAAAGTAAAATAAAATAAAATAAAATAAAAAACCTAATCACCTAAATCCTAAACTAATCCCTAATCCTTAACCTAATAAAACTAACAAATCCTAAAGCAACTAACTATCCTACCCAAAGCAAAACCACCCCAGCAGACTCATCCAGACCCGCGCGTCTTCCCCCTCTCCCTATATATATATATACACACATATACTATTACAATCGAACCCTAATACCTAAACCCTAACCCTAGACCTCGATCCAGGTGACCACCCCCAGACGCCGTCGACGCCGCCGCGCCGCCGCAGCCACGGGCCACCGCAGCAGCCGCCGTCCGCCGCCGATCAGCGCACGGACACAACAACTCCACTCTGATTCTCCATCTTTAAGGTAACATATCTCTCTCATCTCTCATCTTTTTCTCGAGCGGTTTGTCTGTGTACTTTCATAACCTAACCCTCTAGGATTTTCATTCAAGAGGGACGAGTTTTCGTGTCCCGGATTGGTCAAAAAATCGACCAAAAAATAGCCAAAAAACTGACCAAAAATAGTCCAGAAACTTCAACCAAAATCCCATGTTCACACCCAATTTGCCATCAACCTGTTTAATTTTTTTAAATCTAATTAAAGGGTTTTCTTCTCAATATAACCAAAAAAATTCTGTTCTTTTAGTTTTTATTAATTCGTTTTATGTGTTAAATTATTCGGCCACCAAAACAACGAAAAACTTGATATTTTAAAACTTAAATTTTATGATACGGAGTACGTCCCACCAAACGGAACCACTTCATCGCATACCAATCGCACCAAAAGGTGTGTATGGTATATCCTGATATGTGGGCTTTCGCGAATGTTGATTCGGACGTGTGTGCGCGCCGGAATCAACCTGTATCAATAAAAAGTCCTCGTATCACAAATTTTGTAAACTACCACCCTATTTTGTGTATGCTCAATGGAATGCGACGAAACATGCGCCATTGGATTCGTGGTATCACGCGTGATCCAAGTTTCACGCGATTCTGAGATAGTTGACCAAGCCGCATATTCGCGGGTCCCACGGTTTGACTTTAAGGGCAAATTTGTGATCGGCTCACAAAAATCAAAAATTGGACATACCATTGAGTTCATATCGTTGTTTAGAATTTGTTTGACCTATAATTTATCTTATTTAGAGACCTTTACCTTTGCCATACTTTTCGATGCAAAGTGGGCTACATGTGGAACCCGCTATGACCCAAAATTACCGTTTTGCCCCCTGTGTCCAAATTGGACGAAAGGCTAGTATTTTTTAGCTATCTCGCTTATTCTGGGAACGTTGGTAATATTTATTTCAACATCCGAAGACGTTCATTCGGAGGCCATAGTTTCTGATCCTCTGTACTTGACACATGGACGCTTATACTATGCAGCTTTCTTGCCAGGCAAGTATATCTTGCCTTGTTGTACTGTTTAAATTCAGTTATTATTAGTTGCATATTTTATTGTTTAAATATTATATAACTATGCGCGTCCGAGAAAGTCTCGGGTGCAGTCAACGAAGGCGTTGACGTTAGGGCTTGTGTTTGACCTAGTGTCTAGTGGAAGTTATCAATATGACTTCCCAAGCCTTGACATGTATTATTGTACGTCACAGAGTGAGTTCATATAGGGATGTGTGCTTCATACTTAACTGGCCATCGGGGTGAGCAGAACGTGTGATGGTATTTAGCTTAGTTGTATATTTTTTTAGTGACTTGCATTATAGTACGAGATGTCCATGTCTCACTTGAGGTTTGTACATTGGCATTGGGCGGGAAGGACGACTAGTAGGCGTATGGGGCACCCACCTCCTTAATACAGATATTGCGTTCTTCGGAGCGATACGAACGTATATATTTATGCAGATATCGTGTTCTTTTGAGTGTTGGACGTTACTTGTGGTTTTACAGATACCACACTCTAGAGAACGTTGGACATTATTATCTATACAGATACCACGCTCCGCAGAGCTGGACGTTATTATATTACAGAGTGCCCTTATTTTGGGGGCATATGTGGCATATACTAGCCAGTCACGGTGATTGGTGAATTACGTCAGCATATATCTAGACTACACTTCCCATACGTACTAAGTTGTCCTCAAATTGCATTTCACTTAGCTGGTTAGTTCACCCTCGAGTTTTCACAGTATTTACTTTATGGCATGTATTTTTGTATCTTGTTAGTTCCCTTCCAAGTTATTTGTGCAGTTTGCAGGATACTTGATATAGTGGAGTATGGACATCATTGCAGGAATCTTTATATTCTTCAACTATTATAATTATGTACTAATTTCTATTTTGATTATGCTTTTATAGCCTAATATTTATAGGCCTATGTTGTTCTTTTGGTCTATTCGAACGGATGTATTATTGGGCTGCAGAATGATGATGCATATCGTTCTTTCTTGAGATTATTTACCATGAATTGAGATTTAGTTTAGTTGTTGCATGTTAGAATTAGATTATAAATTAGATCACTTACCGTGGACAGCGTAAGTATGCTTCGTCGGGTCCATTAAATTGGAAAGCCCTATGGAGTCGTACCAGCTGTCCATTGCCACGTGTCTGGTCCCATACGTTTTGGGACTGGGGCGTGACAGGGGGTGAGGTAAGGAGCTCGGGTAGAGCAAGGTCTAGTGCAGGAAGAAAGAGCCATGTGTCTGAAGTGTAGGTGCACCACTTGTGCAAGAAAGAGTGAGGAGGTGTTAGAGTTAAGTGCACAAGTGTGTGTAAGTGGAGTTGTGTATAGTTTTTTGTGTGTTATCTAAGTGAAGGTATTAGATCAGTATCAAGTATCAGGTATATGAATGGGGGGTATCAGTAGCAGCAAGCTAAGTTCACTGCTATGCACATTACAACAGCAATGGCAGTTTGGGGAGTCGGGCTTATCTCGAGTATAAGTGAGTGAGTGAGTGAGTGAGTGAATGAGTGAGTGAGTGAGTGAGTGAGTGTGTGAGGAGAGGATTATGGTTAGAATGGTTGAGAACTGAGATAGCAGTGGAAGCAAAAAATTGATTAGGGGAGAGGTGACTGTAGGCAGAGCTCGGGCACAAGGATTAAGCAATACTGAAGTAGCAGCAGTAGTTCAGTGCACTGTGTGCACTGAACTAAAACATCCTATAGGAATAGCAGCATGTTAGCAAGCTGTGAACACTGGAATTCAGTGAGTGTGCATAGAGGTATGAGGTGCACCAAGTGAGGTTATGTGTGCACAGAGTGTGAAAGGTCGTGTTCTCAGTTGAAGGTTTAAGTAGTTGTCAGTTGTTACATGTTAGTGTTGTAAGTTAGATAATGGTTTGATGTTAGTATTTACATATTAAGTTAGATAATTAAGATTTAGTATTAATAGATGTTAGTTTTTGTTGTATGTTAGTATATAAATATCTATGATTAGTTAGTTATCTAATTTGATAGTTGGTTAGTTATACTGTTAAATGTTGGGTTCTAGTTACCTTGAGACATTACAAAGGTATTAGAACACTTGAGTTAAGGTATTTTGTGTATCAAGTATACTTGATACTTGATATTAGTGATAGGTAAAGGGTAAGTTAGTGTAGATAATTAAGTAATATTTATAGTGTATGATTATACAATAAGATATTATATATATATATATATATATATATATATATATATATATATATATTTGTGAGATAGGGTGTATGGATACCAAGGTTATCCTAGTATCCTATGACTTAGATATTAGTATTAGTTAACTAGATTAGTTAGATTTGACTTGTATTAGCTAGTTAATAACTAATATTGATAGAGTTGACTAGTTTGACCTAGTTTGACCTAGAAAATATCAATTTTATTTATTTAAACTCATTCCTCTCTCATTACACCAAATAACATGTAAATTTATTTACAGGTTTGTGTAACACCAGTTCGGAAACCGTCTCACCTCATTTGTTCAGGACCTCAGGCGAGTACGTTTTTTGATAGTTTTTATTATTTGATATTTACTATGATTCTGGTCTATAGTATTGTTTTACCTGATTTTTTGACACTATGGATACACAAATTAGTATTTTATGGATTTACTCTTTTGCGACACGTGAATTATACTTGTCTAGCCTCTACTTCAGGATTCTTTACTGACATCACATCAGGACTCACTTACTGGCATCACTTATTTTATCTGGTTGGCCTCGTATTTGATTTGCGTGTTGGGACTTAAATTCATTTATACTAGTCAGGGGAAGAAATACTTTAGTAGACATGTAAACATTCCTAAAACTCTGGAATCACCCCTAGAATCACTCCCTTCTGGTCTAATCTGGAATGATACCAATCGCACACCTCACGTGTGATGAGCCGTATTGCCCCCTAGCCGTTTACATGTCGAAAGCGGTATTTTAAAATACACTGGTGTAGTTACATTCTTGCTAGTTTCATATTATATACTTGCTGGACACACCATATCAATCTCAGATTAGTTCTTATTTATTACAGTCTTTATTTACCATACTTTCTTGATTCACCATGCTTATCTTGTCTTGCTCGTAATTTATCTATGATTGTATTTATTCTCTGACTCTTTTACTTTCCTTACTAATCATGTATTACTTTCTATAACTGTTTTATAGTCTTTGTCAATTAATTGGAACTGTTATTGGGTTGTACTTCTGTCACCCTCACTTTTCCAATAAGAGGTAGTTTTATAATTTGGACTAGTGATTTAATTTTAGGAATATTATATTAATATTAGAGTGCTAAAATATTATTTAATGGTTGTGTTAGTTATTATTTATTTGAGCGACATATATTTATTTAGAGCCTTGTACCATTTATTTTTAGTTAGAGGCCTAGTCCATTAATTAGACTTGACACTTGTAGGTCCAACTAGAATTGTCATGACAACTAGTGAACCCAACTTGGACCCAGGCCAATTAGCCCTTCCCACTTATTAATTAAGGAGAATTAGGCCAATTAGAATTAATTAGAGGCTTTCCAAAATTGCCCAACCTTAATCCTATTCATAATTGGATGGAGAGGGGTGTATTAGACATTATCACTTACTTGGAGAAGGGGAGAGGGGGGGCCGGCCACCATAAGAGGGGAATCTCTTCTCTCTCTCATCTCATCTCATTTGCATTCATTTTAGATCTAGAATTTAGATCCCCAAATTCTCACCTTCCCTCCATTGAATTCTCACTCAATTCACCTCCATTTTCCCTTTCATTCTTATCACTCAAGGAGCTTTGGAGCTTGGAGAAGCAAGGAGCACAAGGAGGAGGAGCATTGGTGAAGAGATCGTATTCGAATCGTGTCCACTTGAGTTTTCATTGGGAATCCATCTTCTAATTGGTAAATTATGAATTTCTTCTTATTGTAGTTTCTTAATCATGAATTTGACCAATAAAAAAGACCCCATGGCATAGGACTACCAATAGGGACAAGTTCTACGCTCTTTGGTTGTGTATTGTGTCTTCTACATGATAATTTATGTGTATTTTGGGGGAATTACGAGATTGACACATCAAGTATGTATCATGGGACTAATTTAGTCTAATTAGACTTAGGTCATTGTTGGGTTACTAGCTACATGTCTACAATTGGTTGTGATTAGGCCGTATCGCGATACGGTACGATACGGGGCTCATTTTGTGTGTTTTTGTGCTTTTCCCTTTAAATTCTATTGTCGCAAGTTGAATTAGTTATTACATTGAGTATTTGATATATAGGAATGTGTATTATGGAATAATTAGGAGTTTGGCACTTAACTTGAGGTGTATCGTGAGTATTTTAGATTATATACTCCATGTGTTTGATACAATGGTTTAATTAGGGAAAATATGTTTATTTCTAGCTTTGCATATATACTATGTATTTGGTGGGTAGCTATATTATAGTGTATCAGTGGTGTGGTTGTGGGTAGTGTTGATATTGTGGTATTGTATGTATGTTCAGATATGTTGTGATTGGAGGAGTAACTGCAGTACAGTTGGTGAGGTAAAAGGTTTACTGTATTCAGGTGTGAGGGTATTGTAGTTGGTTTTGTGATTGTGTGGTAGTACTGCAGTGGCAGTTTGATGTAGGACTGACTGTGTTAGTGTTTATTATAATATATGTGTTGGCAGTGACGGTAACTAGTTTGAGTTCACGGCTCAGGTCAGACTTTGCAAGGCAATGAGTATAATTGTCCAGATTATGTTTGTGTGTATATATGTGTAGAGGGGTCGGGCAATAATGAACATAGCAAATAGCAGCGGTGAGATAGTGGTATCAGTTGGCTATATGGGTGATATGATGTTCATTTGTTGAACTATAAGGGTGTGGTATATATTGCATACGTATTTAATTAGTATATATACATATATATATATATGGTATATGTATTTATTTGGTGTATATATGTATTATAAGTATTAATGATATATGCTAGATAATAATAATGTATATTTATATATTTACTAGGTGACCCAAGTATAACCAGTCGTAGTTACATTGACCTGTAACCATGTAATATTGTTAGTAGAATGTCATTATGTACACTGACGTAATGGCGAGCCCCGTATCATTTTGACTGTCTGTCTTGCACAGCAATTTCAGACGCAACACCCGTGCGATTAGACGTACACTTGACCATAGTTGACCGGTGACATACCTAGCTATGCCCTGAGTTCAAGGTATGTATGATTGTTTATATGCTAGTGTAATGACTGATGTTGTGTTGTATTATATTATATGTATATAGGATATATCATATTGTTTTGTGCAACTTCAGGAGCAAGTTATTGATACTTCACAGCTTTCTTGTCAGGCAAGTATACCTTGCCTTATTGTACTATTTAAATTTATTTATTCTTAGTTGCATGTTTTATTGCTTTAATATTATATAATTGTGTGCGTCCAAGAAAGACTCGGGTGCAGTCAACGAATGCGTTGACGTTAGGACATGTGTCTGACCTAGTGTCTAGTAGACCCACCTAAAGTTGTGGAGTTATTGGTATGACTCCCCAGGCCTTGACACGTATCATTGCACGTCAGAGAATGAGTTCATGTAGGGACGCGTGCCTCATACTCGAATGGCCATAGGTGTGAGCAACATGTGTGACGGTATTTAGCTTAGTTATTTATTTCTGTAGAGACTTGCATTATAGTACGAGATATCCACGTCGTGTTCGCGACTTGTATATCTAGATTGGGCGGGGAGGACGACTAATAGGCGTATGGGACACCCCACTTCCTTTATTCAGATTCCACGTTCGACGGAATGATATGGACGATATACTATGCAGATTCTCCGTTCTTCGGAGCGGTATGGACATTATACTATGCAGATTCCCCGTTCTTCGAAGCGGTATGGACGTTATTATATTACATAGCGCCCTTGTATGGGGGCATATGTGGCATATATTAGCCAGTCATGACGATTGGTGAATTATGTCAGCATATGTCTAGCCTACACTTACCATACGTACTAAGTTGTCCTCAAATTGCATTCACTTAGATGGTTAGCACACCCCCTTTTATTTATTCAGTATTTACTTTATGGCATACTTCTATGTATCTTGTTATGTCCCTCTGAGGACCTAGTCCCTTTCCAGGTGTAGATGTTCATGAGATTCGCAGAAGTGCAGATCCGAACTTGCTACGTATATTTCGAGGAGGTCTTCTCTTCGAGCCCCGTGATTGTTAGTTGATATTCTTATATTGTGTTTGTTGTGTTGAACTTATATATTCGAGTTGGTAGTGGATTAGTTTCCATCCAACTATCATCTTTAGATACTTTATATTGAGATCTAGTTTCATAGATATTGGTTATTTATTTATATTTGATTTTCTGTTGATGAGATTTAGACTAAACCTTGTGACTTGTGATAGATTTATACCACTTGTGGATTTGATATTCATATTATAGCGTACGCATGTGGTTTGGTTTCCATATGTTGGAGTTGCCATATCCATGCGGCTGGCATGCTTACGTGTCCTAGTCCTCCGTATTTTGGACAGGGGCATGGCATATTTTTAGTGGTGGCCCATGCAGGTCAGAGCATATTGTCTCGGTTACGTTACTGTACCGAGCAAGCCTGCAAAAAGGATTAGAGTATAGGATCTCATCCATAATTGACTATGATTCACCTTCCTTCCAATCTCTTCTATTTTGAATAGTTGCATCATGCTTGATTCATTTGCTTCCCTAATAGTTCGTTGAGTATAGCCTTCTCCTAGAATATAGAAGTCCCTGTTGTTAGATAATAAGTAGGGTAACATTCCTATAAAAATACAACTAGGGCATTGATACATCACTAAGATAAGAATACCTAATGAACCCTAGCCTTCCTTACTACCTAATGAACCGTAGCGTTCCTTACCTATAGATTAATTTACCATTATCCCTTGATATGTTTATGTATGACTTGGGAGTAGTATAAACACTACTAGGATTAGTTTGAATTTTAATCATATTATTTGACCGTAGTATTGAGTAACCAGTAGAAATCCAAGGTTGAATATTAGGACCAAAATTTAACTCTTATAGTGAGATAGTACTAGAGAACTATAACTTTAGCTCCTTGTCTTATAGTAGCCAAACAATACCTTAGAAGCCAAGAGGGATGGATAGAATATTCCCTTGATCATACCTCAAACAAAGATATTAACATACCACCTTTCCCCTAGAAAACTGTGATGTAATCTAGAGTCCTTCTATTTAATTTCACATCTTGTTCCTCCGAAACCTTAGCGCTCGCTATCTGTGCGACGACTAATTCTGTTTTCTTTTCGTTATCTAAAACTCTTGCCACATAAGTCTTATGATTGTAGGCTAAGTGATTTTATTTCATGTTAGGATATATAGTTTGCTAGGATTATAGTTGTTACTCTTGAATTTTGAATTATGTGATTGGTAGTTAGAACTTGATAGTTTAAGTTATTATTGTAGATAATGATCTAATGATTATCCCTTAGTTTGAAATCACGTAACATGTACCCCACCTCAATATAGGTTATATCCTCTTCCCCCTTGAAGGCCAGCAACTTTTCTATTCATACTATTGACACTTGTTCTATAAGCACTATGATTAAGACTTAAGATGACCATTCCCTAGATAATGCAATAGGAGACCCTAATAAGTACCAAGATCTTTTCCGCATAAACCCCAATAAGAGTTCATACTTTATTTATAAGAACAAGATTATTTTGTAGGTTTCCCTTAAGACTGTCATAGTATTAGTTTAATTATTTTAAGTTGGGTAGTATGCCTCACAACCTAGTATCGCAAAGCCTTTTTTGACTGATTAATGTAGCGTAATTGAATGACACTAACTGTATGCTAGCATAAGACAATAATATTAATTCGGACTGTAGAACTTAGAGGCCCATACCCCTATTTGGTCGACTAGCGACTTAGACAAGGAGTTTGTATGACAACTGTAGAGATTGTTGAGTCTTATCTCCTTAGTAACTTGAATTATTATGTACCTTATTTCATCATGATCTAGCGCATTTATATTTTATGTACCGCCTTGACTTATGCTGCTATTTTATAGCCTAGTTTTGCAAGCTTATTCTTTTATCGAGCTTGTTCATGACATATATATTATTGGGGCCTGATTAACCGCACAATGATACAATTGTCTAATTAGAATCAGTGTATTACGGTCTGGACAACCTTAGTACACTTGGTTCGCTCTTCGCATGACTACTTTACGTGGATTGAGATATATAGTATTAAACGAATATACTTGCCTCTAGACATGTCTGAGCATATCGTATCGGTTACATAATTGTTCCAATATGAATATGTGAATAGGAACTTACCAAATAGGATTTCAATCCACAGCTACCTTGTGTAAACACCCTAAATTTTGAGAATAATTTTAAAATAAGTTATTTCATTTTTGGAATTTTCTGGAAATTAAAACCAAGATGAGTGTGATTTAAAGAATTTTTAAGTATGGCCAAAGGGTGTTAAAATATTCTGGAAGTAAAAATTTATTGTGTATAATGGAGAACCGGACGCATGGCATTTTTCGATGAATTTATTGGACACCGGAGCAACGAATCGAGGACCAAAAGCTATAGAATTATGAACCGAACCCAAACGAAGCCCGAACCAAACCAACCCGAAACCCGCAGGGGAAACCCTAGCTGCCGGAGTTCCTGTAGCAGCTATAGAGGGGCTGCCTCGACATCCGTGTTGCCCTCTTCTCCAACTACCAGTCGCCACCAAAACCCTAGTTTCATCCTCCGCCGCCGACTTCATCCATCCCCCGCCGGACGAGCAACCCCGACCCCGCTGTGCTTCCCTTCAGAGGACGAGCAGCCTCGACCCGAGCGTCACTGTACCCCTGCTCTGCTCGGCGCGACGCTGCCCCTCTGTCCACCTCCGCCGACTTTCCGTTCAGCTCTCCTTCATCCTCCCCGACATCATCGCCCGAGACCCACCGGCGCCGTCCCCTCCGTTCAGGCCGACGACCAGCACCCTCCCCTCTCGAGCGCCGCCGACCAATCCCGCTGTGCTCGACGCCTCCCCTTGTCGACCCGACCCCGACGCCTCCCAAGCGTCGCTCCGCTGACCGGAGACAGAACCTGGGACTAGACTCCGAGATCCAGCGGACACGAGTGAGGACGAATCGGACGCCAGCAGCGTACGAGGACACGACCAGGTCATAGATTGGCTTTCGGACACGTGAATTTCAGAACTCACGTGGCCCTGTTCAGGTACCGATTTCTCCCAACGCATATCTTCGTTTTTAATTCCGTCAGTTGCTGTGCATAGACTGTGTAACCCTCTCGGTGCCCGTGCAACTTGCTCGGCGCATCGCGTCCTGTGGTGATCGTACACCGCGATCCAAAAATAGGAAAAATAATGCCCTGTTTTACCCCGGAACTGAGTATGCCCCGCCAATCGGGATGACT
The DNA here is from genome assembly GCA_036927795.1 of Iris macrosiphon. NCBI lineage: Eukaryota > Viridiplantae > Streptophyta > Magnoliopsida > Asparagales > Iridaceae > Iris > Iris macrosiphon. The sequence goes on along the minus strand of JAYESA010000019.1, from coordinate 138,348,074 downwards.
TGGTCGTACGCGGTCTTACCGAACTGTGCGCAACATTGATACGATCATGTGAGATTTTACAGAAGTCGATTCGGAGGTGTGTGCACCCCGGAATCAACGCGTATCCGCCGACGATACCCCGTATCCGTCCTTCCTGGAACATGCTGTAACTTTGTGTACATACGTCGGATCGAGACGAAACTTGCGCCATCGGACTCGTAGGAATAAGCTGGTCCTGTGACCCAAGTTTGGTCCGATTCCGAGAACGTTGACAAAATCATGTATCGTGGGCCCCACAGGCACCACTTGACGGGTGATTTTGAGATCGGCTCATCGGAATCCAATTCTGGAAGTTCCGTTGGGTTCGTATCATCGTGCCTGACTTGTAGACACTGAGTTTGCGGAATTTGGAGACCTTTGACCCTGACACGCTTTTCGGTGCAAAGTGGCCCACATGTGGACCCCGCTTTAATCCGAAAATGACCTTTTTGCCCCTGTATCCAAATTGGACATAAGGACAGGCAATTCTAGCTATTTGACATCTTCTGAGACTAGTGGTGATGTTTATTACAGCTTTTGGAGTAGTACCTACCGGATCCACCGATACAGGGACAGTTGTTGGTATTCGGACATCAGGCAAGTGTCCCTTGCCAAACTCTACAGTATTGTTATATATTTCCTTGCTTTATTATAGTGCTGTGCATGCTCAACCTAGGACCGTGTGACGTACTTACCGTCCGATTATCAGTCGGGTGTCGACACTGTACGCAATATTGGGTATTGTCATCTAGAGATGGACATTCGTGACACTTTATTTTCGTACTTGTCTTATCAAGTACCCTATGACCCAGGACACTTGACACTATTCATGAGACAGGATTTTCCCGAGATATTCGTGGTAATTCTGTATAGGATACAGGACATTGACATTATATTCTTAGATACGTTATGACTTGTTGCATTAGCTATGATCGCGCTTGACATGGGCATGAGATGTTATGGTCTTGACATGCGTGGTTACATTGGGTGGGAAGAGACACACAGGCTACAGGCTGTATCTATCTATATCTTCTATTATTGAGAGGTCGTAGACTCTCGTAGCAGAGCTAGACCCACTACCGGTTATTACCGCTACCGGCTCCCCGACACAGAGCTTGTAGTGGCTCAGCCTGAGACTAGTGATGCTCTCACTTGCATTTACACTTAGATGGTTACATAATTACCCTATTGCTTTATTTAGTTATTTATTTGCTGCACTGGTTATTTACTCATTTTGGCATGAGCTTTCTTGTACCTTGCTATGTCCCCTGAGGACCTGGATCCGGATTATGTCCCCAGGATTTGAGGACGAGATCTATCCCGAGGTATACGGGACCGGAGCAGGAGCTGATCCAGGAGCGGTACCGCCATCCGAGGATGAGGTGTTAGCTGAGGACTTCTCCTGAGCATCCTTGTTCATGCTCAGTACTTATTTATTTATTTCAGTCTTTTATTCTGGTCTGTTGAACCAATGTACTAGATATTTATCGGGTTGTTCCCCGAAGTACTTTGTGAGACTAGATGATTATTTACATTCCTTATTTATTCTGTGGATCATATTTTATATCTTGTGTGGATGAGATTAGTTGTACCATGTTGTCGTAGACTTGTTATATTACAGCTTAAGTATGCCCTGATGGATCCATTAAATTGGGTATGTCCATCGGTGCGTACTGCTGGCCATTATCACGCGTCCGGTCCCACGGTATTTTGGGACTGGGGTGTGACATGGTTTTTGTGGTGGCCCATGCAGGTCTACGACTAAATTGTTCAGTTTTAACTTAGGGACTGAACCAGCCTGCCCTAAGGATAGGATAAGTTCTAGGTTCTCATCCATCATTTAATCCATCGTTGAACTCTATATCGACTTGAAATTTTTACTTGAACTGCATCCTGTATTGATTCCTCTGTGCGTTCTTACAGTTTATATTTTGATTGCAGAGCAATGGATTCCGGGAACAGAGATGATATTCCTTTGGATACGCCACACGACGCTGTGGTTAATTATGGAGACGGAGTGACACCAGGGGATGGTGGACAAGCATCGCAGAGTGATCACACCGGTCAGCCTAATCCAAGGTTTCGGAGAGATGACATCCCACCTCCACCACAATTCACTCCCCAGATGCCAGTATTTCCGTCCGAACAAGCCATGGACGGGCAACAGATGTTCCAGATGATGTATGCCATGATGCAAGCACAGCAACAAATTCAGCAAGAGGCCCATCGGCAGGAGGCCGAGTATCTGAGGACCAGCCTGGTATCCGCATTGGAGCAGGCAAATCCCCCAACAAGGAGAACAGCAATGGGATCTATCACTGATTTTCGTCATCTCAAGCCTCGCACATTTTCTGGTAAAGAAGGGCCAACGGAAGTTCATGAGTGGCTCACAAACATTCAGCATCAGCTGGAAGCCGCTGAACTTCCAAGAGAGAAGTGGATGACTGCCGTCAGAATGCAGTTAACTGATAATGCGCATCACTGGTGGTTAGCAGAAGAGAGAAGGCTTGGACAGGACCGAGTCACATGGGAAGAGTTCTCCAGACTCTTCCAAGAGATGTACATTCCAGCCGTTGCACGGTCAGAGCTCAGAGACAGGTTCAACCGCCTTATCCAAGGCAACATGTCAGTGGAGGAGTACAGTGCGGAATTTATTCGCCTGAGCCGCTTTGCCCCGACATTGATTTCGACGGAAGAAGAAAAAGCAGAGAAGTTCTTTGACGGCTTAAAGTTCGAGCTTCAGAGATTGATTGGATCGGTATCACCTACATCTTATACCGATGTCCTTGCAGCAGCCCGACGCTTGGAGCGCGTCACTAGAAGGGAGTCTAATCTGAAGAGGCCTATCACATCAGAACCATCCAGGCCAGCATATGGGGATTCAGCAAAGCGAACCCAGAGGGGTATGCCAGATAGAGCAGCACATAGGGACAGACCTCTTCCTACTTGTCACCACTGCGGCAAGGTAGGACACATTGAGAAGGAATGCAGGCGTAAGTTGGGACTATATTTGAGCTGCGAATCCAGCCAGCACTTTTCTAGGGACTGTTCTGAACGCAGAGAAGGAGCACCAAGACTAGCTTTACCTGCACCACGACCAACTTATCCAGCAGCAGGAGCCCAGCAGACAGGAGTTGGTGGGGTCAGACCACCAGCCCCAGGAGGGAACCAGTAGAGACCACCCCTGGCACCACAGGCAGCTTTATTCCAGCAGGCTCAGCAGCAGCGAGGCCCAGCACAGGGGCGAGGACAGGCATTCACTTTAGCGGTTGAGGAGGAGGCTACAGCAGGCGAGGTCATCGCAGGTACTATTCTAGTAGCTTCATTACCAGCTGTAGCATTATTTGATTCTGGAGCATCGTATTCATTTATAGCAGCTAGCTTTGTAGCTGCCCATAGAGTAGCTACCGCACCCCTTCCGAAGATGAAGAGGATTCTTACGGGGGGTAGAATTATTCCGGTTAGTGATGTCTGTAGATCATGTTCTGTAGTAGTTTGTGGTCGAGAAATGCGAGCTCAATTTTTGATATTTTCTATGCCGGATTATGATGTCATACTTGGTATGGATTGGTTAAGTCAGTACCATGCGACTCTTGATTGCCGACTTGGGCGGGTTATATTTAGACCGCCAGGACACCCAGAATTTGAGTTTCTTCGAGGAGCAGTAGAGCAAGGAGTTCAGCCTACTCTAAGAGTACTATCTGTAGAAGGGGAGACAGGTTACCCAAGAGTCATCTCAGAATTTATGGATGTATTTCCTGATGATCTTCCAGGTTTACCGCCTGATCGGGAAATAGAATTCACAATAGACTTAACTCCAGGAGCAGAGCCTATCACTTCATCAGTATATCGGCTAGCACCTAAGGAGTTAGTGGAATTGAAGGAACAGGTTAATGATCTTTTGGAGAAGGGTTTCATTCGGCCCAGTGTTTCACCTTGGGGAGCACCCATATTATTCGTGCCGAAGAAGGATGGAACGGTACGGTTGTGCATTGATTACAGGGCACTAAATGTTGTAACCATCAAGAACAGGTATCCCTTACCACGCATTGATGATCTATTCGATCAGTTGAGTGGTGCAAGGGTATTTTCGAAGATTGACCTTAGATCCGGCTATCATCAGATCAAGGTGAGGAAGGAAGACATCCCGAAGACAGCTTTCAGGACCAAGTATGGACATTATGAGTTCTTGGTGATGCCATTTGGTTTAACCAACGGGCCAGCAGTGTTTATGAGCCTAATGAACAGAGTCTTTCATCAGTTCTTGGATAAATTTTTAGTGGTGTTCATTGACGACATTCTCATATATTCCAAGAACCATGAAGAGCACGAGGAGCATCTCAGAATAGTGTTAGAGACCTTGAGGCAGGAAAAGTTATAAGCCAAGCTCAGTAAGTGTGAGTTCTGTATGGCCAAAGTGCCTTTCTTGGGACACATCATCTCAAGAGAAAGACTTTAAGTGGATCCAGAGAAAGTTGCGGCAATAGAGACTTGGCCTACACCTACATCAGTTGCAGAAGTGAAAAGTTTTCTCGGACTTGCGGGATATTACCGAAAGTTTGTAGAAAATTTCTCGAGGATTGCAGAACCGATGACGAAGCTGACATGCAAGGACCAGGAGTTTATATGGACAGAGGACTGCCAGAAGGCCTTCGAAGAACTGAAGAGAAGATTAACAACAGCACCGGTCTTGACTCTTCCTTCAGGGTCAGGAGGTTTTGTTGTTTACAGTGATGCATCAGGCAGTGGACTAGGATGTGTTCTGATGCAACATGGCAAAGTCATTGCTTATGCGTCAAGACAGTTGAAGGTCCACGAGAAGAACTACCCGACACATGATCTGGAGCTAGCAGCATTTATATTTGCATTGAAGATATGGAGGCACTATCTTTATGGAGAGAGGGTAGAAATCTTTACTGATCACAAGAGCCTAAAGTATGTGTATACTCAGAAGGAGCTTAACATGAGGCAGAGACGCTGGCTTGAATTGATGGTAGATTTTGACATAGATCTGCAGTATCATCCGGGAAAGACGAATGTTGTTGCAGACGCACTCAGCAGGAAGCCTATGGCTTATTTCTTGATGATACAGCCAGAGTTATTGAGAGATCTACATGAGCTTCAGATAGAGGTTATTTTACCAGGACAGGAAGGCTTGATGGCTAACCTTGAGATTCAGTCATCACTCGTGGAGAAGATTAAGGAAGCATTGCCCACCGATGCTAGATTCCGAAGACTCAAAGAAAGGACAGAAGCCGGCATACAAACAGGACTTCGCATTCACGAAGACGAGACATTGAGGTTTAGAAATTGCCTGTATGTTCAAAATGGAGAATTGAGACAGGAGTTAATGACTGAAGCACATAGCTCTATGTACTCTGTTCACCCAGGAGGAACCAAGATGTATCGAGACTTGAGACAGTACTACTGGTGGCATGGAATGAAAAGAGAGATCGCAAGATTTGTGGCCAAATGCTTAGTCTGCCAGCAAGTAAAGGCCGAACATCAGAGAACTGCAGGTATGTTACAGCCGCTTCCTATACCAGAATGGAAGTGGGAGCACATCACGATGGATTTTGTCACAGGATTTCCGAGGAGCCCCAGCGGAAGAGATGCAGTATGGGTTATTGTGGATAGACTCCCTAAATCGGCACACTTCTTGCCATTTAGAGTTGGGCAGTCCACAGAGGTACTAGCCGACATGTATATGCGACAAATTGTCAAATTATATGGAGTGCCTGTTAGTATTGTATCGGATCGAGATTCGAGATTTATATCACATTTTTGGAGAAGCATGCAAGAGAGTCTGGGCACCAGACTCAAGTTCAGCACGGCGTACCACCCGCAGACAGATGGCCAATCGGAGCGCACCATTCAGATATTGGAGGACATGTTGCGATCATGTATGCTAGACTTTGGAGGTTCTTGGGAAGATCATTTGCACTTAGTGGAGTTCTTCTACAATAACAGTTATCAGGCCAGCATTCAGATGGCACCATTTGAAGCTTTATATGAAAGGAAGTGCAGGTCACCTATATGCTGGAGTGACGTCGGTGAACGTCAGATACTGGGACCAGAATTGGTCACACAAACAGTGGAGAAGGTAAAGCAGATTCAGAATCATCTACGAGCAGCTCAGGACCGACAGAAGCATTGGGCAGATACGCACAGACGTCCCCTAGAGTTCAAAAAAGGAGATCACGTATTCTTGAGGATTTCGCCCACTCGTGGTACTATCAGATTCGGGAGCAGAGGCAAGCTGAGCCCAAGGTATATTGGGCCATTTGACATCCTCGGGCGTGTTGGTGAGGTGGCTTATCGGCTTGCATTACCTCCATTTTTAGAGGGAGTGCATGACGTATTCCACGTCTCACAGCTGCGAAGGTACGTGACCGACCCAAGTCACGTAGTCGATCATTCAGAGATCGCCGTAGGACCGAGCTTGAGATATAAAGAACAACCAGTTGGCGTCCTCGACGTCAGTGAGAAGACATTACGGGGACAAACGATCAGACTGGTTCGTGTAGCATGGAAACATCATTCACCAGGCGAATCGACTTGGGAACGAGAAGATAGTATGCGCCAGCGATACCCCCACTTGTTCGAGGAGGCAGTTGTAAACTAGGCCACCTTGTATTTCCATAACTCTTTCTTGAGTAGCTTGATCTTTGATTGCGAGGACGCAATCCTTTTAAGGATGGAAGATTGTAAACACCCTAAATTTTGAGAATAATTTTAAAATAAGTTATTTCGTTTTTGGAATTTTCTGGAAATTAAAACCAAGATGAGTGTGATTTAAAGAATTTTTAAGTGTGGCCAAAGGATGTTAAAATATTCTGGAAGTAAAAGTTTATTGTGTATAATGGAGAACCGGACGCATGGCATTTTTCGGTAAATTTATTGGACACCGGAGCAACGAATCGAGGACCAAAAGCTATAGAATTGTGAACCGAACCCAAACGAAGCCCGAACCAAACCAACCCGAAACCCGCAGGGGAAACCCTAGCTGCCGGAGTTCCTGTAGCAGCTATAAAGGGGCTGTCTCGACATCCGTGTTGCCCTCTTCTCTAACTACCAGCCGCCACCAAAACCCTAGTTTCATCCTCCGCCGCCGACTTCATCCATCCCCCGTCGGACGAGCAACCCCGACCCCGCTGTGCTTTCCTTCCGAGGACGAGCAGCCTCGACCCGAGCGTCGCCGTACCCCTGCTCTGCTCGGTGTGACGCCGCCCCTCTGTCCACCTCCGCCGACTTTCCGTTCAGCTCTCCTTCATCCTCCCCGACGTCACCGCCCGAGACCCACCGGCGCCGTCCCCTCCGTTCAGGCCGACGACCAGCACCCTCCCCTCTCGAGCGCCGCCGACCAATCCTGCTGTGCTCGACGCCTCCCCTTGTCGACCCGACCCCGACGCCTCCCAAGCGTCGCTCCGCTGACCGGAGACAGAACCTGGGACTAGACTCCGAGATCCAGCGGACACGAGTGAGGACGAATCGGACGCCAGCAGCGTGCGAGGACACGACCAGGTCACAGATTGGCTTTCGGACACGTGAATTTCAGAACTCACGTGGCCCTGTTCAGGTACCGATTTCTCCCAACGCGTATCTCCGTTTTCAATTCCGTCAGTTGCTGTGCATAGACTGTGTAACCCTCTCGGTGCCCGTGCAACTTGTTCGGTGCATCGCGTCCTGTGGTGATCGTACACCGCGATCCAAAAACAGGAAAAACAACGCCATGTTTCACCCCGGAACTGAGTACGCCCTGCCAATCGGGATGACTTGGTCGTACGCGGTCTTTACCGAACTGTGCGCAATGTTGATACGGTCGTGTAAGATTTCGCAGAAGTCGATTCGGAGGTGTGTGCACCCCGGAATCAACGCGTATCCGCCGACGACACCCGATATCCGTCCTTCCTGGAACACGCTGTAACTTTGTGTACACACGTCGGATCGAGACAAAACTTGCACCATCGGACTCGTAGCAATAAGTTGGTCCTGTGACCCAAGTTTGGTCCGATTCCGAGAACGTTGACAAAATCACGTATCGTGGGCCCCACAGGCTCCACTTGACGAGTGATTTTGAGATCGGCTCATCGGAATCCAATTCTGGAAGTTCCGTTGGGTTCGTTTCATCGTTCCTGACTTGTAGCACTGAGTTTGCGGAATTTGGAGACCTTTGACCCTGACGCACTTTTCGGTGCAAAGTGGCCCACATTTGGACCCCGTTTTAATCCGAAAATAACCTTTTTGCCCCTGTGTCCAAATTGGACATAAGGACAGGCAATTCTAGCTATTTGACATCTTCTGAGACTAGTGGTGATGTTTATTACAGCTTTTGGAGTAGTACCTACCGTATCCACCGATACAGGGACAGTTGTTGGTATTCGGACATCAGGCAAGTGTACCTTGCCAAACTCTACAGTATTGTTATATATTTTCTTGCTTTATTATAGTGCTGTGCATGCTCAACCTAGGACCGTGTGACGTACTTAGCGTCCGATTATCAGTCGGGTGTCGACACTGTACGCAATGTTGGGTATTGTCATCTAGAGATGGACATTCGTGACACTTTATTTTCGTACTTGTCTTATCAAGTACCCTATGACCCAGGACACTTGACACTATTCATGAGACAGGATTTTCCCGAGATATTCATGGTAATTCTGTATAGGATACAGGACATTGATATTATATTCTTAGATACGTTATGACTTGTTGCATTAGCTATGATCGTGCTTGACATGGGCATGAGACGTTATGGTCTTGACATGCGTGGTTACATTGGGTGGGGAGAGACACACAGGCTACAGGCTGTATCTATCTATATCTTCTATTATTGAGAGGTCGTAGACTCTCGTAGCAGAGCTAGACCCACTACATGTTATTACCGCTACCGGCTCCCCGACACAGAGCTTGTAGTGGCTCAGCCTGAGACTAGTGATGCTCTCACTTGCATTTACACTTAGATGGTTACATAATTACCCTATTGCTTCATTTAGTTATTTATTTGCTGCACTGGTTATTTACTCATTTTGGCATGAGCTTTCTTGTACCTTGCTATGTCCCCTGAGGACCTGGATCCGGATTATGTCCCCAGGATTTGAGGACGAGATCTATCCCGAGGTATACGGGACAGGAGCAGGAGCTGATCCAGGAGCGGTACCGCCATCCGAGGACGAGGTGTTAGCTGAGGACTTCTCCTGAGCATCCCTTTTCATGCTCAGTACTTATTTATTTATTTCAGTCTTTTATTCTGGTCTGTTGAACTAATGTACTAGATATTTATCGGGTTGTTCCCCGAAGTACTTTGTGAGACTAGATGATGATTTACATTCCTTATTTATTCTGTGGATCATATTTTATATCTTGTGTGGATGAGATTAGTTGTACCATGTTGTCGTAGACTTGTTATATTACAGCTTAAGTATGCCCTGATGGATCCATTAAATTGGGTATGTCCATCGGTGCGTACTGCTGGCCATTATCACGCGTCCGGTCCCACGGTATTTTGGGACTGGGGCGTGACACCTTGATAATCCTTATTTAAATTCTTTAAACGCCTTGATTTCCATGCTTCTATTCTATTACCTTCCCTTGGACTCTTTATTATTGTTTTTTGTCCTTCCATATTTCGGAAAGACGAAACCTCGTGCTTAGTATAAGTTTGATATATAGAGAGTACTAGATATACCCCATAGGCCAATCATATTACGAGATGACTATCTTTTATAACTGATTAAGGGTATATCATATATGATATATTTGGTGTTAAATTTTTAAGGATTGAGTAACATGATTAAGTAAATTTGAGGAATAAGTTTTCTTAAATGTAAGAGCATTATGTGATAGATGGATAAATTCTAAGTTGGGTAGAAGTGTATTGTCAACTTGAGAGAAATTTTTTTTAGATTGTGATCGAGTAAAATTAGATTGGGAGATTCAAGTTATTTCAATTTTGAGAAATTTTAAAAGAAGGATTAAGATTTAATGAATTCTTAAAACCTTGATATGGCAAACCAAATAATTATAATTTGAGCAGGATTTAAATTTTGAGTATTGAAGGTTGAATCATCGATTTAAATCTTGAGGAAAATAAATAGAACTCTAAATATGAACAAGGTCGGATTGAATTTCAAATTTGATGATTGAATTAAAAGAAATTTTTATTGTTGGATTAACTATTTAAAATATTGAGGATGTAAATTGAAAGAAAAATTTGAAGAGTACAGAATTCACAAGTTGAAAATAGAAGTAATATTTGATTAGAATTATTTTCTAAAGGAGATTATGATAGTTGGAGATCATGATATAAAAATTGATGTGGGTTAATTAAATATTGAAGATTTTATATGGATTAAATTTAAATTTCGATGTTAATGATTTGAAAAAGTGAGAAGAAATTACAACAAGTTGAATTTTAAATTGAATAGTGATTATTAATTTTGAAGTAATTACGATAGATTTGATTAGAAAATTAATTATCGCAAAGAGATTGTGATTGACTTGTCTTATGTACGTGAAGGAATAATAGACTATGCCTTATTTTAATTTTGAGGACAAAATTATTTTAAGTTGGGTAGATTGTAAACCCCCTCACCCAAAATTAGGCCTACTTGACTTAGATGGAGAAATTAGGGCTAATTAGAATCCAATTAGAAAGAGAACACGGTATTTTATTTAATTATACAATGTTTATATCACATAGTGCACCTTACCGTTGCTTCGATAATTGGAGCATCACATTAGCCCCTGCCTTCCTACAAACTTCACACCCTTGTCCTAGACATGCCCGCCTTTCATTCTGACCTTTGTGTGACTTATAATTATGCTCTCTTGTGCTATATTTTAGTCGCATAATATTTTTTGCGGACGTTTATATTTAATTCTAAATAATTTTAACTTTGTATCCTTGTGTGTTCCAATCAAAATTGGAGACACAATCTTGACCCATTTCGTACAGCCTAATTTATGATAGTATTCTACCCTAAGCCCCCAATGTCCATGAATCTTGTGTCCCACCAAATTTTATCCCCATGTACTCCTAATTATTCAAGAACCCCTTGCGCATTAAATTTAATTAATTTAAATCTAATTTCCATCTTTGTGCAATTTTCTAATTGTAGGGCACTTTTATGCAAAAGTGCATTGAGGTGTCCACACCATTGGACAATGCATGAAGAAATCCAACATTCTCCTTCATAGGAATTTTTTTATAATTTTTGGAATGTGCAACGCGCAAACATCGTTCCCTTATTTTAAACCTAGCCCTTGTATTTAAATAATATAATTTATAGCCCATCAAATATCTCCATGTGAGCCCAAGGCCCAACCCCAAGAGAATGTTGACCAAGCCCAAATTTTTAGGTCAAACACCTAAAAATCCTACATGTATAAATACCTCATTTTCCTTTTTTTTACCAAAACCTAAATCAAACCTATATGCAGCCGACTCCCCCATCCCCTTTCTGTTCACCACCCATCCCCTTCACTACCGTGAGCCGCCGTCCTCGCCGGAGCTCCGCCTGGCCTGGCCGACCACCTCGCCTCTACCTTCATCTTCCTCCTCCATCTCCTTCACGCCGCTGCACCACACAACAGCCCCCCCGACACCATCACCACCCTCGTCCCGATGATTTTTTCCGTCGGCCTCCGACCGCCTGAATGACCCATCAGCCTCTGGACCACCTGCACGTCGACCGAAGATCGTCGCTACTCTCGCCACCCCCGCCTTTATATGACGTTGCACCCTCGCTGCCAACCCGCTGACCTCCGGAGACGACCCACTCGACCGGAACCGACCCTGAGCATCTGCACTCGCTATCCCCGACTTCGTAACCACCATCCTTTCCGCACCTTCAAACAGCAACAGCCTCAAACCGACCATCTCCTCCACCTCCACCTTCGGTGAATCCCCACGACGAGCCACCACTGTTCCCTGTCTTCTCCTCCTCCTCGCCTAAGACCTCGACCACCTGCAGCTCGGCCACCACTCCCTTCCCTGAAACCGAGCCTCCTTCTCCCTATTCGACCACCTCCCCTGGCCGGACCTCCCCTCCCCCTGGCCGGACTCCGGCAGCCTCCTTAACCGAAGTCATCATCAACATCATTAGCATCTTCATCATCACTCCATCATCGTTGTCATCGGCATTGTCGTCATCACCCTCGTTGTCCTCATCACCATCGTCGTCAACCACTTGGTCGTCAGCATCATCTCCGTTCACGTACCCTGAGGTACGAATGTGTTCCCCTCCTTTCATATTTTCAGGTGTTTGTATGTGTACATATTTAGGTATCCTATTAGTATAAGTTAATATTAATATTGGTATACATATATACATATATATATATAGTAAACTTCTCAATTAGTATATATACACATGTATATGTATTATATATGTATCCCTAGTATATGTTAATATATATATAGTATAAATCCTATTAGTGTATATACAATATATATATTGCATAAGTATTTAATTAGTATATATACATATATATATATGGTATATGTATTTATTTGGTGTATATATGTATTATAAGTATTAATGATATATGCTAGATAATAATAATGTATATTTATATATTTATTAGGTGACCTGAGTGTAACCACGGATATTTCGTAGTTACGTTGACCTGTAACCATGTAATATTGTTAGCAGACTGCCATTATGTACACTGACGTAATGGCGAGCCCCGTATTATTTTGACTGTCTGTCTTGCACAGTAATTTCAGACGCGACATCCGAGCGATTAGACGCACACTTGACCCTAGTTGACCGGTGACATACCTAGCTATGCCCTGAGTTCAAGGTATTTATGATTGTGTATGTGCTAGTGTAATGACTGATGTTGTGTTGTATTATATTATATGTATATAGGATATATTGGATTATTCTGTGCACTTCAGGAGCAAGTTATTGATACTTCGCAACTTTCTTGCCAGGTAAGTATACCTTGCCTTGTTGTACTATTTAAATTCAGTTATTCTTAGTTACATGTTTTATTACTTTAATATTATATAACTGTGCGCGTCCGAGGGAGACTCGCTGCAGTCAACGAATGTGTTGAAGTTAGGACATGTGTCTGACCTAGTGTCTAGTAGACCCACCTAAAGTTATGGAGTTATTGGTATGACTCTCCAGGCCTTGACAGGTATCATTGCACATCACAGAGTAAATTCATGTAGGGACGCGTGCCTTATACTCGACTGGCCATCGGTGTGAGCAACACGTGTGACGGTATTTAGCTTAGTTATTTATTTCTATAGAGACTTGCATTATAGTACGAGATGTCCACGTCGTGTTCGCGACTTGTATATCTACATTGGACGGGGAGGAAAACTAGTAGGTGTATGGGACACCCCATTTCCTTTATTCAGATTATATGTTCGATGGAACGATATACTATGCAGATTCCCCATTCTTCGGAGTGGTATGGACGTTATACTATACAGATTTCCCGTTCTTCGAAGCGGTATGGACGTTATACTATACAGATTCCCCGTTCTTCAGAGCGGTATGGACGTTATTATATTACATAGCGCCCTTGTATGGGGGCATATGTGGCATATACTAGCCAGTTATGACGATTGGTGAATTATTTCAGCATATGTCTAGCCTACACTTCCTATACCTACTAAGTTGTCCTCAAATTGCATTCACTTAGATGGTTAGCACACCCCCTTTTATTTATTCAGTATTTACTTTATGGTATGCTTCTATGTATCTTGTTATGTTCCTTTAAGGACCTGGTCCCTTTCCAGGTGTAGATGTTCATGAGTATTCACAGGAGCGCAGATCCGGACTTGCTACGTATATTCCGAGAAGGTCTTCTCTTCGAGACCCGTGATTGTTAGTTGAAATTCTTATATTATGTTTGTTGTGTTGCACTTATATATTCGAGTTGGTAGTGGATTTGTTTCCATTCAACTATCATATTTGATTTAGATACTTTATATTTAGATACTTTATATTGAGATCTAGTTTCATAGATATTGGTTATTTATTTATATTTGATTTTCTGTAGATGAGATTTAGACTAAACCTTGTGACTTGTGATAGATTTATACCACTTGTGGATTTGATATTCATATTACAGCGTACCCATGTGGTTTGGTTTCCATATGGTGGAGTTGCCATATCCATGCGGCTGGCATGCTTACATGTCCTAGTCCTACGTATTTGGGGACTGGGGCATGACAATTCAAGAGGGAGAACTCGAACCTGTGTACGCGGGACGAGGCATTCGTGTCGAGGTCATCGCGAAGGGGGTGGCAGCGGGGTGCTGCTCGAGTTCACGGCGGTAAGCGGTCTCCGGTCGTGCAGGCGGGTCGTCGACGAGGTGAGTCGGGGAGATGGCCGGTCGGTGCTGTCGTTCAGCGGGTCTGTATCGAGGTGAGTCTCCGGTGTTTAGGTGGATAGCAGCCTCTGATCGACGAGGAGGAGAAAGGAGAGACGGGGTCGACGGTCGTGATCCGGTCGGTTTCGGTCGAGCGAAGGATGGCGAGGTGGCAGACGGGAAGGGTGTCGATCAGGTGCTCCGGCGGGTCAGCGGGGTGCAGCATCTTGTGAAAGTGACGAGGACGGACGGGTAGGGGATGAATAAACTCCGACGAGGTTCAGTCGGGACTCCGACAGGTGAAGGATGGGGGGATGATGGGTGAACTGGGAAGGATGGTTGGGGTCGGCTGTGTATAGTTTATAGGAAAAAGAAAAGGAAAAGTAAAGAAGAATATTTATATATGAGTATAATGTATAGGGTTGACCTAGAATTAGGGCTTGGTCAACACTCCTTGGAAAAAGGGCTTGACATGGAGATATTTCAAGGGCTAGGATTCAAATGGATTCAAAAATGAATGGCTAGGATTGCATTTAGTTCAAAGTTTGGAGGACCATGGTTTAAGGAGGTTGATGTTGAGTTACACACTCCCAAAAATTATGGAAAAATTCACATGAAGGAGAAATGGGTTTCTTCACGTGTTATGTCCAACGGGGTGGACACCTCAATGCACTTTTGCATAAAAGTGCCCAACAATTAGAAAATTACACAAAGTTAGGTTTATGGTTTAATTTAATTAAAATTAATACAATTGGTGTTCTAAATTAATTAGAAGTACATGGGACTAAAATTAAGTGGGACACAAGTGTCATGGATGTAGAAGACTTAGAATTGAATATTACCCTAATTTGGGTTGTACAAAATGGATCGAGATTGTGTCTCCAATTTCGATTGGAATGCACAAGGATACAAAGATAAATTTATATCGAATTAAATATAGTCGTTTGCGATGAATGTTGTATGACTAAACTGAAGCACATCATGGCATAGTTATGAGTCACACGAGGTTCACAATAAAAGTCTGGCATGTCTAGGATAAGGGTATGAAATATGTTGGAAGGCAGTGGCTAGTGTAGCGCTCTAATTATCGAAGCAACAGTAAAGTACAACAATCAAATAAAATCACAGCAATTTAAATATAAATAAATGTCATGCATTCATTAACACATTAAATTATAAAAATACGAAAATACCCCTATTCTGAAATATGGTAGTGATAAGTCTACCCTCCTTAAAAGAATTTCGTCCTTGAAATTAAAAATAAACTAGCACAAGAACAAACAATCAAACAAGAAATTATACCTCAAGTCTCGAAGAGATACGGATACTGCTCGCGTATTTCGTCCTCTCTTTCCCAGGTTGACTCGCCTGGAGAGTGATGTCTCCATGCAACACGAACCAAAGGAATAGTCTGGTTCCGCAATACCTTCTCTCTACGATCCAAGATCTTAATAGGTTGTTCAGGATAGCTAAGCGTCGATCCAACCTCGATCTCCGAGTGATCTAGTGCGTGACTAGGATCTGCCACGTACCGTCTCAGCTGCGACACGTGAAATACGTCATGCACTCCATGTAGAGCAGGCAGCAAGTCCAGTCTATAGGCCACTGCACCGACCCTGGCAAGAATACCGAAAGGTCTGATGTATCGTGGACTAAGCTTTCCATCTCTACCAAAACGAATCGTGTCCCTTGTCGGAGAAATCTGTAGGAATACCAAATTGCCAACCTAGAACAACAGTCTTAACACGCAATCTAAAACAAAATAATCACAAACCAATAAATAACAAAACCTATACCTGAAACTCTAGGGGTCTACGGTGGCTATCGGTCCAATGCCGCTGTTTGTCCTACGCCACTCGCAGTCTGTCTCTGATGAGTTTCACCTTTTCTGCTGCATCCACGACCATTTCTGGTCCTAACAAATCTCTCTCTCCAATATTATCCCAAGATAAAGGTGTACGACACCTTCGTTCATATAAAGTCTCGAATGGTGACATCTCAATGCTGGCCTGATAGCTGTTGTTCTAAGCAAACTCTACTAGGTGTAGATGATCCTCCCAAGAACCTCCGAGATCCAAAACGCAAGTGCGTAGCATGTCTTCAAGAGTCTGAATAGTCCTTTCAGACTGCCCGTCTGTTTGGGGGTGATATGCGGTACTGAACTTGAGTTGAGTGCCCAAGCTATCCTGCAGACTCCTCCAGAAGTGGAAAGTGAAACGACTATCCCGATCTGAGACAATACACACAGGAACTCCATATAATCTGACTACATCTCTGCTAGCTTCTCTGTCGATGTACCCACTTTGAAAGGTAAGAAGTGGACTTATTTGGTCAACCTATCCACGATGACCCAAATCGCATCCTTTCCTCCTGGAGAACGTGGAAGCCTTGAAACGAAGTCCATAGTCACGTGCTCCCACTTCCATTCTGGAATGGGTAAAGGTTGAAGCAATCCACCTGGCTTCTGTCGATTTGCCTTTACCTGCTGGCACACTAAACATCGGGATACAAACCATGCTACCTCGCGCTTTATACCATACCACCATACGTGCTCTCTCAAATCTCGATACATCTTGTTGGCACCGGGATGCATCGAATACTTAGAGCGATGTGCCTCTTGCAAAACCTCTTCACGCAGATCTCCACTCGGCACACACAACCTCGTGCCATGCCGTAAAGATCCATTATCCACAATAATGAAGTCGTCTGTCAATCATGTCAGAACTTGTGCCCTGATACTCCTCAGAGTCTCATCATCATACTGTGCGGCTCTAATTCTGTCCATCAACTCTGATTGTATCTGCAATCCCCACATCTGAATCTCAACAGCTGGAACTAGTGCTTTAATTCCCAAGATCTCTAGATCAGCCAATAAGTGTCTATCTGTAGTCAAGTACATAGCCATCGGATACCTGCTCAAGGCATCGGCGACTAAGTTGGCCTTTCCTGGATGGTACTATAATAAGATGTTAAAGTCTTTCATCAACTCTAACCACCTTCTCTGCCTCATATTCAGCTTCTTCTGTGTAAATACGTACTTCAAGCTCTTATGGTCTGTGAAGATCTCCACACGCTCTCCATACAGATAGTGTTTCCATAGTTTTAGAGCGAAGATTACTGCAGCTAACTCCAAATAATGAGTGGGGTAGTTCTTCTCATGAAAGCATAATTGTCTAGAAGCATAGGCAATTATTTTTCCGTGCTGCTGAAGAACGCATCCCAAACCTTTTTCTGAAGCATCACTGCAGATAGTGAATCCACCTGTCCCTGATGGCAACGTCAAAACTGGAGCTGTCGTCAATCTCTTCTTCAGCTCATCAAACGCGGACTGGCATTCCTTTGTCCAGACAAAATCCACATCTTTCTTGGTCAGCCTAGTTATCGGCTCTGCAATATTGGAGAAGTCTTGTACAAATCTTCTGTAGTATCCTGCTAGTCCGAAAAAGCTCATGATTTCAGCTACCATACTGGGGGTAGCCCATGACTCCACTGCCTCTATCTTCTTTGGGTTAACTAAAATTTTGTCACCCGTCACCATATGTCCAAGAAATTCAACCTTATCAAGGAAGAACTCACACTTTGAAAGCTTCCCGTATAACTTTTCCTTCCTGAGAGTCTCCAACACTATCCTCAAGTGCTCTTCATGCTCCTCTGGGTCTTCGAATACACAAGAATGTCGTTAATGAACACCACTATGAACTTCTTAAGGTACTGAAGGAATACCTTGTTCATCAAGTTCATGAATATTGCGGGTGCATTGGTTAAACCAAACGGCATTACTGTGAATTCAAACTGGCCATATCTGGTCCAAAAAGCTATTTTCGGTATGTCTTCACTCTTCACCTTCACCTGGTGATAGCCTGACCTCAAGTCTATCTTTGAAAATACCTTTGCCCTGCTCAATTGATCGAAAAGATTATCTATCCTTGGCAGCGGGTATTTGTTCTTGATAGTGAGGTTGTTCAGAGCTCTATAATCGATACGCATGCGTACCGTGCCGTCCTTCTCCAGTACGAATAATACCGGGGCTCCCCATGGCGATGAACTGGATCTAATGAAACCTTTGTCTTGTAGCTCCTCAACTTGCTTCTTCAGCTCTTCCAACTCGTTGTTGTTGACTCTATAGACATGTTACAAAATAGGTTCTGCTCCTGGTATCAAGTCTATAGAGAATTCAATATCTCTGTCTAGCGGCAAACCTGGCAACTCCTCTGAAAATATATCCAGGAACTCCGCTATCAGTGGATGTGGTAACTCCTCTTCTTTCTTCCTAGATCTGCAAAGAGTGCCTCTGCTCTGCTTTGTTGCTCCTCTGGCTACCTCAAACTCTGGTTCTCCTGGTGGTCAAAATATTACTCTACCTCCGTGATAATCTATAGAAGCATGGTGTTTACTCAACCAGTCCATTCCGAGAACAATATCGTATCCCGGAAGTGGCATAACGAGTAAACTCACGCTCAACTCTATGCCTCCCAATGATACTCTCCGATCCTTACAATGATCATGGACTAGGATAATGCCTCCTCCTGTCATGATCTTGCAAGTCCTATCTAATTATTTTATTTCTAATTGATGCTTAAGAGAATAAGATACAGATACGAAACTATGGGAAGCACCAGAATTAAATAATGCAAGTGCTGGAATAGAATCGAGAGAATCTGAACTTGAAATTACGTCTTCAGCTGGCTCGGTCCCCTCGCTCGTCGTGGCATAAGCTCGTCCCTGTGGTGCTCCTTTCTGCTGCTGCTGGTGCTGAGCAAACCTCTTCTGCTATGGTGGAAGTGAAGGTCCCCTCTGCTGGCCTCCTGGTACAGTAGGTACTCTGGCTGGTCCTCTTTGAGCGGCTGCTCCACCCTGACGAGCCTGAATAGATGGACAGTCCCTAAGCTGATGTGCTGATGATCCACAGGACAAGCAAGTACCCAATCTCTTCCTGGAGATGTCTCTAGTATGTCCCATCTTTCATCAATAGGCACACTGGGCAACGGGCTGATTCTGTCTCTGTGGCTACTACTGTTGGATGTATCATTGGACTGGTGCCTGGTGCTGCTGATGCTGCTGCTGGTACGGTCTCTATTGTTGTTGAAAGTGTGGGCGCTTGGCCGGTCCTGTGTTACCACATGTTCCTCCAGAAGTGCTGCGTCCTCTCTTGGGCCTGAGGTCCAAGTCATCTTCAGCAATCTGGGCATCCATCATAATACCCTCAAATGTAGCAATGCGATATCCCGAAGTACGAGACTTGATCTCTTTATTCAATCCCTTCCTGAATTTCTGTGCTCTATCTCCTAGGTCTCGAATCATTGATGGCGCAAATTGACTCAAACGGCAAAACTCGGCGGCCTATTCGTCAACTGACATGCTCCCTTGGACTAAGTCATGGAACTGACTTTCCAATGCTCCCAAAGCTACGTCAGGAAAGAAATTCTCCTTGAAGAGCTCCTTGAAGGCTTCCCAAGTAAGTCCTTCGACAGCGATTCCCGGCTCTGTACGATACCACATCAGCGCGATATCAAACATCTGACTGCCAGAGGCCTCGATCTGAAGAATCTCTAGAATCTTCACCAAACGCAAGTTCTTCTCTATATCCTCTAGCCAATCGTCAGCGTAGAGTATCCCCTCAGTGACTTTGAACTCTCGAGGCATCATCCTCTTAAAGTCCACTATAGTAACTGGCCTCTGGTGCTACTGGCCAAGATGTTGCGGTTGTCGTTCTACTCTTTCCACACCTGGAGACCCACCTGATGAGCATTCTCCATGCCCTCTCTCATCAGCTCTGTCTGTGCCTGGTGTGCCTCTGTTTGCACCCTTTGAGCCTCAGCTTGAATACGCTGAGCTTCTGTTGTTACTCTCTGGGCCTCTAACATGCCCTGGATAAGTGCGAACATCTGTGCCCCGTCAGTAGGCACACCTCCAAGAATCGGTGTCGGTGGTGGAAGGTTGTCCGGCACAGCTGGGGAAATCATCTAAACAGGTGGAAGAGGAATCCCATTAGCTGTAGATACTCCCGTACGAACAGAAGATGTCGGAGGAACTCCAAATGTCTGTTCGTCAGGTCGAGAGGTGGCAGACCTCTCTGAAGCTGCTGCTCCCATTCTCAAAGACCTAATCTTCGGTGGCATCCTAAAGACAGACTGAAAAGAATCAATTACGGTAATAGATACGATATCATCAAGGAAGGACAGTAAAATTCTAAAGAAAGTAATCACTCAGAATAGCATTGTAAGATCAGAATTCTTATTTGTGATTGAGCATACTCTCATCCTAAATCCTATTTCCTATATCCTATCGCAGGCTCGCAGTAGTTCAACTAAGTTGTCGCATTACCACGATATCGCATAACTTGCGAAACTAAACCTACGTGGGCCACCACTAAAAACGTGTCACGACCCGCACCCAAAAATTAGGCATGAGTCATGGGTATGTCCAGCCTACGCTGCAGCATCGACGGTAGAACGCTGTCTAGGTCACAATAAATACTAAACACAACTCACATCATGTCAATGATATCAACTCATAAGGAGTACAATATACATCTCACAATAGCTCATAATGCAAACTCAATCACAATAACTATAAGAGTATAAAGGCACGATAAAAGATAAGAAGAATGACATAGTTAAACACCATGTCTCAAATAAAGATAAACCGCAGTCTAGCTGTCTAACATAAAGTCTCCACAAGTCCCAACATAAACTCAGAATAAGTCTAAACATAAACTGAAATAACCTCAAATAAGTCTCAGTGCATAAGATAAATATTGTCTAGATAGCTGCAGGTAATGTCTCCTCTAAAAGAATAGTCTCCTCTAAGATCTCTGGTGTGTAGTCTGCATCTATACCTGGTCCATAATGTGTAGGACAGAAGTCCTCAAGATCCTCTGAAAAAATATCCAGTCAAGATTGGAGCGAAGTACAAGCACTAATAGCAGTTCCACATATATTGACAAAAACTATAACACAGTGTAAAGAAATACAAGATAGATATGAATACTGGCAATAAGAAATACTGGAATAAAGAAGTACTGAAGTAAAGGAATATTGGAGCATATGTCATCAATGTACATCTAGCAATGAATAAAAATACAAGTGCATGCTAGAATAATGAGCTAGAATATAAGTAAACGCTAGAACAATAACTAGAACATGTAGAGATGCTAGATCAATATACTAGGGATACGTGTCAAGAACATCTAACTAAGTGTGTAAATCATCAACATATCATGTGATCGGCTTGGGACTGATCAGGCTTGTTACATATGATTAGCTATGATTCATGTAAGGTCCGGCTAACCATCCGGATTGCTATGATGCGAGCAATAGTCAGGCTAATCACATGTAACAGGCTATGAGGCATGTAATGGTCAGGCTACACCGACGTGAGGTGTGGGTAAGCTATGATGCATATAGAGTTAGGTATGATCAAATAATCTACTAATATTTCTTCGTTTCTCCAGCTAGCACGATGGATCCCAATCACGACTCCTTGTGACAGGTCTCGATGATGCCAACTCATGTAAACAATAGTGTCAAAATCATGTATGCTATACAACTAGAATTATAGAGATAATCAACATAATGAAAATTGTCAAAGAATGTACTCGCCTGTGGTCCTTAGCTGGCAATACCAATGTCCTATTTTCGGGATCTCGTCTGAATTATCCAAAAGTCCTATAGACATTATTTAATAATAATACAAATCAGTCGATACATCAATACATACAATCAATAACACAATGAAATCAGAGACTACTCTAAGGGGTGACACTTGTCATCTACAGGGTCAAGTGTGCGTCTAGTTGCACGGTGTCACGTCTGTAATTGTTGTGCATAACAGACAGTCGATTAATAAGGGTCTTGCCAGTACGTCAGTGTACATATGGCAGTCTACTAATAAAATACATATACAATATATATATATATATATATATATATATATATATATATATATATATATATATATATATATATATATATATATATATATATATTGTACGTATATAATTACATGGTCACGGGTCAATGTAACTACGGGATATCCGTAATTACACTAGGTCACCTAGTACGTATATAATTATACATATAACATTAATACTTACAATATATATGTACACCAATTAAATACATATACAATATATATATATATATATGTGTGTGTATAAATACTAATTGAATTCATATACTATATATATATATATATATATATATATATATATATATATATATATATATATATATATATATATATATATATATATATATATATATATATATATACCAATTATATACATATTAAACATATAGCAAATACATATACTAATACATACACTAATACATACACTAATACATATACTAATACATATACCCTTATACCAAATATACAATACGCGTATAGTAAACCATAACTAAAAAAATATGTATGCATACTAACGAGAAATACGCGTATGCGTGTACGTGTACATGTACGCAAGAGGGAGAACTTGAACCTGTGTACACGGGACAAGGCGTTCGTGTCGACGTCTTCGCGAAGGGGGTGGCAGTGGGTTGCTACTCAGGTTCACGGCGGTTAGCGGTCTCCGGTCGTGCAGGCGGGTCGTCGACGGGGTGAGTCGGGGAGATGGCCGGTCGATGCTGTCGTTCAGCGGGTCTGTATCGAGGTGAGTCTCCGGTATTCAGGTGGACAGTAGCCTCTGATCGACGAGGAGGAGGAAGGAGAGGCGGGGTCGACGGTCGTGATCCGGTAGGTTTTGGTCGAGCGAAGAATGGCGAGGTGGCAGAAAGGAAGGGTGTCGATCAGGTGCTTCGGCGGGTCAGCGGGGTGCAGCGTCGTGTGGAGGCAAAGAGGAAGGACAGGAAGGGGATGAATGAACTCCGGCTAGGTTCATTCGGGACTCCGGCAGGTGAAGGATGAGGGGATGATGGGTGAACTGGGAAGGATGGTTGGGGTCGGCTGTGTATAGTTTATAGGAAAAAGAAAAGGAAAAGTAAAGAAAAATGTTTATATATGAATATAGTGCATTGGGTTGACCTATAATTAGGGCTTGGTCAACACTCCTTGGGAAAAGGGCTTGACATGGAGATATTTCAAGGGCTAGGATTCAAATAGATTCAAAAATGAATGGCTAGGATTGCATTTGGTTCAAAGTTTGGAGGGTCATGGTTTAAGGAGGTTGATGTTGAGTTACACACTCCTAAAAATTAAGGAAAAATTCACATAAAGGATAAATGGGTTCTTCACGTGTTGTATCCAACGGGGTGGATACCTTAATGCACTTTTGCATAAAAGTGCCCAATAATTGAAAATTTGCACAAAGTTAGGTTTATGGTTTAATTTAATTAAAATCAATACAATTGGTGTTCTAAATTAATTAGAAGTACATGTGACTAAAATTAAGTGGGACACAAGTGTCATAGATGTAGAAGACTTAGAATAGAATATTACCCTAATTTGGGTTGCACAAAATGGATCGAGATTGTGTCTCCAATTTCGATTGGAACGCACAAGAATACAAAGATGAATTTATATCGAATTAAATATAGTCGTTTATGACGAATATTGTGCGACTTAACTAAAGTACATCATGGCATAGTTATAAGTCAAACAAGGATCACAATAAAAGTCTGGCACGTCTAGGACAACGGTGTGAAATGAGTTGGAAGGCAGTGGCTAGTGTAGCGCTCTAATTATCGAAGCAACGGTAAAGTACAACAATCAAATAAAATCACAGCAATTTAAATATAAATAAATGTCATGCAATCATTAACACATTAAATTATAAAAAGATGAAAATACCTTTATTCTGAAATATGGTAGTGACAAAAAGAAGAAAGACCTGCTTAAAGAAAGGAAGAAGAAACTGAAATCAATGAAGAACATTCTCATCAAATGTTCTTAAATAAAGGAAGAAGATTCTTCTGTGAATGAATTCTTTCAGAACCTGGTAGGCGAACGAATGAGAGTCTCGAGTGCCGCTGGTCTCCTGCTGTACTTCTAGTTCAAGGTGAGTTCTCACTATGGTTATAGGTTATATACTGCTAAGTTCATGCTATATATAGTTGTTTTCTGTTTCTAGGTTCTTCCGCTTTTATGCAGTGGCAATTTCTCATTTTTCTTGTGATCAATTTTACGCAAGGTTTTTTTACTTTCTGTAAGGATCTACACGACCTCCTTTAAAATTTTCAATAATCTACCCTTTTTTTTCAGATTTTGAAATGCTTTAAAAAGATCATGGGATTCATCTTAGTCTCTCACGCGACCTTCTTTATGCTAGGAGTTTTATACAAGTTGCTACCTTCATATATCTTCTATTTAGATTTTTTTCCATCTGTCTTCTTGTTTGGCCGTGGCAGCATAAGGACCCTTGTATGTTGTCACGCCCCGATCTCCCGCAGGCAAATCGGCCGTTCCCGCTAGGCGGGAATCACCCTCGCCAGCGCTCCCGCGGAACGATCGCTTAACCCATCCGGGCGTGATGCCGCACGAGCATGATCCACGCCCGTGCAAGGCCATGGTTCATTGGCTGGCGGCAAGAGTTCTAAGCCACAGGGTCGCACAGATTGTCCGAGTGCAGCGGAGTTTAGGAACGCATAGCGATCGGTAACAGGTTCACTGAGTCGACAATATAGCGGAAGCATCGAAACAAGTAAAGTAATCTCTTTATTGATATGAAACATGTATTTCAGGCGGCGTATAGCCGAGATTACAAGTCGCTCAAGCCACTCTCTCTGAAACAGTAAAAGCGTGCCAAGTGGCTACAACTATGGAATGATTTGTACAGGCGATGGTCAGGCGATGTTCACAACTTATGTCTTGTATATGTGTTTCAGTCCCGGACGCACCGTTGCTTCGGAGTGTTGTCCACGCCTTAGCACGCACGTTGGAGGCGTCCGCACCGCACGAGGTTCTCCCGCACCCTGCATATCAAACTGGTGGATTATCAGTACATTGAATGCACTGGTGGGGAAGCTACTCGCCCGCTTGACAAATCCAAACACGTAATACAGGTTCCGTGCACAACTATTTAGTTGTCTTTCTAGTTGCCTTAGGATCAGTTTCATGCAAACATTGAATAGCTTAACATGTCGGGCAGTGCGCCGTGCGATGTTTGAGAAAACACGGCGAGACTTACCAACTTACCATTTCTCCTTCCCTGTCCAAGGCAAATATTGTTAACTCATGCACGGGCAAGTATAAACATACAGGAGCATAGCATATACCAACATGAGGGTCGTTATTTTCAGATCGTTCAGGTGTTCTGTTCATTGATGCTATGCAATGACTCGCACGCGGATAGCCGCTAAGCGAGGATGACTTATCTATATGAACATAAGTCGCTGGCGTAGCCATTATGGACGGTTCACAGTCTCAAGACACAGAATGATATGCAACGCAAGTGGCGAGCCCCGCTGCATAACACCTTGCCCTATAACATACGACTGCTCATACGTCCCGTCCGGATCGAATCGGCTCCGGTGCCCCGGTGTAGCCGTCCGCGGGACTCAACATAACATACCTTGTGCACAAGCTGTCCGCGACAATGCAGGTCAGGGTCTATCCATATTCCATAGCTTGACATGATAATCATGAAACTTAAACTTAGTCTGAACGAGGCATATTGCTCCACGAGCTGGGATTCCATCAGTACATAACACGATCCTCGTTCAGATGCATACATAGCATGATTATCATTCAAGGTGATTTACGTTCAGTATTTATTCTTGCTTAGTGCATTCCCCTGGTTCGGGGATTGCCTTAGATGATCTGACGGTCCCGGATACTTGCAGGGTCAATCATACACGGAACGACTACTGAGTAGTCTTCCGTAGTAAGGATGAAAATAATGCACATTCAAGCAGACAAGCATGCGTTTCTAAGGAACATAAGCAGGCACGTTGCTCGGACCCGAAGGTAAGCCGAGAGTTGAAACCGTTAAGGGACTTAGCATGCGAGTATCTGAATATAAGCAGTATTTTATTTTCCATGTTCTAGCAAGCAATACAAGTTGGGATTATTCCCTTAGCTAGGTACGTTGGATTTATTAGCATGCAGGGGGTGAATCACCTAGCGACTAGCATAAATATTCCAGATTTTATGTGTGCTGACTAAGCAAAGACAAGTTCACCGTAGCCACCCACCTTAGCGATGATTCGCCTCGGTAGAGCGATACGTCTGAGAGAGCCTCTGAAAGCCTAAGCCGGATCCTTGTAGGGACAAGTCTGGATATCCTTTGCTTCTTGATCGAGGCAAAGCAGGTCGGGACAGTTGCACTATTGCCGATTGAGTCGGCCGTCCGCTTGAACGGAACGGGGTATTATATCCTACCCAACTTAGAAAAAGTCTCGTCCTCGAGACTTACTAAGGACAAGCAGTAATCTAGGGTTGAGGCAATCCTAGACAAGTCGTTGCACTTGTTTATTTGGATCTTCACTTACACAAGCATCAAAATCAGCGTATCGCTTAGACTGGATCGTGCGCACTTTTGAAGGGCCCCTCTAGCGTGAACACGTCAACCAGCTTAGTGATAGCTAAGTCTCAGCACTCGAGTTTCACCTTTTTCTAAGTCTTGGATGGTGCACTAGTTCAAGGCGTCCCTCGAATAGATGCATTCAACCAAACTTAGGGTTAGTGAAAATCGGACAAGTTACTAGCGATACTCTCAAAAGGTTCGCACAGGTTGGCTCAAAGGCCACTCGCAGCATACAACCAGACAAGCAATCATATCATTCAAAATGCACTTTGAAAGTATTTAGACTTATTGTTGGAACATCCCATCGAGGCATTGAGAGAGAGCGTGCACATAACCCACGAACGAGCTTTCGAAACAGAGATATCGAATCGAAGTCCAAAGGCGTAGAAGCCAGGCTCTGATACCAATATGTCATGCCCCAATCTCCCGCAGGCAAATCGTCCGTTCCCGCTAGGCGGGAATCACCCTCGCCAGCGCTTCCGCGGAACGATCGCTTAACCCATCCGGGCGTGATGTCGCACGAGCGTGATCCACGCCCGTGCAAGGCCATGGTTCATTGGCTGGCGGCAAGAGTTCTAAGCCACAGAGTCGCACAGATTGTCCGAGTGCAGCAGAGTTTAGGAACGCATAGCGATCGGTAACAGGTTCACTGAGTCGACAACATAGCGGAAGCATCGAAACAAGTAAAGCAATCTCTTTATTGATATAAAACATGTATTACAGGCGGCGTATAGCCGAGATTACAAGTCGCTCAAGCCTCTCTCTCTGAAACAGTAAAAGCGTGCCAAGTGGCTACAACTGTGGAATGATTTGTACAGGCGATGGTCAGGCGATGTTCACAACTTATGTCTTGTATATGTGTTTCAGTCCCGGACGCACCGTTGCTTCGGAGTGTTGTCCATGCCTTAGCACGCACGTTGGAGGCGTCCGCACCGCACGAGGTTCTCCCGTACCCTGCATATCAAACTGGTGGATTATCAGTACATTGAATGCACTGGTGGGGAAGCTACTCGCCCGCTCGACAAATCCAAACACGTAATACAGGTTTCGTGCACAACTATTTAGTTGTCTTTCTAGTTGCCTTAGGATCAGTTTCATGCAAACATTGAATAGCTTAACGTGTCGGGCAGTGCGCCGTGCGATGTTTGAGAAAATACGGCGAAACTTACCAACTTACCATTTCTCCTTCCCTGTCCAAGGAAAATATTGTTAACTCATGCACGGGCAAGTATAAACATACAGGAGCATAGCATATACAAATATGAGGGTCGTTATTTTCAGATCGTTCAGGTGTTCAGTTCATTGATGCTATGCAATGACTCGCACGCGGATAGCCGCTAAGCGAGGATGACTTATCTATATGAACATAAGTCGCTGGCGTAGCCATTATGGACGGTTCACAGTCTCAAGACACAGAATGATATGCAACGCAGGTGGCGAGCCCCGCTGCATAACACCTTGCCCCATAACATACGACTGCTCATACGTCCCGTCCGGATCGGATCGGCTCCGGTGTCCCGGTGTAGCCGTCCGTGGGACTCAACATAACATACCTTGTGCACAAGCTGTCCGCGACAATGCAGGTCAGGGTCTATCCATATTCCATAGCTTGACATGATAATCATGAAACTTAAACTTAGTCTGAACGAGGCATATTGCTCCACGAGCTGGGATTCCATCAGTACATAACACGATCCTCGTTCAGATGCATACATAGCATGATTATCATTCAAGGTGATTTACGTTCAGTATTTATTCTTGCTTAGTGCATTCCCCTGGTTCGGGGATTGCCTTAGATGACCTGACGGTCCCGGATACTTGAAGGGTCAATCATACACGGAACGACTACTGAGTAGTCTCCCGGAGTAAGGATGAAAACAATGCACATTCAAGCAGACAAGCATGCGTTTCTAAGGAACATAAGCAGGCACGTTGCTCGGACCCGAAGGTAAGCCGAGAGTTGAAACCGTTAAGGGACTTAGCTTGCGAGTATCTGAATATAAGCAGTATTTTATTTTCCATGTTCTAGCAAGCAATACAAGTTGGGATTATTCCCTTAGCTAGGTACGTTGGATTTATTAGCATGCAGGGGGTGAATCACCTAGCGACTAGCATAAATATTCCAGATTTTATGTGTGCTGACTAAGCAAAGACAAGTTCACCGTAGCCATCCACCTTAGCGATGATTCGCCTCGGTAGAGCGATACGTCTGAGCGAGCCTCTGAAAGCCTAAGCCGGATCCTTGTAGGGACAAGTCTGGATATTCTTTGCTTCTTGATCGAGGCAAAGCAGGTCGGGACAGTTGCACTATTGCCGATTGAGTCGGCCGTCCGCTTGAGCGGAACGGGATATTACATATGTGAGGGGCAATCCAAATGACATGGGTTAATCTGGTCATGTAGATCGGCTAGGTGACCTCTGCTGGTAGTAAGAGTCGTATTCTTTGGCTGATTGAGAATTTCTTCACAAACGAGAATGCTAAGAATGTAAAAGGGATTTATAAAAGGCGTATAAGATGATTACATATTTTACATGATCTCTGGGGCAGCATCCTTCTCAAATTTGAATGCTCCCCAAGCTACCTTCAGTCAAAACATAATACTTTTTTTGAAATTTTTCATTAATGGGCCTCATCGGCAGGTCATCATTAGGCATGGTAAGTCATTATGACCTATCTGAGTAGAGGGTCTCTATCACGTATGGGCCTTCCCATTTGAGTTGAAATTTGTCTTACTTTTGTGGGTATAACCATCTCAAGACTAGATCTTCCACCTAAAGTACCCTTTCTCTAACCCTTTCATTGAAGGATTTAGCGACGCTATCCTAGTATAGTTCGATGCGTTGTTGGGCTTGCAGTCGTTGTTCATTGAGGGCCTCCAATTCTTATAGGCTCAAGCATTTATTTTCCTCTATAGTCATTTTAGTGGCCAAGTCTACTTGGAGGGAAGGTATCTAGATCTCCGAAGGTATGACAGCTTCATATCCTTATACCATTAAGTAAGGCATGCTACCAGTTGCCACTCTGAATATTGTCTGGTATGCCCAAAGGCATTCATCCAGCTTTTCTTTCAAATATTGTTATTGTATGATATAAACTTATCATATACATATACTCATAACACAAGCAAATGATATCGTAAGCAAATAATATCGTATCAATACTCGATAGATGAAGATACCAAGAATACACGATACTAAATAAAATACCTATATAAATACGGATATTGGGAACGAGGAGTGACACTCCAACTCATGTCATTCCGGAGGCCATTTAGTACATGTTTACGACAATCTTATCGCAATGGATGCGCAGTCAGCAGCCACCTCCAGAGTGATTTCATGTATGTGTACTTCACATTGATGTACTTATATTTGGACTATGTTATTATTCGTAAAGACTTTTAGTAATATTGTACTATAAATTTGGACTCCGTTGTTGTACTTATTATTGTATTATACTTTTAGTCATATCTGGACTCTATCTGATTTCAATATTATTTTATAATGTGGTTATTACTTTCTACGTAATGTGTGATCATATTTGTTTTGATTGTTATGATTATTGTGTATATTATAAGGGAAAAAATACTTTATGCAAAAAATAGAAAATAAATTACCACTTTAGCGATGAAGTAGCAACGACATAGCAACGTAATAACGAAGGATTACTGATGACATAGCAACGAATTAACAACCTCATAATTCGTCGATTGAGATAAATTGTATGTATCATATACACGACGGAGCAAGCGACATCCTATTCCATTGCTATTGGGATAAATTACGTATATGATATGCAAATTATTCCTTTAGCGATGGAAATAGTTATTGATATTTCGTCGCTAGTTCAACTACATAATATTTTGGTTACATTTTTGTCGATGAGCTAGCGACGGAAAAAAATTTGTCGCTAGTCCGCCGCACATCCGCGCTAGTCCATCAACACACCTACATCTCAATGATTTTAGTTATTTAATATTCTGTTGATGTCTATAACAAATTAAGTCGTCACAATGTCCTTCAATAACTTATATATATTATTTGTTATCTACCTAAATATGTTTGAAAGTTGCGAACTTAATTTTTTTTAGAGATTATAGACTAAACTTCTAAACAATTTTTTTAATTTGCTAGAAAGTAAAATAAATAAAATTAAAACAATACGATGACAAGCTACTCACTAAAATAATGTACTTCTGGACCATTTTAATTATCTTGCATCACTTTTAAAAAATGTTCTCATAGTTTCTGGAGTTTTCACTATTTGGTATGGAATTGCTTTTGTGCTTTTTTGAAAACAGTATTATAAATAACTTTTGAATCAGTGTTTTTAAAAGATGTCGAAAATATGAACTATTTTTTTTTATTTTCCATAAATTGTTGTTATTAAACAATATTTTGGATACGCTTCTAAAAATAATAAGCAAAAGTAGTCACGACAACAAGTCCAAACCCAGCAATACACTCGTTATTACTTTCCAATTGTACTAATATCACATGAAATTTTAAACTTAGTTTCCAAAACCAAGCATCACGTAAAAAAAATTATTATGACTTTCCACTCATATAGTAGTTTCCACTATAATCTTATTGATATTTGTTGTATTCCTTGCTTTTAAAAAAAATTATGTTTAATTTTTAGTCCCACATTGATTACATATCCTCAATTCAACGTCCTTTAATTTTTGCTCTTCAATAGTTACCCTTTTCAACAGTTGGCCCATTTATTGATACCTAAATGGCTAAATTCTTAGTTAGTTAATTTCTATTAAATGTCTATTTATTTATTGGTTGTTGGGTGATGGGTTGGGCTTTTATATATACTCTATTTGTTTCCATGAGGGAACACATGAGAAAAATGAAAGAACAACTAAACTTTTTCTTTCCCTTTCAAAAAAAATTCATTACTTATTTATTTTTTATTTCAATTTTTGCTAGTCTGGACAAGAGCTAAGTTCCGATCATTTATTTCTGATCTGTGTGCAGTGACAAGAAGCCAGTAGCAAGAGAGTTTTTTTGGATTGTATCTCATTTCCGGATGAACCCTCTAAAGGGGGTGACAATATAGTTGGTAATTTAGTCCCACATCGGGTAGGAGGTGGAATCATAAGGTATAGATAATTAGGATTGGTTTAGGCCTAACATGAAACCAACTGCCACTTATTACTTTGTAGATAGGGAACTAATAACCATTTATCCCAACAAGTGGTATCAGACAGGGCCGGTCCTGGGCCAGGGCAACCTAGACTATGACCCAGGGCCCAAAAATATCGTGGGGCCTCAATTTTTTCATATATACCTAATAGTTACTAAAAAAAATCAGGGCCCAAAAATTTACAGGTCCTCAGTTTTTTCATAAATACCAGTATACCTAATAGTTACTAAAAAAAAAAAATTTCTTTCTACTGGTTCTGGAAAGCTGCAGCCGACTTTTCTTCTTCTTTTTCTTTTTCTTTTTCTTTCTCCAACCTCTATTCTCTGTCTTCTCTGCTTCCCCATAAAATATGCTATCAAATTTTCTCAAGTTTTTTCTTTTTATTGATGTTCAATCCATTCTTTACACAATATCTTCCCTATTTTTCTTCTCCAAGTTTGAACTTCAATTCTCTTCTACATTTCTACTTGTTTATGTAGAGAAAGTTTTGGGTTTTGGTACGGAGGTAATCAAAGTGGAGTCGGATGATTCGACAAGAATTTTAACAATTAATTTTCAAATTCTCTTAAAAGAGGTAATATATTTCGATAATTAGATTGAGTCTATATATTGTATTTCTATTGTTTAATTTATTCAATTATTTAATTTGTATCAAAAATCTATCAATCGGTTGTATAAACTAGGAAGATTGGGTTATTATTTTGAAGTATGCTAACTATTTTTTATATTTGTTAGATGTGTTTGAGCAAAAGCTCAACTTCCCTTTTCTTCCTTTAGTCCCACATCGGTTGGACCACTCCCCCCTTGTATGAATATATTAGTTCTTCTTCATTGCTCTCTTAAAGATGTTGTGTGGGGAACCCCTTGGGCCACACGCGCACGCTGCCGCCCAGCCCGGCCTAGCTCGGCTCAGTTCGGTTTGGTTCGACGCGTGTAACGGGTGCGGGTATGTGCCCACACCTGCGGGCGCCGAATGCCGATCCAATTTACTCTTCGGATTCGGGCTGGGATCCAAAAATTTTTTTGCTCCCCTTTATTTTTTGAACCGATTTGACTCATTCAAATTTTGAACGTTGAGGCACTATGTCAAGGTTCAATGAACACTAGTGACAACTTCTGTAATAGCTCATTTGACAGCAATTCTCCCACGTTTCTTTCCTTTTGTTATTGCTCCTTAATGGCCTATTTATGTGACATTTACTATCCGGTCTGTGGTTGTGTTTAGGAACTATCTATATATTGTGGTCTCCTCCTCCTTCATTTCAGATAACAAATCCTTCTACATGAAAGCACTCTCGAACCATATTTTGTTCTCCAAATTTTTGCTCTGGGTAGAGCTAAGTTCGGTCTCTCTCTCTGAGTTGTGTGCAACGAAGAGAACCCAGCAGTCAGGGGGTTTTACCACTAGGAGCTTCCGAGAAACGTCTGTACATAGACCTCGGATCAACTCTTAGGGCAGTGCTTCGTGCATGACTTTCCCAGAGACCGGTAACAATTTTTTAATTTCTTTGTTCTCTTATCAATCTTTGGAAAATATTATATATATATATTATAAATAATAACAACAATCGAAGAGTTTATCCGAGTTTTTTTTTTATGTTATAGGAAATAATTTTCTTCTTACTATGAAATTTTTAGTTTCTCACTTGCTGTCAAGTATACAGACTACCTATACATATTTTTTTTACCTAAAAATAAATATTTGAAATTACTGTTCTTTTCTATTAGAACAATTTTTGGTATTGTTCATTGTTTTACTAATTAGAAGAAAATTACTATTGTTGAACTTAAATTTTGTGGGTACTGTTTATTGTTTAATTTTTGATTGACTTGTATTGATTAAAAATTAATATTGTTAACAAACGATTAAGTTATTAACAGTATTTGTTACATACCAAATCGTGTATTGTCCAATTTTGCTACATACCATTTTGCTAGTATACCAATTTTGTTATAGTGCTGCCATTCTAATTTGTTACATAAAAATTTGACATACTTATCAATTTCCTTATTAGCAATATTTGTTATATACCAATTTGTATTATCCAACTTTGCTACATATCATGTTTGTTGTCATGACCCGCACCCGATTTAGGGCACGAGTGCGTGGGTACGTCCAGCCTACGCCGCAGCATCGGCGGTAGAACGCTATCTAGGTCATGTAACTATCTAATCAAACACACGTGAATACCCAACTCCATAAGGAGATGTGGATATCATAAAATAATGCTAGAAATACTCAATCACATAAACTAAAGCACGATGAGATATCACGGCAAGCAAGAAATACAAGACAAATCTAACGACAAAATAATCATACCTGCAATCATTAACTTCAAATCCCCAAGTGTGTCAGAAACCAGTCCACTAAGGTCACAGTCTGGAAAAATATTTTCTAGTCAGGAAGGAGCAAAGTACATCTCTAAATAGCAGTTCTATATTCAGGATATAAACTATGTAGCAGTTCTAGATGGGAATATACGAGAAGCATGTATAGGTACGAGAAATAAAAGAAATACTGGAAATACTGTAAGTAAATGCAGGAGAAGAAACAATATGTCCATGAGCAAAAATCCTATGACTAAGTGTGTGAGTACTAGCTTTAACATGTGATCGGCTTGGGAACTTGATCAGGCTGGTTACATGTGATTAGCTATGATTCATGTAAGGTCAGGCTAACCGTTGTTTAGCTATGATGCATGTAGAGGTCAGGCTAATCACACGTAACAGCTATGAAGCATGTAAATGGTCAGGCCGCACCCGACGTGAGATATGGGGTGAGATATGATGCATGTAGAGTTGGGTATGATCACATATCTATACTAAAATACTCCCCTCTCCCGACTGGTATAGTAGATCCAATCATGGTATGCTATGCCATGGGATTCCCTAGGGAGGTAGCAAGTCTCCCCGGGAATCAGTATCTGTACATGCACAAGATAACAAGGAAACAAGTCTTGTACAAGCTACACCATGAATAAGGAATAACATCTCATGACGAGATCCGTGTATACCAATCCGTGTAACCAACGTGTCAAGAGCATGGATATCTACACTAGATACAGTGAACATAGGAGATATCATAAATTAGAAACTAATCAGAGAATGTACTCGCCTTGGGTCCTTAGCTGTCAATACCAATGTCCTGTCCCAGAGTATCGTCTGGAGAATCCGACAGTCCTATAAACATATAATAATATCACTTGTATCAGATGCTACACTAACACACAATAGAAATACCCTGGCCTCAGGGCTATGCCAGGCATGGCTCTAGTCAACTAGGGTCATCTAGTAGGGATACGTATATAATACACATTTACACTCAAAGTATATACCAATAAAACGTATATAATATATATAAGTGTCTATTAGTAATTGTACAAAATACGTATATATGTATATACACTAATAGATGTATATAAATATATATTTTTATACCAAAATACATATTTCTATATATATCAATCAAATATTTTTATATATGTATTTTAACAAATCAAGGAATGTATACAATACCACCCTCCTCAGGGTGATCCCAAATGAAGTAGTAGTTAGTTCCAATGAGTCCGGAGCAGTCCAAATAGCTAGAAACTATATAAAGAAGTTCAAGATCGGAGTTCGGCACGAAAATCGGGATAAGGATACCAGGCTAATAAGAGAAAGGGGTCGTTTGTTTGTTATTAAGGTAACACCTTAATTTATGGAAATCATTTTGAAATTATTTTGAACAATAATTATAATTAAAAGTTTATTTATAAAATTTAGAATTTATGTAAAAGACAATATATTTTTATCTCTATAGTAATTTCAGTTACCAGTCCAATTAACCAATTTCGAACTAATTTAGATTATTGAAACTATTTCTTAAATAATAATATAAACCAAAATTATTATTTTTTTACATAATCAAAACCCTTATATTTATTACATAAAAATAAACTAATTACATAAAACTAGCTATTTACATATACTAAACTAATTACATAAAAACTAACTAAATGCATAAAACTAAACTAATTATATACATTACTAAACTAATTATATACATTACTAACCTAATTATATACATTACTCACCTAATTCTCTTTAAACTCACTCCCATCACTCTGAGAAATTGAAAGAGGGAAACAGAGAAAGGGAGGCTCACATAGGGGTTTTCCGGCGTCGACACGGTGGGGGTCCGCCGGGCAGGGCGTCGGCGGTCGATCTCGGCGGCGGCAGCGGAGCTCGACGACGGCTGGATCTTCTGTGGCGGCGGCGGTCGAAGCTCGAGAGCGGCGGCGGTGGAAACCCGAGAGCGGCGGCGTCGGCTCCGGTGAGGAAAGCGGCGGCGTAGCTCGGCTCGACGGATCTGAGGCGGCCACGGCTCGACGGATCTGAGGAGGTCCGAGGCGGCCACCGGCGGATCTGTTCGTCTCGAGGCCACAGGTGCTCGACGCCGAGGAGGAGATCTCAGTCGCCGGCGGCGGTCGAGATCTAGGTTAGGGTTTTGGATTCTGTATGAGTCGGGTGGATCGTGTTCGGGGCTGGACACGATGGATTCGATGTTGTGTTGTGTGGGGGCGGACGTGTCCGGGTGTTGGACACAGGGATGGTGTACTGTGGGGTGGGGGTTGTGTCCAGATGGTGTCGGACACAAAATCTTGTTGTAATGTTGTAAATTTGGACACAGGAAATGAATGGATACGGTAGGACACCCGGGGTCGGACCCGAGGCCAACACGGCTGACACGGTAATGCTGGACACACGGACACGAGCACACAAATCAATGGTGATGGCTTGTTGGCTTGTGGGAATTTGTGAGGGCTAGCTAGGGTTTCTTGGGAATGGTGTGGGTGAGAGGCTTTAAATAGAGAAAGAGGGTGTGGGATGAAGGGTGAGGATTGGCCCAATAATGAATGGCCAAGATTATATATAAATGAGTTTTCATGTAGAAAAATGAGGGTGTGGATGGGAGACGGTAAACTTGTAAATTTAATAGAGAAAAATATTATAATTTAAGAAAATGTTTTAAGAGGCTTCCAAGGCTAACTGATTCCAAATTAGCTACTAATTAAACCCATATTTCAAAAACCTAGAAAATATGTAATTCATAAATTTACTAATCCAAAATGGATATGAAAATTTATTATGAAAACAACTAGTCCTTCAATAATTTTATTAAACAAATAATTTTATGATTTCAAGCCAATAATATTCGAAGCTAGAGTATTATATATATATTATTATTTATCTAATTAATTTATAAGAAATCGACATTTAGGAAAAATGATTTTTTTTTATAAAAGATTTTAAATCACCTTTTAAAATCAACCATTGTTCAAAATCAAATAAAAATTTTCAAGGAGAAAATAATTTATAAACTTGATATTTAAAATAAATTAAAATCTAAATATTTTGGGAATTTGGAAATCGGAGGTTACAAGTCTATCCACCTTAGAAAAATTTTGTCCTCGAAATTTAAGATCCTCAATAATTGTATTTACACATTGTATTATTTCTATCAAAATTTAAATTTCAATCCAAATAATCATGAAGTAATTCCATATTGCTATTTCACAACCTTTCAAAATTTTATAACATCATATTCCTGAAAATCTTCAAGTTTAAAAATCAAATCCCCTTTGTCATAATCTCCTCCAAAAAATTTAAGTTTGTATCTAAATACTCAAGGATTTTAATATCCAATCCTCCAATTGAAATACAATCAATGCATATTTATAAAATCGTGTCCCAAAATTTAAATTTTAACCACTAATCCATCAATCATCTTACTCCTCTAACTCAAATTCAATTGATGCTTATTCAAATCTAAATTCTCCTCCCGAGAATTGAATTCGACACCATTCCATTAACGATTTTATTTCCCGATTTTCTTTTTCTTCAAATACTCAACGATGCGATACTTTCAAAATTTTCAATGCAACATTCATAATATAAAATTTCAAATTTCTATCTTACAATCAAATAGATAAAATGATAATTTCTCAAAATTTCTCAAAATTTTAATAACCAATTTAATCATATCAAGACCTTCCTAAAATTAATAAATCCTCAAATTTTACCCTGTAAATTTCTTAATTCTCCATTTAAGTTAATGTTTATCCTCGAATTTCAATCATACCTCAATTTTTGTAAAATCAATGATCCATCACCTCTGTTATAACAACCCCTTAATTCTTTATTTAAATTAATGCTCATCCACAATTTAATCATCTTGTCCATTTTTGTCAGTCATAACCTTGTCATAGATCTTTGCTATGGTCAAAACCCTAATGATCATGGTTTAAGAAAATTCTACCTACAGCCATG
Organism: Iris macrosiphon; assembly: GCA_036927795.1. Classification (NCBI taxonomy): domain Eukaryota; kingdom Viridiplantae; phylum Streptophyta; class Magnoliopsida; order Asparagales; family Iridaceae; genus Iris; species Iris macrosiphon. The sequence goes on along the minus strand of JAYESA010000019.1, from coordinate 138,309,792 downwards.
CAATCTCAGGAAATATATAGGTCATGTGTCTTTTGTCATGGTACTGCAGTCTCTGTCAGGGTGTACTACTAGTTATATCCTAACAAGAAAATCATGAATATGAACTACAGCACTAGGGAAATCAATCAATCGAAAGACGGGAAAAGAACATTAGGAGGGAAAGGAAGAACCTGCTAACATATTACTTGTAGTATCTTCTATCTCTACAAACACTTAACTCTAGCACATTCACTAACTAATTCCTATTCATGTACACTGGTACCCATATCAACTAATCATTAATCCACAAGATCCATGAATATATCCGTATTGCACACACCTGTCTATTAATACCAAAATCTGGTACCAAGAACCTCTAACACGATTATAGGTCAATTGGTGCATATAAAGTTTGATACCTCTATCTTTTTAGGTACCCCTGTTCTACTTCAGTACCTCTCCCTGCTAGTTCTCGTTCCTACTACAATTGTTCATACTAGTTGTTCTTATCACTCAAGTGCACACAAAGTGTAACACACCATACTAAGTACTACTATTTCCAATACAACTTTAGATGGACACCCAAGTCAGTCTGCGGTGCCATCTTAATCATGCTCAAGTCAACAGATCCTGACACATGTATATCATCTATTAATATACATATTTCTCATCCATTATAAAAATTAATCCTCAATTAATCGTCAAGGTTTAACTTCTCGAACAACTTTAAAATAAAATGCATATACCTCCTCAAAATCAGATACTCAACATCGAAATAAAATTTTTAATCACTTCTAAAATCCTTATAGCTTTGACTATGTTTTTTGAATTGAATTTGAATCCTCAAAAATTTTAATAACATAAAATCTTAACTCCTCAAAAATTCTTTAAAAATTAAAATTCATTCCCACTCTTCAATTTATAAATTTAAATCCACAAGTATACATATAAAGACTCGCAGTCTCTAATACTCAAGGTGCATTCAATACACCAATTGTCTGCAATTCTCAACTGTGTACTGAAATTTGTACTGCCCGGATTACTTGCAATATTACTTCCAATAATCAAAGTTATCATCACATATATTTTCTCCAATGATTTTCTATCTATATTAATTGATACACAAATCTAACTATCATCACACGTAGTACTTACTGTTATTAGCCCCATTCTCAATAATCCTTGATATAGAATCACTAGCACTATTGGTATGGTAATACTAGCTTCATCATTAGATTATCTCATCAAACTTATTACAACTCACGATTACTTGCACTTTCTATAATATCCATGCTTTACTTCAATCTCAAGGGCAGGCATATGGTTCCATATCTTGATTTATGTATATGTATCTTCTCTTAAATCTTTTACAGACTGTTATACTAATCTGTGATACACTTCACAACTTTTATTACCAATCCTGATATTTCTCTACTCATGATATCTCATTAATACCCTTTATGCATATACATTTATTTACTCTTGACACACCCAAGTAATCAATCATCAAATTGAACATCATGCTCCATTAATCTTTAACACAATTCCTTGATACTTAATTGTTTACATAGATCATCCCATTACATAAATTCATGACTATCCAGGATGGGTATGCTGACTCTGATACTAACTCTTGGAACCATCATTGATACTCTTACTCCTTCTTCTACCTATAATACCAATATTAACTATAATAACACCTATCATAGAACTATTGCTACAAGGTACTATGCTATGGGTATCTCTAGATTAATGCCTGCTGCTCACATGTCCAACTAAGAAATACTTACAAACTCATAAGTCACACTCAGTCAAACTAATACAAGACACAACCAAAATTGTAAGTCACTAATTATCACACTAACAAGGATCCTTAAGAAATAAGGCTCAAAAGAACTGGATTAAGGACTGAAGGTATCTTTACTGCTAGTAAAGAAAAGAAGCAATGGAACAAAGTCCTGGAATAACAGAAATAGATAAGTCTTGAGATGATACTTTAAGAACCAATTTAAGATACAACCTGATAATCATATACGTCTGTCTGAAATCATGACACTCAGAATCCTCGCCACGCCAGTAAGCATAGATGCGATAAACGATAGGTTCCGTAACTAAGGTATGCAACTCTATAATCATGTCATCTAGAATCTTCGCCACGCCAACCGGTATGGCTGCGAGAGACTCTAAGTTTCATAACTATAGTATGTACATCCAAGTCAGGTTCCTACGTTCTCGTCACGACAGCTAATATGGCTGCGATAAACTCTAGGGTCCATAACCAAAGTAGACGTTTTACCTTTCTCACTGTCCTCATCAACATATGTCATCAGATGATACCGTAAATTTTAGCCCGTAAAATTCATCTCGATATAAAATCAACTCAACAATGATACCAAGAATTAAATTTAATAACTGGTCAACAAGAATCAAACTCAACAATGATACCAAGATTTTAATTTAATAACTGATCAACAAGAATCAAGTTCAATAACAACAAGCGAGAGCGGACGGAAACAAGAAAAGATTTAAATTGTAAATTATAATAAGATTCTCAAGGGGTCATCCCAGGAATCTCTCAAGAATTTTTGTGATTGAGTATCCTCTCTCATCCTAGTATCCTATGTCATATATTCTATAGCAGGCACGCAGTAGTACAACTAAGACGTCGTACTACCACGACATCGCACAACTTGCGAAGTCAGACCTGCATGGGCCACCACTAAAAACGTGTCACGAACCGCACCCGGTTTAGGGCACGAGTGCGTGGGTACGTCCAGCCTACGCCGCAGCATCGGCGGTAGAACGCTGTCTAGGTCATGTAACTATCTAATCAAACTCACGTGAATACCCAACTCCATAAGGAGACGTGGATATCATAAAATAATGCTAGAAATACTCAATCACATAAACTAAAGCACGATGAGATATTACGGCAAGCAAGAAATACAAGACAAGTCTAACGACAAAATAATCATACCTGCAATCATTAACTTCAAATCCCCAAGTGTGTCAGAAACCAGTCCACTAAGGTCACAGTCTGGAAAAATGTTTTCCAGTCAGGAAGGAGCAAAGTACATCTCTAAATAGCAGTTCTATATTCATGATATAAACTATGTAGCAGTTCTAGATGGGAATATACGAGAAGCATGTATAGGTACGAGAAATAAAAGAAATACTGAAAATACTGTAAGTAAATGCAGGAAAAGAAACAATATGCCCATGAGCAAAAACCCTATGACTAAGTGTGTGAGTACTAGCTTTAACATGTGATCGGCTTGGGAACTTGATCAGGCTAGTTATATGTGATTAGCTATGATTCATGTAAGGTCAGGCTAACCATTGGTTAGCTATGATGCATGTAGAGGTCAGGCTAATCACACGTAACAGCTATGAAGCATGTAAATGGTCAGGCCACACCCGACGTGAGATGTGGGGTGAGCTATGATGCATGTAGAGTTGGGTATGATCACATATTTATACTAAAATACTCTCCTCTCCCGACTGGTATAGTAGATCCAATCATGGTACGCTATGGCACGGGATTCCCTAGGGAGGTAGCAAGTCTCCCCGGGAATCAGTGTCTGTACATGCACAAGATAACAAGGAAACAAGTCTTGTACAAGCTACACCATGAATAAGGAATAACATCTCATGACGAGATCCGTGTATACCAATCCGTGTAACCAACGTGTCAAGAGCATGGATATCTATACTAGATACAGTGAACATAGGAGATATCATAAATTAGAAACTAATCAGAGAATGTACTCGCCTTGGGTCCTTAGCTGTCAATACCAATGTCCTGTCCCAGAGTATCGTTTGGAGAATCCGACAGTCCTATAAACATATAATAATATCACTTGTATCAGATGCTACACTAACACACAATAGAAATACCCTGGCCTCAAGGCTATGCCAGGCATGGCTCTAGTCAACTAGGGTCATCTAGTAGGGATACGTATATAATACACATTTACACTCAAAGTATATACCAATAAAACGTATATAATATATATAAGTGTCTATTAGTAATTATACAAAATACGTATATGTGTATATACACTAATAGATGTATATAAATATATATTTTTATACCAAAATACATATTTGTATATATATCAATCAAATATTTTTATATATGTATTTTAACAAATCAAGGAATGTATACAATGCCACCCTCCTCAGGGTGATCCCAAATGAAGTAGTAGTTAGTTCCAATGAGTCCGGAGCAGTCCAAATAGCTAGAAACTATATAAAGAAGTTCAAGATCGGAGTTCGGCACGAAATCGGGATAAGGATACCAGGCTAATAAGAGAAAGGGGTCGTTTGTTTGTTATTAAGGTAACACCTTAATTTATGGAAATCATTTTGAAATTATTTTGAACAATAATTATAATTAAAAGTTTATTTATAAAATTTAGAATTTATGTAAAAGCCAATATATTTTTATCTCTATAGTAATTTCAGTTACCAGTCCAATTAACCAATTTCGAACTAATTTAGATTATTGAAACTATTTCTTAAATAATAATATAAACCAAAATTATTATTTTTTTACATAATCAAAATGCTTATATTTATTACATAAAAATAAACTAATTACATAAAACTAGCTATTTACATATACTAAACTAATTACATAAAAACTAACTAAATGCATAAAACTAAACTAATTATATACATTACTAAACTAATTATATACATTACTAACCTAATTATATACATTACTCACCTAATTCTCTTTAAACTCACTCCCATCACTCTGAGAAATCGAAAGAGGGAAACAGAGAAAGGGAGGCTCATATAGGGGTTTTCCGGCGTCGACGCGGTGGGGGTCCGCCGGGCAGGGCGTCGGCGGTCGATCTCGGCGGCGGCAGCGGAGCTCGACGACGGCTGGATCTTCTGTGGCGGCGGCGGTCGAAGCTCGAGAGCGGCGGCGGTGGAAACCCGAGAGCGGCGGCGTCGGCTCCGGTGAGGAAAGCGGCGGCGTAGCTCGGCTCGACGGATCTGAGGTGGCCACGGCTCGACGGATCTGAGGAGGTCCGAGGCGGCCACCGGCGGATCTGTTTGTCTCGAGGCCACAGGTGCTCGACGCCGAGGAGGAGATCTCAGTCGTCGACGGCGGTCGAGATCTAGGTTAGGGTTTTGGATTCTGTATGAGTCGGGTGGATCGTGTCCGGGGTTGGACATGATGGATTCGATATTCTGTGGTGTGGGGGCGGACGTGTCCGGGTGTTGGACACAGGGATGGTGTACTGTGGGGTGTGGGTTGTGTCCAGATGGTGTCGGACACAAAATCTGGTTATAATGTTGTAAATCTGGACACAGGAAATGAATGGATACGGTAGGACACCCGGGGTCGGACCCGAGGCCAACACGGCTGACACGATAATGCTGGACACACGGACACGAGCACACAAATCAATGGTGATGGCTTGTTGGCTTGTGGGAATTTGTGAGGGCTAGCTAGGGTTTCTTGGGAATGGTGTGGTTGAGAGGCTTTAAATAGAGAAAGAGGGTGTGGGATAAAGGGTGAGGATTGGCCCAATAATGAATGGCCAAGATTATATATAAATGAGTTTTCATGTAAAAAAATGAGGGTGTGGATGGGAGACGGTAAACTTGTAAATTTAATAGAGAAAAATATTATAATTTAAGAAAATGTTTTAAGAGGCTTCCAAGGCTAACTGATTCCAAATTAGCTACTAATTAAACCCATATTTCAAAAACCTAGAAAATATGTAATTCATAAATTTACTAATCCAAAATGGATATGAAAATTTATTATGAAAACAACTAGTCCTTCAATAATTTTATTAAACAAATAATTTTATGATTTCAAGCCAATAATATTCGAAGCTAGAGTATTATATATATATCATTATTTATCTATTTAATTTATAAGAAATAGACATTTAGGAAAAATAATTTTTTTTTTTTATAAAAGATTTTAAATCACCTTTTAAAATCAACCATTGTTCAAAATCAAATTAAAATTTTCAAGGAGAAAATATTTTATAAACTTGATATTTAAAATAAATTAAAATCTAAATATTTTGGGAATTTGGAAATCGGAGGTTACATTTGTGTACTGTCTAATTTTGCTATATACCAATTTGGTAATTCAATTACTGAAGTATTTTTTTATTCAATCAATAAATTTGTATATTGTTAATTTCAATACCTTTAAATAAATTAGTTCAAATAAATAGTCTAGTAAAATTACAAATCCTTTTTGAATCTAAAGTTTTTAAAAGTAGAGATTAATTTGGGTACAAACTTAAAGGGTCCTTCTGTCAACCGGGTGTAAATAGCCCTAAGCGACATGATATTTAAGTATCTTTGGACCACCGCTAGCTGGGAACCGGCCCCTACAGCTAACCCAAGTTAATCTACACTTGATAAACTAAAGATTTTAAGATTGATTAGCAAAATTACTTGAACTATTATTCTAAATCATTGGACATTGTTATTGAGTAATTACATATCTTTCAGTTTCAGATTTCTCGCATTAGCAATCATGACTGGCAAGGATGAGATTTTCACTACTAAACCTATAAAGTTCAACGGGACCTACTTTAAGAGATGACAAAGTTAAATAAAATTTTGAATGCCCTCCCGAACTTGTTTATTTACAGTTCATTATTACCTGTGAGATGATTATCTGCCTACCAGTTTTCTTATCGTCCAGTATTTCTTCTATCTTATATTTTCATTGCTTACTATTTTATAGTCTTGGTTAAATTAATGAAACTATTGTTAGTTTATATGCTTCGCTCCAATCTTGACTGGATAATATTTTTCAGATGATCTAGAGGCTTTCTGCCCCATTTATTACGGACCCGGAGTAGACGATAATTTCACCCAAAAGCTTCAGGAGGATCCCATTCCAGTATTGGATCCATTAGTAGAGACTTAGAGTCTAGCATTCATTTATGGTTGGATTACAGGCTTGAGATACTTTGAGTTGTATAGTTTATTTGGATTTTTTACGTTGATGGTTAGACTCTAGACTTGTGGATGTGTGATGTATATATTTTTGGCTTCTCTTTTCCTTTATATCATTATCGTGCATTTTCTCTTCCTTATAGAATTATGTGATTGAGTATGGTTATTATTGTCATATTTATATTCATCTTGTCCTCCTTATGGAGTTGAGATCATTGATAGATTATATATATCTTTGTAAGATGTGATAGGTAGTATTATGACTTAGACAGCGTTCTACCGCTGATGCTGCAGCGTAGGCTGGACGTACCCACATACTCGTACCATATTCCTGGTGTGGGTCATGACAGTTTATGACTTATCACATCCTCACTTCAGTCACTTCACTGACATGCATTTAATGCACGTTACTCGACACTTGTCCCAAGGAGTAGACTTTGCCTTGACCAATGTGGCCTAACTCCTATGTGGCCTGACTCTTATGCGGCTTGGACCCCTATGCGGCACCGACCTCTATGAGGCCATGACCTATGCGACATTGATCCCATGCTTCCCTGGTTCTTATGCGGCCCCATGTGCATATTTTATTGTTTTGCTTAGTTGGATATTTTATTATATTTTATGATTCTATACGTGTTATAAATGATTGTAAATGCATGAGAAATAAGTGACAATGTATTGTACCTGACTATATGCTTAACCCGACTATGAGTAGAAATAGACTATGCGGCCAAGTGACAATGACTACCTATGTGCCTGACTCAACCCATATGTTGCTATATGCTAGAACTCATGTGATTTACCGATGATTGGTGACTTGACTCGACTATTGATATCCATGCTGATACAGTTACTACGTCCTATGTGTTCCTATGTGCTAAGTGTCCATACATGATTATGTTACATGCTTTATACCGAGGTGTACCTACGTGTTATGCGATATCTGATATAATATAATTCCTCCTACATAGACATGATAGTTGGTTAATAACCTGTGACCACGCCATGTGATTCCAGCTAACCATAAGGTTAATTAGGCAACTAAAATATGTAGAATATTGGGAGGGACGGAATCCCGAGATCATGCTTAACTACCCACCCTCAATCATATGGGGCGCGAAGGTTGGCCGCATGGATATTATTTAAATCCTCATTAGTGTGTGATAATATCCGATTATTATATTGTACTATGTGTTCTATGCAACCTTAGCCCGGTGGCCTCCGAGGGACTGGTGCATACTACTATGTACTACACTATGATTCGTGGCTCGGCTAGCCCCGGCTAGAATATGGCTCGACCTGAGGATTCCTATTATATGCATAATATTTCTGGGATAACCCAGACTCCACCTAGTAAGTCGTACGAGTGATTGGCCGATTATGTAACTGAACTTGGTTGTGCATTGTACCTTCTGTTAAATAGTTTAGGGACATGGACTATCATGGTGCGATGGTCTAGCCCTTGTCCTTATTTGGTTGTAGGGTTAGATTGATGTATCATGATAAGCTATGAACCAAAACTACGAGACATGACTATATATATATATATATATATATATATATATATATATATGTTTATTCTTCCTGGTTTTGTTTCTTCATTCTTGCTTCCTTTGTGGTACTTGCTATTTGGGGTCTAACCCTACTGGTTTTGCATGGCCAGGTTTAGAGCTAGCACCCAAGGATCAAGCGTACTTCCCCCTGAACAATGGCGCACACCAGACGGATGGTCGTTGAGGGACACGGGTGGGTTTCTTGATCGCTGCTCGTTATTGCACATTTTACTCTTTTGGGCATTTAGTCACCCGCACTTGTTAGTCGAAAATTTGGACATTTAGTCTTATTACATGATTTTAATTAATCAGACTATAGTTGATCGTGGTCATGTACTTTTGCTACTATGTCAGCTTATTATTTTGTGTGGCTGGTTTCCAGAATATTGTGGCAGGACGTTTGGGACACCTTACTTCCTTGTCATTCATGTTCTATGTTTACTATCCTTACTTGAATGATTGAGACATTAGATGTTCTATGTGACCCTAAGTGACTTACATATAGTATGCACCCCTTTGTCTAGTTACAACTGTGACCGTCGTACGACGTTCTATACCTTGTACGGGGGAGCTGGCCATGTTCGTCTCCGTATTTTGGTACTAGGACGTGACAAAAGCTTTATGTCAATCTCAAGAAATGTAACTTTATTACCAACCAACTCATCTTCTTGGGACTTGTGAATAGCATTGATGGCCTCAGTTTTGATAAAGAGAAGATTCGAGTAATTTGCGACTAGACTACTCCAAAGATAATGTCTGAAGATCAAATCTTCCATGGTCTTGCTAACTTCTACCCAAAATTCATCTGTAACTTCAGTATTATCGTTATACTAGTGAAAGAATGCATGAAGACATGCAAATTTTTTCAACCTTCAATGTCGTCGATCTTTATGAGTATTTTTCTTTCTAGCGAACCTCTTTTTTTTACAAGAACTCAGGGACGAGTTCTCATGAAGCAACGAAGACTTATCTAACGTGGATTCCAATTATGCATCCTTTTCGGCTTTTCTTTTTCTTTTTCTTTTTTTCTTTCCTTGTTTAGCTTTATATTTTTTCTGATAGAGTTGTTAAGAATCATATTTCTTTTAGAACTCTTATTTTGACTATATCTTTTATTAGGATAGGCTTTATCTTTAATTTTTATAATATTTTATTAGAATTAGAATCTGTGTTTGATTAAGATTAGGTTATCATAAAAGTCCTATAAATAGGCATATTTTGTATCCAGTTGGATAACAACTTTTTAATCAATAAAATTCTTCTTTAAGTTCTAAGATTTGTTTTCTTATTTTCTTGGTCGTGGACTCGACTGTCTATGGATTCGAAAGTCCCTCGCTTGAGATTTTCAAGCAACCTTCATGCGGACCCCTCAATAGGCCATTCGTCGGAGTTTTTGCGGTACTGTTTCGCTCTGGTCACAAGAAATGGTAGTTCAGTTATCGTCACTACCGATCGACTTGGCCATTGTCAGGCACTTAGGTAAGCCCGTTCTACTAGGGATTACATAAATCCTCCAGCTCAGAAAAACCTAAAACCCCTAAATTAATAGACTATCATTGTTTTCACAGAATTTTAAGTGTTTTGACGTATTCTTTGAATATAAAGCACTAAATAACTCTGAGATTCATTGAAAGAAGAATATGGTGTGATTTTGTGGAATAAAATTTAATTCCTCCTTATTCAATAGTTTTTTTGGATCCCAGCTTGAACTTTGGGATTCCCTGGAAGATGAATATAGCTGTGATGATGCTTGAATTAAAAGATTAAGTTTCTCCTCATTTAATAGATACTTTATGGTAGATAATAAACCTATGAATGACCAAATACATGAATTCCAAGAATACCTTAGTCATATTCAAGCCAAAGGCATTTTCTTCTCTACAGAGTATAAAATAGCTTGTTTAATAGACAAGCTTCCTCCCTCTTAGTCTGATGTTAAGAAAGACCTTATTCATACTCAAGGTGACCTTTCCTTTGCTCAAGTCCTAAAGAAAATTAGAACAGAAGAACAAATTAGGCTAAAGTCTAACCCTAAGTCTGAGTCTAAAGCTAAGGTAAACCTAGTAGAATCCCAAGGCAAACCTAAGCATCATTATCACCATAAACCCAAAAGGAACCTCTTCAAGAAGAAGCAGAACCCTCACCCTCACCACCAAAACTATCATCACCATAAATCAAGAAACTTCGGTCAAACTCAAGATCAGAATTGATTTTGTTTTGTGTGTGGTAAAACAAACCATATAGCCACCAATTGTTTACATAGGAAGAACGAAGTTGTCCAGACTTATTACAAAGGGAAACGTCCAGCCAAACCAGAAGTAACATGCTTCTCAACGGCTCTTCTAATTCCTTCAGATCTGTAAGCTATCAACCCTTAGTCAATATTTTCTACCATTCTAACAATTGGTGGTTGGATTCTTGAGCAAATATTCATATTTTCTTTGATCGCTCCTATTTTTTAAACTATCAGAAATCAAGTGGAGGAGGTATAACTCTAGGAGATAGCACAGCGGCACAGATTATAGGAAGAGGAAGAATAGATATAAAGATGACATCAGGAAGAACTCTGACGCTTCATAATGTATTACATGTATCGTTTATCAAAAAAAATTAGTTAGTGGGTCTCTTCTTGTAGCTTCAGGGTACAAGATTGTTATGAAAGCAAATAAAGTAGTATTTTCTAAGAATGACTCTTTTATTGGAAAAGGATTTGTAAGAGATAGTCTTTTTATTTTGAGTACCGTGAATAAAATTTCAGATCCTTCCTTTGTTGTTTCCAATGTAGAGTCTTCAAATGTGTAGCACAGTAGATTAGGTCATGTGAATCTAGGTTCCCTAAGAAGGATGATGAACTTATATCTTATTCCTAAGACTCCAATAGATGATAAATACAAGTGTGAGATCTGTGTTCAAGCCAAATACACTAGGCTACCTTTCAAATATATAGAAAGAAACTCTGACCTTCTAGAGCTAGTCCATAGTGATGTGTGTGACTCGATAAGGTTTTGACCCGAGGCGGTAGAAAATACTTTGTTACCTTTATAGATGGTCATTCAAAGTAATATTTTACATATCTTCTCAAAACCAAAGATGAAGTTCTAGACAGATTTAAGATCTATAAATCTGAAGCTGAGAACTAGTTAGAGAGAAAGATTAAGATTCTTAGATCAGATCGTGGTGGAGAGTATACATCAAATGATATGACCAATTTCTATTAAGAATACAGAATAATTCATGAGGTAACTGCTCTATATTCACCACAGTCCAACGGAGTTGCTGAAAGGAAGAATCGCACTCAGTTAGACATGGTGAATGTGTCACGACCCGCACCCGATATAGGGACACGAGTACGTAGGTACGTCCAACCTACGCCGCAGCATCGACGGTAGAACGCTGTCTAGGTCACAATACTATCTAATCAATCTCACAAGAGTATCCAACTCCATAAGGAGACACAAATATCATAATATAATATGTAAATACTTATTCACAGAACTAAAGCACGATAAGATATCGGAGAATATAAATAAAATATAACACAAGTCTAAACAACAAAAATAGTCTAACCTGCAAACAATAATATCCAAATCTCCAAGTATGCCGGAACAAGTCCTCTAAGTCGCAGTCTGGAAAAATATTTTCAATCAGGATGGAGCAAAGTACAACCAAATAACAGTTCCAGTTAATTGATAAGGACTATAAAACAATAAATAGATGATGCTATATACTGAAAGAAACGATAAATAGATGTAGTGGCAAATAGTAAAGAGAACAGGCAATAAACAATATGGCATAGTCAGTGCATATATATGAAATGAAGAGAAAGAGCTACAATATCATATACGGGTGATGTAGTATATGAAACTGAAATGAAGAACTATAACTATTTTACGTGTTTGAAATATCAATCTATCATGTGATCGGCTTGGGACAAGATCAGGTTTGTTATATATGATTAGCTATGATTCATATAAGGTCAGGCTAACCATCTGGTTAGCTATGATGCGAGTAATGGTCAGGCTAATCATATATAACAGGCTATGAGGCATGTAATGGTCAGGCTACACCCGACGTGATGTGTGGGGTGAGCTATGATACATGTAGAGTTGGGTATGATCACATAATCTACTAATATTTTCCCCGCCCCCAACTAGTATAGTGGATCCAACCATGACACATTACGATACACGATCAATGTCCAATATATTATGTATAATATCTAATATCAATATCAATACGATAACCAATGTAATATCTAATGACTGCAGATCCAATCTATATACTATTCTATGTAGCACAGTGTCAAGAATCAGATGTAACATTTCTAAATGCTTGAATTATAAAAATTATCAAATAACGAAAATTATCAGAGAATGTACTCGCCAGTGGTCCTGAGCGGGCAATACTAATATCTTGCTCCCGAAGTCTTGCAGAACGATCCAATGGTCATATATATATATATATATATATATATATATATATATATATATATATATATATATATATATATAATATAGCATCAGTCGTTACACTAGCACACACACAAACATAATTACACTACGCTCGGAACTACACAAGGGGTATAATATCTGGTCAACTAGCAGGGTCAAGTGTGCGTGTCTAAACACTCATGTGTCATGTCCTCGAATACTGTGTAGAACAAGACAACAACTAACACTAACACAATGTCCAATATCCAAATCTTGTGTAGCACTAACACATGGCCTAGTAAGTTAGGGTGCACTAGGCAAACAGTTCACTAACACCTAGGGTTATGCAAATACACAATTACGGGATACCCACAACTAATACCTATGGTCAGACAGCATATGTAACACTAGAAATCAATTTTCCATGAAGTATATACCTATATTAAATATAATTATCATACACACATATATGCACAGACACATACTAATTATTAGGTTCACTAACACAGGGTCACACAACGCACATCAAGTAGACTATCATGAAATAATATGCTACTCCCTAACACTATTCACACATGCACTCATAAAATTATGAAGGAAAGCAGTTCAAACTTTGCGTGCACCACAGGGTCGAGGGAGGCTGATGCTGACCAAAGACGGTGCTCGGGCTCCGACGAGGGTGGTGATGATGATGATGATGATAATGGTGATGATGTTGTTGATGATGATGATGGTGATGATGATGATAATGATGATGACGTGGGTGTAGTCAAGACGGTGAGGAGGGCGGTGCTCCGGCAGTGAGGCATTTTGTGAAGTCGGGATAGAAGCGGTGGCTGCTGCTCGGTGGTGCGATAAAGTTCAGGCGAGGGAGGCTCGGGACTACGTTGATGGTGGTGGTAATGCGGATCAGTGGCCGTGATGGGTGCTCAGGTCGGCTGTTCTGACGCTCGGGGAGAAGAAGGCTGTGATCAGGCAGTCGGGTCTCCAGCGAGGTCGGTAGACTATGGAAGAGGAGAAGATGGAAGAGGGTGGTGCGACGGAGGAGGAGAATAGGGAAGTCACTTCTCTCAGGCGGAGGAGATCGGAGAAGAGAGGGAGAGGGTGGTGGTGTAGATGTTGTCGGGATCGTGGGTGGTGGAGCTGTGGTCGACGGTGGAGTCGGGGAGGTGAGGAAGTCGAAGGAAAGTGGAGGAGAATGGTGGCAGGGTCGTGCTCGGCGGAAGAGGCCGGCGGTGATGGCACTAAACAGGTCGAGTGGCTGGTCGAGTCGGGGACGGCCGGAGTTTGTGGTCCAGCGGTGCAGTCATAGGAAGGAAGAGATCCGGGAGGAAAGGTCGACGAGGGTTGACGATGGTGGTGATAGTGTTAATGGTGATGGTGGTATAGATGATGATGGAAAAGTCGGCGTCTGAGAAGGGGACTGATGGAGAGGGGTGCTCGGAAAGTTCAGTCGACGGAGGCGGCGTGAGGCTCAGGCGGGATAGCCGGAGATCCGACGGAAAGGTGGTGGTTGGAAGAAGATGAAGTTTAGGTTTAGGTTTAGGGTTTGTAGTTTTTGAGGGATGGTGATGATGATGTAGAAAATTAATGGAGGAAGAGTTTACATGAGGAGAGGAAAGATGGTGATGCTAGCCTAGGGATTAGGGCCGGCCATATACTCATTGGGATAGGGGATGGCTTTTTGGGAAAGGGGTTAGTATGAGGGATTATATATAGGGAAGTGTGTGCGGTGAGGATGTTGCTTCATTTTGAATGAATGGCCAAGATTTAATATGAAGGAAAGTGCACAAACCAAAGGGGGGAGAGAGAGAGAGAGAGTTGGACCGGTCAAAGATGAAGGGAGTTGATTCTTCATTGGCCTTGGCCAATTAGGATGGTGACACCTCATTGCACTTTTGCATAAAAGCCCCCAAAAATTACAAAATTGCACAAATATGGTAATTTAAGATTTAATGAGGAAAATTACCATGTTTGGTGTGATATAATAGTTAAAAAGGGCGTGTGGTGTTTAGTATGAGTCTTGAGGGTGTGAGTGGGGGTTTGGTTTGGTTTGGTATTGGGTCTAGTTTTGGGTTTAGTTGGGTCCTTACACCAATTTAATTAAAGTTAATGTAAGTGGTGTTCTAAAATTAATTGGAAATACATATGGTTAAAATTAGGTGGGACACAAGTATCATGGACGTAGAAGACTCAGAATAGAATATTGTCATAATTTGGGTTGCATAAAATGGATCAAGATTGTGTCTCCAATTTTGATTGGAACGCACAAAGATGCAAAGTCAAATTTATTTGGAATTAAAAATAAATGTTTGCGATGAATATTGTACGACTAAAATAAAGCACAAGAGAGCATATTTATAAGTTACACAAAGGTCAGAATGGAAGACTGGCACATCTAGGACAAATATGTGAAATTTGTTGGAAGGCAAAAGCTAGTGTAGCGCTCCAATTATCGAAGCAACGGTAAGGTACAACAATTAAATAAAATCACGATAATAATTTATAACCTCAATAATTAATCCTGAATAATACGAATTAAATCCATAATCCTATAATTTGGTCAGGGGTTCATCTAGTGGGCTTATAGGCCTAGTCTACTATCTTATGCATTAAAGAACACTATATATATAATATATATCTATACACATATCATGCAATTATTTAAAATAAATACACACAATACTTATAATAAATAAAATGACAAAAATACCCCTATTTTAGGATGTGGTAGTGACAAGTCTACCCTCCTTAGAAAAATTTCGTCCACAAAATTTAAGATCCTTAATAGTTGTATTTATTTATTTATTTATTTTACCATCAAAATTTAAATTCATCAAACCATATAATCATGAAGTAAATCCAGATTGTTATTTCACAAAGTTTTCAAAATTCTATAAATATCATATTCCTGAAAATCTTCAAATTTAAAATTAAATTTCATTCTTATCACATTCTCCTCCAAAATTTTCAGTTAATAACTAAATACTAAAAAAATAGTTTAATGTCCAATCCTCTAATTTAAATCCAATCAACGCATATTTATAAAATTTAAAATCTCATCCCAAAAATTTGAATTCAAACTCTAATCCATTAGTGATCTTATTCCTCGATTCTTTTTCCACACAATACTCAAACAATGTAATACTTATGAAATCTTCAAATACAACATTCAAAATATAAGTTTTAAAATTTATATCTTGCTGTCAAATAAATATAATGATAATCTTCTTAAATTTCTTAAAATTTAATGACAAATTCAATCATATTGTAATCTTTATAAAAATCAATAATTTAACAAAATCGTCAATTCTGCCATATTAAGTTCTCAAATATTTATTTAAATTAATGTTTATCCTCGAAATTTAAGACACATTGTCTCTCTCTGTCCAGTCATAACCTCTTCATTAATCTTTACTACGGTCAAACCTCCAACAATCAAAGTCTAAGAAAATCCTACTTACAGTCAGACAATATGTAATCTAGAGAAAACATGCATGGTAATAGTCTGTTTTGTCATGGTATTGCAGTCTCTGTCAGGGTGTACTACTAACTAGATTCTAGTAAGAAAATCACTGATACAAGCTACGGTACTAAGAAATTAATCAATCAATCAAACAGATAAAAAAGGAACAGAAGGAAAGAAAAGAACAAAATATGAATGCACTTTGAGAACAACTTTCCAACACGTGGGCCATCTGGCCAAAATAGAATTGGCATGATTCTCTCAGAGATTCAGGGGCCTAAAAAGCATGATGTACTTTGAACTTCAGAGGCCGCCAGGTAATATATAGGGGTCATCATGACCGCGCATCTCCGACGGAGCATACGGGTTACACAAAAAAAGTGCAAAGGAGCCCAAACGCCTTACTTATTGTCCTCCCCACCCCATGCTCTAAGCATATCATATCCATGACACGATAAGACCTCTAATAACTGCCAAGTCTTCTAACATATCTCTATTAGCAGTTATTTCCTATCGCACGTCTTATACGTACTAATGATCAGTCAATACGTAAGTCTGTGATCTATATGAGACTCACAACTCGTGTTAGAAATGTGTCATGACTAAATGAAATATAAGAATGCCTCATGATCATGTGGTGGTCTCGTAAAACTAGGTCGACATGCATAATTTATAATAAAAATAATAGGACACCAATGTCGTTGCACCCAAGTTATTCTTGGATGCGCTGTTTATATAACAGTTAAAATATATGAACTAAATAACAGAAATAAAATGTATACACCATATGTAATATAAATCACAGTACAATGGCAAGGTATATTTGCCTGCTCTGAAAAAGGATGAAGTCGCAACTCAATGCGTCGTCCGATCTACCCGTCACATAAATTAAACAAGTTATGTTACAAAAGTGGGTGAATAGGTTCCTCCATTTTAATTCTGAATAAAATAATCTAATATAGTATTTTAATCTTTATTATAATTTTATTTTATTATTAAACCCTAATTTTGGTCCAAAGAAAGTTAACTTTACGGATTTGTGATCCGTAGCACGCAAATCGAGGCAATCCGTTGACCAAAAAGTTAATCGAATCAAATCCTAGATTTTTGTCTAGAATAATATAGATTTTAATTCTACATGAACATCAAAATTAACGGTTTCATAAAATTACAAGTCGGTAAAGAGTTATGGCCACAAGGGCGCACAGATGACAGTTTTCGGAGGTTTTCTATTTACGTCTACGTTGCACGAATTTTACAGTATACTAAACCTGCATATTAAATTCTGAAAAAATAATTTTATGTAAGTTCATTATGTCCCGAAATCTCGAAAAAACAAAAATACGTCTGATTTTGAACAACTGGCACTTTCGGAATATTCTGGAAAAATAGGTTCTGAAATTATTAAAATAATTTATATATTTAGAAAACTAACCTTGTTATGGTTCCAACAAAAAAAATTGGAATGAGTTTGGAGTCCGGAGCTAGGAGATATCATCTTTTTAAATCGTCATAACTACTAGTAAATGAGGCTGAATTTATGACGAATTTTGACTATTTTTGGACGAAAAAGAGAGGAGTTTGGGGAAGAAAAATATGAAAGATGATTTTATTCCATAAGTCTAATAGGTATTTATAATGTTGGAGATTACTTAATTGAATACGACTAGGATTGGCTAATTTGGATAGGATTAGAATCAGTTTAAATAAGGATAGGATATGCATGAAATTGCTTTCCTAGTAGGCTCAGGACTTGAATTAATTTAAAAATAGAGTTTGAGTTTATCTCAATAATTTATAATCTTAAATAGAATTAAAGAGAATACAAATAATTTATATATAATCTTATTAATATCTATTAACACTAAATTAGCATCTATCTAATATTAAGACTATATATATCCAAATAAATCCTAAATAATTTCAAAAATCTGAATAAAATTTTTAAAATTCTAAATAAATTACAAAAAAATATAATTAAATATTTTAATCTAAAATAAATATTTGGTAGGAACAATATGCAAGTAGTCTCATAGTAAATCATGGAAGTCCTAGAAATTTATGTTTCCTAGATTTTAATCACCCAAAAATTCTAGAAAAATCTCCAAAAATCTAAAATAGCCTACAAATGATTCTAAATAAATATATAAAGAAATTTATTTTCTATTTAACTAAGAGAATACTCTAGAGAAATTTAATATTTAAAATAATCTAAAATAAATATAATAATATAAAATACACACAAAATACCTATTTTGGGTGAGGGGGTTTACAATATTCACAGTCTCTAACACTCAAGGTACACACAAATACACCAATTGTCTAGACTCCTCAACTTTGTACTAAAATTTGCACTGCCCAGATTACTTGCACTATTACTACTAATAATTTTCTATCCATATTAACTGATACACCAATCTAATATTATCACACGAGGTACTTACTATTACTAGTACATTGCTCAACTAATCCTTGATATAGAAACACTAGCACTCTTGGTATAGTAACACTAGCTTCATCATTAATTTACCTCATCACACTCACTAGAACTCATGATCACTTGCACTAGTTATCAACTTCTATAATACACATGCTTCATTTCACTCTTAAAGGCAGACATATGGTTCCATATATCTATTCATGTATAAGTATCTCCCCTTAACCTTTTATAGACTGATACACTAATCAGTGATACACTTCATACCTTCCATGACCAATCTTGATATTTTTTAACCCATGATACACTATTAGAATTTTTTAATACTCATGCTTCCACTTTTTTGAACTTCCACACTGACACTCATCACCCACTGTGCATCCTGCACATAATTTCTAGACACTCTTCTACCTATTGCTTACAACACATCATTTGTCTCAATATCAGGTGATACATCCATCATTAGTCATATATCGGTACACTCAGATCAAATCATATATTAAGGCCCTACTTTTATCTGTAACACAAGTCTTACTACTAAGCATAATATATTTTTATTCTCTCACACTCTCTTATACACTTATGGTATCCTCCTACTATGGCACACACATTAATGCCCTTTATGTATATTCATTTCTTTACACTTGACACACCCAAGTATCAACCATCAAATTGAATATCATGCTCCATTAATTTTCAACACAATTTCCTTGATACTTAATTGTTTACATGGAACGCCTAACTACATGAATTCATGACTATACAGGACTGGCATGCTGACTCTGATACT
This sequence comes from Iris macrosiphon, assembly GCA_036927795.1. Lineage (NCBI taxonomy): Eukaryota > Viridiplantae > Streptophyta > Magnoliopsida > Asparagales > Iridaceae > Iris > Iris macrosiphon. The sequence continues at coordinate 138,290,189 of JAYESA010000019.1, read as the reverse complement.
AACTCCTGAAACCCTCACTGATACTTTTTACTCCCCCTTCTACCTATACCAATACTAACTATAATGACACCTATCATAGAACTATTGCTACGAGGTATTACGCTATGGCTTAACTCTAGATTGATGCCTACTGCTCACATGTCTAACCAAGCAACACTTACAGACTCACAAGCCACACTCCCAACAGTCAACACTGATACTCAAGACACAGACCTAATTGCAAGTCACCAATTATCACACTAACAAGGATCCTTAAATAAATAAAGCTCAAAAAGGAATTGGACTAAGGACTGAAGGTATCTCTACTGCTAGCAAAGAAAAGGATGGAACAAGGTCCTATAATAACAGAAGTGGATAAGTATTGAGATGATACTTTAAGAACCAATTTAAGATACAATCAGATAATCATACACGTCTGTCCAAAATTATGACACTCATAATCCTCGCAACGCCAGTAAGTATAGCTGTGATAAACGATAGATTCCATAACTTAGGTATGCAACTCTATAATCATGTCGTCTAGAAACCTCACTGTGCTGACTAGTATAGCTGCAAGAAATTCTAAATCTTATAACCAAGATATATACATCCAAAATCAGGTACCTATGTTTCTGACACGCCAGCTAATATGGCTGCGATAAATTCTAGGCTCCATAACCAAAGCAAACGTTTTACCTTTCTCACTATCCTCGTGAACATATGTCATCAAATGATACCGTAAATTTTAGTCCGTAAAGTTTATCTCGATATGAAATCAAACTCAACAACGACACCAAGAATTAAATTTAACAACTGGTCAACAAGAATCAAGTTCAATAACAACAAGTGAGAGCGGACGGGAACAAGGGAAAAGATTTAAATTAAAAATTATAATAAGATTCTTAAGGGTCATCCCAGGAATCTCTTAAAAATTTATGATTAAGTATCCTCTCTCATCCAAGTATCCTATGTCCTATATCATATCACAGACACGCAGTAGTACAACTAAGACGTCGTACTACCATGATATCGCATAAATTACGAAGTCTGACCTGTATGGGCCGCCACTAAAAATGTGTCACGACCCGCACCCGATATAGTGGCACGAGTACGTGGGTACGTCCAGTCTACGCCACAGCATCGACGGTAGAACGATGTCTAGGTCAAAATACTATCTAATCAATCTCATATGAGTATCCAACTCCATAAGGAGACACAGATATCATAATATAATATGTAAATACTTAATCTCAGAACTAAAGCACAATAAGATATCGGAGAAAATAAATGAAATACAACACAAGTCTAAACAACAAAAATAGTCTAACCTGCAAACAATAACATCCAAATCTCCAAGTATGCCGGAACAAGTCCTCTAAGTCCCAGTCTGGAAAAATATTTCCAGTCAGGATGGAGCAAAGTACAACCCAATAACAGTTCTAGTTAATTGATAAGGACTATAAAACAATAAATATATGATGCTATATACCAAAAGAGACAATAAATAGATGCAGTGGCAAATAGTAAAGAGAACAGGCAATAGACAATATGCCATAGTCAGTGCATATATATGAAATGAAGAGAAAGAGCTACAATATCATATACGGGTGATGTAGTATATAAAACTGAAATAAAAAACTGTAACTATTCTAAGTGTTTGAAATATCAGTCTATCATGTGATTGTAGAAGCATGAAATACGCTGGAGAATTGTCCACATATTTATAGTCAAAACCTCCAACATACATGAAGTCCCTCTCTGCGTAAAATGGAACTTCAAGGCTGTTTGGCATAAAATATGGCTTCAGAGTTGTCCACGTAAAACAGAAACTCCAAGGCTGTTTGGCATAAAATATGGCTTCAGAGCTGTCCGCGTAAAACAGAAGCTTCATGTAAACACCCTAAATTTTGAGAATAATTTTAAAATAGGTTATTTCATTTTTGGAATTTTCTAGAAATTAAAACCAAGATGAGTATGATTTAAAGAATTTTTAAGTGTGGCCAAAGGGTGTTAAAATATTCTGGAAGTAAAAATTTATTGTGTATAATGGAGAACCGGACGCATAGCATTTTTTGGTGAATTTATTGGACACCGGAGCAACGAATCGAGGACCAAAAGCTATAGAGAGTGAACCAGACCCAAGTTGAACAAATCCAGGCTAGACCAAACCAAACCCAGCGTTCGGGTCGGGTTGGATCCGAGCCGAACCCGACCCGGATCCAAACCGTATGGAACCCTAGAATTCCTCCGCCGAAGACTCCTGTAGCAGCCTATATAGCGCCTCCTCGGCGTCCGTGCCTAGCCATCACCTAAACCCTAAGCTCCCGCCGCCATCAAGCTCGCCGTCGACTACCTAGCTGCCCCGCCCAGCAGCTGATCCGCGATGCCGCCGCTTCCAATCACCTGAAACCCCGCCGCTGAGTTCGCCCAGCCGACTTCCCCCTTCTCCGTCATCCGCCGCGAGCACAGCGAACCCGAGCGCGGCCCCCTCCATTCTCAGTTCGAACCGTCCCCCGACTCCTCCCTGTCGCTGCTACCCCGCCGTTCGATCATCCCTCACCCTTCGACTCACCGCCAGCGAATCCCGCCGGCCGCCGCCAAGTTCAGCCCTCAACCCTCCGACTCTCCCTCGACCCTTCGACCCGCGCCAGGCCGTCGCCCGAGAACCGGCCGCCGCCTGAGAACCCAGTCGCCCCGAGCTTGTCGACCCAGCAGTGAATTCGGGATAAGACACAGAGCTCAGCGGACACGGGAGATCGTAATTCGGACGCGAGCAGTATACATCGGATACGAGCAGGACCCGTGGAAACTCAGATTTTGGAGCTCGGTTCAGGTACCGTTTTCATCCTCATCGCAACTCCAATTTCAATTCTGTCAGTTGCTACACGTAGACTGTATAACCCTCTCGGTGCCCGTGCAACTCGCTCGGCACATCGCGTCCTGTGGTGATCGTACACCGCGATCCAAAAAAGGAAAACAACACCCTATTTCACCCCGGAACTGAGTACGCCCCGCCAATCGGGATGACTTGGTCGCACGCAGTCTTTACCGAACTGTGCGAGACGTTGATACGGTCGTGTAGGATTTCGCAGAAGTCGATTCGGAGGTGCGGGCACCCCGGAATCAACGCGTATCCGCCGACGACACTCCGTATCCGTCCTTTTTGGAACACGCTGTAACTTTGTGTACGCACGTCGGATCAAGACAAAACTTGCGCCATCGGACTCATAGCAATGCACTGGTCCTGTGACCCAAGTTTGGTCCGATTCCGAGAACGTTGACAAAATCACGTATCGTGGGCCCCACAGGCTCCACTTGACGGGTGATTTTGAGATCGGCTCATCAGAATCCAATTCTGGAAGTTTCGTTGGGTTCGTATCATCGTTCCTGACTTGTAGACACTGAGTTTGCAAAATTTGGAGACCTTTGACCCTGACACACTTTTCGGTGCAAAGTGGCCCACATGTGGACCCCGCTCTAATTCGAAAATGACCTTTTTGCCCCTGTGTCCAAATTAGACGTAAGGACAGGCATTTCTAGCAGTTGGATACCTTCTGAGACTATTGGTGATGTTTATGACAGCTTTTGGAGTAGTCCCTACCGGTTCCGCTGATCCAGAGACGATTGTTGATATTCCAACATCAGGCAAGTGTACCTTGCCAACTCTGTAGCTTAGTTATTTATTTTCCTTGCTTTATTATATTGTTGTGCATGCTCAACCTAGGACCGTGTGACGTACTTAGCGTCCGATTATCAGTCGGGTGCCGACACTGTACACAGTGTTGGGTACGGCCATCTAGAGATAGACATTCGTGACACCTTATTTTCGTACTTGTCTTATCAAGTACCATATGACCCAGGACACTTGACACTATTCATGAGACAGGATTTTCCCGAGATATTCGTGGTGATTCTGTATAGGATACAGGACATGGACATTATACTCTTCGATACTTTATGACTTGATGCATTAGCTATGATCGCGCTTGACATGGACATGAGACGTTATGGTCATGATATGCGTGGTTACATTGGGTGGGAGAGACACACAGGCTACAGGCTGTTTCATATATCTATCTACTACTATTGTGAGGCCTCAGACTCTCGTAGCAGAGCTAGGCACATTACGTGTTTATTACCGCTACCGGCTCCCCGACACAGAGCTGGTAGTGGCTTCAGCCTGAGTTTTAGTGCTGCTCTCATCTTGTATTTTCACATAGATGGTTACTTACTTGCCCTATTTATTCATTACTTGCTGCACTATATTTATTTTGGCATGAGCTTTCTTGTACCTTGCTATGTCCCCTGAGGACCTGGATCCGGATATTTGTCCCCAGATTTTGCGGACGAGGCTTATCCCGAGGTTTACAGGACCGGAGCAGGAGCTGATCCAGGAGCTATACCGCCATCTGAGGATGAGGTCTTAGCTGATGACTTCTCTTGAGCATCCATGTTCATGCTCAGCATTTTTTATTTATTTCAGTCTTTTACTTTCTGGTCAGTTGAACCATTGTACTAGATATTTATCGGGTTGTTTCCCGAAGTACTTTGTGAGACTTGCTGATGATTTACATTCCTTATTTATTCTGTGGATCATATTTTATATCTTGTGTGGATGAGATTAGTTGTGCCGTGATTGTCGTAGACTTGTTTTACAGCTTAAGTATGCCCTGATGGATCCATTATATTGAGTTGGTCCATCGGTGCGTACTGCTGGCCATTGCCACGTGTCTAGTCCCACGGTATTTTGGGACTGGGGCGTGACATGGTTTTTGTGGTGGCCCATGCAGGTCTACGACTAAATTGTTCAGTTTCAACTTAGGGACCGAACCAACCTGCCCTAACGATAGTATAAACTATAGGATCTCATCCATTATTTAACTATTTGTTGAACTCTATATCAAACTCGAAATTTTACTTGAACTGCATCCTGTATTGATTCCTCTGAGCGTTCTTATAGTTATCTTTTGATTTCAGAGCAATGGATTCTGGGAACAGAGATGATATTCCTTTGGAGACACCACACGACGCTATGGTTACTTATAGAGATGAAGTAACACCAGGGGATGGTGGACAAGCATCACAGAGTGATCAAACCGGTCAGCCTAATCCAAGGTTCTGGAGAGATGACATCCTACCTCCACCACAGTTCACTCCCCAGATGCCAGCATTCCTGCCAGGACAAGCCATGGACGGGCAACAGATGTTCCAGATGATGTATGCCATGATGCAAGCCCAGCAACAGATTCAGCAGGAGGCCCATCGGCAGGAGGCCGAGTATCTGCGGACCAGCCTGGTATCCGTATTGGAGCAGGCTAATCCAGCAGCGAGGCGAACATCGACGGGATCTATCACCGACTTCCGTTATCTCAAGCCTCGCACATTTCCTGGTAAAGAAGGGCCAACGGAAGTTCATGAGTGGCTCACAAACATTCAGCATCAGCTGGAAGCCGCTGAACTTCCAAGAGAGAAGTGGATGACTGCAGTCAGAATGCAGTTAACTGATAATGCGCACCACTGGTGGTTAGCAGAAGAAAGGAGACTTGGACAGGACAGAGTCACATGGGAAGAGTTCTCCAGACTTTTCCAAGAGATGTACATCCCGGCAGTTGTACGGTCAGAGCTCAGGGACAAGTTCAACCGCCTCATCCAGGGCAGCATGACAGTGGAAGAATACAATTCTGAATTTATTCGCCTGAGTCGCTTCGCTCCAACATTAATTTCGACGGAGGAAGAGAAAGCGGAAAAGTTCTTTGACGGGTTGAAGTTCGAGCTTCAGAGATTGATTGGCTCAGTGGCACCTACAAATTATACTGATGTTCTAGCAGCAGCACGACGCATGGAGCACGTCACTAGAAGGGAATCGAATCTGAAGAGGCCAAACACCTCCGCACCAACCAAGGCAGCACATGGAGATTCTGCAAAATGATTTCAGAGGAGTACGCCAGATAAAGCAGCACACAGGGCCATATCCCTTCCTACTTGTCATCACTGCGACAAGGTAGGACACATTGAGAGAGAGTGCAGGCAAAAGTTGGGACTATGCCTGCTTTGCGGATCAAACCAGCATCTATCCAGAGACTGCACTCACCATAGAGGAGAAGCACCCAGACTAGCTCTACCTGCACCGCGACCAACTTATCCAGCAGTAGGAGCACAGCAGACCGGAGTTGGTGGAGTCAGACCACCAGCCCCAGGAGGAAACTAGCAGAGACCACCACTGGCCCCACAGGCAGCCCTATTTCAGCAGGCTCAGCAGCAGCAGAGAGGTCCAGCACAGGGGCGAGGGCAGGCATTCCCATTAGCTGTTGAGCAGGAGGCTACAGCAGGCGAGGTCATCGCAGATACTATTCTAGTAGCTTCATTACCAGCTGTAGCATTATTTGATTCTGGAGCATCGCATTCATTTATAGCAGCTAGCTTTGTAGCCACCCATAGAGTAGCTACCGCACCCCTTCCGAAGATGAAGAGAATTCTTACGGGAGGCGGTATTATTCCGGTTAGTGATGTCTGTAGATCATGTTCTGTAGTAGTTTATGGCCGAGAAATGCGAGCTCAATTTCTGATATTTTCTATGCCGGATTATGATGTCGTACTTGGTATGGACTGGTTAAGTCAGTACCATGCGACTCTTGATTGCCTACTTGGGCGGGTTATATTTAGACCGTCTGGACATCCAGAATTTGAGTTTCTTCGAGGAGCAGTAGAGCAAGGAGTTCAGCCTACTCTTAGGGTACTATCGGTAGAAGGGGAGACAGGTTACCCAAGAGTCATATCAGACTTTGTGGATGTATTTCCCGATGATCTTCCAGGTTTACCGCCTGATCGGGAAATAGAATTCACAATAGACTTAACTCCAGGAGCAGAGCCAATCACTTCATCAGTATATCGGCTAGCACCTAAGGAGTTAGTGGAATTGAAGGAACAGGTTGATGATCTTTTGGAGAAGGGTTTCATTCGGCCCAGTGTTTCACCTTGGGGGGCACCCATATTATTTGTGCCGAAGAAGGATGGAACAGTACGGTTGTGCATTGATTACCGGGCACTAAATGCTGTAACCATCAAGAACAGGTATCCCTTACCACGCATTGATGATCTATTCGATCAGTTGAGTGGTGCAAGGGTATTTTCGAAGATTGACCTTAGATCCGGCTATCATCAGATCAAGGTGAGGAAAGAAGACATCCCGAAGACAGCTTTCAGGACGAAGTATGGGCATTATGAGTTCTTGGTGATGCCGTTTGGTTTAACCAACGCGCCAGCAGTGTTTATGAGTTTGATGAACAGAGTCTTTCATCAGTTCTTGGATAAATTTGTAGTTGTATTCATCGACGACATTCTCATATATTCCAAGAACCATGAAGAGCACGAGGAGCATCTCAGAATTCTGTTAGAGACCTTGAGGCAGGATAAGCTATATGCCAAGCTCAGTAAGTGTGAGTTCTGTATGGACAAAGTGCCTTTCTTGGGACACATCATATCAGGAGAAGGACTTTCAGTGGATCCAGAGAAAGTTACGGCAATAGAGACTTGGCCTACACCCACATCAGTCGCAGAGGTGAGAAGTTTTTTCGGACTTGCGGGATATTACCGAAGGTTCGTAAAAAATTTCTCGAGGATTGCAGAACCGATGACAAAGCTGACACGAAAGGACCAGGAATTTCTATGGACAGAAGACTGCCAGAAGGCCTTCAAAGAACTGAAGAGAAGATTAACAACAGCACCGGTCTTGACTCTTCCTTCAGGGTCAGGAGGTTTTATTGTTTACAGTGATGCATCAGGCAGTGGACTAGGATGTGTCTTGATGCAACATGGCAAAGTCGTTGCTTATGCGTCAAGACAGTTGAAGGTCCACGAGAAGAACTACCCAACACATGATCTGGAGCTAGCAGCAGTTATATTTGCACTAAAGATATGGAGGCACTATCTTTATGGAGAAAGGGTAGAAATCTTTACTGATCACAAGAGTCTGAAGTATGTGTATACTCAGAAGGAGCTTAACATGAGACAGAGACGCTGGCTGGAACTGATGGTAGATTTTGACATAGATCTGCAGTATCATCCGGGAAAGGCGAATGTTGTTGCAGATGCACTCAGCAGGAAGCCTATGGCTTATTTCTTGACGATGCAGCCCAAGTTACTGAGAGATCTACAGGAGCTTCAAATAGAGATTGTCTTACCAAGACCAGATAGCTTGATGGCTAATCTTGAGATTCAGTCATCACTCGTGGAGAAGATTAAAGAGGCATTGCCCACCGATGCTAGATTCCGAAGACTCAAAGAAAGGACAGAAGCAGGCATGCAGACAGGACTTCGCATTCACGAAGACGGGACATTGAGGTTTGGAAATCGCCTGTATGTTCCAAATGGAAAATTGAGACAGGAGTTAATGACCGAAGCACATAGCTCTATGTACTCTGTTCACCCAGGAGAAACCAAGATGTATCGAGACTTGAGACAGTATTATTGGTGGCATGGAATGAAGAGAGAGATCGCAAGATTTGTGGCCAAATGCTTAGTCTGCCAGCAAGTGAAGGCAGAGCATCAGAGGACTGCAGGTATGTTACAGCCGCTTCCTATACCAGAATGGAAGTGGGAGCACATCACGATGGATTTTGTCACACGATTTCTGAGGAGCCCCAGCGAAAGAGTTGCAGTATGGGTTATTGTGGATAGACTCACTAAATCGGCACACTTCTTGCCATTTAGAGTTGGGCAGTCCACAGAGGTACTAGCCGACATGTATATGCGATAAATTGTCAAATTACATGGAGTGCCTGTTAGTATTGTATCGGATCGAGATTCGAGATTTACATCTCATTTTTGGAGAAGCATGCAAGAGAGTCTGGGCACCAGACTCAAGTTCAGCACGGCGTACCACCCGCAGACAGATGGCCAATCGGAGCGCACCATTCAAATATTGGAGGACATGTTGCGATCATGTATGCTAGACTTTGGAGGTTCTTGGGAAGATCATTTGCACTTAGTGGAGTTCTCCTACAACAACAGTTATCAGGTCAGCATTCAGATGGCACCATTTGAAGCTTTATATGGAAGGAAGTGCAGGTCACCTATATGCTGGAGTGACGTCGGTGAACGTCAGATACTGGGACCAGAATTGGTCACACAAACAGTGGAGAAGGTGAAGCAGATTCAGAATCATCTACGAGCAGCTCAGGACCGACAAAAGTATTGGGCAGATACGCACAGACGTCCCCTAGAGTTCCAAGAAGGAGATCACGTATTCTTGAGGATTTCGCCCACTCGTGGTACTATCAGATTCGGGAGCAGAGGCAAGCTGAGCCCAAGGTATATTGGGTCATTTGACATCCTCGAGCGTGTTGGTGAGGTGGCTTATCGGCTTGTATTACCTCCATCCTTAGAGGGAGTGCATGACGTATTCCACGTCTCACAGCTGCGAAGGTACGTGACCGACCCAAGTCACGTAGTCGATCATTCAGAGATCGCCGTAGAACCGAGCTTGAGATATGAAGAACAACCAGTTGGCGTCCTCGACGTCAGTGAGAAGACATTACGGGGACAAACGATCAGACTGGTTCGAGTAGCATGGAAACATCATTCTCCTGGAGAATCGACTTGGGAACGAGAAGATAGTATGCGCCAGCGATACCCCCACTTGTTCGAGGAGGCAGTTGTAAACTAGTCCACCTTGTAATTCCATAACTCTTTCTTGAGTAGCTTATTCTTTGATTGCGAGGACGCAATCCTTTTAAGGAGGGAAGATTGTAAACACCCTAAATTTTAAGAATAATTTTAAAATAGGTTATTTCGTTTTTGGAATTTTTGGAAATTAAAACCAAGATGAGTGTGATTTAAAGAATTTTTAAGTGTGGCCAAAGGGTGTTAAAATATTCTGGAAGTAAAAATTTATTGTGTATAATGGAGAACCGGACGCATGGCATTTTTCGGTGAATTTATTGGACACCGGAGCAACGAATCGAGGACCAAAAGCTATAGAGAGTGAACCAGACCCAAGTTGAACAAATCCAGGCTAGACCAAACCAAACCCAGCGTTCGGGTCGGGTTGGATCCGAGCCGAACCCGACCCGGATCCAAACCGTATGGAACCCTAGAATTCCTCCGCCGAAGACTCCTGTAGCAGCCTATATAGCGCCTCCTCGGCGTTCGTGCCTAGCCATCACCTAAACCCTAAGCTCCCGCCGCCATCAAGCTCGCCGTCGACCACCTAGCTGCCCCGCCCAGCAGCTGATCCGTGACGCCGCCGCTTCCCATCACCTGAAACCCCGCCGCTGAGTTCGCCCAGCCGACTTCCCCCTTCTCCGTCATCCGCCGCGAGCACAGCGACCCCGAGCGCGGCCCCCTCCGTCCTCAGTTCGAACCGTCCCCCGACTCCTCCCTGTCGCTGCTACCCCGCCGTTCGATCATCCCTCACCCTTCGACTCACCGCCAGCGAATCCCGCCGGCCGCCGCCAAGTTCAGCCATCAACCCTCCGACTCCCCTTCGACCCGCGCCAGGCCGTCGCCAGAGAACCGGCCGCCGCCTGAGAACCCAGTCGCCCCGAGCTTGTCGACCCAGCAGTAAATTCGGGACAAGACACAGAGCTCAGCGGACACGGGAGATCGCGATTCGGACGCGAGCAGTAGACATCGGATACGAGCAGGACCCGTGGAAACTCAGATTTTGGAGCTCGGTTCAGGTACCGTTTTGACCCTCATCGCAACTCCAATTTCAATTCTGTCAGTTGCTACACGTAGACTATATAACCCTCTCGGTGCCCGTGCAACTCGCTCGGTGCATCGTGTCCTGTGGTGATCGTACATCGCGATCCAAAAACAGGAAAAACAATACCCTATTTTACCCCGGAACTGAGTACGCCCCGCCAATCGGGACGACTTGGTCGCACGCGGTCTTTACCGAACTGTGCGCGACGTTGATACGGTCGTGTAGGATTTCGCAGAAGTCGATTCGGAGGTGCGAGCACCCCGGAATCAACGCGTATCCGCCGACGACACTCCGTATCCGTCCTTTATAGAATATGCTGTAACTTTGTGTACGCACGTCGGATCGAGACAAAACTTGCGCCATCGGACTCGTAGCAATGCGCTGGTCCTGTGACCCAAGTTTGGTCCGATTCCGAGAACGTTGACAAAATCACGTATTGTGGGCCCCACAGGCTCCACTTGACGGGTAATTTTGAGATTGGCTCATCGGAATCTAATTCTGGAAGTTCCGTTGGGTTTGTATCATCGTTCCTGACTTGTAGACACTGAGTTTGCAGAATTTGGAGACCTTTGACCCTAGCACACTTTTCGGTGCAAAGTGGCCCACATGTGGACCCCGCTCTAATCCGAAAATGACCTTTTTGCCCCTGTGTCCAAATTAGACGTAAGGACAGGCATTTCTAGCAGTTGGATACCTTCTGAGACTATTGGTAATGTTTATGACAGCTTTTGGAGTAGTCCCTACCGGTTCCGCTGATCCAGGGACGATTGTTGATATTCCAACATCAGGCAAGTGTACCTTGCCAACTCTGCAGCTTAGTTATTTATTTTCCTTGCTTCATTATATTGCTGTGCATGCTCAACCTAGGACCGTGTGACGTACTTAGCGTCCGATTATCAGTCGGGTGCCGACACTGTACGCAGTGTTGGGTACGGCCATCTAGAGATGGACATTCGTGACACCTTATTTTCGTACTTGTCTTATCAAGTACCATATGACCCAGGACACTTGACACTATTCATGAGACAGGATTTTCCCGAGATATTCGTGGTGATTCTGTATAGGATACAGGAGATGGACATTATACTCTTAGATACTTTATGACTTGATGCATTAGCTATGATCGCGCTTGACATGGACATGAGACGTTATGGTCATGATATGCGTGGTTACATTGGGTGGGGAGAGACACACAGGCTACAGGCTATTTCATATATCTATCTACTACTATTGTGAGGCCTCAGACTCTCGTAGCAGAGCTAGGCACATTACGTGTTTATTATCGCTACCGGCTCCCCGACACAGAGCTGGTAGTGGCTTCAGCCTGAGTTTTAGTGCCGCTCTCATCTTGCATTTTCACATAGATGGTTACTTACTTGCCCTATTTATGCATTACTTGCTGCACTGTATTTATTTTGGCATGAGCTTTCTTGTACCTTGTTATGTCCCCTGAGGACCTGGATCCGGATATTTGTCCCCAGATTTTGCGGACGAGGCTTATCCCGAGGTTTACGGGACCGGAGCAGGAGCTGATCCAGGAGCTGTACCGCCATCTGAGGACGAGGTCTTAGCTGATGACTTCTCTTGAGCATCCATGTTCATACTCAGCATTTTTTATTTATTTCAGTCTTTTACTTTCTGGTCAGTTGAACCATTGTACTAGATATTTATCGGGTTGTTTCCCGAAGTACTTTGTGAGACTTGCTGATGATTTACATTCCTTATTTATTCTATGGATCATATTTTATATCTTGTGTGGATGAGATTAGTTGTGCCGTGATTGTCGTAGACTTGTTTTACAGCTTAAGTATGCCCTGATGGATCCATTATATTGAGTTGGTCCATCGGTGCGTACTGCTGGCCATTGCCACGTGTCTAGTCCCACGGTATTTTGGGACTGGGGCGTGACACTTCAGTGTTGTCCACGTAAAATAGAGCCTCAGACCTCTCTACGTAAAACAGACCTTCAAGGTTGTTTGGCATAAAATAAGGCTTCCAAAGCTGCCCGCGTAAAGCAGAGTTTCAAGACTGTTCTGCGTAAAAGGTTGTTATACCTTCATGCATAAAGTTTAAAATACATTATTTTTAATACAGCGTAAAGTTATACGAGGGAACCCTTAGTATTCCTCGGATGAATTTTTCAGTCAAATCAGTAAACCTTACATTCGACAAAAGTACTGTACGATGATCAGAGAGAACAGCTGTGATGATGATCTTGCACAGAGACCCAGGTTGTCATTTTGTGACATAATTTTGATACAAGTCATTTTTACACATGCAAAGGAAGAGAAATAGAGTCTTCAGAATACACTGCCTATTCTACATTGATAGAAATGAGTTTTTACGCTCAAGATAAAGACAAAATCAGACACCACGTCAAAAGTTGTTTCTTGCACAGAGCTCGAAGCATATCTCTGTATTTAATGTACAAGATTGAGGCATATCTCTGAATTTAATGTACGAAATTTCATTCTATGCTCAAAATTTGTCATGACTGGGAAAGCTAAGACTGAGACTAATACGCTCACATAACCATCCTTACATTTTATGCCAACCAGGCTATATTCAACTATAGGAGTACGCCGTATGCTATCTCCTCGTAATACGCCAACTTGACTATATTTGCAAAGGTACGTTGATAAGGCTATTTAGTCCAGAATTCGCTCAAGACCTCAGTCGTAAAGGATAATAGGCTATTTTACGCTGGTTATCTATTATTCGTGAATCATCAAGCTTTACGTGAGGAGCAGTTGCCTACGTAGCTTGCATGTTATGATCTTTGAGAAGCAGTTATACGTGTTACCTCATAAAGGGATATGTGTCATACACAGATTCAGAAGATTATTCAAATATATGTAGCAGTTATTATAACTGTAGCATAAATGAAGCAATCTTCTTCACAGTTTGGCCTTTTACGCCAACAAGACAGTTATTTGGCTTTTACGCCAACCAGGCAGTTACCTACGTGGCTTACATGCCATGATCTTCGAGAAGCAGTTATACGCGTTACCTCATAAAGGAATACGTGTCATATGCAGATTCAGAAGATTATTTGAATATGGGTAGCAGTTATTATAACCATAGCATAAAGGAGGCAATCTTCTTCACAGTTTGGCCTTTTACGCCAACGAGTCAGTTATTTGGCTTTTTACGCCAACCAGGCAGTTACTGGACTGATCTCTATAAATAGAGACTCCTAGTCAGAGCGAACAAAGGGAGACATACACACATACACACACAGACAGAGAGCAAATAGAGGAGACAAAGGTGTTTGGGCTGACAACTTTGGCAACAGGAATTCGCCCCTTCTTGCAAGTTTCCTTTGACCGACTTTTTGCCTCCAGTTCAGAGAAAGTTTGAAGCTTCTTCTACAATACTTTTCCATCATCGTGTAGTCCACGGAACAAAGTGATCAATCGCAGATCAGACTTCCATAGCAATACTCCCCAGAATTATTTTTATTGTACTTAACATCCTCGTATAGGATTAATTATACTTTTCTCTTTTTTTTATTTGTGGAACAAAGGTTTCGTACAAACCTTCTTCCTTTATTCCATCAAACAAGATGGCAACTCTGCTGGGGACGATTTTTTTCTCTGACGAGGAAGCAATTTCTCAACACGATACTGTATCTATCGGACCGATGAAGAAGACTTTGGTCGTCTAGTTCGACCAATCTGCCTATGAAGACATGCTTCATGCAGGAGATAGTTCTCATTCCTCCTCTGTCTATAACAACAGGAAGCTGCGTAAAGTGTGGATGCCCAAGATGTCCTCTACCCTTCCTGCAAGCTCTCATGCACTGATCAACAAATTTGTAATAAAACAGCCAACACGCTCCGTGCGTACAACTTTGTCTCCCGTCTGTGACGTGGTAGACAAGACTTCTGGCAATGTCTCAGTGCCAATCCAGAAGTCTCAAACACGCCCTGTGCGTAAAACTTTGTCTCCCATTTATGATATGATAGACAAGACTTCTGGCAATGTCTCAGTGCCAATCCAGAAGTCTCAAATACGCCATGCGCGTAAACTTTCGTCTCCCGTCTGTGACGTGATAGACAAAAATTTTGGCAAGGCCTCAGTGCCAATATGGAAATTTTAAACACGCCTTGCGCGTAAAATTACATCTTCCGTCTTTGATGAGACTAATGTACCCTTTGATCACATCAAAGGAATAGACAATGACAAGCTGAGGGGGAGTCACCCTGGAATAGTCAGAGTATCATCTGAAGCTGAGAGTAGCATCTCCTTTGAGTCTGAAGACAGTGCGACTCAAGAACCCAAGGCGTAAGGGCTCAGCGATCGCCAACGACTCAATGCTCTTGAGGTAATGATGCACACCATGAGTGCCATAATGTAGACTCTGGCCCTCAAGGCAAACATGGTCCTGCCGCCCTCAGGGCCCGCAGTAACTCTGCAAGCCGGGAGTATCTATCTTCTGGTGATCTACACCAACCCGTCATGCTGTGAGGACGGTGATTCCCAAGAACCAGACAATGACATGTCTAAAGGTAGTCTCCCTCGACAAGACAGAGCAGCATCCAAAGCTGGGGGTAGAATCCCCTCTGAGTCCCTAAATGATGCAAAATTATCGGTCTTCCCTGAGGACCGTACGACTCAGGTATCGGAAGCCATAAATCCAAAGGGGACTTTCTCCTTCAATGATGATGACATCATTGAAATCTTTAATATATTGATAAAGGAAAATAAACTTCGGCTACCCAACATCAGATACCCTGAAAAGGCTGACAAGGTCGATGACCCAAAATATTGTCTCTTTCATCAGTACATTCATCACCCCACAAAGGCATGCTATGTACTAAAAAGGAAAATCCAGGAGTTGATCGACGCCAAAGTCATCACTTTGCATAATAACGAGAAGACGGTCACTGCAAATATGATCTCACTCCAATTTGGCAATTATCCCCCTCAATAAGTACCGGATGATGAGTCCCCAAAGTCTCCCCAGTGGAGCAACCTTTAGGTCTATCCTCATTTTCGAATAGACCACACTTAGCAAACCACTCTTCAGTGAGTTTTTCGGACATGAGTTCACATCCATATTATCTCTGAACTGTTGTCCTAATATTTTTTTTCGGCCGAGTTTGCCATGTCCATATTACTTCAGAGCAAACCCTTCGGGTTCGACTATCGATTATCATGTCCATATTATCTCTGATATCGGTTGTCATCTCAACTTAGCACCTATACTTAACTCTAAGTATGCCAGTGGTGTTAAGTTCACAAAATCTGCTACGTCTATATTACCTCTGGCAGGGCTTGTCTTAAACCCGTTGCTTGCACTCAAATATACAAGAAGTAACTGGTCTACAAAAACTATCATGTCTATATTACCACTGATAGATATTATTTTTAAACTTACTACTTGCATTTTAGAACACAAAAAGTAGTAAGTCCACCGAATATCCTCTGGCTTATTTTCTTTTCCTTCTACCAAAAATATTGGGATCATACAAAACCTCTCGATACTACTATCGATCAGTTTATGTCCATACTACCTCTCAACTACGTCTCTCCACTATTGCCAGCATAGTGAATCTATCACCATAAGAAAATGGTCATGTCCACATTACCTCTGTCCTGGTTTCTTTATCCTCACAGAATCATATCTTACCATGTCCACATTATCTCTGAGTAAGATATTTCTAGAACTTTTTCATGTCCACATTACCTCTGAGTAAAGTTCTTGTTTTCAACTTTTTTTACGTTTATATTACCCCTAATAGTGCTCGTCGTCTAGCTTATATCAGGAGATTCATATCCAATCTCTCTGGAAGATGTCAACCTTTTTCTCTTCTAATAAGGAAAGGTGTGTAATTTGCATGGGACGAAGCCTATCAACAAGCGTTTAATAACATCAAATGCTATCTTACTAATCCTCCAGTTCTGGTGTCTCCTGTCATAGGAAGACCATTTTTGCTATATGTTCGAGCAATGGATCATTCTCTAGGGTCTCTCCTCGCACAGAAGAACAATGAGGGTCATGAACAGGCTATGTACTATCTAAACAGGATGATGGTCGGAGCAGAACACAGGTATAACCCCGTGAAAAAAGAATGCTTAGCCCTAATGTTTGCCATTCAGAAGACGGGACATTACGTGACAGGCCAAACTATTCATATCATATCTAGAGTCAACCCACTTCGGGTATTGATGAATAAGCCAAGTATTCTTAATTCTTGACTCGCAACTTGGGCAATGTTGTTGACACCGTATGGTATGGTGTACGTCCCTCAGAAATCCGTGAAAGGTCAAGCCTTGGCTGATGTTTTAGCTGCCCATCCAATTCCAGTAACCTCCAAATTATATGATGATATTTCCGACGAAGTTGCATAATGTAATTTGGCAATGGAAGGTGATACATGGCAGCTATTCTTTGATGGTGCTTCCAGAACTGGTCCCTAGGGAAACGTGGTTTTAGGAGTAGGGATTGTTCTGGTGACTCCTGATAAACTCGTTATTTATCGAGCATATTCTCTTAGTGAACCATGCTCTAATAATGTGGCAAAGTATCATGCTCTATTAATTGGGCTTCAAGTTGCTAAAGAATTGGATGTTGAATACCTGGAAGCTTTTGGTGATTCTCAGCTGATCGTCAATCAGGTCAGAGGAATATATGAAGTCCGCAATCCAGACCTCATTCCTTATCACCAAACAACAATCGAGATAGCAAGTCTTTCAAAGGATTCTTCTTAGAACATGTTCCTCGATCATAAAATTTGGAAGCTGATGCTCTGGCCAGTCTAGCTGCAGATCTAGCTATTCCCATAAGAAGGCAGAATTCGGTGATCCTTCTTAACAGAGATTTATTTTGTATGAAAAATAATTTTTATATAGAACGCAGCTATGTTACAAACATGTTTCCTCCTAAGAGAGATTGGAGAAGTCCCTTTATAGACTTTGTATCATATGGAATCTTACCAGAGGATCCTAAAGAAGCAACATCGATCAAAAGACGATCGCTACATTTCTATTTTGATGCTTCTTTACAAAGTTTGTATCGCCGAACATATGATGGACTATTGTTACGATGTCTCTCCGGTAATGATGTAATGTGGGTTATCCGAGAATCTCATGATGGAGTATGTGGAGCACATCAACCAGGTCCTAAGTTACAGGATCGTATCAGGAGGATGGGCTACTACTGGCCTACTATGATTGCAGATGTCGTGGAATATGCAAGAAAATGCAAAGCCTGTTAGGTTCATGCAGATTTCATACATCAACCTTCTGAATATTTACATCCTACTATTTTATCATGGCCCTTTGAAGAATGGGGTATGGATATCATTGGTCCTATTCATCCTTCATCTTCTAGAGGACATCGGTTTATATTAGCCATCACTGATTATTTCTCCAAATGGGCGGAAGTAATTCCTCTTGCTGAGGTAAAGACATCCAATGTGATCAGCTTTATCAAGCATCATATAATTTATCGCTTTGGGATACCCCGAAGGATAATTCATAACAATGGGCCTCAATTCATCAGTCAAGCATTTCATCGATTTTGCGATAAAAATTAGATACAAAATATGGCCTCAACGGCATATAATCCTGCTGCAAATGGTTTGGTAGAAGCCTTCAACAAAATTATTATCAAACTCTTAAAGAAATTTGTCTCTTCGAACAAAAAAGATTGGAACGAGAAATTAGGGGAATATCTATGGGCATACCGCACAACGGTACGAACACCAACGGGTTGTACTCTATTTTTATTAGTTTACGAGTGTGAAGCAGTTCTCCCTATTGAAATTCAAATTCCATCACTCAGAATAGCAGTGGCAAATGAGCTGACTAAGGAAAATAATTATCGTTTAAGACTTCAAGAGCTAGAAAAGTTAGACGAAAGACGCCTTCAAGCTCAACAGCGCATTAAGTTCTACCAAGCATGCATCTCCAGAGCTTTTAATCAAAAAGTAAAGGAAAGAGTGTTCAAAGTTGGTGAGCTAGTTTTAGCTGTGAAGAGGCCAATGATTATTACACATAAAAGTAAGGGGAAATTCTAGCCCAAATGGAAGGGCCCTTATATGATTGAAATAATATTTTCAAATGGCGCTTACAGATTAGCCAAGCCTAATGGAGATTTAATAATGGCTCCTATCAAAGGCAAATTCCTGAAGAAGTATTATGCTTGAGCTCCCTTGCTTAATGGAGTATGATGAAGATTTTATTCTGATGATACTATCTACAAAATTTTAGTTGGATCATATTCTATCATGTTTATATTACCTCTGAATAGATATGTTTAACTAATTTAAAACTTCAAGACCTATCACGTCCATATTACCTCTGATAGTGTTTTGTATACAAATTTAGTTGGATCATATTCTATCACGTTCATATGACCTCTGAATAGATATATTCAGCAAAACCAATTACCGAAAGTATATCATGTACATATTACCTCTGATATCAATTTCATCTTAACCTATCATTTATATTCTAAGTGATGGGTCTACAGAATCAGAAAATGTATCTTCATTATCTCGGAGAATTACAAATTACAGGGTAAAGAAGGAGCAAAAAAGTACATAGTCCATCATTATGGAGGAGCAGTTAAATTGTAGATTTGTTGCGCTAAGGCAGCTATTCTTTCATTCCTAGAGTTCAAAATTATGGTGCGAGCCAGTTCTAGTCTTGCTTCGTCATTACTTAAGAGAGATAGTTCAGACAGAGAATCAACAAAACATGCATGGATGACACCCACATGTGTCAAGTTCTGTTGAGTCTTCTTCACTTGGCCCTCCAATATATCACGAACTAGTGATGCTTTGAGAAGCCTCTCCTTTGTTTGAACAAGTTCAGCTTCCAGTTCTTGAATCCTCACTTCATATCCCTCACATTCGGTAAGGCTTTGAGCTAGCTGAGGAATACTCTCCACCAATACTGCTTGCTCTTTCTCCATCTCTTGTTGCTGATCTTGAATGGATTTGTTCAAGGTTTCCTTCTTCCGAGCAAATTTTGAAGTTAGCAATTCATACTCAGCCTAAACCAAGTCATCGATGTTGCCTCTGGATAATTGCAAATATTCCTTAATGGATTTTTCTAAACCATTAACAACTTGCTCTAGCGCATTAGCTCTGTCGGCATCATTAAAATTTTTAATTTGCGCTATAGTGAGCATGGAAGACGTCTTCAAAGCATCAAAGCCTAGATTCTTTTCTAGCACCATGGAGATTAATTCTTTTAAAGTGAGATAAAATATGCTAGTGTATTGTTCAACTAGCATAGCAAGGCTCGAATGGAAGCTGGGAGTGGCTGCAACATCAGAAAATCTCCCTCCTGGAATGACCGCAGAAGAAGTTGCCACAACCGTTGCTTCAACATATGGTGCAACAAAAGAAGAGACACCAACAACAGTTGAAGTTGTTGGCATGCTCGACGAAGGCGGGATTCTATCTGAGAATATCGAGGATGAGGGATCAAATGTTTCAGGGCACACTTTCTCGATAGTGGTCACAGCTACTTCAGTAGCTGGATCCACAACGAAAGCAGAGGTTGTTTCAGCTCCGCCTTCTCCAGAAATGTCTTCGCCTGAAAATAAGATAAGAGAAAGTTAATATTAATTTGATGTTAATTTTCCAGAAAAAAAGCATAAAGGCAACATTTATCCATGGTCGATGGTATGTATATTGCGTTTGCAGCCTGTATAGCTAAATCATTTCTTAATGATGCTAAACAAGCTATCATACCTGGAGAGGAAGGTACACTAATTGACGCTTGAGGATCGTCATCCCAGTCATCACCCAAATCCACTCAAGGTTCATCAGGTGGAATCTCACTTGAAATATTTACAGATGAAGGAGGGGATAGTCCCATTATTTGTCTTGTAAATGATAAAAAAGGTATAGTAATTATTAAAGAACTCGGCCTCGAAGGCGATGGAAAAGCATCACCAGTAACGGTGGTAGATGTAATGGCGGCAGCAGTCATTGGCAAAGAATCTCCAGCACTTTCGGCTAGGACGGTGGATGCTCCTTCTTTAAAAGGCGATGGGCGATGAGGGGATATAGAATCCCTAATCACAGAATTATCCCTAACAGGGGAAACAATAGGTTCACTCCTGGAAGAGGTCCCCTTGGTGGAAGTCCTTTTAGGACCTTTAGTAGTCTGCTTCTTCTTACGAGGGGAAGGCTCTTTCTGAGTAGAAGCCTTTCTTTTATTGAAAATTATGAGAGGTTCTGCTGGTGGAGTTGTTATGCCTCTCGGTAAAATTAATAAATAATCGTCTGCCCCAGTAGTCTCATCACCTTCATCAGAGGATACAGATGGTATCTCCTCTCTTCCAGTAGATTTATGGGAGGGCATTCTAAAACTTCCATGTACATCAAAATCACGATGGAAGGTATTTATGGACGCATAAAATTGTGCGTATGAATAAAGAATATGCAATTCCATGGAGAGAGAAGTCGCGGGTATAGCAATGGTTGCTTCAGTACAACCCATGATGAAATAGCGCCGTCTCCTAGCTCCATCAATAAGCCGACCCTTGAATTTAAAATTGGTGATGGGATTTTCCACGTGCAACTAATCATATCCAAATTGCCTGGTGAAACGGCTAGGCAGATAAGGTTCCAGGTAGCAGTGGTCCTCACTTCTGTACAACAGGTGTGAAGGTCTAATACAGACCAACCAGTAAAATGCTTCAGAAGAAAGAATGGACTTCCCCTGACCTATATCATGGAGCTTAGTCCCTTGCTGATTAAAATGTACAAGTAGAACTATGCAGAAAAATTTCTAGCTATAGGCAAAATTTAGTGCTAGTCGATAATCTATGACGCTAGTCACATTCCAAAAAGAATTCTTGTAATTCAAGAGAAAATTATTGCCCGAACCACTGGCGAATCTGGGAGATATCACTCTGGCGTTGTGAAGGATTAACCATCCCATCAGATATAGGAATGGTAATTCCACTCTGTGATATCCTTCGCGCTGACTGGTATTGGCCAGCGGTACATCAGTAATAGCCCTCAGGCCAGCTTGTATCCTGCATACCATTGCAGGGAGTAAGCCCAATTTAGCTCCAAATACCAAGCGCACTGCAGGCCATAGAGTATTGCGATGAATACGAACTGCAGACGCAATACCAGGCACCACCCATCGGCGTAGCCAAACAAAAAGAAAGCCAGCCAGTTGAGCTTCTTTTGACAGAGGCTTTCGGCAATATCTCATATAACTGTAGGCTTTTGTCCCTGCAGGATAACTCTCTATATCTTCATTGAGAACACAATCTAGATCTTCTGCATCTTCAATAAGATCATCGATTGTGTTGGCATCAAGAATACTTAGAGGGTTCAAAGGTTTGTCTTTGCCTTCTAAAACCTTGTCCTGCTTGGCATTTCTACCCTGATGGAAGAAAAGATAAGATACCCACTTGTTAATATGAGCCAAATAAGAAGGCTCTCTGTAAAAAGTGGTGCATGCAAGATAGTGGCTCATCAGCTCTTGGTATATAGCCACTGCCCGAGGGTTGGCATCTTTCAACTCTCTATTGGTGGGGACGTATTCTTCATAAGGAGTATCCCCCATTGGCAGTTTTGAGATATCTGCCATCTCATGAAGTGCTAAGCCCAACTCACCTATTGGAGTGGCGAAAGTCCCAGTAAGCGAGTTATATCGCTCCATCAAAGCCAAGAATAAATTTGTGTTGATGGGCATTCTAACACTAGTAGCTCTGACAACATCAAATAAATGGATACTTTCTAGCTCCATTTGAAAGTGTTTCATGGCCCATGCAGTTAATCTGGCCCATTGAAGATTATGGGGGTTAAGCCATCCACTGGTGCGAGGGTTAACTTTGGGATATATCCCTCCCTGTCCCATGAAGTCATTGCATAAAGTGGCTATTTGAAACGGCTGAATCAAAGAAGAGTTTTCACTCGGGATGCTGCCTGGTAGTAAGCCCCTGAAGGGCACAATAGGACCCGAGGGGCTACTTATGAAGGATCCTCTGTCTGATCTTTTCTTATAGAAGATCTTTCCTGGCTGGCCATGAAGATCAGGAGTCGGAGTCCATGCCATCCTTCTGGGATGCGTGGCATGGAAGAATGCAGAGATGGGGTAGTCTCTGGACATCTTTGGCAGGTACATAATGGTGCCCTCAACAGAGAATATCCAGTCTTCCTTCTTGGGCTTTGTTAGGGATTGCTTATCAATAGCATCTCCAAATAAGAAAGCTGGTTTCTTATACTCAGTCCCATCTATGTATGTCAAGGATTCCCCGCTGATCACAGTTAGCAACATTTTTTCTCCTTGGGCCAAGATCAGAGTTCCCCTTTCTTTAGGATACTCGTTTCCAGAAATGGGAAAAGTTACATGGAACAAGTCCTCCAAATAGTTGGAATTTAACATTCCAGCAGCAGAACCCATTATTTCAGCCAGAAGAGGGATCTGTAAGTCCACTGCAAAAAAGTAAGAGAATAAGTCAGTTTTACGCTGGAATTTACTTTCAGTGCGTAAAACGCAAGGTGAATAAAAATCTTGCAGTATACGCCAAATTTAACAATCTGAGTTTTTATGCCAGATTGTAAAATATGGAGTTTTACGCTGACACATTAAAATATGGGCATAATCTTGCAGTATACGCCAAATTTAACAGTCTGAGTTTTTGCCAGATTATAAAATATGGAGTTTTACGCTAACACATTAAAATGTGGGCGTAATCTTGCAGTATACGCCAAATTTAACAGTCTGAGTTTTTACGCCAGATTGCAAAAGATGGAGTTTTACGTTGACACATTAAAATATGGGCGTATTGTTCTCTGTGTATCATCTTCCTCGAAGAGACTCTCAGCACAAAAGATAACCTTACACATACACGTACAACGTGTGCGAAGGGTTTTTTATTTCTTCAAGTTTTACCTGTGATGTCCGGTGCACAGCTAGACAGCGGAGCACTTCGTTCAGAACGAGGCTCGCTTGGCCTAAGAGGAGTCGCTCGTGCTTGAGCAGATGAGCAAAATGATGAAACGGCTTGCTTTCCTTTAGCGGTGGAGGTCTGTTTTGGTGCCATGGAAGAAAAGAAGGATTTTTCAGAAAGAGATGAAGGATTTTTCTTTCTCATGACCTAGGCCTATTTATAGAGTTCAAATGACTCTTCGAATCCTTAATCAAATCCGATCTTATCGTAGTCTGTTATGATTTTGGACCACGTCAGCAGATAATTTGAAAAGGAAGACAGATAGTCATGCTGCGTAAAGGATCCATCAGACGCTACGGATCTATGATTTTACGCACAGAGCAAGGATCTATGATTTTATGCGCAGAGCAAGGATCTATGATTTTACGCGCAGAGCTACAGATCTATCATTTTACGCTCAGATGCTACGGATCTATGATTTTACGCGCAGATGCTACGGATCTATAATTTTACGCTCAGATGCTACGGATCTATGATTTTACGCTCAGATGCTACGGATCTATAATTTTACGCGCAGAGCAAGGATCTATAATTTTATGCTCAGATGCTACGGATCTATGATTTTATGTGCAGATGTTACGGATCTATGATTTTATGCAAAAAATAAAATCTTAAATTATGCAGGACAGATCAGTTAGCAGAATACGTGTATATATTGATAATCTGAGTTTTACGCTCGAGAAAGCTAGTCACAAGAGTTTACGCAGAAAATGCTCTTTTGATTCCACATTGTTTTACAAACATTGCAGGGGCCTGAAATACGCAAATATCAGCGTTTGCAAACAGATGACGAGTATTCAGTAAACTTCTCTTCTTCTTCAGTCGAGAGGACCTCATCAGACGAAGGGCCAAAGAGTTCCCTGAAAATATCTATCTTTATTCTTTTTCCTTGGCCATAGGTAGTTCATTAAAAGTTTGGCCAGGATCTTTTACATCTAGTTCAGGGATGGCCTGTTCGGCGGATATTTCTTGCCCTGTCTCGAGAATCTTTCGAGAAGCCATTTTTGAAGATGATGTTCTGAACAGAATTCTATGTGACTCCTCGTCAAAACAGCATGACAATTGGATTTTCAAAGACAATTTAATGCTAAAGAGTTTTTACGCATCTTCCTTTATGCATAAAAGTTGGAACGTGACTGGATGCATATTTATCAGAGTCTGTATTACTCAAGCGTACTGAAGCTGCGTATTACCAGACGTCCTCATAGCAACATGGCAAATCAATAGTGTGTAAAAGAAGACAAGTTTATTAATCATGATTACATATGATGGAAATCCATTTTATAAAGGATTTTTCATTAATATTCAAGATCACGATTACATATGATAAGAATCTATTACGCTAGGTTCTCATCTGATAGAGATCTTCATTTCTTCTTCTATAGCACTTCTTCGGCTCCTGTACGCTGGGTGCCAAGAAAATGGTGAATGGAGGGAGGATACAAAATTGGGCCTGTTTAAATTATTCAAGTCCACCCTCCATACGTCATCGGCAGCCATGCTCAGAATTGTGATTGGGATTCAGACCTAACACAATACTGGAAGACACGGCCAAGCTGCATCCCAGGATCCAGCTTTATAATAGAGGAAAATACAGCTAGCAAGCTGTGTGGTCTAATGCGACCCTTCCTCTCTCATTGACGAATTGCCATATAAAATTGTTGATTACCTCGAGCAAAGAAAACTATGATATCCCTCAATGGTCCATCATTACAGAGAATATTTGCTCGAAGACGTCTCTTTTTACGGCTCCTTACATGCTGGAAGAGCATAATCCTCTTCTTTCTCAGTTCAGCCCAATGAATCTCAACAGTCATCTTTGTGGCGAAGGAAGTATGGAAAATCAAGTTCATTTGCTTGCCCTTTTATAGGCAGAAGAGAACATACGAATTCCAATGACTCCTTAAATATAGCCAAAAAATTAGCCTCGAAGAACGAGTCAAGTTTGACCATTTCATGCTTCATTCAAAGTATTTCAAATTATGAGGAATTTGAAAACTTTGAATGGGGTCTTGTAGAAGCATGAAATACGCTGAGAAATTGTCCGCATATTTTACAGTCAAAACCCTCAACATACATGAAGTCCCTCTCTGCGTAAAATGAAACTTCAAGGCTCTTTGGCATAAAATATGGCTTCAGAGCTATCCGCATAAAACAGAAGCTTTAAGGCTGTTTGGCGTAAAATATGGCTTTAGAGTTTTCCGCATAAAATAGAAGCTTCAGTGTTGTCTGCGTAAAATAGAGCCTCAGACCTCTCTGCGTAAAACAGACCTTCAAGGTTGTTTGGCATAAAATAAGGCTTCCAAAGCTGCCCGCGTAAAGCAGAGTTTCAAGACTATTCTGCGTAAAAGGTTGTTATACCTTCCTGTGTAAAGTTTAAAATACGTTATTTTTAATACAGCGTAAAGTTGTACGAGGGAACCCTTAGTATTCCTCGGATGAATTTGTCAGTCAAATCAGTAAACCTGACATTCGACAAAAGTATTGCACGATGATCAGAGAGAACAGTTGTGATGATGATCTTGCACAGAGACCCAGGTTATCGTTTTGTGACATAATTTTGATATAAGTCATTTTTACGCATGCAAAGAAAGAAAAATGGAGTCTTCAGAATACGCTGCCTATTCTACATTGATATAAATGAGTTTTTACGCTCAAGATAAAGACAAAATCAGATACCACGTCAACATCTATTTCTTGCACAGAGCTCGAAGCATATCTCTGCATTTAATGCACGAGATTGAGGCATATCTCTGTATTTAATGCACAAAATTTTGTTCTATGTTCAAAATTTGTCATGACTGGGAAAGCTAAGACTGAGACTAATATGCTCACATAACCATCCTTGTATTTTACGCCAACCAGGCTATTTTCAACTATAAGAGTACGCCGTATGCTATCTCCTCAAAATATGCCAACTCGGCTATATTTGCAAAGGTACGTTGATAAGGCAATTTAGTCCAGAATACGCTCAAGACCTCAGTCGTAAAGGATAATAGGCTATTTTATGCTGGTTATCTATTATTCATGAATCGTCAAGCTTTACGCGAGGAGGAGTTGCCTACGTGGCTTGCATGCCATGATCTTCGAGAAGTAGTTATACATGTTACCTCATAAAGGGATACGTGTCATACGCAGATTCAGAAGATTATTCGAACGTGGGTAGCAGTTATTATAACCGCAGCATAAAGGAAATAATCTTCTTCACAGTTTGGCCTTTTACGCCAACAAGACAGTTATTTGGCTTTTACGCCAACCAGGCAGTTACCTACGTGGCTTGCATGCCATGATCTTCGAGAAGCAGTTATATGCGTTACCTTATAAAGGGATACATGTCATACGCAGATTCAAAAGATTATTTGAACGTGGGTAGCATTTATTATAACCGCAGCTTAAAGGAGGCAATCTTCTTCACAGTTTGGCCTTTTACGCCAACAAGTCAATTATTTGGCTTTTTACGCCAACCAGGCAGTTACTGAACTGATCTCTATAAATAGAGACTCCTAGTCAGAGCGGACAGAGGGAGATATACACACATACACACACAGATAGAGAAAATAGAGGAGACAAGGGTGTTTGGGCTGACAACTTTGACAACAGGAATTCGCCCCTTCTTGCAACTTTCCTTTGACCGGCTTTTTGCCTCTAGTTCAGAGAAAGTTTGAAGCTTCTTCTACAGCACTTTTTTTTATCGTGTAGTCCACGAAACAAAGTGATCGACCGCATATCAGACTTCCATAGCAATACTCCCCATAATCATTTTTATTGTACTTAACATCCTCATTTAGGATTAATTATACTTTTCTCTTTTTTCGTTTGTGGAACAAAGGTTTCGTACAAACCTTCTTCGTTTATTCCATCAAACAGTGATCAGCTTGGGACAAGATCAGGCTTGTTACATATGATTAGCTATGATTCATGTAAGGTCAAGCTAACCATCTGTTTAGCTATGATGGGAGTAATGGTCAGGCTAATCATATATAACAGGCTATGAGGCATGTAATGGTCAGGCTATACCCGACGTGATGTGTGGGGTGAGCTATGATGCATGTAGAGTTGGGTATGATCACATAATCTACTAATATTTCTCTCGCCCCCAACTAGTACAGTGGATCCAACCATGACACGTTACGATACACGATCAATGTCTAATATATCATGTACAATGTCTAATATAAATGTCGTGTACAATGTCAATACGATAACCAATATAACATCTCATCACTGCAGATCCAATCTATATACTAGTCTGTGTAGCACAGTGTCAAGAATCAAATGTAATATTTCTAAATGCTTGAATTATAGAAATTATTAAATAACGGAAATTATCAGAGAATGTACTCACCTGTGGTCCTGAGCGGGCAATACCAATGTCCTGCTCCCGAAGTCTCGCAGGATGATCCAATGGCCCTATATATATATATATATATAATATAATACAATATAGCATCAGTCGTTACACTAGCACACACAAACACAATTACACTATGCTCGAAACTATGCAAGGGGTGTGATATCTGGTCAACTAGCAGGGTCAAGTATGCGTGTCTAAACATACAGGTGTCATGTCCTCGAATACTGTGTACAACAAGACAACAACTAACACTAACATAATGTCCAATATCCAAATCTCGTGTAGCACTAACACATGGCCTAGTAGGTTAGGGTGCACAAGGCAGACAGTTCACTAACACCTAGGGTCTTGCAAATACATAATTACGGGATACCCACAACTAATACCTATATTCACACAGCATATGTAACACTATAAATCAATTTTCCATGAAGTATATAACTATATTAAATCTAATTATCATACACACATATATGCACAGACACATAATAATTATTAGGTTTACTAACACAGGGTCACACAACGCACATCAACTAAACTATCATGAAGCAGTATGCTACTCCCTAACACTATTCACACATGCACTCATAAAATCATGAAGGAAGGCAGTTCGAACCTGTGCGTACCCCACAGGGTCGAGGGAGGCTGATGTTGACCGGAGACGGTGCTCGGGCTCCGACGAGGGTGGTGATGATGATGATGATGATGATGGTGATGATGTTGATGATGATGATGGTGATAATGATGGTGATGATATTGATGATGATGGTGGTGATAATGATGATGATGATGATCAGATGATGATGATAATGACGTGGGTATAGTCGAGATGGTGAGGAGGGCGGTGCTCCGGCGGTGAGGGGTGTTGTGAAGTCGAGATAGAGGCGGTGGCTGCTGCTCGGTGGTGCGCTAAAGTTTAGGCGAGGGGAGGCTTGGGACTGTGTTGATGGTGGTGGTGATGCGAATCAGTGGCCACGGTGGGTGCTCAGGTCGGTTGTTCTGGTGCTTGGGGAGGAGATGGCTGTGGTCAGGCGGTCGGGTCTCCGGCGAGGTCGGTGGACTGTGGAAGAGGTGGAGATGGAAGAGGGTGGTACAGCGGAGGAGGAGAACAGGGAAGTCGTTGCTATCAGGCGGAGGAGATCGAAGAAGAGAGAGAGAGGGTGGTGGTGTAGATATTGTCGGGATCGTGGGTGGTGGAGCTGTGGTCGACGGTGGAGTTGGGAAGGAGAGGAAGTCGAGGGGAAGTGGAGGAGAACGGTAGCGGGGTCATTCTCGGCGGAAGAGGTCGGCGGTGATGGCACTGAGTAGGTCGGGTGGCTGGTCGAGTCGGGGATGAGTCGGGGACGACCGGAGTTGGTGGTCCGGCGGTGCAGTCGAAGGAAAGAAGAGAACAGAGAGGAGAGGTCGATGAGGGTTGACGATGGTGGTGATAGTGTTAATGGTGACGGTGGTGTAGATGATGATGGGGAAGTCTGCCTGAGAAGGGGATTGATGGAGAGGGGTGCTCGGGAAGTTCAATCGAACAAGGCAGCGTGAGGCTCAGACGGGATGGACGGCCGGTTGCAGTGGCGGCTGTCCCGGTGGTGGATGGGCGGGGATCCGACGGAAAGGTGGCTGTTGGAAGAAGATGAAGTTTATGTTTAGGTTTAGGGTTTGTAGTTTTTAAGGGATGGTGATGATGATGTAGAAAATTAATAGAGAAAGAGTTTGCATAAGGAGAGGGAAGATGGTGATGCTAGCCTAGGGATTAGGGCTGGCCATGTGCTCATTGGGATGGGGGATGGCTTTTTGGGAAAGGGGTTAGTATGAGGGATTATATATAGGAAAGTGTGTGCGGTGAGGATGATGCTTCATTTTGAATGAATAGCCAAGATTTAATATGAAGGAAAGTGCACAAACCAAAGGGGAGAGAGAGAGAGAGAGAGAGAGAGAGAGAGAGAGTTGGACCGGTCAAAGAGGGAGGGAGTTGATTCTTCATTGGCCTTGACCAATTAGGATGGTGACACCTCATTGCACTTTTGCATAAAAGCCCCCAAAAATTGGAAAATTGCACAAAAGGGAGAATTTAAGATTTAATAAGGAAAAATACCATATTTAGTGTGATATAATGGTTAAAAAGGGTGTATGGTATTTAGTATGAGTCTTGCGGGTGTGAGTGGGGGTTTAGTTTGGTTTGGTTTGGTGTTGGGCCTAGTTTTGGGTTTAGTTGTGTCCTTACTCCAATTTAATTAAAATTAATGTAAGTAGTGTTCTTAAATTAATTGGAAGTACATAGGGTTAAAATTAGATGGGACACAAATGTCATGGACGTAGAAGACTCAGAATAGAATATTAGGTTGCACAAAATGGTTCAAGATTGTGTCTTCAATTTTAATTGGAACACACAAAGATGCAAAGTCAAATTTATTTGGAATTAAAAATAAACGTCTGTGACGAATATTGTGCGACTAAAATGAAGCACAAGAGAGCATATTTATAAGTTACAAAAAGGTCAGAATGGAAGACTGGCATGTCTATAACAAAGGTGTAAAATTTGTTGGAAGGCAAAAGTTAGTGTAGCACTCCAATTATCGAAGCAACGATAAGGTACAACAATTAAATAAAATTACGGTAATAATTTATAACCTTAATAATTAATCCTAAATAATATGAATTAAATTCATAATCCTATAATTTGGTCAGGGGTTCATCTAGTGGGCTTCTAGGCCTAGTCTACTATCTCATGCATTAAATAACACTATATATATAATATATATCTATACACATATCATGCAATTATTTAAAATAAATACACACAATATTTATAATAAATAAAATGATAAAAATACCCTAATTTTAGAATGTGGCAGTGACAAGACGCCGTGCTCCTCAGCTCAGGTGCTCCCGATAATTTATGGGGACAAGCATTATTATCTGCTTGTTACATCCTTAATAGGATTCCTAGTAAGTCTAATGATAAGACTCCCTCTGAATTATGGAAAGGTAGAGCTCCTAGGATCCATTATCTCAAAGTTTGGAGATATTTGGCTAAAGTAAGAATTTCTGAACCTAAAAAGAGGAAGATTGAACCTAAGCTTATAGATGTTGTTTTCATAGGATATGCCCTAGATAGCAATGCCAGTAGATTTCTTGTTACCCACTCAGAAGTAAATAAAATCTCTAAGAATACTATTATAGAAGCAAGAGATGCAGTTTACTTTGAGAATATATATCCTTTCAAAGATAGAATTTCATCCTCTCCCTCCAACTCCTTTCTTGCTCCGTCAACTAGCTTTCATGTTCAAATATCTAGTTCACAACCCAAACAAAATATAGAACCTAGAAGGAGTAAAAGAGAAAGAATTGAAAATAACTTAGAAGAAGGTTTCTTCACTTTTTTGATAGAGGGCGATCCCTCAACTTATGAAGAAGCAATATCTTCTTATGATGCCCCTTTCAGGAAAGAAGCCATTAACAGTGAGTATAACTCCATCATGGAGAACAATACTTGGTTTATACCAGACCTATCTTTAGGTAGTAAACCCATAGGTTGTAAGTGGATATTCAAAAAGAAACTTAGAGCCGATGGTACCATAGAGAAATACAAGGCTAGATTAGTAGCCAAAGGTTTTATCTAGAAAAAGGGACTAGATTATTTTGATACATACTCTCTTATAGCTAGGATTACCTCTATTAGAACCCTTCTAGCCTTAGCATCCATTCATAATATGTTAATCCATCAAATGGATGTAAAGACAGCATTTCTAAATAGGGACCTAGAGGAAAAAATCTACATGGAGCAACTTGAAGGTTTCATTACTAAAGGCCAAGAAAAAAAAGTTTGCAAATTAGTTAAATCTCTTTATGGCCTAAAGCAAGCTCTCAAGCAATGGCACAACAAATTTGACATAGTCATCTCAGAATATGGTTTCGTGCCAATGAATATGACAAATGTATATACTCCATAATTTTAGATAAAAGTTATGTCATCTTATGTTTGTATGTAGATGACATCCTTATTTTTGGATTATCACTAGAATTGGTAACTAATACCAAGGACTATTTATCCAGCAAGTTTGATATAAAAGATCTAGGTGAAGCCAACTTGATTCTAGGCATGCAACTGTCCAAAAACAAGGATGGCTATACTCTATCCTTAGCACACTCTATCGAGAAAATACTAAAAAAATTTAGTACTTTGATAAGAAACCTGCCCTTATTCCTTATGACAGTAGTGTTGTTCTCAAGAAGAATAAGGGTTCTCCTATGGAACAACACAAATATTCTCAGATGATAGGTTCTTTCATGTATATATCAAACATGACTAGACCTGATATTGTATTTGCTATTGGGAGACTAAGTAGATATACTAGTAACCCAAATCAGTTATATTGGACAGCATTAGAAAAAGTATTTAGATATCTTAGGGGTACTATAGATTATATGTTGCACTATACTGGATACCCTAATATCATAGAAGTTCATTCAGATGCAAACTGGGTAATTGACTCACATGATATAAAATCTACTACTATATATGTTTTCACTCTAGGAGGAGCTGCAATCTCCTAGGGCTTATATAAATAAACTATCATAGCTAGGAGTACAATGGACTCCGAAATGATAGCCTTGGACACTACATGTACAGAAGTCGAATGGCTAAGAAACCTTATTATGCATATACCTATTTTTATTAGTCCTGTTCCTACAATTTCTATAAACTGTGATAATAAATCTGTTATGGAACTACTAAAGCATGATTCTGTGAACGCTAAGAAGAACAGGCACCTGCAGCTGCGCTTCAAGTCTATAAAGAGCCTATCGGGCAAATATGTGGTTCTTGACTATATAAAGTCAGAAAAGAACCTTGCAGACCACTTGACGAAGGGTCTGTCTAGGACTTTGATCCTAGAATCATCGAGGGAGATGGGGTTAAGCCCATAAGTAAAGTCACCAGCAGTGGCAACCCAACCGAGTCTGACTGGAGATCCCAAGAAACCGGTACAATGGGTAGGAACAAGCTGGACTTAGGTAACTTTTATGGAACACTAACCCGAGATTAAAATCTTATTCTATAATGCCCAAGTGGCTGTACATGCATACAATGATTCTCCATCCCTATGGTGACAGTGTTCTTGAGTGATATGGTTATGATGAGTTTTAATACTCTTAATAGGTCCAAGCTGATATGCGGGGTTGAAACATATCACCAACCCTAAGGACTTACCTATATGAGAGGTCGTGAAGGCCGTGACTATGGGATAGGGCGATCCCAGACAACTCTCATGAATTTGAAATTAGTACGCATAGCCAACCAAAATCGCCACCCGTTAGACCCAGAATCTCTAGCGTACTATGTGTGCTATTTTTCTGAATCTGGTAAAAGAAGTCTGATTCAAGGAATAGTCCATCAAGCACTTCTTCAGACAAAGACAATAGTCACTAAGTGAGATTCAAGCCTGCAGTCCATCTCATCTATGCATAGTATATACCTACCCAGAAACTCTTTCTTTTAATTTCTTTGTCACTTCTTTTTCGGAACTTGACCTTTTGGGGGGGGAGATTGTTAGTTGTGTTTAAGCAAAAGGCCAACTTCTCTTTTTTTCCATTAGTCCCACATCGGTTGGACCACTCCCCCCTTGTATGTATATATTAGTTCTTTTGCATTGCTCTCTTAAAGATGTTATGTGGGGAAACCCTTGGTCCACACGCGTGCGCTGCCGCCACAGCCCTGCTCGGTTCGGTTTGGCGCGGCGGGCGTAATAGGTACGGGCACGTGCCCACACCTGCGGGCGCCGAATGCCGATCCAATTTACTCTTCGGGTTCGGGCTGGGATCCAAAAATCTTTTTGCTCCTCTTTATTTTTTAAACCGATTTGACTCATTCAAATTTTGAACGTTGAGGCACTATGTCTAGGTTCATTGAACACTAGTGACAGCTTATGTAACAGCTCTTTTGACAGCAATTCCTTCACATTTTTTTCCTTTTATTATTGCTCCTTAAAGGCCTATTTATGAGCCATTTACTATCATGTCCGTGGCTATATTTAGGAACTGCCTATATATTGTGGTCTCCTCCTCCTTTATTTCTTATAGAAAAATCCTGGTACGTAAAAGCTCTCTCGAACCACATTTTGTTCTCTAAATCCTTGCTCTGGGCAGAACTAAGTTTGGTCTCTCTCTCTCTAAGTTGTGTCTAATGAAGAGAACCCGATAGTTAGAAGGTTTTACCACTAGGAGCTTTCGAGAAACGTCTGTACATAGACCTCGGAAAAACTATTAGGGCAGTGCTTCATGCACGACTTCCCCGGAGGTCGTTAAAAAAAAATTAGTTTCTTTATTCTCTTATCAATCTCTAGAAAATATTATATATATATATATATATATTATAAATAATAACAACAATATTGTTATTGCCAAGCATCTAACTAGGATGATTGGTTTATTATTTTGATGTCTGTTAACTGTTTGTTATATTTTTACTATCAAGAATCTAAAACTTCTTCTAAAAAGTGGTTCCTGGCCTACATTGTTCGAATATGGTTACGGCAACAAGTGCTTTATTTGAGTAAACATGGTTTTGTTCTGATTCCATTTTCAATTTTACTTCGTTGTGGTCATATCTAGAAAACATGGCTTTATTCTTATTTTAGTATCAATTTTATTTCATTTCGGTCATTGGTCAATTGTACTTCATTTTTAATTCTTTGAACATGACTTTGTTATGGATATAGCATTGTTGTGGACACATCACAATTTCAATGGTTAAATTATCATATAATATTTGAATCACATGTCTTTGTCATTATACATGAGTTTAATAATTTTTGCTTCATATATTTATTTAAACATCTCTCTCCTATTTGAGCTAATCAATATACCTGGTAGAGTTTTGGGCAAGAAATTATAACATGGCACTTCTATGAATATAGCACCTTAAGGTAATGTCATGCCCCAATACCGAAATACAGAGACGACATAGCCAGCTATCCCGTACAAGGTATTATACATCGTACGGCGATCATGGCTATATAAGACAAGGGGGTGCATGCTACAATCAAGTCTCCTAGGGTCAAGAATTTATATGACTCAATCATTCAAACAAGAAATGGTAAGCATAGAGCATATATGATAAAGCAATAAGGCATCTAAACGCTTTCTCAAAATATTCTAGAGACCAGCTATACAAAATAAGGAGCTAGAAGAGTAACAAAAGTACATGAAAGTGATCAGCTGTAATCTGATTTAATACAATCATTTAAGGAAACTAATGTCCAGAGAAACCCGCTAACAGGTGTCGGTGGCTAAATGCCAATAGTAGTAAATGTTCATTGATGAGTAGGGAAGAAGAAAATCCGCTCGCTATCCCATGTGACCATATTCCTGGTATGCGCCAAGAGTTGGGGAATGGTATGCTGGATCCTCGGGTGCTGGCTCGAAATATGGTCATGCAAAACCAGTGGAATTAGACCCTAAATAGCAAGTACCACAAAGAAAGCACGAAATGGAGAAAGCAAAAAACACCCAAGGAAAGCATATAATAATACATAGGTCCAGTATCGTAACTTAGGTCCATGGCTTATCCTAACACAAAGGCCTAACCCTATAACCAAACAAGGACAATGGTTGAACCATCACACTATGATAGTACATTTTCCTAGGCTACTAGCTGAATGATAAAATCACAACCAAGTCCATTTCCTATATCGGCCAATTATTTGTACTGCTTATTATTTTATGGAGTCTAGGGTTATCTCAGAAATAATTCATAATAAGTATCCTCAGATCACGCCATTTTCGAACACGAGCTAAATGAACCAGTAGATAAATAAAATAGGCACTTACAAGATGCACCAGTCCCCCGTAGGGTCACTGCACTAAAAATATGGTATTAGCGATTCCAGTGTTCCTATAGTAAAATAGTGGCTCGACATAATAATAGGTCAGATACCACACTCCACTAAGGCAGATGATATATAGTATCTATGGTCGCCAGCCTACAGCGCACTTAGAATAAATTACTGTGGAAAAGTTCGTTGGCATGATCTCGGGATACTGTTTCCTCCAATGTTACTACAACTTTTAGATACCTAATTAACCCTATATTGTGTTTGAAATCTCAATGCGTGGTCACATGAGAATTCTTCTTAAGATGTCGTATAAAGTACGGGCATGCTAGATAAGAATCCATGGAAGTCAATTCGGGATTCACCCGAGCGTGTATACAACATTCAGACAATCATTATCCTAGACACGCTTTGGTAGTTGACTCGCTTATTATACCCGTGCTGGGGAAATAATATATTTTTATAGTATCACGCGTTCAGGAATTTGGAGGCATTCTTAATGCACAACCCAAATATAATCACTTAACACGTGACACGATGTGTCATACCTCAACGCACATTAAATCATGGACAATTATCAGGCAATAGTGGTATCAGCACGGATACAGTATTCGAGTCCAATTATTAATTAAATATTGGGTCACGAAAGAACAAGAAATATTCAATCAAACAAGAAAGGCCGCATGGTTCTCTAGGCCGCATGGAAAGTCCAGGCCGCATATGACTCTAGGCCGCATGACAAATCCTGGCCGCATATGAAGTCAAGACCGCATGACAAGTCTTGGCCACATGCTCAGGGTTAAAGTCTACTCCTTGGGATAAGTTTTGAAGTGATGACCAATCAATAAAGTGTCAGTGATGTGACAAAGTTATTATAACGACCCATTCCGCTCAAGCGGACAACCGATTCAAATGGTGCAAGTGCAACGAATCGACCCGCTTTGCTCAGCAAGAAAACTCATTTGAGGCAAAAGAATTTCCAGGCTTGGCCCTTCAGGAGTTCAAACGTAGACTTTCAGAGGCTCGCTCGGAGTATCACTCGACCGAGGAAAATAATCGCTAAGGTGGGTGGCTACGATGAACTTGTCTTTGCTTAGCCAGCACACTTAAAATATGGGAGATACATGCTAGTCGCTAGGTGAATCACCCCATGCATGCTAATAAATAATATAATGCACCTAGCTAAGGAAATAATTCCAACTTGTATTGCTTGTGTTAAAACATAGAAATAAAACTTTGCTTATAACATAGACCCTCGCATGCTACCTTTGCCTTGTGCAACTAGACCCCGCTATGCCTCAAGTAGAACAATCTATATATACTCTTCATATTGCACAGTTTACTTGTTTATACTGCACGTCCCAAGATTATGTCGCTCGGTATGTCCCTTTACGTTTTAACTCCTCGCTTTACCCTTAGACCCGTGCCAACGTAAATGCTTATGTTCACCCAAAAATAAAATGCCTATCTGCTTATATGCTAACTTGTACTCGTTTGCCTTATTTCGATGCTAGTCGCATAATTTATGCCATGGTATGGAACATAACACGAAACGTGATTCACTTACCTGAGGCAGAAAGACTATCAAAATAGTCATTCCGAGCCAAGTATTAGATAATATGGAACGGCTTCGGGACCGTTGGGTCGTCAAGGTAGTTCCCACACCAGGAGCTGCAAGGATGGTAATAAAACTTAAAAGTAAGTTGCAAGTAAAAGAATTAATAAATCGAACAACACTAAAGAACGATACTAAATGAATGGCACTAAAAGAATGGCTCGGGGAGCCCGTAACGAATAAGGATGCAAGGAACCAATGAGTGCAGGAACGGCCTGGGATGGCTTATAGTGAGGCTCAATACCTGCCTACAGCCACTACCATTTACTCAGAATAAATAAGAATAAATAAAAGAAACTCGCTTGGTCGCGGACGCTTGTACACAAGCTTGATTTCCACGGACGGGGCGTCGGGGCACCGGGACCGATCCGGCCTAGGGGAAAATCTGTTAGTCGTGCTAGTTGTAGCTAGCACAGATAAGTTCGATCAGTTGCAGGGGCACCGGGACCACCGTCTTGTTGTGACTATTTCCATAATGGCTATGCCAGCGAATCATGTTCATATAGATAAGTCATCCTCGCTTAGCAGAAATCTACGTGCGAGTCATTGCATCGCGTCCAGTAAACTGAAAAACCAGAACAATTATTAGTATAGTTCACTTATGCATTAACTGAGCAACCTGAGAAATTTATTGAACACTTAAGCACCTATTGCAATACTTCTGGACAATCTGTATAACCCGTGCACTCGAAACATATAATCTTGCTCAGTACACTTGTGTTTGCTTATGCTATTGCCCTTGGATTTCATTATATATGCCTATGCTTGATTTATCATTAGTTTTTCTTGGACAGGGAAGGATGAATGGTAAGTTGGTAAGTCTCGCCGTGTTTATTTATATCGCACGACGCACTGCCACACAAGTTAGGCTATTCATCATTGCCATAAAACTGACCCTAAGGCAAGAATAGAAAAATAACTTAATAGATGGTGCACAGAACCTATATAACGTGTTTGGATTTGTCGAGCGAGCAAGAAGCCTCCCAACCAGTGCATTCATATACTGATAACCCACCAGATTACTTGCAGGGTGCGAGAGAACCTCGTTCAGTGCGGATGCCTCCTTTGTGCGTGCTAAGGCATGGAGTTCATTTTGGAGCCTTGGAGCATTGCGTCTAGAACTAAAGCACATACACAAGACATAATGTTAGAACATCGACTATGTATCACTCCACAAATGCAGCCACTTGGCATACTTTTACTATTTCAGAGAGAGAGAGAGGCTTGAGTGACTTGTAATCTCGGCCTAGCGCCGCTTGTAACACTTGTTCAATATCAATAAAGAGTTGTTTTACTTCTATACTTGTGTTATTCAATGCTTTCGTTATTGACGACTCGGTGAACTTGTTACCAATCGCATATGCATTTATTATTCCACTGCACTCGGGCAATCTGTGCGACTCTGTGGCTTAGATCTCTTACCGCATGTTCATATCACGGCCTTGCACGGGCGCGGCTTACGCTTGTGCGTCATCATGCCCAGATGGGTCAAGTGATCGTCCCGCGGGAGTGCTGGCGTGGTGATTCGCGCCCAACGTGAACACCGATTATCCTGTGGGAGATTGAGGCTTGACATATTGGTATCGGAGCATGGCTTTACGCCTTTGGACTTTGTTTCAATTTTCTCATTTTTGAAAGCTCGTTTGTGGGTTATGTGAATACGCTCTCTCTCAATGTCCCATCGAAATATTCCAAACAATGAGTCTAAATACTTTCAAAAGTGCATGTAAATAATATAATTGCTTGTACAAAATTATGATGCGAAGGCCTTTGTGTTAACCTGTGTTAGACCTTGTAGGAATAGTCTCGTGGTAGAATTTGCAAGATATGTGCGAACCTGAATGCCTATATGTGATTACCCAAGTGGTTAGTATACGAAATAGAATATCGCCCGAACAGTTATTTATGCACACAGCTTTTCAGCTAAGTTGTATTGAGTATTGGGCGCCAAGACCCTTTTGGTGCAAGATAGTTACAAATGAGATTGGAATATCATTCAGATAAGAGACAAGTCAGACTTAGATGGAAATCGATAGAAAAAATTACAAATTATGGTTAAGATGAATATAGAGAATCATGCTTGGATTTTAGAAAATAGCTCGAACGGTATTTCGTGTTGGAAGATACAAATCTAATATGGTTTACTTTGATGACTATAAACAAAAATATATATATAAGAGACCAAGATTTATTAGGAGATACCTAAGTATCATGCAGGAATTCTAAGGAATGACTTGGTGAATATACTAGCGATTGATACGAACACGATTGAGGATTTGATTGGGTAACTCAATTTCGAGTGGTGTATGGATCATTTAGAAATGTTCAAACAGATTCATAGGTTTCGTGCGATAGTTGGATTGAACGATTAGAGAATGTCTTGAATAAATGATAAAGGCTTATGTCGAATAGGGATTCATGAAAATGGAAATCGATATCTTGGTTAAGGAAACTTGGTAGAAACTTGGAGGATCGTGCGAGCGATTTAGGATTGAAACAAACGGATTGAACTTGAATACAATATCGCTCGAATAAAAGTTAGCCCGAGAATGAATATTTTGGTTCGATAAAAGAGATAAGCAATAACGGATTTGACTTAGAGTTTGGAAGAATGATCTTGAAATCTAGTTCGAAACAATAACCTTCAAAATCAGTCCCAACGAGAACGATTATCCTACGGGAGCACCGGCGTGGTGATTTCACGTACGACTGGGATGATCAAACTTACGAAAATATGTTCGATGATTATTCCAAACAAACTCGATGAATAGAACTTATCAAAAGTGGATAGACATTGGATTGAATATTTAAAACTTAGTTACTTGAGGAATGATAGAAGTAGAGTATAGATTTATCAAACGGTAATATTGAAGTTGGATAATTTTACTAGACGAATTATAATCACTGCATGAACGAACATGGCTTGATGGATTTATATATAACTTGGACGAAGCAAGGTAAAATATTAAGGTTTCTCGATTATTTCGAAGATAACCATAACATTCAAACGCTCTTGTCTTGTGCAAGCGTAACTCTATGCTCGTGCATGCGTCATGCTCTGATTAGGACGATTATCCAGCGGAAGCGTTGACGTGGTGATCTCATGTCCAACAAGGATGATCGAACTTATAGGAGACCAGAGCGTGACAACTGATGGATCGTCTTGACTTTTGGTTCGACACGATAAGACGAATTTGGAAATACAAGTGAATCGAAAGTGTTTCAGGGATAAGTTAGCCTAGAATCTAGAGTAAATCACGCTTGATGGTTTCGTGAACAGATACATAAATCTTATTGGATGACTTGGAGTTATAAATAAAAGGTTTAGAATTAAATCTTGGCTTGGTGGTCTATACTTGGTATGGATAGGGATTCTATCAAAACATGTTTGGAGGAATAGACTATGCAAATTGCTAAGGCTTGTCCTACAACTTGGATATATCATGGATTTTACTGAACGAACTCGAACCCTGTACAAGCGAACGTGTTAATGAGAGTAGGATAATTCGTGCTCGATGTTTAGAAATCTAAGTAAAATGAGCTTGGGTAGAATATCCCGTGCAAATGAACAATGGTTTAACCTTAGAAATTGGGACGACCATCGTGCGAAGAATTTGCACGATAAATCGTGTGCTTGAACTTGTACTTATGACCTTGTGAGCTGACCTAGTAATTAGGCAGACGACCTTGTGCTGAGTAAAAGAACTTGTGTAACCAACTTTAGCATATTGCTTGAACACAAAGACATAGAACTGAGGCAACAAGACTTAGTGTTAGACTTGGAATGGTAAGCGTGTGCTATATTTGACCCGAACGGAATAAAACGATAAGACATGGATGCTAGTCGGTTAATAAAATAGATC
The DNA here is from genome assembly GCA_036927795.1 of Iris macrosiphon. Classification (NCBI taxonomy): domain Eukaryota; kingdom Viridiplantae; phylum Streptophyta; class Magnoliopsida; order Asparagales; family Iridaceae; genus Iris; species Iris macrosiphon. The sequence continues at coordinate 138,248,907 of JAYESA010000019.1, read as the reverse complement.
GTGCTTAACGGTAGTGCAAAAGATTGATTTAAGTTAGAATGGAAATGACTTGAATTTTGATTGACCCTGTTGGAAGTATCTTTGTGAATTGTAAGACGAGAACCCTTGAGATTTTCACAAGTAGCTTGTACGATTTCTCTATCACTAAGTTTGGTTCAATGCATATGTTTGAGGGATGCCTTGAACGTTTGTACGATCCAAGACTCAATGATATGTGAAACTCGAGTTCTAAGACTTCGCTATCGCTAAGTTAGTTGACATGCATATGTTTGAAGGACGCTTTGAATATGTGCATGATCCAGACTCACGATATAGTGATCTCGAATGCTAGTACAAGTAAAAATGTTAGACCCGCATGGACAAGTATAATGACTTGTATAAGTTTGCCTCAGCCCTAGATCATCATTCACGATGGATTAAAATGTACCCCGCGTTAAGCAATATGTTCCACGCTAAGGCGCATTAGAGACCGAGTCAGAACTTGGATCGAATGATAGAGTCATTCAATGAGACCGACCTAGTATAAACACGACACAGTATAAGGAACGAGTAGAAAATTGGGTTCGAACAGATCTAGTGGTAGCGATTGTTATGCTTGAGATAGATTCGATAGTGCGATAGTATGGCTTACAATCGAAAAGTCTCTAAGGACGAGACTTTTTCTGAGTGGTGTATAATGTAACGACCTATTTTGCTCAAGCGGACAGCCGATTCAAACTGCGCAAGTGCAATGATCCGACCCACTTTGCTTAACGAAAAAACTTATTTGAGGTAAAAGGATTTCCAGAATTGGCCCTTCAGGAGTTCAAACTTAGACTTTCAGGGGCTCTCTCAGAGTATCACTCGACCGAGGCGAATCATCGCTAAGGTGGGTGGCTACGATGAACTTGTCTTTGCTTAGCTAGCACACTTAAAATATGGATGATACAAGCTAGTCGCTAGGTGAATCACCCTCTGCATGCTAATAAAGAATACAACGCACCTAGCTAAGGGAATAATCCTAACTTGTATTGCTTGTGTTAGAACATGAAAATAAAACTTTGCTTATAACATAGACCCTCGCATGCTACCTTTGCCTTGTGCAACTAGACCCCGCTATGCCTCGAGTAGAACAATATATGTATACTCTTCTTATTGCACAGTTTACTTGTTTACACTGCACGTCCCAAGATTATGTCGCTCAGTATGTCCCTTTACGGTTTAACTCCTCGCTTTATCCTTAGACCCATGCCAACGTAAATGCTTATGTTCACCCAAAAATAAAATGCCTATCTGCTTATATGCTAACTTGTACTCGTTTGCCTTATTTTGATGCTAGTCGCATAATTTATGCCACGGTCTGGAATATAACACGAAACGTGATTCACTTACCTGAGGCAGAAAGCCTATCAAAATAGTCATTTCGAGCCAAGTATTAGATAATGTGGAACGGCTTCAGGACCGTTGGATTTCCAAGGTAGTTCCCACACCGGAAGCTGCAAGGATGATAAGAAAACATAAAATTAAGTTGCACGTAAAAGAATTAATAAATCGAATAGCACAAAAGAATGACACTAAGTGAATGGTACTAAAAGAATGGCTCAGGGAGCCCATAACGAATAAGGATTTAAGAAACCAATGAGTGCAGGAACGGCCTGGGATGGCTTGTAGCGAGGCTCATTACCTGCACCTAAAGTTATTGCATTTTACTCAGAATAAAAAAGAACAAATAAAAGAGACTCGCTTGGTCGCGGACGCTTGTGCACAAGTTTGATTTCCACAGACGGGGCGCCGGGACACCGGGACCGATTCGGACTAGGGGGAAATCCGTTAGTCGCGCTAGTTGTAGCTAGCACGGATAAGTTCGGTCAGTTATCGGGGCACCGGGACTACCGTCTTATTGCAACTATGTCCATAATGGCTATGCCAGCGACACATGTTTATATAGATAAGTCATCCTCGCTTAGCGACAATCCGCGTGCGAGTCATTGCATCGCGTCCAGTAAACTGAAATCCCTGAACGATTATTAGTATAGTTCATCTATGCATTAACTGAGCAACCTGAGAAATCTATTGAACCCTTAAGCACCTATTGCAACACTTCTGAATAATCTGTATAACCCGTGCACCCGAAACATAATATCGCTCATTACACTTGTGTTTGCTTATGCTATTGCCCTTGGATTTCATTATATAAGCCCGTGCTTGATTTATCATTGGTTTGTCTTGGACAGAAAAGGACGAATGGTAAGTTGGTAAGTCTCGCTATATTCCTTTATATCGCACGACGCACTGCCACACGAGTTAGGCTATTCATTATTGCCATAAAATTGATCCTAAGGCAAGAATAAAAAGATAACTTAATAGATGGTGCACAAAACCTATATAATGTGTTTAGATTTGTCGAACACGCGAGAAGCCTCCCCACTAGTGCATTCATGTACTAATAATCCACCAGATTGCTTGCAGGGTACGGGAGAACCTCGCTCGGTGCGGATGCCTCCTTCTTGCGTGCTAAGGTATGGAGTTTACTCTGGAGCCTTGGAGCGTTACGTCTGGAACTGAAGCACATATACAAGACATAATATTGGAACATCACCTATGTATCATTCCACAAATGTAGCCACTTGGCATACTTTTACTGTTTCAGAGAGAGAGAGGCTTGAGCGACTTGTAATCTCGGTCTAGCGCCACTTGTAACACTTGTTCAATATCAATAAAGAGTTTTTTTACTTCTATACTTATGTTATTCAATGCTTCCACTATTGACGACACTGTGAACTTGTTACTAATCGCCTATGCGTTTATTATTTCGCTACACTCAGACAATATATGTGACTCTGTGGCTTAGACCTCTAACCGCATGTTCATATGACGGCCTTGTACGGGCGCGGCTTACGCTCCTGCGGCATCACGTCAAGATGGGTCAAGCGATCGTCCCGCAGGAGCGGTGGTGCAGTGATTCGCGTCCCACGAGGACGGCCGATTATCCTCCGGAAGATCGGGGAGTGACAGTTATTGATATGATAAGCCATAAAGTGTGTCAGAAAAAAAAGACAAAAATCATATAAACAAGTGTCATAATTTCAGAGTCATGCGTCGAAGAGACAGTGGCCGTATATGCCTGCTTCCCATATATAGGTCAGTGTCGCATGGAGTTCGATGCCGCATTAAGGTCTCTAGTACTTAGCAAATTTCTCATTCATTCAGCGAGTGAAAACACAAGATATTCAAGGACACTTGTGTAAATAAGCAGTCATGCATCCAAGAAGATGGACACATGTTGTCAGTATATCGTAAGAGTTCAGGCCCCATAACCTTCTCGGGCCGTATAGCACTCTCAGCCGCATAGCTCACTAGCTGCATGTGAACTACGTCTTCTCCAAACAGCAGATTCGGCCATGGTGAAAGCTCCAAAAACTGATGTCTTATTTTGTCCATAAAATCCTCATTTTAAGTCCAAATCGGGTGAACCAAAATCCAAAATGCTCTAAATTAAAAGCTTTATCATGTATCAAAAATTGGTTTTCTAAACTACATGTTTAATAGATCAAAATAAAAAAAACTCATGAAATACATAAAATCCTATGTTAGAAATGTAGATCTACATTAATCTATCCATCAAAACAGAAAACTCCAAGTACTAAAAGTGCTTAGAAACACATAACAAACATAATGGAACAATAATATAGAGGGTTTCTCCATTTTTCATGCAAGGTGTACTTGCTTATGGAAATGTGGAGAGAAAACTAAAAAGAGGAAGAAATGAAGAAGTGAAGAGAGAGAGAGAGAGAGAGAGAGAGAGAGAGAGAGAGAGAATGTTGGGTTATATATGGTAGGGTTGAGTGTTGAACTAAGGGTTCTCATGACTTGAACCAACCCACAAAATAAATCATGAGCAAGATTAAACCAAAGAATAGGGCTAGTCTCCATGTACATGCAACCATACTAAAATTAAAATATGTTCCAAATACGTATATCGAAAACGGGGAGTGACAGATAAGTAATATTCTTACAGACAAGGAAGATAAATCTGTATATATATTTTTAGGATAAATTTGAACATAATATCTTTTGTTGAGCTGTATCTCAATTGTAGCCAATTATATTATCAGGAACTTGGTGCAAAAAAAAGGTAAGCATGCTAAAATTTACATCTAGAAGGACAAATAAACAATAAAGAAGCCAACAAAATCTTTCTTTTAGCAAGTCATGGATACCCCTACTCTCTGTCACCGTAAAACTAAGATAATGCATCTGAAGGACAATGCTCGGTCTGGGGGCATCCTTTCCTGCACTACACATGAAATTGATGGGAATGTACTACACAAAATTACTACATGTAGAAGTCAAATTGGCACTGCGAAGTACTATATATCAACTGCCTTAAGGAAGTATTCAATAGAAAAAATATTAATCAATATAAATAAATTTTATTTTAAAATTTTATTTTTTTAATTTGAGAGACAATTTAATGCTCTTCTCAACTTGTAGTTCTTTCAAATTATTGGAGATATTTCTACTTCATTATGGCATTCGATTATTTAGTTGTTTTGTTATAATTTTTTAACTTTTTGAGTCAAATTATTGGAAGGGCCTTTTTTGCCTAGGGCATAAATAACAATAGGGTCGCCCCTGGTATCAGAGCATAAGGTTACGGGACTGGTTTGGATTGCTCTAATTGGTTTGAGATAGATGGTGCTGAACATTCATGCATGTAATTGGATTATACATGCTCTTCTTAAGGTGGAGTAGGAGCATCATCTACAAGGTGGTTTGAAGGCGGATCAGACCTAAGGTTAGATGCAACTATACGAATTGGCTTCAAATGTGGGTCTAGTGGGCCCAAGATAAATTAAGACATTATGGTTGGCACACAATGGTGGTGTAGATGAATGTGTCGGTTTGGTTCTGTAGTCGAACGGATCGAGATGATAATATGTTGAATCTCCTGGTGCTCTACTGGCGGTAACGAGCAAGTTGCTCGGCTAGCGGAAATGAGTAAGGATGCTTGGCTAGTGGGAATGAGCAAAGATAGCCAGGGAGTGCTAAGGTTGTTTGGCTAGCGGAAACAAACTAAGGTATAGATTGTTAGATTGTATCTCATTTTCGAAAAAGCCCTCAAAGGGGTGACAATGGAGTTGGTAATATAGTCCCATGTCAGGTAGGAGAAGGGATCATGAGGTGTAAATAATTATGATTGGTTCAGATCTTACATAAGAATTTTCTTTTAAGGCATATGGACCCAATCCAATATCGCTCCTCATGGGTGAACTCCAGTTCGGGTCATACCACATTCCCAAAAAGTTTTGTCTAAGTTTTACCTCTAGGAGGATTCGAGAAGAAGTCTACACATAGACCTCAAATAATCTCTTAAGACAGTGTTTCATACATAATTTTCACGTAGACTGGTAAATTTAATATTTTATTGTTTCTCTTAGGGCAGTACTTCGTACGTGACTTCCTCGTAGACTGGTAACTCTAACCTTTTATTTTTTATGTTGTTCTTGCTACAGAAAAATAAAAATATATTGTCTAACAATCTAAGAGATTATTTTACATTTCATGTTTAATATCATGTTTAATGTATATAAAACTGGATACATGGTTTTACATGTTATTCTAACAAAATAAATACATTGTTCCTGCTCCTTGTTGGAAAATTATTATTTAACCGGTGAAGCTCAGGAATATTCTATAATTAGGCTTAACTTAAACTTCACATGTATCTTGTCATCTCTCATAATACTTCCACATTCTTTAAATATTTTTATCTACAGTAGATTATTCGTTGATACTGTAAGATGAGAGGAGTATTTGATTCTTGATCAGAATAATTTGTATAATTTGTTCAACCTCAACTTGGCCTTTAAATAGCCATTTACAACTCTAGCAGAATGCATAAAGGTAGCACCCTCTAACCATATTCTAACTAAGTGATAACAAATCAAAATAAATTAAAACAAATCAAAAGCATAGATCAAATAACAAAATTCCTAAAGACTAGGATTTATTGAAACACAAATAACAACCTCTTCAACCTCCTCAACAGGTTTAACTCTAACAAATTATCCCCTAAGCCTGTTGCATGAGATTCACCTCTATGACACTGAGCTTCTGTCTCATCTTAATGAACTTGATTCGCCTGAGCACCTTGGTAAGAATGTCTGCGAGCTGCTCTTCAGTGTTGATGTACTCGACCTTAACCTTCCCTCTCTCGACACACTCCCAAATAAAATGATACCTTGTATCAATATGTTTGCTTCGATCATGGAAGACGGAATTCTTACTGAGGGAGATGGCGGACTTGTTGTCTACCTTGAGCATGACGCTGCCGGCCTTCTTATTTTTTAAGTCACCAAGGAGTTTTGTAAGCCAAATGCCTTGGCATGCCGCCGTTGTCACGGCAATGTACTCGGCCTCGCAGGATGAAAATGCCACGACCTTCTGCGTCTGAGATTACCAGCTAATGAGGCTACGACCGAGGAAGGATAACACGCCAGTGGTGCTCTTGCGGGTGTCGATGTCACCAGCTATGTCACTGTCGCTGTAGCCGATCAGCCGTGGTTCCTCCACCTTCTTTGCATACCGACAACCAAAGTGACATGTGTCTGCAATGCAGCGAAGGATGCGCTTGACGGCAGCAAGGTATTCGATGGTCAGATTCTCCATGAACCGACTTACGTAGCCCACCGCGTACGAGATATCTGGGTGCGTGTGCACCAAGTACCAGAGGCTCCCGACGATGCTCCTATAGGATATGGCATCAGTCGGAGGTGCTGAGCTCACCTTGCTTAGCTTGAACCTCGGTTCCATGGGGATGTGGCACGGGTTGCAATCCACCATGCCACTCTTCTCCAAGATTTTGAGCGCACATGCCTCCTGACTGATGGTGATGAATCCATTGGACTGCTGCACCTTGATGCCGAGGTAGAAGGTGAGCAATCCCAAGTCACTCATTTTGAACAAGGCCTTCATCTCCTCCTTGAACTTGGAAATCTCTTGTGGGTCCATCCCGATGATAATGAGATCATCGACGTACATACCCATAAGTAGGCGAGCTGGACCTTTACCGCGTGTATACATAGCATGCTCCTATGCACTTAGGTGGAAATCAAGTGAGAGTAGGCAACTATCAATCTTGGTGTTCCAAGCCCTCGGTGCTTGCGGCAGCCCGTACAGTGCCTTATCAAGTTTTAATACTTTGTGCTCCTGTCCTTCAATAACAAAGACGGGAGGTTGGGCGATGTACACCTCCTTGCCGTTGAGGAACATTGTCTTCACGTCCATGTGGTGCAACGCCCACCCCTCATGTACGGCGAGTGCGATCAACAAACAGACGGACTCGAGAAGAGCAATCGGCGCGAACATTTCCTCGAAGTCCACTCCTTGCCTTTGCACATAACCTTTTGCCATGAGCCGTACCTTGTGCTTGAGGATGGCGCCGTGTAGACTCACCTCAAACCGATCGAACGATGGCCTGGTGGGAGGTCTACGAGGTGCTATATACGGTTCTCCTCAATGGAGCTTATCTCCTCAAGCATCGCTTGTCGCCAACATCGATGTTTATCGGCTTCAAAGAAAGTGGCAGGTTCCTCGTCAACCATGAGGAGCAGCTCATCAGCATTTAGCTCATGAACGGTGGTCATGTCGAGCAAGCTCGCCAAGGTCCTGTACCTGCGTGGCCCATCATCATCGACGTCGAGGATAGCTGAGGCATTGGTGGGTGGCGAGACAAATTCTACTCCATGTTGTACCATCGAGTCGGATGTTTCTGCCCCAGATGCCGACGTCAACGGCCCTGGACTAGGTGCCACTGGTGTTGATAGATCGCCACCCCCGTGCATAGGCGTGCCTGCGTGTTCAACATGTGGTATGGGGATCATAGTATAATTAATATTAAATGTCTCACATATGTTGTCTTGCATTCCCCAGTCCCACTTGGCTTTCTCGTTGAAAACAACGTCACGTGTGACATGCACGCACTTGTCGGCCGGGTCGTATATCCGGTACGCCTTTGTGCCGGGCTCGTAGCCGATGAAGACCATGTGCTTGCTGCGATCTTCTAACTTCTGTAAGTTCGGCTTGACCACCTTGACGTGTGCGACACAGCCGAAGGTGCAGAGGAAGTGCACGCTTGGCTTGTGTCCGTGCCATGCCTCATACGGCATTTTTTCGTCAACGCTCTGTGTCAACAAGCGATTGAGGATGTAGACAGCCATCGTGATCGCCTCTCCCCAGAACTTTCTGGGCATATCCTTTGCCTTGAGAAGGTTGCGCGCCATCGTGATGACCGTCTGGTTCCGGCGCTCGACGACACCATTCTGTTGTGGTGAGTATGGCGCTGTGACTTGCCGTTTGATGCTGAGGCCCCCACAATACTCGCCAAATAGGACGGATGTAAACTTGCCCCCACGATCAGTACGGAGCATGTGCAGTTTGCGTCCTATCTCCACCTCGATGTGGGCTTGAAAGTATTTGATGGCTATCGACGCTTTATCCTTCGAACCCAGTAGCGTCAACCACATATAGCGGCTGAAATCGTCGACGAGGAACAAGAAGAAGCGCTTACCACCGGGTGGTATTGGTATGATCGACCTGCAGATATTACCGTAAATGAGATCTAGCAGATTGTCGGCACAGTACTTGGTCCCCCGCAGAAATGGCATTCGACGGTGCTTCCCTGCAAGACAACTATCACAAATTTGATTGACGTGTTCGATCAGTGGTAGCCCGTGCACTATGTTGTGGCGAGCTAACTTCTTGAGTGCTTTAAAGTTGAGGTGGCCGAACCGTGCATGCCACCACCATGCATCGCCATTGAGTCGTACTGCTAAACACACTGGTTGTACAATATCAAGAGATTGAATGTACAGTCAGTTTTGGGCATGTTTTACCTTGGCGAGGAGGCATTGATGATGATCTCGAATCGAGAGCACGCTTCCTTCGATCAAGACTTGGCAGTCGTTCTCATCGAGCTGCCCAAGGCTGATGTTATTGCTTCGCAGCTTCGGGATAAAGTAGACGCCGGTGAGGGCGCGGTGCTTGCCATTCTAGCACGTAAACATCACCGTGCCATGCCATCAGATGTCGATGATAGATCAATCGCCAAACTTGATGGAGACCGTGACTCCAGTGTCCAGCTCGACGAAGACCTCCTTACATCCCGTCATGTGGTTGCTGGCGTCGGTGTCACAGTACCATGCTTCGCCGTGGTGGTCATCCTCATGGCCCAGATGCACCTGAGCGTCCACCTCATCGAGTACGACATTATTAGTCATGCCCACAGTGGTCTCGGTGAGCATATACTCCTGTGCCATCAGCAGTGCGGGCTCATCATTGTCGACTTGCATCAGATTGGCGTGCTTATTGTGCTTCGGCTTACGGCAGTCCTTCGCCCAGTGGCCGTAGATACCAAAATTATGGCACTTACCCTTCTTGTTGCGCATGCCACCGGACGCATTGTCGTTGTTCGTATCGCCGTGGCCACGACCTTTTGGCTTACTGCGCCCGCGACCATAACTTTTGCCACCGTCGGAGTAGGCCTTTTCTTCCTTTCTCTTCTTTGTGCGAACGAGCCACTCCTCTTCGGAGAAGAGAAGGAGGCTACTTGTATCGCCAGAGTTGCTGCCAAGATCGTACCGCTCCTCAATGGCTAGAAGATGACCAGTAAGCTCTTCAATTGAAAGCGTCTTGAGATCCACTAAAGACTCAATGGCGATGATGACTTGCGTGTACTTGGATGGAACGACTCGAAGAAATTTTTTAACTACCTTCTCATCGTCCATTTCATCACCGAGTAGTTGCAGGTCACTGACGAGTCCTGTAAGCCGCATCGCGAAGTTCTCGACGGACTCGCCGTCCTTGAACTTCATTGATTTGAAGTCAATGCGCAATTTTTGCGCCTTGGCCTCGCGCACGCGTTCGACCCCCATCCGCATCATCTTCACAGCATCCCATGCTTCCTTGGCTATCTTTTACTACCAGTGTCCGCAGCATCTCTGGCGGCACGGCACGGAGTATGACGGATAGGGCCATCCTGTCATCGTGGTAGTCAGTTTTTTCGGGTTCGATCGCCTCCCACAGTCCTTGCGCCTGCATGTTGACTCTCATTAAGAGAGCCTAATCCACGTAGTTGGTCCGTGTCAACATGGGGTACTTGAAGGTGAATGAGGTCTCCTTTATAGATGTCGGCGTCGTGGGGCTTTGCTCGTCGTTGGTTGCCATAGCTCTGATACCAAATGTAAGATGAGAGGAGTATTTGATTCTTGATCAGAATAATTTGTGTAATTTGTTCAACCTCAACTTGGCCTTTAAAAAGCCATTTACAACTCTAACAGAATGCATAAAGGTAGCACCCTCTAACCATATTCTAACTAAGTGATAACAAATCAAAATAAATCAAAAGCATAGATCAAATAACAAAATTCCTAAAGACTAGGATTTATTGAAACCCAAATAACAACCTCTTCAACAAGATTAACTCTAATAGATACAAGCAAGTGTTCTATTATGTTGGTTTACACAAATAACCCAGGAAGAACTTAAATTAATCTTATTGAAAGCAAAGTTCAATGGGATTCTACATGGTGTTATTAGAAACTCAAGGCAAGTCGCTTAGACTAAAATTCTAGGACATTACTAAGAAATATAGTGAGACATTGTAACTAGTATTATTATTAAAACACTCTACAAAGTATCATTGAGTTAGTAAATAAATAAGGCACTCTAAATAATAAACATCACAGATTGTCCTATTTCGTTACTTTTTATTTTCTTTTAAGATTTTTCTATCCGAAACATTTTCTTTTTGTTGGCTGTGTATATTTCCATGCACATATGAGCAAAATCTCAACTTCCTCCTTTTACTTTAGTCCCACATCGGTTGGACCTCTTCCCCCTTATATGTATATATTACTTCTTCTTCATTTCTCTCTTAAGATATTGTGTGGGGAACCCCTTGGGCCACACGCGCGCGCCGCCGCCCGGCTCGGTTCGATTCGTAACATGTGCGGGTACGGATATGTGTCCACACCTGCGGGCGCCAAATGCTGATCCAATTTACTCTTCGGGTTCGGGCTGGGATCCAAAAAAACTTTTGCCCTTTTTATTTTTTGAACCGATTTGACTCATTCAAATTTTAAACGTTGGACATTTATTACTCCCTATGTCCATGTTCATTTTCCATCTTTTAAACATGTGACAGCTCATCTCCCACATATTTCCTTTTTTATTACTCATTAAACGGTTGGATTAATAGCATTTATTCTTTTTTCTGTAATGAAGGCTTAGTTCTCTCCAAATATATTTGTTGAGTTTCTCATCTCAATTGTTTTTTTACAAAAAATTCTCCTACGCGAAATCTCTCTCTCATTCTTCTCTCGAACCACATTATGTTCTCTAAATCCTTGCTCTAGGCAGAGCTAAGTTCGGTCTCTCTCTCTTCGAGTTGTGCGCAACGAAGAAAATCCAGTAGTCAGAGGGTTTTACCACTAGGAGCTTCCGAGAAACGTCTGCACATAGACCTCGGATCAACTCTTAGGGCAGTGCTTTGTGCACGATTCCCCGGAGGCCGGTAACACTTTTTTTTCCTTTGTTCTCTTATCAAATTTGTGAAAAATATTATATATATATATATATATATATATATATATATATATATATATATATATATATATATTAACAACAATCTAAGAGTTGACTCCATAGTAATCAAACAACTTCAATTTTTCTGGGATCACTTCTTGGTGCACAGAACACACAAAACTTGTTTGCTATCGTTACTATTAGTTTTGTAAGCTTGTGAACACACCATTTTGCAAGGGTATTCATATTTTTGGATTTTTTCACCACGTATATTTTCCAAAATATTTTACTTAGAACACCAAACACAAATTCTGCTATTTATTGTTAAACACATACTATTTGCTAACACTGCTGAATATATATTTTCTGTCCAAATTTTACTGTAGTAATTTTTTTATTTTCTACCGAATTTTACATTAAAATAAGTTATTGTAGTATTATTGCTTACCAAACAAAGGTTTTGTTTTGTTAACGAATATTTCTTGTAGCAAATTTGTAGTTCACTGTTCATTTGCTAAAACTATTTTGTATACCAATTTTGCTTACATACCAAAGTGCAATATAAGTTTTAATTGTTTTGAATCATATATTAATTAAAAATTTGTATTCAAAAAATATTATTACTAAGGACTATTAACAACCTTATATTCTGGTAATAGAAAGTTTCTTATTTTTTTGGTTGAATATTAGCTAGCACATATAATCTTGTGATTCAATTTAACTACTATAATTTAGTATTTGTAGCACATAAAATCTTACTTAATATATATACCATCATTGGTATTCATTTTTATTATTGGCTCTATATTTACATATTGTTAACTACAATATTATTTATTTGTAATGACCTCAAGACAATCTCAATTGCGTCTCAAAATTGAACAAATAATAGTTTAGTATAATTGTAAATCTCTTTGAGTCTGAATTCTAAAAGTAGAGATAAGTTTGAAAATAAGCCAAAATGGTCCTTCTGTTAACCGGGTGTAAATAACTTAAGCGATACGGTATTTAAGTGTCTTTGGACCACCGCTAGCTGGGAACCGGCCCCTACAACTAACCCAAGTTAATCTATACTTGATAGACTAAAGATTTTAAGATTGATTAGCAATATCACTTGAACTATTATTCTAAATCATTGGACATTGTTATTGAGTAATTACGTATCTTTCAGTTTGAGACTTTTCTCATTAGCAACCATGACTGGCAAGGATGAGACTTTTACTGCTAAACCTACAAAGTTTAACAGGACCTACTTTAAGAGATGACAAAGTCAGATAAAATTTTGGCTCACTACCTTAGGATTGATCTCAGCCATTGATGGTTCTACACCAATCACAAATGACTCTGATGATACTGAGTCTGACATAGGTGTATTCAACTCCTTTGGCTCCACTAGACCCAAGACCCCTAAGGAAATAGACTACCATTGCTTCTATAGAATTATAAGCGCTTTGTCTGAATCACTATATGATATATTCTTTGAATACAAAAGTGTTAAAGAACCTTGGGATTCCTTGGAAGATAAATATAGCTGTGATGATGCTGGAATTGAAAGATTCAATTTTTTTCTCATTCAATAGATACTTTATGGTAGATAATAAACCTATGAATGACCAAATATATGAATTCCAAGAATACCTTAGGCATATTCAAGCCAAAGGCATTTTCTTCTCTACTGAGTATAAAAGAGTCCATTTAAAAGACAAGCTTCCTCCCTCTTAGTCTGATGTTAAGAAAGACCTTATTCATACTCAAGGTGACCTTTCATTTGCTCAAGTCCTAAAGAAAATTAGAACAGAAGAACAAATTAGGCTAAGGTCTAACCCTAAGTCTGAGTCTAAAGCTAAGGTAAACCTAGTAGAATACCAAGGCAAATCCAAGCCTCATCATCATTACAAAGCCAAAAGGAACATCTTCAAGAAGAAGCAGAACCTTCAGCCTCAACACCAAAACCATCATCACCATAAACCAAGAAACTTTGGTCAGACTCAGGATTAGAAGAGATTTTGTTTTGTGTATGGTAAAATAAACCATATGGCCACCAATTATTTCCATAGGAAGAAGAAAGCTGCCCAGACTTCTTACAAAAGGAAACGTCCAGCCAAACCAGAAGCAAACATGCTTCTTAACGGCTCTTCTAGTTCCTTCAGGTCTGTAAGCTATCAACCCTTAGTCAATATTTCCTACCATTCTGACGATTGGTGGTTGGATTCTGGAGCTAATGTTAATATTTTCTTTGATCCCTCCTATTTTTCAAACTATCAGGAATCAGGTTAAGGAGGTGTAACCCTAGGAGATGGCTCAGCGGCACGGATTATACGAAGAGGAAGAATAGATCTAAAGATGACATCAGGAAAAACTCTGACTCTTCATGATGTGTTGCATGTACCGTCTATCAAAAGAAATTTAGTTAGTAGGCCACTTCTTGTAGCTTCAGGGTACAAGATTGTTATGGAGGCAAATAAAGTAGTATTTTCTAAGAATGACTCTTTTATTGGAAAAGGATTTATAAGAGATGGTCCTTTTATTTTGAGTACCATGAATAAAATTATAGATCCTTCTTTTGTTATTTCTAATATAGAATCTTTAAATGTATGGCACAGTAGATTAGGTCATATGAATCTAGGTTTTCTAAGAAGGATGATGAACTTAGATCTTATTCCTAAGACTCCAATAAATGATAAACACAAGTGTGAGATCTGTGTTCAAGTCAAACATACTAGGCTACCTTTTAAATTTGTAGAAAGATACTCTAACCTTCTAGAGCTAGTTCATAATGATGTGTGTGACTCAAATAGGGTTTTGACCCGAAGTGGTAGAAAATACTTCGTTACCTTTATAGATGATCATTCAAAGTATTGTTATACATATCTTCTCAAAACCAAAGATGAATTTCTACACAAATTTAAGGTCTATAAATCTGAAGCTGAGAACCAGTTAGAGAGGAATATTAAGATTCTTAGATCAGATCATGGTGGAGAGTATACATCAAATGATATGACCAATTTCTGTGAAGAATATGGAATAATCCATGGGGTAACTCCTCTATATTTACCACAGTCCAACGGAGTTGCTGAAAGGAAGAATCGTACTCTGTTAGACATGGTGAATGCCATGCTCCTCCACTCAGGTGCTCCCGATAATTTTTGGAGAGAAGCATTATTATCTGCCTGTTACATCCTTAATATGATTCCTAGTAAGTCTAATGATAAGGCTCCCTATGAATTATGGAAAGGTAGAGCTCCTAGAATCCATTATCTCAAAGTTTGGGGATGTCTAGATAAAGTAGGAATTCCTGAACCTAAAAGAGGAATATTGGACCTAAGACTATAGATGTTGTATTCATAGGATATGCCCTAGATAGAAATACCAATAGATTTTTTGTTACCCACTCAGAAGTAAATGAAATCTCTAACAATATTATTATAGAAGCAAGAGATACAGTTTACTTTGAGAATATATATCCTTTCAAAGATAGAATTTCTTCCTCTCCCTCCAACTTCTCTCTTGCTCCGTCTACTAGCTCTCATGTTCAAATATCTAGTTCACAACCAAAACAAAATATAAGAACTTAGGAGAAGGTTTCTTCACTTTTTTATAGAGGAAGATCCCTCAACTTATGAAGAAGCAATATCTTCTCCTGATGCCCCTTTCTGAAAAGAAGCCATTAACAGTGAGTATAACTCCATTATGGAGAATAATACTTGGTTTCTAGAAGACCTGCCTTTAGGTAGTAAATCTATAGGTTGTAAGTGGATATTCAAAAAGAAACTTAGAGCCGATGGTACTATAGAGAAATACAAGACTAGATTAGTAGCCAAAGGTTTTACCCCAAAAAAGGAATTAGATTATTTCTATACCTACTCACTTGTAGCTAGGGTCACCTCTATCAGAACCCTTCTAGCCTTAGTATCCATTCATAATATGCTAATCCATCAAATAGATGTAAAGACAGCATTTCTAAATGGAGACCTAGAGGAAGAAATCTAGTTGGAGCAACCTGAAGGTTTTATTGCTAAATACCAAGAAAAGAAAGTTTGCAGATTAGTTAAATCTCTTTATGGCTTAATGCAAGCTCCCAAGCAATGACACAACAAATTTGATATAGTTATCTCAGAATATGGTTCCGCGCCAAATGAGTATGACAAATGTATATACTCTAAAATTATAGATGAAAGTTGTGTCATCTTATGTTTGTATGTAGATGACATCCTTATTCTAGGATCATCACTGGAATTAATAATTAATACCAAGGACTATTTATCCAGCTAGTTTGATATGAAAGATCTAGGTAAAGCCAACTTGATTCTAGGCATGCAACTATCTAAATATAAGAAAGGTTATACTCTATCCTTAGCACACTCTATCGAGAAAATACTAAGAAAGTTTGAGTATTTTGATAAGAAATATGCCCTTACTCCTTATGACAGTAGTATTGTTTTCAAGAATGAATGAGGGTTCTTCCATGGAATAACACAGATATTCACAGATGATAGGTTCTCTCATGTATATATCAAACAGGACCAGACCTGATATTGTATTTGCTATTGGGAGACTCAGTAGATATACTAGTAACCCAAATCAGTTACATTGGACAACATTAGAAAGAGTATTTAGATATCTTAGGGGTACTCTAGATTATATGCTGCACTATACTAGACACCCTGATATCATAGAAGATTATTCAGATACAAATTGGGTAACTGACTTACATGATATAAAATCCACTACTGGATATGTTTTTACTTTAGGAGGAGTTGCAATCTCCTGGGGCTCATGTAAACAAACTATCATAGCTAGGAGCACAATGGACTCCAAAATGATAGCCTTGGACACTATATGTACAAAAGTCAAATGGCTAAGAAACCTTATTATGCATATACATGTTTTTATTAGTCATGTTTCTGCAATTTCTATAAACTGTGATAATAAATCTGTTATAGAACTACTAAAGCATAATTCTATGAATGCTAAGATGAACAGGCACCAGCAGCGTGCTTCAAGTCTATAAAGAGCCTATTGGGCAAATATGTGGTTCTTGACTATATAAAGTCAGAATAGAACCTTGTAGACCACTTGACGATGGGTCTGTCTAGGACTTTGATCCTAGAATCATCGAGGAAGATGGGGTTAAGCCCATAATTAAAGTCACCAGCAGTGGAAACCCAGCCGAGTCTGACTGGAGATCACAAGAAGCCGGTTCAATGGGTAGGAACAAGCTGGATTTAGGTGAATTTTATGGAACACTGACCCGAGATTAAAATCTCATTACAATAATACCCAAGTGGCTGTACATGCATATAATGATTCCCTATCCCTATGGAGATAGTGTTCTTGAGTTATATGGTTAGGATGAGTTTTTTAAAACTCTTAATAGATCCAAGCTGATATGCGGGGTTAACACCTATCACCAACCCTTAAGGACTTACCTATATGAGTGATCGTGAAGGCCCCAACTATGGGACAGGGCGATCCTAGACAACTCTCATAAATTTGGAATAAGTGCGGATGGCCAACCAAAAGTGCCACCCGTTAGACCCAGAACCTCTAGCGTACTATGTGTGCTATTTTTCTGAATCTGGTAAAAGAAGTATAATTCAAGGCATAATCCATCAAGCACTTTTACAGACAAAGACGATAGTCACTAAGTGAGATTCAAGGTTGTAGTCCATCTCATCTATGCATAGTATATATACCTGCCCAGAAACTCTTCACTTTTAATTTTTTTATCACATCTATTTCAAAACTTGACCTTTTGGGGGGGGGATTGTTGGGTATGTATATTTCCATGCACATATGAGCAAAAGCTCAACTTCCTCCTTTTACTTTAGTCCCACATCGGTTGGACCTCTTTTCGCTTGTATGTATATTACTTCTTCTTCATTGCTCTCTTAAGATGTTGTGTGGGAACCCCTTGGGCCACACGCATACGCCGCCACTGCCATCCAGCCTGGGTCGGCTCAGTTCGGTTCACCTACGAGCGCCGAATGCGGATCCAATTTTGTCACTACCACGTTTCGAAAATAGGGATATTTTTAACTTTTTATAATATTTAATATTATGGTATTTACAATTAAGTAATTGCATGATAGTATATTTAATTTAAATAATTATGTGAGATGTGTAATTAAATATATTATTATATACAGTGTTCGTTTATGTTTGAGCTGGTAGACTTGACCTAGAAGCCACTAGTCGAACACATGTCCGAATTATGGGATTATGTGGCTAATTGTTTTATTTTTAGAATTAATTTTTTGGAGGTTAAAATTTACTACCGTAATTTATTTAATTATTGCGCCCTGCCCTTGCTTCGATAATTGGAGCTCTACCCTAGCTTTTGTCTTCCAACAAATTTTATAATCTTGCCCTAGACATGCCCGCCTTCTATTCTGCTATTTTTGCAACTCATAATTATGCTCTCTGTACCTCAGTTTTAGTCGCACAAAAATTGTCACGGACGTTTATTTAATTCCTAAATAAATTCCTATTTTGTATCGTTGTGCGTTCCAATCGAAATTGGAGGCAATCTTGACCTATTTTTCTTGCGGCCCAAATTAGGGTAATATTCTATTCTGAGTCTTCTTCATTAATGATATTGATAACCCGACCTGATTTTGGTCCCATGTACTCCTAATTAATTTTAGAACACAGCTTGCATTTATTTCTAATTAATTTTAGGATACCATTTTAACCGATTCCGAAAATCCCAATTTAATTCCAGTGCCTTGCTATTTGAGCCCATACCAAATATACAGCGTCCCCTGACACTATAAAACAGTGAACACCGAATCGCCCGCCAAATTTTTATTATTTTACGCGTCTGTACAAATACCCAAATTTAAGGGGGCTAATTTATAAATTTGCATTAGGTGTCAACACCCATTTGTTTAAACCAATGAAGGAGCCCTAATATTTAACTAAGTCTCTCACCCTCATCCCCACATGAAGAAACCCTCATGACAAATCTAGGCCATCCATTCAATGGGTGCATCATAACCCTTCATTCCCACACACTACCCTATTTAAAGTCACATCATCCCCTCTTTCCTAGGAAGCCCTAATCCCCAAAAACCTAGGTTTTTCTACCTCCTCACAAGCCCCCATCTCCCTCACCCAACCGTAGGCTTCATTTTCATTTTTCTTCTTCCCTTCTTCTTCTCTTTTCTTCTGCACCTCTTTTTAAATTTTGAATTAATAAAGGGGGGGAAACACCCAATCTCCTGTTCACTCCCCACACCCGGCCGAGCCCGACCCCCCGGTCTGCTGCTCCGGCATGGTCCAGCCACCCTCCGGCCCATTACGAGCTCCGACCTCTGCCGTCCCGACATCGAGAGCCCGACCACCACGGTCCAGTTTTACTCCGGCGGTCCCCATCCGAGTCGACTCATCCCTCCGACTCCAGCTCGGCTGACCCGAGCGTCCGGCAACCCCAGTTGAGTCCACCCTACCCCGTCGAGCCGACTACGTCGAGCCGACCACCTCCAACCCCACAGCTCCGACAGTCCGCTGTTTTTCCCGACTCCGGCGAGTGCAGATCCGCTGCATTTCCTCCCCCTGGCCTGCTCCCCCTTCACCACTCTACACAACTCTGGCCAACTCCCTACAACCACCACCGTGAGCTTCCCCGACCCCGCTACTAGCTCCAGCCCCACCACCTTGCTCCCTGCACTCCGTCCACCACCATCGACACTCCGCTCCCTGTCTACTCCGATCACCACCACTCTTCCCTACTGCCTCCCCTCCGACCGACCAGCTAGCCGACCCGCCGACCAGTGAGATCTCCTCCTCCCTCTCCCTGCTGCTCCTCCCTGTCGTTATCTCCCTGGCCTGAGCTCCGGCCAAGCCCGACCACCCCCCTGTGAGACTTCTTCCCCTTCTCTCCTTTCTTACATATATATAAATACGTATGTGTATACGTATGTGTGTGTAGGTGTATACGAATACGTATATTTGTGTGTATGTGTATGCATATTATATGTGTACGTATCTACGCGTATGTGGGTATATGTGTACATATATATATGTATGTATATGTATATATATATATATATATATATATATATATATATATATATATATATATATATATATATATATATATATATATATATATTGTATTTTCTCTATTTGTATATATATACGTATTCAATTTGTATGTGTATATTACTATACATGTATATAGTATAATTATTATTTTGGTATAAATATATATATGTGTATATATATTTTGAATGGGTATATGTTTAATAAAAATATATTTTTGGTATATGTACGTATTTTGGTATATATATATATATATATATATATATATATATATATATATATATATATATATATATATATATATATATATATATATACTTGTGTACATATAGGGTATGGGTATATTTTTATTTAGTGTATATAAATGTATAAATATATATATTTTTAAATAATGGGTGATGTGTATTTTTCACATAAATAATATATATTTCCACTTATGTACATACAGTTATACCTATTTTGTATATACTTTGGAATAACCATATATATGTATTATATTTGATTATTAATAATACGTTTAATTGGTGAATGTACTCGATGACCCTAGTTGACTAGTGCCATACCTGGCACGGCCCTGAGTTCGATGTTTTTGATTGTGTGTTAGTGTAGCATCTGATACGAGTATGATATCTGTGATATGTCTATAGGACTGTTGGTTCATCCAGGCGATACTCTGGAACAGGACATCAATATTTACCAGCTAAGGACCCAAGGCAAGTATATTTCTCTGATAATTTCCAATTGTTGATAATTTCTATAAGTTCAATAATCTAGAAATGTTACATCTGAATCCTTGACACTGTGCTACACGGACTAGTATATAGCTTGGATCTGCAGTCATGAGATGTTACATTGATTATCGTATTGGCATTGTACATGACATGTATATTAGAAATCGTACATGATAGATTGGACTTGCTCGTGTATCGTGATGTGTCATGGTTGGATCCACAGTACTAGTTGGGGGCAGGGAAGTAGTTAGTAAGAAATGTGATCATACCCTTTATACAGTATAGAACAATGTAAGTGTTAATCATGCTATTCACATATGATTAGCCAGGCCCTATAGCTCTCGTACATGTTCTCAAGCCGATCATATTTCGAAACTATTATTTCAAACATTTAGAATAGATTACAGTTCTCTATTTTAAATCATATACTATATCACCCGTATATGATACTGTACCTTATTCTTTTCATTTCTTTTATGCACTGACTGTATCACATTGCCTATTTTGCATGTCTCTTTATATTGCCTGTCTCTCTATTTTGCCATTACATTATTTCACTGTCTTCTCAGTATCTAGCATCATCTAGTTATTGCTTTATAGTCCTTATCAATTAAATGGAACTATTATTTGAGATTGTACTTGCTCCTTCCTGACTGAAAATATTTTTTCCAGACTATGCCTTAGAGGATCGATATCCGACACCTCATGGACCATATGGTGAGTAGCTGCGACTTGGGCTTGGTAGTTTAGTTGTGATTCCGGGAGGTCTAGCCGGAATCACTAGTTTTTCTAGTTAGTTCTTTTAGTAGACTATTTGGTACCGGATTTGTCTCCGACATGCTTTGTTGAGATATGGATAATTGTTGAGTTAGATTATTACTTTAGACTTGTGTTGTATTTAATTTTATTTGTTGGATATCTTATCGTGTTATAGTCCTGTGATTGAGTATGTGTTCATTTTATTTGTGTCATCCGTGCCTACTTATGGAGATTGGATGCTTGTGTGAGATTGGCTAGATAGTATCAAGACCTTGACAGCGTTCTACCGTCGATGCTGTGGCGTAGGCTGGACGTACCCGTGTACTCGTGCCCCAATTCCGGGTGCGGGTCGTGACAAATTTACTCTTCGGGATCGGGCTGGGATCCAAAAGAACCTTTTGCCCCCTTTATTTTTCAACCAATTTGACTATTCAAATTTTGAACGTTAGATATTTATTACTCCCTATGTCAAGATTCATTTCTCACCTTTTAAACATGTGATAGCTCCTCTCCCACATATTTCCTTTTTTATTACTCATTAAATGACTGGATTAATAGCATTTATTCCTATGTCTGTAGTGAAGGCTTGCTTCTCTCCCTATATATTTGTTGAGTTTCTGATCTTAATTACTTTTTTATAGAAAATTCTTCTACGTGAAATCTCTCTCTCTCTCATTCTTCTCTCGAACCATATTCTGTTCTCTAAATACTTGCTCTGGGCAGAGCTAACTTCGGTCTCTCTCTCCGAGTTGTGTGCAACGAAGAGAACCCAGTAGTCAAAGGATTTTACCATGAGGAGCTTCCGAGAAACGTCTGCACATAGACATCAGATCAATTCTTAGGGCAGTACTTCGTGCCCGACTTCCCCGTAGGCCGGTAACACTTTTTTTTTTCTTTGTTCTCTTATGAAATTTTTGGGAAATATTATATATATATATATATATATATATATATATATATATATATATATATATATATATATATATATATATATATATATATTAACAACACTTTTTTCAATTTCGTATTACATGTGCAAGCATTTTGAGGATCAATGAGCTCATAAGAATGAGTATAGAACTTTCTAAATTTAGAATTTAGGTACAATAACTAGCTCACATTGCTGAAGCTATATTCCAACATGGATCAAAATTCATATATTGTTATGAAAGGTATATAAAGATATGCATAACTAAGGAGTGCTTTATTAAGTATTATTACAATACTTAAGGAACCATTAAATCTGTCATGACCTTTATAGCTCACCTTAGATATCAAATTGATTAGGCGATAATCTCTCTCTCTCTCTCTCTCTCTCTCTCTCTCTCTCTCTCTCTTGAGGTGTTAATGGAATTGAATTCATTTGGAATATTTTTGTTATATACTTCTTTATACGTTGTAGTAATTTTGTAAGTATATTTCTCACTACTAGTGTGTATCATGATGTTTGGGGAGAATGGTGATAAAAAGTTCAATTCATGCATAATATATTTTATGGTCATGTATTAACGTCTTTGGTGTAATAAACTAAACCTAGCATAAACTTCTTAAATATGACGAATTGTCCAATTACTAAAGTAATGCATGAACCTATAATTATAACACATACTAATATTTTGTCCATTTAGTTAAATATGATGAATATTGAGAATCTTATAGAATGTATGTATCCTACAACATAGTTGACTTTTTAAATATTGAATTATTTGATAATATATCATAATTTTAACAATATAGCACTAGTTCCATACAATCAGGACTATTAAATAGCTAAATATTATAATCAATATATTATGATGCATTTTTCTTCATAATTATTTCTGGTTAAATTATGTAGTTTGTCTCTTATGGTTTATAATATATATATATATATATATATATATATATATATATATATATATATATATATATATATATATATATATATATATATATTCTTGCTTATTGGAAGGCAGACTTGGACTCATTTCTTTGGACCTGGAACCAAAGAAGATATTGAAACAGAGCACTAACTCAAGAATTAGGTTATTTATAAGAAGACTAGCTTTCCTTCTTGCCATTATTAATCTTCTTAGGAGGGGAGAAAGTAACTAACTCGATTTGATTCCTTTTGATTTTGTAAGTCGAGACACCATCAAGAAAACAAAAAGGAAAGAAGGGCATTCGTTAGGTCAAAAATTCTTCAATATTGTAAGGTATCTATCAAAAAATAGGGTGGTGTTCATAGTCGAAAGCTACTATATTAGATAGATTTTCACCAACTGAACTTCAACTTCTACTTGGTTGATTAATTTTGGGGCAGTACAGGAATATATATATATATATATATATATATATATATATATATATATATATATATATATATATATATATATATATATTAGCTTATTATGGTTAGTATATACAACATTGTTTAGCATATTATTCAAATATGCATATTGTTTAACAATTATGTTCATTTGTTTGATAATATTTGTGCTAATATCAATAGCTTAATATTGTTTAGCACATACTGTTTAGCACAACTTTGTTGTGCATACCAATAAGAAGCATATTACATTTGTAACATTAGAATAATTTACAAAAAGAAAATAATTTATTGATATTGCAAATCCCTTTGAATATATATTTTAAAGTAGAGATTAGTTTGGATACAAACCAAAAAAGTCTTTCTGTCAAAAAGGGTATAAATAGTCCTTAGCGACATGATATTTTAGTGTCTTCGGACCACCTCTAGCTGGGATCCAGCCCTATAGCTAAGCCAAGTTGACCAATACTTCATAGACTAAAAAACTTTTAAGGCCGATTAGCAGAAGTCATTCAAACTATTACTCTAGTACTCTAGACATTTATATTGATTCTGATTACACTGAGTCTGACTTAGGATTTGATGTAGTGTGGACTCCAATTCTGCATCTAGTTAGGATTCCTTTTTCTTTTTCTTTTTTTACTTTCCAATTTTAGCTTTATATTTTTTCTGTCAGAGTTGTTAAGAATCATATTTCTTTTAGGACTCTTATTTTGACTTTACATTTTATTAGGATAGGATTTATATTTAATTTTTATAATATTTGATTAGGATTGGAATTTATGTTTGACTAGGATTATGTTATCATAAAATTTCTATAAATAGGTACATTTTCTATCCAGTTGGATAACAACTTTTTACTGATTAAATTTTTTCTTTAAGTTCTGAGATATATCCTCTTTGTTTCTTGGTCGTGGACTCGACAGTTCCCTCGGAAGCCCTTCACTTGAGGTTTTCAAGCAACCTTCGTGCGGACCCCTCACTAGGCCATCCGTCAAAGTTTTTTTGGCACCGCTTCGCTCTCACCAAGCAACGATGATCTAGTTATCGTTACCATCAATCAAATTGTCCATTGTCAGGCAAGAAGGTAAACTCGTTCTGCTATCATGTTGTGTCAAGTGGTATCAAAGCACCACAGATCCAGGTTTCCAATTTTTTTGGAAATCTTTGAGAATCTTTCTTTTGCAAAACAATAATGGCGAAACCCATCGCGTGCGAGGAGCTAGTGTTTGTCATTAGGTGGCTAATGCTAGCCCCAAAGATTGAAGAACCACTACAATACCATAATGTCTTACAAACTCGATGCAAGGTCAAAGGCCAGTTATGTGACATCATCATCGACAATGGATGCACAGAGAATATTATTTCAAGAGCAATGGTAGATACGATGAGACTGGCCAAAGAAGCACATCCGGCTCCAAATAAGATTAGCTGGATTCAACAGGGCCACAACATGGTCATCTCTGAAGTTTATCGCATACCTTTCTCTAACAGAAAGACCTACAAAGATGAAGTTGTAGTGCCCCGTTCCCCCTGTTCGGGGAGCGAGGCTAAGAAATACTTGGTATCTTTCGATCAGGACAGATTGAATCAAGATCCTTTCCTCATTATAGATTATTTTCTTCGAAATCAAGTCCCACATTCAACAGATCGTGCCTCGAGGAAGGACTCGACGGCAAAGTCACGAGGGGCCTTTCTGTTGTGCTGGTTTCTTTGCCCGTTTTTGATGCCGCTTGGTTTCTTTTTGTTGGTTTTGTGACTTACGTTTTCTTGAATATTTTCGATGGATTCTATTGTCTTCATTATTTGAACTTCGTATTTTGTAACAAACTCTGGGAGACCGAGGCAGGAGATATTGATTATCTATTAATGCATACAAGTGATCGTGTAGGCGACGCGCGAGCAGAGTCTTGAAGATCTTTCCTTTCTCTCTCCCGATTCACCAACTAGTGAGTGGCCTTACCTTCGATTAGCTCCCTTCTTCCAAGGCTTCACCCTTAATAATCTGACTCATTGTGCGTTCTGATCAACGATACCATAATAATAATAATAATAATAACTGAGTCAAGATAATAAGAAGTAAACTTGGAACACTTATGTTTGTCACACAAAATTACTATACGATCATATTGTTGCGTGCTTGTCCGCTATTCATGTATCTATTTTATGTTTCAGTTGTAGCTAGATTTCATTCATCTATAATCGTGCAATGAGTAGTGCATAACTTGCAATGTGATCACTTGAACGGATGGACTATGCTATAGAATTCTACTGAATCCTTATTGTAGATGCATAAAAATATGGATCCATGCGTCCAACTACCATGCGCCCCAAGATCGACTTATAAGAAACCAGGCCACAGAATAACCATGCGGCCAAGAAATAACATCCATGTGCCCCAAATATTGGCTGCATAAAGGCCTGATACAAAGATTATGTCTAACACTGAATCCTGTCAAAAAGAGTTTTTGGACGCTTCGAAAAATATGAGCACAATAAGCGACAAGAAGCTCTCGTCAAACTAATAATAACTTCTGACAGGCATGTAGCGCGACATGTACGAGGCCACATGTGTCCCAGAATCCATGTGTATTTGGGATCATGCATCCCAGACTCTATGCGTTTAATGCGTCTCTGGCCCTATGCGTTACAGATTCCATGTATCTGTGGCCCTATGTATTCTAGATTCCATGCGTTCCATGCGTCTATGGTCATGCGTTCCAGACTCCAAGCATTTCATGAGTCTCTGTCCCTATGCGTTTAAAACTCTATGCGTTCAATGCTTCTTTGGCCCTATACGTTCAAGACTCCATGCATTTTATGTGTCTTTGGTCCTACATATTTTAGACTTCATACGTCCCAGACTCCATGCATCCAACGTGGCAAGGTTCCCTGAAAGAAAATATTTTTGTTGTGACTGACATGATTCTCTCCAAATAAATGTGGGCCACGAGTGAAGCTGACCAAGTCACGCAAACAAAAGATGAGAACCATCGAGATCCTCAACAACAGAAAATCCTAACAAACGTCCATATAGCACTTCGGCCTGGACCCAACTACATCATGTTAAGGATAAAGAACACGCAGTAGCCTGCCAATATTCATCGTTTAAGGATCCAGCCAACATTCAACCAGAAATTGCATGAAGCATCAAGGAGAAACACCAATGGTTCACCGACGAGCACCGATGATTCACCAACAAGCTTTACCAACACCGACACTAGTCCATGATCCACATCAACCAACTTATCCAGCACTAGGAGCATCACAGGCGGAAGTTGGAGGAGTCAGACCACCATCTCTAGGAGGGTATCAGCCGAGGTTACCTTTGACATCACAGACAGCACTCTTCCAGCAGGCCCAGCAACAGCAGAGGACACTAGCTCAGGGACATGGACAGGCTTTTACAATGACAGTAGAGGAGGTACGGACTCGAGGAGTAGCGAATATGAGTAATTTTTAGTTTTATCATAGCTAGCTATAGTAACAAATATTCCTAGTAATACTTTAGCATGTGCATGTTATTTCCATTCCCTAGCCTAAACCTAGTATTATGTTAGCATAAACTTGTTAGTCTAGATTAGTAATATGTAAGTGGTACCCAAGTTTTCAGAAGTTGTTGTTGATCCTCGCTCTAATCAGACTCATTTACCTTGAGTTAATTATCTCTCATTGCCTAGGAAAAAAAGTTTATTGTTTCCCTATGTGTTCTGCTTGAATAAAACCCTCACCCCTCCTCTCAAATTTTTTTTTCCATGGTCCCTTATCCTTTGTGTCATGCTTCAACAAATGTTATACAACCTCGTCATCTCTTCTGGAGCAAACATTTCCTGACTGGTTACATTTTGTTTTCTTAATTGCGAGGACACAATTCTTTTAAATTGGATAGATTATAAATACCTTAATTTTTTAGAATTAAATTTTATTATTTTATTATTGGTATTTTTAATTATTGAGATTAAAGGAAATTTTCTGCATTTTTAAATAATTAGAATAAATGTTAATTCATGGATTAATATTTTTGTATGTAATTAATTATTATTATTGCACAGAAAATATATTTTTTTTGGTATACAACTATTACTAGAATATTGTATAATTTTTCTGGAATTTATTGAAGTTCAAAACTATTTTTAGATGGCTATATATGCATATACATATATTTGGTTATTTATATTAAACCAAACCAACCCAAACCAACCCGAACCTGGATCCTAAACTAAACCCGAAACCCGAAACCTACCCGAACCCGTTATTGTAGCCCCGCTACAGTAACCCCCGCAGCCCCGACCCATTCCCCTTCATGTAACCGATACCGCCGACCCATCTTTCCCTCTCCCTATAACCCCCTTCACACCCTCTATAAAATCCAACACTAGAGAAGACCACCACCACCATCATCTCCCCGACCACCCCGACCATCGTCGCCGCTGTCAACTATCGACCGCCGCCGCAGGCCGCCGCGAGAATACCCGCCCCAAATCCCGATCAATAGAGACTACTCGAGGTACTATTCTTCTCGCCCATGTATCTCCCTGCACAGTAGACCTAACAGTGTCGAGTCCTATACGAAGACCACATGACCCACTTGGACCCTGTGTAATTAGTTTAACTTATCGTGTCCTGTGTCGATCGTAAATGGTGACACAAAACAGGGAAAAATGACCAAGTTTTGGGAATAAAAATTGTTCCAAGTACACGTGTTTGAGTCCCGTTATCTTCATAACGGTACGCAATTTTAAAATTCTACTTGAATAGTAAATTAGACAACATAAGCAAGTTTTAATCTCTTCAATTACTTTATTTTAATTTGTTATATGCTATAATTTATTTACTGTTGAAATTTGTCAAAAATTTGATTTCCTAAACCCAAATTTTCTTGATACGGGGTGCTTTACTCTAAACGAGGCGACTTGCTCGTGTGTGAATTATACCAAAAGGCGCGTATCATCAACGCGAACGTGTAAAATTTTTGCTGAAGTTGATTTGGATGTGCGTGTACACCAGAATCAACGCATATCCGTCAAAAAATATTGTATCGGGCTGTTATGACACTCGTCATAATTTGATGTGTGTTTGTCATTTCACAAAGAAATTTGCGCCATCGGATTCGCAGCGTTATGCTGATCTTGTGACCCAAGTTTGGTTTGATTCTAAGAACGTTGACGAAACACCATTTTGCGGGCCCCACTGTTCCACTTGACGGGCAATTTCGTGACCGACTCATCAAAATCCAGTTCTGGAAGTTCCGTTGGGTTTGTATCATTATTTTGGACTGGTAGACACTAAGTTTGAAAATTTTGGAGAACTTTATCTTTGACATGTTTTTCGGTACGAAGTGGGCCACATGTGGACCCCACTTTGATCAAAAACTGTCAATTTTGCCCCTGTGTCCAAATCGGATTTATGGGTAGTCAATCCTACCTATTTCAAGTTTTTTGAGAGTAATGGTGATATTTGTTTCAGCATCCGGAGGCGTACCTGGAGATTATACTGTTACAGGAGCAATTGACGGAGTTCAGGACCCATGCAAGTGTACCTTGCCAAATCTGCAGAGATCTTGTTATATTATTTGTTTGAGTTCTTTCTATATATATACTTCTGTGATGTACCTGTTTAACCTAGAACCGTTAGACGTTGCTCAGCATCCGAACAAGATTCGGGTGTCGACACCGTACGCGGAGTCGTGTAACGTCATTTAGAGAATTGATTACACGATCCTATATTTTTACGTGCTTACTTTACTAAGTACGTCATACCATAGGACACTTTACACTATTCATATGACAGAATTTTTCCTAAGTTATTCAGAGTGATTCTGTATAGGCTTACAGAATTCGTGACATGAGACTTGCATATATAGAGATATCATTATGACTCATTTTACTAGATAGAGGTCATGGTCTTGCGTGTTATGGACATGAGACATTATGGACATGAGACATAAAGTTACATTGGGTAGGGAGAGACACACAGGCTACAGGCTGATTATATATATACATACTTTACTATTGTAGGTACTTTAGTCTCTGTACCAGAGGTTGGCCCATTACGTGATATTCTTGCTGCTACGGGCTCCCCGACACTGAGCTTGTAATGGTCTCAACCTGAGTACTAGTGATGCTCTCATTTGTATTTCATATAGCTGGTTACATAGCTTGTCCTAAGGATCTGTTTTATATTTACTGTATTTTATTTGGCTTGAGTATTTCTTGTACCTTTCTATGTCCCTTGAGGACCTGGATCCGGATTATGTCCCCAGGTACAGCAGAGGAGGATTACCCCAAGATATACGGGACAGGAGCTGATGCTGGAATAGTTCTGGCACCATAGGACGAGGTTGTGCCGGAGGATTTCTCCCGAGTATTCCGTTACTTACTCAGTTATCTATACTTATTATTATTTTATATCTTGACTCATGGACATATGTATTGACGTTATTTTCTTTTCTTATTTTGTCAGGTTATTCCCCGAGACACTACTTATGTTGACTTATTAATAGACTATTTCCTTTATCTATTATCTTGACTAGTTTATCATATTGACTTATGTTTACTTTCTGTGGATGAGATTAGAATTATACTGTGATAGATGGTGTAGACTGCATTTATATTTATTACAGCTTAAGTGCACTCTAATGGGTACATTAAATTGGCTTTGCCCATTAGAGTTGTGTAGCTGGCCATTGCCACGTGGCAAGTCCCTCGGTATTTTGGGACTGGGATATGACATCCCCTGGAAAACAATGGGAGGTAGCACATACTCAGAGTCAGATCCGCATAGAGCCAGTAGTTGAACAAGCTCGCACCGTGGAACCGGGAGTTGGACATGTTGAAGAGCATGCCCATGAAATCCTTGTACCCCCAGTAGTACTGCCAGTTCTAGTGTTAGTTGACACCCCAACATTATTAGAGATTCTTCGGGGAATGATGGCTACACAGCAGCATTAGTTAGCAGTGCAGCAACATCAATAATTTTAACAACAAGAGCAGAATGTCTTGTTGAGTCAAGGCTTATAGACGACCTTTGAGAGAGGTGGAAGGACTAATTCGGGGGTGTCGGTCAGGTTTGGCTAACTTAACCCTACATATTTCGATGGCACGGAGGACTCTATCACAGTAAACACATGGTTGTAAGTCATCAAGGTTATTCTGGCGGCATCGAAGGTCCCGGCTGATGAACAAGTTGACCAGGTATGACTGTAGCTTCAAGACCTAGCCCGTGATTGGTGGGCATCAGTGGAGGTTGTCTTGAGCATCATATCTCTTGGGACAGTTTCAGGACTCGATTATGGGCTAAGTATTTTGGAATCGTAGCACTGTATAAGCTCCAGCAGAGGTTTATCGGTCTCAAGCAAGCCGGTAGGACTGTGGATGGATATGCAGCCGAGTTTTGCATGTTGAGTAGATTTGCTTCGACTATGGTAGCTACAGAGTCAGATTAAGCAATAAGGTTCCAGCAAGGACTTTATATGGAGATTCTACAACTGGTAGAGGTGCACGACTACCAGACTTATGAAGAAGTATTGACAGCAGCTCGGAGGTACGAGCTTACTATGCAGAGGTTGTCAACAAGGACGGCAGGCCAGAAGAGGTCTCATGCTCAGAGTAGAGAAGGAGGTAGAGGAGTATCCTGAACGTCAGCACCATCACCTGGCGTTCGTATCCATGATTCAGCCCCACGAAGGGCGACAATTTCAACGGAGACTGTACTAGCTCGACAGCAACCGAGGCAACAACAATAGCAGCAGCACCAGGGAGCACCGGTAGATTGTACTTATTGTGGGAAGGGAGGCCACACTAGAGATGTATGTAGGGCAGACAATGAGTTGTATATGAGGTACAGTAGTCCAGATCATCAGATTGTCAATTATCCGATGATACAGAGGCCAGGAGGGCCAGTCCAACAGTTACCAGCACTGTCAGCACTAGGGGCAGTTCAGCACAAAGGGCCAGCGATAGCAGTACGACCATTAGCTCAGCATCCATTATCGATGCAAGTTCAGATGTACGAGCAGTAACATAATCAATAGCAGGGCCATCAGAGGCCACAACAGTGCTTCCAAGGGAGGCAACAACGAGGAGCGTAGTAGGGCCAAGGGCAAGCCTTCACTTTGTCTTTGGAAGAAGCTTTGGCATCGGGCGACGTGGTGGCATGTAAAATCTCTATCGCATCTTTTCTTACTGTAGAATTATTTAATTCCGGTGTATCTCATTCATTTATATCTGTACAATTTGTGACACGTATAGGATTAGAGTTTGAGACGTTGCCAGAGAGGTTGAATATACTCAATGGTAATGGGCTTGTAGTAGTTAGTAAAGTAATTATAGCGTGTCTAGTAGTAGTGTGTGGGCATTCATTACCAGTACGGTTGATCGGATTCCCTATGGGTAACTTTGACGTTATCTTAGGCATGGACTGGCTGAGAGACAGTCATGCTATGATAGATTTCCATAAGGGTAGGGTATTGTTTAGTATCCCATGCCCGAAAGAATTTACCTTTGATAGATCTGTGGGAGACTAACATGAAGAGAGAATTGCAGCGGCAGTGATAGCAGAGGAACAGCTTGCCGAGATAGTCAAGAAGTTCCTAGATATCTTTCCAGAAGAACTACCAAGGTTACCCCCAGTAAGAGATGTGTAGTTTTGCATAGAGTTGATTCCCGGAGCAGGACCAATATCTTGTAAAGTTTACCAAATAGCACAATTAGAACTAGACAAGTTGTACCAATACGTAAAAGAACTAAAGGCAAAGAATTTCATCTGAACTAGTGGATCACCTTGGAGAGGACCAGTGGTTCTAGTGAAGAAGAAGGATAGGTCATCCCGGTTATGTATCGACTTCAGACAGCTGAACGTAGTAACGATAAAGAACAAATACGCATTACCAAAAATCGATGATTTGTTTGATCAGTTGAGCAAGGCTAAGGTTTTCTCCAAGATCGACCTCCTGTCAGGGTACCATCAAGTAAGAGTTCGGGAGCAAGACATACCCAAGACAGCATTTTGGTCATGATATGGACATTACGAATTCTTAGTTATGCTATTCGAAGTGACTAATACTCCAGCAATATTTATGAATTTGATGAACCGCTTCTTTATGTCGTATCTAGATCGGTTCATGGTGGTCTTCATAGACGACATTCGTGTCTATTCTAGTAGAAAAGAGGAGCACAAAGAGCATCTTCAGAAGGTCTTAATAATTCTAAGAGAATATCATTTATACGCAAAGCTCAACAAGTGTGAGTTTTGGTTGGATCGCGTATTATTTTTGGGACATATCATCTCAGGAGTAGGAGTGGCAGTAGATCCGAAGAAGGTTGAAGCCGTAGAGAATTGGCTAATTCCTAAGACAGTAGTAGAGGTGCGTAGTTTTCTGGGCTTGGCAGGATATTACAGGAGATTCGTGGCAGACTTCGCAAGGGTTTCAGTACCATTGACCCGTTTGACCTGCAAGAAGACTAAGTTTGTTTAGTCCACGGAATGTCAGACATCCTTCGAAGAGTTGAAGAAGAAACTGATTTCGGCACCGATTCTCACACTCCCAATAGGTTCGGGAGGCTTTACCGTATATTGTGATACATTTGGCAAGGGGCTCGGGTGTGTCTTAATGCAACATGGAAGAGTGATAGCTTATGCGTCTCGGCAGCTTCGAGAGCATGAGAAGAACTATCCAACATACGACTTGGAGTTGGCGGCAGTGGTGTTGCACTTAAGCTATAGAGACACTACTTATATACAGATCAGGTGGAAATATTTACGGATCACAAGAACTTGAAGTATGTATTCACCCAAAAGGACTTAAACATGAGGTATATGAGGTGGCTAGAACTGTTGAAGGACTACGATGTGGAGCTCCAGTACCATCCAGGGAAAACGAACGTGGTAGCATATGCTCTTAGTATGAGAGGTAGTGCATGTACATTAATATCGTAGAAGCATATCTTGGAAGACCTACAAGAGATGGGCATAAAGGTAGTAATTTCGCAAGACATGGGAGTATTGGCAATTTTACAAATTCAGTCTACCTTGGTTGAGAGAATTAAGGCAGCTCAGGCAGAGGACCCGAAGATTCAGAAGCTTCGGGCGGAATGTGACTCTGATCTAAGGATGGAGTTGACGATTCATGAAGATGGAACTTTTAGGTTTGGAAACCGTCTCTGTGTACCAAGCAAAGATATCCGTCAAGAAGTTATGACCGAGGCGCACAGTTCCCAGTATTCGATTCATCTAGGAGGTACCAAGATGTATCAAGATATCAGGCAACATTTCTGGTGAGACGGAAGGAAGAGGGAGATAGCATAATTTATTTTTTGGTGTTTGGTATGTCAGCAAGTGAAGGCCGACCAGCAAAGACTAGCAGGATTATTACAGCCGCTTCCTATCCCGGAGTAGAAATGGGAACATATCACAATGGTCTTTGTGACCGATTTACCTAGATCCTCTACTAATCGTGATGCAGTTTGGATGGTAGTAGATAGTCTCACGAAAGTAGCTAGTTTTCTTCCTTTTCGTGCAGGACAGTCCACAAACCAGTTGGCAAAAATATATATGTGGCAGATAGTGAGACAACACGGTGTCCCAATGAGTATTGTATTAGATCGAGACACTCGGTTTACTTCACATTTTTGGAAGAGCTTGCACCAGAGTTTGGGCACCAAGTTAAGATTTAGTACCGCTTGCCATCCTCAAATAGATGGGCTATCAGAGAGAACCATCTAGACACTGGAAGATATGCTAGGGACTTGTACCTTAGATTTTGGAGGTCTTGGGAAGATCACCTTCATCTAGTCGAGTTCTCTTACAACAATAGTTATCATGTGAGTATTCAGATGGCACCCTTTGAGGCGTTATACGAGAGAAAGTGTAGGTCACCATTGGCATAGGATGATATCGGAGAACGAAAGATGTTTGGCCCAGAGATGATCACGCAAATAGTGGAAGTTGTCAAGCAGATCATAGAGCGACTTCGGGTTGCACAAAATAAGCATTGGCATTGGGCAGACCGGTATCGTAGGCCTTTAGAGTTTTATGTTGGTGACCACATATTCTTGTGGATTTTGCAAACCCATGGAGTCATTAGATTCGGGGTTCGCGGGAAGCTTAGTCCGCGATACGTCGGTCCGTTCGATATTCTTGAGCGGGTGGGCGATGTTGCTTATCGTCTTTCCCTTCCGCCTTCGCTACGTGAGGTGCACGATGTGTTTTATATATCTTAGTTGAGTAGGTATATCCCGGATCCGTGTTATTTCCTCGACCATTCTGAGCTAGTCAATGGTACCAACTTGCCTTATGAGGAGCAAATCGTATCTATTTTGGACCGAAGAGGGAAGGTGCTCAAGAATTAGACTATTCATCTTGTCCGATTTGCTTGGGGTTATCACCCTTTGGGAGAGTCGATCGACGTGGAAGCGTGAGAATAATATCCGGTCTCGATATTCGTACATGTTTGACGCGGAAGGTATATTCGTTCTTTTGCCTTCGTATCTCGAATCGCGTGATTCGTTTATCCATTTTATGTGATATTGCTTTTCTGCATTATATGCTTGAATTTGATTACATGTGTAGATATGCTTGTAGTTAGTGTATTGTTTGTTCTGATTTCTCTAGCTAGCCTTGGGGTTGAATTTCGATGACAAAATTTTTCTAAGGTGGGTAAAGATGTCATTCCCCGTTCTCGATATACATATTTGAAACATATTATTTTTTTGCTTATATTATTTCTTTCTTGCATGATTAATTAGGTTGCATGTCATGGAGACTAGACCAATTCTTTGGTTCACTTGGCTCTTGGTTTAATTGTTGGATTGATTTAGTCATAAGAGAACCCGAGATCCAAACCTCAACCCTACCTATATAAGCTAACTTTTTTCTCTCTTCCCTCATTCTTTATTTTTACATCTTTCTTTCATTTCTAGGCAAGTACACCTTGCATGACATGGAAAACTCTAGATTTTAATTCTTGCTTTTTCTTGCATTTTATTAGTCTAATATGTGTACATTATGATTCTAAGCATTTTTAATATGAGTTTTCGATTTTGATGGAAAAAAATTAGTAGATCTATATTTTTAATTAAGGGTTTTCATGGGTTCCAAAAGTATTTCTTGGTTTTGATCTATTTAAACAAGGTATTTTAGAAAACAGTTTTTTGGTTGATGAAGAACTTTATTTCGAGCATTTTGACTTTTCGTTCACTTGATTCGGAGTTAAAATAAAAAAATTATGGAGAAAACAAATTTTTGGTTTTTTGGAGCTTTCTGCCATGGCTGAACTTGCTGTCTGGAGAAGACGAAGTGCTCATGTGGCCAGTACCATATGCGGCAGAGAGTGTTATGCGGCCTGAGCTCTGTGCTTCATATACCTTCCAGCATGTATCAATCTTGTTGGATGCATGACTGATTATTACACAAAGTGTTCTGAAGCTAAGTTCTTGGAAAAGTCCTAAGTGACAGAACTCCTTGTGTTTCACTTGTTGAACGAATGAGAAATACGCTAAGTCCAAGAGACATCTATGCGACAAGCAGAGTATGCGGCAAGCATACTTATATGGCATTGACACTATGCACCTCTTCTCTTTTGACGCATAACTCTGCTTCGTCCTTACACATTTTTCTATGATTTTGTCTTTTCTCTGACATACTTTATGCCACTCCCATATTTATAGGATAGGGATATTTTTGTCATTTTAGAATTATTATAATTATTGTGTTATAACATTTATTTATATAAATATGCATGCTATATTATGTGACTTATATGTTATTAGTGGTTAATGATTAGATTAGTTGACTAAACAAGACCCTAGTGGACCTATCCAACTTGTCATGACAACTTAACCAATTATTTAGACTAGCCTATTGGACCCAAACGAGTTAACCCATCTCATTAATTAATGTGTAGACTAATCTTCATTAGGAAGAGAAGCTTCCACCCTTAATTAATTTCTCATGACAAACCAATAGGGGCATAGGGGTCTTTGTACATTTCTTGGAGAGGGGATGAGGGGTGGCCGGCCATAATTTAGGGAGGGGAACACTCTCTCTCCTCTCATTCTCATCCATTTTATTTTCTAATTAGGTGTTCTTCTCCAATAGTTATTTTCTCCATCAAATCCTTCACAAATTCCTCTCAAATCCCTTCATCCTCACCATCTAAGAAGACTAGAAGCTAGTGGGTGCAAGAAGCTTGGAGAAGGAGTTTGGCTTGGTGCTTGTGTCCAAGGTGTGTCCTATTGAACTTTCATTGGGAATCCATCTTCCAATAGGTAAATTTTGAAATCCTTCCTCTAATTAGTTTTATATGATAATTTAGAGCATGTAGATTATGCCCATACATTAGGGCTATCCATAAAGAGGAGTTTGGACTCCTATTGACCCAATTTGAGACATCTATATTGAGTTTTGTGGGAAAATCCGAGAATGGGACACCAAGTGTTTGTCATTAGGTTTGGTAGGACTAATTAGAGTTATATTGGTCATACGGGGGTAGATACGCGTCCATAAATGGATACGAGTAAGGCGTATCATGACACGGTATGGTACGGTGTGATACGAGACTCTAATTTGGAGATTTTATGTATGTTGGTATTTTTCACCCTAATTTCCTTTGTAGCAAGTTTTAAATAGATATATATATAATTGTTGTTGATATGCACATTTAGTTTAATTGAGTATTGCAAGTTTGACACTCTAGTTGGTGGTGTATTACTAGTTGTTCATTAAGAGTTGAGGAATTGATTATATTAGTTATTGAATCTATGCAATATAGGTAATTTGAATACTTAAGTATTTGAGAAATTTATTTCATGAATCAATATTTTGTTGTATGGCTGTCACTTAGTAACAGGAAGGATTATATGATATTGTGGTAGTGTTCACCTAAGTTGGAGACCTGGGTTCAGATTTCAGGTACAGTGGTGAGTATTACCTGAGATGGAGTGCAGGTAGCAGTGAGGAGTGAAGTGTGATAAGGGAAAACTGCACTAAGTTCAGTACAGTATGTCTATTAGAAATTGGAGTAGTGGCAGTATATTTGTGATGTTCTTTAACTTGGGTTTGTGAAGAGGAGCTCAGTGACTGATACTCGAGAGTATTAGTCACTATATTCAGACAACTGATTACCTGGGGGCAATGTATGTGTGTATTTGCACTCATTGCAAATGAGGGTTGCCTTAGTATAGGTGTGCAAACCTGAGTATCTCAGGTTCCTTTGTGAACATGCCAGTGGTATTTCATGTTGGGGTATCTGCTACAAGTTGCAGTGTCTTTGGTGTGAGCATGAAGCTCAGTTTTGAGGGATGGCTATGTACCAGATGTTCTAGAGATCAGATGACTGACACTGATATCAGTTAAGGAGAAACACACAGGTAATGGCAAGTAGAAAGTGTCAAACTAGTATTCTCTTTTGGTGTTAGTAAGGTGTAATTGAGTAGATGATCTCGGTGGTAGTATATTTTGTAGTTAGCAACTGCAGTAGAAGTCAATACCTGGAAGTTAGATGCTCGGGTAAATGGCCTATACAGCAGTATCTGTTAAGGAAGAGAGGTATGGTTTGGTTTGGTTTTAAGCCTTAAAGTTGAATATTGTGTAACATTTGTGTTGGGGATTACCTGGGAGTGCAAGTGAGGGTGTGAATTGAGTACCAGTCTTGTGGGAAGTCAGTGATATCAAGGTTAAGGTTGTTATCTGGTGATACCAGATATATGTTAAGGTATTAATTGGTATTATATATAGGAGTTATAAACACTAGTAGTATCTAGTATAAATTAAGTATTGTGATATTAGTTAGTACACATGAAACACTTAAGGTAAGGCTATAGCATCGAGGTTATATTAGATATTAACTATTATAGCTAGTAGGATTTAGTACTAACTAGTATAAGACTAGTATAGGCTATTGTAACTTAGTATAACAAGATATTAACCTAGTTGGCCTAGTGATGACTAGTAAACCCTATTATGGACCTAGAAGTAGTTTAGAAGCATCAACCTAGTTAGTTATTCAAATTATCTTTTTATTTCATACCTTAACACCATTATTTGATATTTAGGTCTGTGTGACTCCAGTTTGGATATCGATCCTCACACCTTGATCAAAACCACAGGCGAGTATATTCTCTGACAGTTTTCTTTTTTGACGATTACTATGATTCTAATATGGAGTGTTATGCTTGATTCCCAACACAGTGGATACATGACTTAGTATCATAGATACCAGTCATGAGGAGTCATGATTGGATCCATTGTACTAACCGGGGATGGAGAAGTGTTAGTTGATTATGTGATCATACACCACTTACTTGTGCATAGCTCACCCTCACTACACGAGGGTGTAGCCTGATCTTATTACTTGTGCATAGCTCCCCGTATATGATTTTCCTGATCTCCTTATATGTACTTGTGCATAGTCAATTATACTTGATTGGCCTGATCCCTTACTGTATTTGTGCATAGTCAATCATATATGGTAGAGCCTGATACATCCCAAGTCGATCACATAATAATTAATATTCCAAGGCACTTAGTAGTTATTCATATCTCCTTCCAGTTTACACCTACTGATACAGTTATTTCTTATTTATTTAAAGTTCATTATTACCTGTGAGATGATTATTTGCGTACCAGTTTTCTTATCGTCCAATATTTCTTCTATCTTGTATTTTTATTGCTTACTGTTTTATAGTCTTGGTTAAATTAATGGAACTATTGTTAGTTTATATGCTTCGCTCCAATCCTGACTGGATAATATTTTTCAGATGATCTCGAGGCTTTCTGCCCCATTTATTACGGACTCGGAGTAGACGATAATTTTACCCAAAAGCTTCAGGAGGATCCCATTCCAATATTGGATCCATTAGTAGAGACTTAGAGTCTAGCTTTCATTTGTGGTTGGATTATAGGCTTGAGATACTTTGAGTTGTATATTTTATTTGGATTTTTTATGTTGATGGTTAGACTCTAGACTTGTGGATGTATGATGTATATATTTTTGACTTCTCTTTTCCTTTATATCATTATTGTGCAATTTCTCTTCCTTATAGAATTATGTGATTGAGTATGGTTATTATTGTCATATTTATATTCATCTTGTCCTCCTTATGAAGTTGAGATCATTGATAGGTTATATATATATCTTTATGAGATGTGATGGGTAGTATTATGACTTAGACAGCGTTCTACCGTTGATGCTGCAGCATAGGCTAGATGTACTCACGTACTCGTACCCATATTTTGGGTGTGGGTCGTGACAGTTTATGACTTATCACATCCTCACTTCAATCACTTCACTGACATGAATTTAATGCACGTCACTCAACACTTGTCCCAAGGAGTGGACTTTGCCTTGACCTATGTAGCCTAACTCCTATGTGGCCTGACTCTTATGCGGCTTGGACCCCTATGCGGCACCGACCTCTATGCGGCCATGACCTATGCGACATTGATCCCATGCTTCCCTGGTTCTTATGCGGCCCAATGTACGTGTTTTATTGTTTTGCTTAGTTGGATATTTTATTATATTTTATGATTCTATACGTATTATAAATGATTGTAAATGCATGAGAACTAAGTGACCATGTATTGTACCTGACTATATGCTTAACCCGACTATGAGTAGAAATAGACTATACGGCCAAGTGACTATGACTACCTATGTGCCTGACTCAACCCATATGTTGCTATATGCTAGAACTCATATAATTTACCAATGATTGGTGACTTGACTCGACTATTAATATCCGTGCTGATACAGTTACTACGTGCTATGTGTTCCTATGTGCTAAGTATTCATACGTGATTATGTTACATGCTTTACACCGAGGTGTACCTACGTGTTATGCGATATCTGATATAATACAATTCCTCCTGCATAGACATGATAGTTGGTTAATAACCTGTGACCACGCTATGTGATTCCAGCTAACCATAAGGTTAATTAGGCAACTAAAATATGTAGAACATTGGGAGGGACGGAATCCCGAGATCATGCTTAACTACCCACCCTCAATCTTATGGGGCATGAACGTTGGCCGCATGGATATTATTTAAATCATCATTAGTGTGTGGAAATATCCGATTATTATATTGTACTATGTGTTCTATGCAATCTTAGCCCAGTGGCCTTCGAGGGACCGGTGTATACTACTATGTGCTACACTACGATTCGTGGCTCGGCTAGTCCCTGCTAGAACATGGCTCGACCTAAGGATTCCTATTATATGCATAATATTTTTGGGATAACCCAGACTCCACCTAGTAAGTCGTACGAGTGATTGGCCGATTATGTAACTGAACTTGGTTGTGCATTGTACCTTCTGTTAAATAGTTTAGGAACATGGACTATCATGGTGTGATGGTCTAACCCTTATCATTGTATGGTTGTAGGGTTAGATTGATGTATCATGATAGGCTATGAACCAAAACTACGAGACATGACTATATATATATATATATATATATATATATATATGTGTGTGTGTGTGTGTGTGTGTGTGTGTGTGTGTGTGTGTGTGTGTGTGTATTTATGTTTATTCTTCCTGGTTTTGTTTCTTCATTCGTGCTTCCTTTGTGGTACTTGCTATTTGGGGTCTAACCCCACTGGTTTTGCATGGCCAGGTTTAGAGCCAGCACCCAAGGATCAAGCGTACTTTCCCCTGAACAATGGCGCACACCAGGCGGATGGCCATTGAGGGACACGGGTGGGTTTCTTGATCACTGCTCGGTATTGTACATTTTACTCTTTTGGGCATTTAGTCATCCGCACTTGTTAGTCGTAAATCTAGACATTTAGTCTTATTACATGATTTTAATTAATCAGACTACAGCTGATCGTGGTCATGTACTTTTTCTACTCTGTCAGCTTATTATTTTGTGTGGCTGGTTTCCAGAATATTATGGCAGGATGTTTGGGATGCCTTACTTGTCATACATGTTCTATGTTTACTATCATTAGTTGAATGATTGAGACATTAGATGTTCTATGTGACCCTAAGTGACTTACATATAGTATGCACCCCTTTGTCTAGTTACAGTTGTGACCGTCGTACGACGTTCTATACCTTGTACGGGGGAGCTGGCCATGTCCGTCTCCGTATTTTGGTACTGAGACGTGACA
This sequence comes from Iris macrosiphon, assembly GCA_036927795.1. Lineage (NCBI taxonomy): Eukaryota > Viridiplantae > Streptophyta > Magnoliopsida > Asparagales > Iridaceae > Iris > Iris macrosiphon. The sequence continues at coordinate 138,207,386 of JAYESA010000019.1, read as the reverse complement.
AAAGCTTTATGTCAATCTCAAGAAATGTAACTTTATTACCAACCAACTCATCTTCTTGGGACTTGTGAATAGCATTAATGGCCTCAGTTTTGATGAAGAGAAGATTCGAGTAATTTGCGACTAGACTACTCCAAAGATCATGTCTGAAGATCAAATCTTCCATGGTCTTGCCAACTTCTACCCGAAATTCATCTGTAACTTCAGCACTATCGTTATGCCAGTGATAGAATGCATGAAGACATGCAGATTTTTCCAACCTTCAATGTCGTCGATCTTTACGAGTATTTTTCTTTCTAGCGAACCTCTTTTCTTTACAAGAACTCAGGGACGAGTTCTCTTGAAGCAACGAAGACTGATCTAACATGGATTCCAATTATGCATCCTTTTCGGCTTTTCTTTTTTCTTTTTTTCTTTCCTTGTCTAGCTTTATATTTTTTCTGATAGAGTTGTTAAGAATCATATTTCTTTTAGAACTCTTATTTTGACTATATCTTTTATTATGATAGGCTTTATCTTTAATTTTATATATTTGATTAGAATTAGAATCCGTGTTTGATTAAAATTTGGTTATCATAAAAGTCCTATAAATAGGCATATTTTGTATCCAGTTGGATAACAACTTTTTAATCAATAAAATTCTTCTTTAAGTTCTAAGATTTGTTTTCTTATTTTTTTGGTCGTGGACTCGACTGTCTATGGATTCGAAAGTCCCTCGCTTGAGATTTTCAAGCAACCTTCATGCGGACCCCTCAATAGGCCATCCGTCGGAGTTTTTGCGGCACTATTTCGCTCTGGTCACAAGAAACGGTAGTTCAGTTATCGTCACTACGGATTTACTTGGCCATTGTCAGGCACTTAGGTAAGCCCGTTATGCTAGGGATTACATAAATCCTCTAGCTCAGAAAAACCTAAAACCCCTAAATTAATAGACTATCATTGTTTTCACAGAATTTTAAGTGCTTTTGACGTATTCTTTGAATATAAAGCACTAAATAACTCTGAGATTCATTGAAAGAAGAATATGGTGTGATTATGTGGAATAAAATTTAATTCCTCCTTATTCAATAGTTTTTTTGGTAGATAACAAATCTATAAGTGACCAAATCTATGAATTCCAATGATATTTTTAGACACAGCTTGTACTGAAGCCATATGACTCAGATATCTTTTTTTACATGGTCTACATATTTTTGTACCTGTCAAATTTTATAAAATGTGATAATCAATCTGTTATAGAACTGTTAAAAGCATGATTCTATGAATTTTAAGATGAACAGGTACCTATAGTTGAGCTTCAAGTTTATAATGAGCCTATTAGGCAAATATGTGATTCTTGACCATAAAAAGTCAGAGAAGAACTTTGTAGACCACTTGACGAAGGGTCTATCTAGTTCATTAATCCTAGAATCATCAAGGAATATGGGATTAAGCCCATATGTAAGTCGCCAATAGTGGAAACCCAACCGAGTCTGAATGAAGATCCCAAGAAGCTGATTCAAATGGTAGAAACAAGATGGATTTAGGTAATGGAAAATTTACCTTGAGATTAAATTCTCATAAATTAATATCCAAGCGACTGTACGATGTTGTACAAAGATACTTCACCCCTATGATGACAGTGTTCTAGTGTGTTATAGTTAGAATAAGTTTTAAAACTCTTAATAGGTCCAAGCATAATTATACAAGGTTGACACCAATCACCAACATTTTGATGACTTACCTATATGAGAGGTCGTGAAGGCCGCGACTACGAGATATGACAATCTCAGACAACACTCATAAACAAGAAAAAATGCGGATGACCAATCAAAAATGCCATCCCGATAGACCCAAGAACCTCTAGCGTACTATGTGTACTATTTTCTGAATCTGATTCAAGAAGTCTGATTCAAGGTGTAATCCATCATATGCTTTTTCAAGTAAAGACAATAGTCACTAAGTGAGATTCAAGGCTATAGTCTATCTCACTTATTGCATAATATTTATTTGCCCATACATTCTTTTTTCTATTATCCTTTCTTTTTAAATTTTGCTAACTCGGTTTCTAAACTTGTTTTTTTTTTTTGTCGGGGGGAGGATTGTTGTATTCTTTGCTTTAAAATAAACCATGTTTATTTTTTAGTCCCACATTGACTACACATCCTCACTTCAATGTACTTTATTTTTTTCTCTTCATTACTGGCCATTTTCAACAATTGGCCCATTTATTGATTCCTAAATGGCTAAATTATTAGTCAGTTTATTCCTATTAAATGTCTATTTATTTGTTGGTTGTTGGGTTGAAATTCTATATATACTATGTTTGTTTCTACGAGGGAACACATGAAAAAAATGAAAGAACAATTAAACTTGGTCTTTCCCTTTCACAAAAAATCTTCATCCTTTCTTTTTCATTTCAATCTCTCCTATTCTGGACAAAAACTAAGTTCAGGTCGTTTCTTCCGGAGCTATGTGAAGTGACGAGAAGCCGGTAACAAAAAAATTTTACCTCTAGGAGAATTTGAGAAGAAGTCTGCACATAAATCTCAAATAATCTCTTAGGACAGTACTTCGTACACGACTTTTCCGTAGATAAGTAACTCTAATCTTTTATTGTTTTATGTTGTTCTTGCAACAATAAAATAAAGGATTATTGTCTAACAATATTAAGTACTATAAAACATATCTAAGAAAAATCAAATTCCTCTGTTTTTTCTTCTTCTGTTTTTTCATTTTTGTTTCTTTGGAACCTTTTCCTCGAAGTAATAAAAGAAAATGGTGTAACTACTTTTGTACCAATTTTGTGTTTCTGCTTCGTTGATAGTTGATAATAAGACCATCTCCAATGAGAATTTTTAAAATTGTGTTTCTATCCAACTTGACATTGTACTTTAAAAAAAATGTATTCTAGTTGGTAGAAATTTCATATAGAAATTGCACAAAAAAATAAAACACCCTCCAATGGTTCTCTATTTCTATCATACATGACAGAAAATAAAAGAATTAATTTAATAATGTAGGGTCCAATATTAATTGCTATGAGAGATAGAGAATTTCTATAAGAGTTTTTACAGAAACCCTCGTAGAAATTATTCATCCTGCATCAGCGCCACGTAGGATAAAATTAGGATAAAACCCATGGTTGGAAGAAGTTTTTTCTTATGGGTGATAGGAACCTCAATTGGAGATGGCCGACATGTTATTGTTTCTATATCAATATTTTTTTTTCTTCCTTGATAGTTATAATAATGTTAAGCTAAATTATTATAATGGCACTCCAACTATAGTGTTTGGATACTTTTGACATCTTAACTGCTGCTCGATTTTGGTATTTCAACTTTATAAATTGTTCTTTTGAAACAATTTTTATAAATTTTAAAGTACATCGAGACTTCTACAAAAATATATCTTGTAGTAAAAAATCGTAATTTAAATATTTGTATTACCAGATATTATTTTGAAGTTGTCCGTATATGTTTTAAAATTAACAAAAAATAGTTAAAAAAAACTATTTATAAAATTTAGATGTCAAAATCTAACAATAAAATTTAAAATATCAAAAATGTTCGAACGATCTCAGTTGAGATACCGTTAGAATAATTTAGTCATAATATTATCATGGCATTAATGTGTCCGACAACTATCAAATTATTTTATCAACTTTTGAATAGAAAAAAAGGAAAGATACGATCCGGTTTTTGAGCTGCAACTGACATAAAACATCATTGCATACCACTAATAAATTGCCATTCTACACATCTACAAACAATAAGTAGTAGTTTTATAAAAGGGGCTGATACAACAAAGAGTATTAGTCAGTTAAGAAGTGACAAACATGACATTGGTTAATGAACTAGCAAAGACAAGCTTCACCTACTACGTATTATTATTAATAATAATAATTATTATTATTATTATTATTATTATTTTAAATTTGAATGCTTCAATTGCAGCAGAGCCGGAGCTTTGATTGTTGAAGCCCCAAACAAATCAATTTCTATCTTTTGGTATATAGTATCCACAAGTAAAACATCCAATGGTCAATGTGCTAATTAGACCGGACGACCTAGAATCCGGCCTGGGTTGGAATCGGTCAAATCTCTGTTGGACCAGTTTGAGTCCGGTCAACAGACTGATCCGATCAGACCCATGTTACTCCCGGATTTGAGTTGGATTTTGTTGTGTGGACCGAAAGTCCGACCCACTTATCCTATAATTTCTTATTTACTACGTGATCATCTAATGGTCATGTTGTCCGACCTGGGTTCGAATCGGTCAAATCTCTGTTGGACCAATTTGGGTCCGGTCAGACCCACATTAGTCCCGGATTTGAGTTGGATTTTGTTGTGTGGACCAAAAGTCCGACCCACTTATCCTATACTTTCTTCTTTACTACGTGATCTTCTAATGATCATGTTGCCCGGCCTGGGTTCGAATCGATCAAATCTCTGTTGGACCAATTTGGGTCCGGTCAGACCCACATTAGTCCCGGATTTGAGTTGGATTTTGTTGTGTAGACCAAAAGTCCGACCCACTTATCCTATACTTTCTTCTTTACTACGTGATCTTCTAATGATCATGTTGTCCGGCCTGGGTTCGAATCGGTCAAATCTCTGTTGGACCAGTTTGGGTCCGATCAACAGACCGATCCGGTCAGACCCACATTAGTCCCGGATTTGAGTTAAATTTTGTTGTGTGGACCGAAAGTTCGACCCACTTATCCTATAATTTCTTCTTTACTACGTGATCTTCTAATGATCATGTTGTCCACGATAACATCATAATCTTGTTTTAGTGCATGTTCAAGAATGATAAACAAGAAAAGAAGCAAGATGCTATCGAATATTTTGGAAGTTTACATTTGCGTTAATGAATTGGATTCGTACGAAAAAACGGACTCAACACTTAATAAATGAAGGTGCCGACATGAATGAAATAGAGTTTTGAGTCTCTTACTGTAGACGACCCTACTGGACGAGGAAGAACTAAACAATGAATTGGCCAGAAGACTGAAAACTTGAAGATTAAATTGTAAAATAAATTTACAATTTTATTTTTCCAGTTCACTAAAAAGATATTATATTAAATTTCTAAATTTTACGAAATTAATAAAATTTTCAGAATTACATTATTTTTTTAAGTCATTTTTTTAAAAGGTGATTTTTTTTTTTTGAGTTTTTTTTGAGTTTTTTTTTTTTCACGAGCCAATTCAGACCCGGCCCTGAACCGATCAGAGCCCAGTTCGGTCAAGTCCGACCCGCTATTTCCCGGATTCAGGGTCAAACTAGATTTAGGTTAAAGGTTTTATGGTCTGACAATTCGGTCCAGAACTGGTCAAATTTGGTAAACACTGGGTCTGGTCTAACCCGGCCCGGGAGACAAAGACCAATTGGCAGTATACAAACGTCGAAGATTGAAATTCCATATATATGATCTGAGCAGTGGGTGGTTCACTTCCCTTGGCTTACTATTTGAGTGTGATGTGGACGGGACACGGATCTCAACTATCAATGTTTGTCTATTTCTTTCCTTATGTCGTTAACCCAACCAGGAATGCCACATTAATTACATAATAATACTGTCACTACTGTCTTTTCTATTCTCATGTTAACAATAACCACCACAGTACAAGGGACCATCTGTGCAATTACTCCAATCGTTTGGTCAGTCAGTTTTTTTTTTGCAAATTCTATAGACACTACAATAATTACTTTGGGTAGCTCATTATTTCAGAATAGTTCAGATTTTTGTAATTTATACTTAGTATATCCAAAAATTTACTCGAAACAGCCTAATTCTTCCAAACTTTTCCAAAATCCTTCATTCTAAATTTCTACTCTCTTCAAATTCTCAAACCCCCAAACACTAACCCTAAGCCTAACCCTAACTCCAATCACAACCTTCGGAGGCGGAGGAGGAGGAGGAGGAGGAGGAGGAGGAAGAGGCGGCGGCAGCGGAGGGACGTGGAGGCACGCGTGCAGGAGGATTGGCACGACGGAGGTCGACATCTCGGCGGCGGAGAAGCTGATTCTTCAGTGGGACACCACCGCACGCGTGCCTCCGCCCCCGCCCGCGTCCGCCCCGCTCGCCACAGCCCCACGCCGCCACCGCCCGCCCGTGTTCGCCTCCGCTCGCCGTTGTCACGCTCCAATTCCGTAGAATCACTTGAGGCGTCCCCCGAATCGTGACCGCCGTGCGGGCCTGGAGTTGCGTCCGCACAAGGCTTTAATGATTTGCATAGCAAGCACATATTCAGAGTACGCAGATAAATTGAAACACAGATTTGAAACATAGAAAAGTTCTCTTTATTGATAATGAACATCTATTACAAACTCTTGAACGAGTCAGCTAATATGCCGAACGGCTTACAAAGGGTTGACTCAAAATGAGATAGCAGTCCTGTACATTACATCCTTTTATAAACTCAAAACGATAAGGACATCCGGGCTGGAGGATCGCCTTGCCACGGAGCTGCATTTGTGTATGAAGAGTTGCAGGCTCCTGACTCCAAAATGCTTCGGGGGCGCGGTGAAGATGCGCCAACAGTTGGACTGGATCGGGTAGACGACTTCGGCTCCTCGCTCGGTTCGCCTTGGTGCGGAGAACCTGTTTCAACGAGGGTTAGCATATCGAAACATGCTGGTGAAGGCGAGCTAGCCTGACTATACCAATCAACACGTTGTTTAGTGAAGCATGCATATTTTTGTGGGTTTCTATCTTGCCTTAGTTCATTTACAGTTAAGCAGCATATTGAATTTACTGAAATGAACGTGCCACCGTTAGGTGGATTTTACCTGACCGTCTGAATTACCTGCACAATACTTACCATGCCTTCCCTGAAACGAAGACACAAGTTAGTATGCAACAGGTTTAAATATACATAGGATCACTGGCTTGATGCCACGAAGGGACGGGTTATAGTCTCAAGGCAAAGTGACGTACAACGCGGGTGGCGAGCCCCGCTGCATAACACTTGCCGGGTAACATACGACTATACATACGTTCCGTCCGGATCGGATCGGTCCCGGCGCCCCGGTGACCGTCCGCGGAACTCATAACATACCTTGTGCACAAGTCGTCCGTGATCGAGAATACTCATAGAATTTGTTCCATAGCATACAGTTTTGCATAGTCATCCTGACAGTTTATTTCATAACAAGCATATATTTCCATACTTAGCACGATTCATAGAACAGTTATAGACGAACTAGCATACAGGATGATAACCGTTCATAAGTTTGTTGACAAGCATAATAAACCAAGTTATTCTCTTTTATCTTGGTTTCTTTTATTATTACTTGGTATCGTTTGATCGGGGCGAAGGAGTGAGGCTGGAAGCAGGGCTAGCTAATCGGGTTGGTAGCCACTCACTTAGATTTTGGAAAGGAGGAGGAAAGAGGCGCTTCACGACTCCGCTCGCAAGCCGCCTACTGCTCGTTCACCTGCACACGAACAGCTCGATTAATACTTCTTCCTCTCTTTCCAATCTCGGAATAGAAGTGCAGTTCAATGAACGAAAACAATGAAAACCATCGAAACCGTTCAAGGAAAACAAGCAAATCCCAAAACCAACTCAAAGCACGAAAGCAACAAGCGACATCGAAAACCGAGGCAATAAAAGATAGCAGCGGAGAGGTCCCTCCTGACTCTGCCGCTAAGCCGATCCTTGGGGCGCAGTCCACTGAATATGGGAATCGATTCCGAAGAAACAAATCCATAACGGGGACGAGTTCTTAATTCAATCTATCCCGATCGAACGATACCGTCTTGTGTTTCTTAGCCGCACTCTCCGCACCGGGAGAACGGGGCGCTACATCCTACCCAACCAATTGGAAGTTTCGTCCCGAAACTTAAGAATAGAACCAACCGTTAGGGGTTATTGGGTAGAGGCAGGAGCTTAGAGGGGAGTGGACAATCCCGAGCTACGTGGCCTTGCCCGCCATAGTTGAAGCATAGACCTTTTCTGCTGTAACATCTATCAGTAGTGTGCCCACGCCTTCTACAAAAATCACAGTATGGTCTCTGGTTTTCTTTGTGGCGACCACCGTCGTTATGTCGTTTTGCAGCATTGTTTCCTCCATCGTCGCTTTGGCGTTTGTGACTGGATGTATGCACAGCGCCGACAGAAACGTGAGGATATTGTGGTTCGAGAGATAGGGCGTGATTCATGACTTCACGCATTGTTCCGTACTGATTATTGACCACGTGCGAATGGATGGCAAGACGGAGACCACCTTCAAACCTTCTAGCTCGACTCGCTGCATCAGGTAAATAGGCCCTAGCAAATTTGGAGAGTCGGTTGAATTCGGCGGAATACTCTTTAACTGTCATCCTGCCTTGCCTCAGCTGCACGAAGTCATTTTCCATTTTACGTTGTACTGGAGGCGGTATAAACTCCTCTTCGAACGCGGCACGAAAGGTCGTCCACGAGATCGCCTCCTCTCCGTGATCAAATTGGAGAGATCGTCGATGCACGTCCCACCAATCGTGTGCGTTGAGGCGGAGCTGCAGTTGCGCGCAGGCGACGCGCTTATCTTCGGGGACCTCTAGCAGAGTGAAGTGGTCTTCAATCTCGGCTAGCCAATCTAGAGCTACCACTGGGTCCTCAGTCCCGTTGAACGGGGTGTTGCAGACTTTCTTGAAGTGTCCCAAGTTGAAGGCAGTCACGTTCCTCGGCCTAGGAATTTGTGGCGTCTCTACTTCAAGCACGGGCTGTTCCACCGGAGTCGTTGCTGTTGCGGCGGAATGGTTGGCAGCCAAAGTCTGAACAATCTGTTGCAGGGCATCCACCTGCTTTTGTTGGACTGAGAATCGGGTCTCTAGATTACTCTCGAGCTTGGCTTGGCGAGCATCGTCTCGTTGTCGTTGCTCTTCTAGCATTTTCATTACCCGGTCTAGCGGGTCGACTTGAGACATGCCTCGCTGGCTCCGAGAGCTTCCCGAATTGCCTGAACTGCTCTCTTGTGTTTCGATCGGTGGTTGCGCTGCAGATTGCGCTGGATCCATTCCTTCAAAAGAAGGTAAATTACATTAGGATCATAATGTATTATGGACTTATTGCATGAATGTATCTCATTTTGGCCTAGCGAGTTCAAGAGTTCGCACAGGAATTTGATCGTTAAAGGAACTTTTCCAGCACGAAGTCTAAGGAACTTTGAATCTGTGCTCTGGTACCACTATGTCACGCTCCAATTCCGTAGAATCACTTGAGGCGTCTCCCGAATCGTGACCGCCGTGCGGGCCTGGAGTTGCGCCCGCACAAGGCTTTAATGATTTGCATAGCAAGCACATATTCAGAGTACGCAGATAAATTGAAACACAGATTTGAAACATAGAAAAGTTCTCTTTATTGATAATGAACATCTATTACAAACTCTTGAACGAGTCAGCTAATATGCCGAACGGCTTACAAAGGGTTGACTCAAAATAAGATAGCAGTCCTGTACATTACATCCTTTTATAAACTCAAAACGATAAGGACCTCCGGGCTGGAGGATCGCCTTGCCACGGAGCTGCATTTATGTATGAAGAGTTGCAGGCTCCTGACTCCAAAATGCTTCGGGGGCGCGGTGAAGATGCGCCAACAGTTGGACTGGATCGGGTAGACGACTTCGGCTCCTCGCTCGGTTCGCCTTGGTGCGGAGAACCTGTTTCAACGAGGGTCAGCATATCGAAACATGCTGGTGAAGGCGAGCTAGCCTGACTATACCAATCAACACGTTGTTTAGTGAAGCATGCATATTTTTGTGGGTTTCTATCTTGCCTTAGTTCATTTACAGTTAAGCAGCATATTGAATTTACTGAAATGAACGTGCCACCGTTAGGTGGATTTTACCTGACCGTCTGAATTACCTGCACAATACCTACCATGCCTTCCCTGAAACGAAGACACAAGTTAGTATGCAACAGGTTTAAATATACATAGGATCACTGGCTTGATGCCACGAAGGGACGGGTTATAGTCTCAAGGCAAAGTGACGTGCAACGCGGGTGGCGAGCCCCGCTGCATAACACTTGCCGGGTAACATACGACTATACATACGTTCCGTCCGGATCGGATCGATCCCGGCGCCCCGGTGACCGTCCGCGGAACTCATAACATACCTTGTGCACAAGTCGTCCGTGATCGAGAATACTCATAGAATTTGTTCCATAGCATACAGTTTTGCATAGTCATCCTGACAGTTTATTTCATAACAAGCATATATTTCCATACTTAGCACGATTCATAGAACAGTTATAGACGAACTAGCATACAGGATGATAACCGTTCATAAGTTTGTTGACAAGCATAATAAACCAAGTTATTCTCTTTTATCTTGGTTTCTTTTATTATTACTTGGTATCGTTTGATCGGGGCGAAGGAGTGAGGCTGGAAGCAGGGCTAGCTAATCGGGTTGGTAGCCACTCACTTAGATTTTGGAAAGGAGGAGGAAAGAGGCGCTTCACGACTCCGCTCGCAAGCCGCCTACTGCTCGTTCACCTGCACACGAACAGCTCGATTAATACTTCTTTCTCTCTTTCCAATCTCGGAATAGAAGTGCAGTTCAATGAACGAAAACAATGAAAACCATCGAAACCGTTCAAGGAAAACAAGCAAATCCCAAAACCAACTCAAAGCACGAAAGCAACAAGCGACATCGAAAACCGAGGCAATAAAAGATAGCAGCGGAGAGGTCCCTCCTGACTCTGCCGCTAAGCCGATCCTTGGGGCGCAGTCCACTGAATATGGGAATCGATTCCGAAGAAACAAATCCATAACGGGGACGAGTTCTTAATTCAATCTATCCCGATCGAACGATACCGTCTTGTGTTTCTTAGCCGCGCTCTCCGCACCGGGAGAACGGGGCGCTACAGCCGTAGCCCCATCTGCAAGGCAGCAGCTAGGGCAGCCCACGCGCGCGCGCCTACGCCCCTTGCCGCCCCCGCTCGCCTCTGTCCCGCACCGCCGCCCCCGCTAGCGTCCGCCCCGCACCTCTGCCCTCGCTCGCCGCAGCACCGCGCCGCCGCCCGCCACCGCACCTGATGCTGCTGCTTCTTCTTCTCTTTGTTAGGACTGTAAAAAAAATTGGCAGTCCTTCCAATAGGAAGGACTGTCAATTTTTTTATAGTCCTAATTATTTAGGACTGTCACAATGTTGACAGTCCTTCCAATTGGAAGGACTGTCAACATTGTGACGCTTCTAAATAATTAGGACTGTAAAAAAGATTGACGGTCATTTCAAAGTTGACAGTCCTTCCAATTGGAAGGACTGTAAACATTGTGACAGTCCTGGAAAAAAAATTGGATTAAAAATTAGAAGTCATTGGCTTTTATATGACGATTGGACTGCCCTCAAGTAAAGAAATTGGATGTCAAATTTGTAAATAAACTGAAAAAAATTGGATTGTCCTAAGCAATTTATGTAGTACCTATAGAATTTGTCATTTTTGTTCACACAAAATTTTTGATGACTTTCATGGTTTCATCGAGGTTTGCCATGTGTCAACATAATTAATTTTTAATTTTTTATCTCATAATAATAGAAAAAGTAATTTTAGATTGACAAATAGCAACTATCGAATGAAATTTTTACTATTCTATTGTCGCTTGAAAACGACTAAAAAATGAACCGTCCAAGTCATATATAAATTTTCCATTAAATAATAAAAAATTAAAATTTTTTAAACTATTGTTTATGTATTATAACGTAGTAACAAAAATAATATAAATTATAAAATTATTGTAACTATCTGAACATATAATAAATTTTAAAATATATTCAATATTAAAATTATATTTAAACTATGTATATTGTATTAAATAAGCACATATTCAAAATTTTAAAAATATATCTATAACAAATCTAAATATAAATATATTCAAATTATATTAAATAACTTTTATATAATTTATTTATTTAATAATATTATAAAAAAATTATACACGTGAACGTAACTAATGTAATGTAATGGTGAAGAAAAGAAAAAATGGACTTAATTGTTTGGTACCCAAAACGCCAAAAGCAAGCACCTGGAAAATAAAAGTAGGCTAAATTATAACTTGATACCTTCAACTATCCAAAATATTCAAATTGACACCCTCAACTTCGATATGTGCTAACTTAATACCCTGAAAAAGCGAGAGACCAAAATGTCCCCCCCTGTAATGCCCCGTTCCCCCTATTCGGGGAGCGCGGCCAAGAAATACTTACGACCGTCCGAACGGAACAGATTGAATCAAGATCCTTTCCTCGTTATGGATTGGTTTCTTCGGAATCAGGTCCCATATTCAACGGATCGTGCCTCAAGGATGGACTCGGCGGCAGAGTCGAGAGGGGCCTTTCCATTGCGTTGGTTTCTTGCCCGTTTTTGTGCCGCTTGGTTGCTTTCTTGTTGGTTTTATGACTTGCGTTTTCTTGAACGGTTTCAATGGATTTTATTGCTTTCGTTCTTAGGATTTCGCATCGAACCTTGGAGACCGAAGCAGGGGATATTGATCGTCTGTTGGTGCGTGCAGGTGATCGGGTAGACGACGCTCGTGCGGAGTCTTAAAGCTCTTCCTTTTCTCTCCTACTTCACTAACTTGTGAGTGGCTTTATTTCGATTAGCTCCCTTCTTCCAAGTCTGTATTCTAAATAAATTGACTCATTGTTCATCCCGATCAAACGATACTAAAATATTTAAGATTGAGTCAAAATAGAAAGGAAGTAGACTTGACACACTAATAATGCTTGTCATATGGAATTGTTCTGAACGATCATACCGTAGCGTGCATGCCCGTCATATACATAACCATTTTTATTGTGTCAGTTGTAGTTAGATTCATTTATCTATAACTGTTCATGGTATTGTGCTAAATGGGAAGGAAAATGTGATCTTTACACAAGTAGCCTAGACTATGGAAAATATACTATGTTCACTTGCTTGTATGCTTGAATATGTGTTCATATGATAACTTAGTTGGTTGTGGAATATTGGTCTTGGACAACTTGTATACAAGGGATATCGTTTTACGAACGGTCATGGAGCACCGGGACCGCTTTGCCCCGGATAGAACAATTTGCTAGTGTAGTCCTAGCATTGGATGGGTCCGTGCGTCCGCTAAGGGCTAGCTACCCGAGGCGGAATGACAGCCGACCCATCCCAAGTCCAACGAAGTGATTGTTATGTATATTTAAACTGTGCAGACTAACTATGTCTTCGTGGCAGGGAAGGTCATGGTAAGTTTTGTACAGGTGGCTCAGACGGTACAGGTAAAGTCACCGAGCGGTGGCACATTTGGTTATATTATTTTACTCTATCTTATGCGAAGAATTGAACTAAGGCAAGATAGATAGATCACATGATAATAAATGTTGCATGCTCATATGAACTCGTTGTAGATTTTGGTTAAGTTGGGTTAGCTCGCCCTCACCGGTACTTTTCGAAGTACTGACCCTCATTGCAGCAGGTTCCCCGAGCCAAGGCGACGCGGCGAGGAGCTGAAGTTTTCTCCAACCTCTTCCTGAATCGAGACGCATTCGTGTCGTGACTTTTGGTAGCTCCAGTACATAGTAGCAAGGAGCTTGCTCTCACTTTTGGAAGCCACAAGGCGATGGTACTGACTCGCACCCAAGGTATTTTGATGTTTTGAATTTAAGTAAGGGATGTAATATATGGATTCGCTATCTCATTTTGTATCCAAGTTGTAAGCCCGTGTGGCATCCTTCTCGTTTTGGGTCAAGAGTCTGTAAACAAGATGTTCATTATCAATAAAAAGAAAACTTTTCTATGCCTCAATGTGTGTTATCTTACTTGTGTACTCTGTTGCATATATTCTAAAGATCATCATTATGCCTAGGCCTTGTGCACGCACGTCCTACGCGTGCACGGCATCACGCCCAGGGGACGATTATCGTTTGGGCGAAATCGGGGAGTGACATAGTGGTATCAGAGCATAGCTTCAGATCCTTTGATCTCGAGTCGGAAAGTTTTCCTAAGATGACCCTGTCCCGTCCGAGTAAACTCTTGAAATCAATTGGAACAAAATAAGATGTGTTCCATATAGTGAGTCCATAATATACTTTAAGACTGATACAAGTTGCTTTTCTTTGAAGGAACGACCTCTGAGCCGGGTGCACAAGCGCAGATGGTGGCTCAAGTGTAAGGGAGTAGTTATGGTACGTCAGGCGGCTCAAAAAGTCCGGCTGCCGCGCCCTCTGTTGATCCGTTCGAACGAATGATGTGTATGATGGAAACGCAACAGAGACAAGCCGAACTACGACAGAGTCAATTTGAGTCCCGAATAGAAGCACAATTTCTGGCGCAACAGACTCAGGCCGAAATGCAACAGAAGCAAATGGATACCTTGCAAACGATTATGACGAATCTAGTCGCCAGCAATCATTCTGCATCCGCGGCCGCCGTGGCAGCGCCAGTTGTAGCTGACATTTTGGGACCGCAGGGCTCTCCGGAACCTCCACTTTCAGATGATAAGGGGTCCATCCTACAGATATCAGAATTTAAGAAAATGTGCCATACTACCTTTAAGGGTACCGAAGACCCTTCCATGGCGTTGGATTGGCTAGTGGAGTTAGAAGACCACTTCGAAGTACTCCGTATGGACGAAACCAGGAGAGTCGCTTGCGCCCAACTTCAGCTCCGTTTAAACGCCCATGATTGGTAGGGCGTGCACAAACAAGCCTTATTGAGTGAAGGTGGCACAGCGATTATCTCTTGGTCAGTGTTTCGTAAGGCCTTCGAAGAGGAGTTTCTTTCACCCGCCGTCCGCCGCGAGAAGGAAGACGAGTTTACCCATCTGCAGCAGGGAGACATGTCCGTACGGCAGTACGCTTCAGAATTCAATAGACTTGCTAAGTTTGCTAAGTCTCATATTAGTGATGTAGAGACACGTGCACGAAGATTTAAGATAGGACTGCGACCTTCAATTCGTGCTCACGTCATTGTTTCCCAATACCGCACCATGCGTGAGTCCCTAAACCATGCACTCTCCCTTGAATCGCAGTACCTACCAGTTCGCACCGACGCTGTACAAAATTCTAATCACAAGCGTCCTAGCAACACAGGAGGTAATAATGCGCCTAAGCACTCCAATAACGGCAGTAACAAGGGTGCAAATCAGGGTAAGGGTGGCGAGCTTATTTGTCACCGATGTAATCGTACTGGACATATCGCTCGGAACTGTCGAGTATTCAACGGATCGTGCTTTAAGTGCGGTCGTCAGGGGCATATGGCAGCGAACTATCGGGCAGGTGGACCTAACCAGCAACAACAACAAAACTGTGCACCTCGAGCGAATTAGACGGCACAGCAGAACGCTCAAGGCCGGGTCTATGCTCTGACTCGGGATGAGGCACTCGTATCAAACATGACGGTGTTAGGTATATTACTCTTTAATGATGTACTTGCTCGAGTATTGTTTGATTCTGGTGCAACACATAGTTTTGTGTCAACAAACTTTGTTAGAGAACATAAATTCATTCAAACCCCGTTAGGCCTAAGGCTTAGCGTCAGTACACCGTCAGGCACGAGCTTGCCTGCAGTTTTAGTTTGTCGTGACGGCTACATTTGCATCGGAGGAAGGAAATTGTCACTTGATGCAATAGTTCTGGACATAGGGGACTACGACATCATTCTGGGAATGGATTGGCTTGGCGCTTGTTCTGCTACTATCGATTATGCGGAGAAGAAAGTCGTGTTTCGTCTTCCTGGCGAGATCGAGTTTTGCTATTCGTGCAGTCCACAGTCAGAAGCGTCAAATGCCTGCATGGTGATATCAGCGATGTTTGCTCGATGGATGATTCACTTCGGCTGCATAGGGTACTTGGCTTCTGTTCGAGACACTCGGCAAGATTGCGCAAACGTTGAGTCCATTCCAATTGTGGCGGATTTTTCTGATGTGTTCCCCGACGAGTTGCCCGGTATACCGCCTGATCGAGAGACAGAGTTCACTATCGACAAATTTCCAGGAACCCAACCCATTTCCAAACCTCCGTATCGAATGGCACCGACAAAACTAAAAGAGTTGAAAATTCAGTTACAGAAATTACTTGATCGTGGGTATATCCGTCCTAGTGTCTCTCCATGGGGTGCACCGGTACTGTTCGTTAAGAAAAAGGATGGCTCGATGCGACTCTGCATCGACTATCGAGAATTAAATAAGGCAATTGTTCGAAACAAATACCCCCTTCCTAGGATAAATGATCTCTTTGATCAGTTACAAGCTGCCACAGTATTCTCGAAAATTGATCTCCGTTCGGGTTACCATCAGCTCAAAATCAAGCCGGACGACGTGCCGAAGTCAGCCTTTCGCACTCACTACGGCCACTATGAGTTTTTGGTAATGCCGTTCGGTTTGGCCAATGCCCCTGCCGCCTTTATGGGTTTGATGAACCAAGTGTTTCGGCCGTACCTCGATCGATTTGTAGTAGTGTTCATTGATGATATCTTGGTGTACTCGAAGAACGGGGCGGAGCATGCAGAGCACTTGCGGACCGTGCTACAAACCCTTCGAGACAACAAGTTGTATGCGAAACTGAGTAAGTGCGAATTTTGGCTAAGCAGTGTATCTTTCCTAGGGCACATCATTTCTGTGGGAGGCATTTCAGTCGACCCGAAGAAGGTAGAGGCCATTGTCGAGTGGAAACGACCTGCATCCGTTAGTAAAATTCAAAGCTTTCTCGGGTTAGCGGGATACTACAGACGGTTCGTAAAGGATTTTTCCAAGCTTGCCTCACCTCTGACTCGCCTCACACAGAAGGGAGTCGCGTTTGAGTGGTCCACCGACTGCGAAGCATCGTTTGCTGAGTTAAAGCAGTGCCTCACTTCTGCCCCGTTACTTGCGCTACCGGACGAGACTTCGGGATTCCAAATCTTTAGTGACGCTTCAGGGCAGGGCTTAGGGTGTGTACTTATGCAGCGAGACAGAGTGATAGCCTATGCATCCAGGCACCTGAGAAAGCATGAAAAGAATTATCCCACACACAACCTGGAACTGGCAGCAATTGTGTTCGGGTTGAAATTATGGCGGCACTACCTTTATGGAGTGCCTTGCCGAATCTATACCGATCACAAAAGTTTAAAGTACTTTTTCACCCAAGCAGATCTAAACTTATGACAGCGACACTGGCTAGAATTGATAAAGGATTATGACTTAACGATAGACTACACGTATGGCAAGGAAAATGTGGTAGCGGATGCGTTGAGTCGGGTCTTTGCGGGATCTCTGTCCGTCGATCGCAGGTTACAAAGGGAGTTAGAAAAAATAGGCATCAAACTCAGAATTCGTTATCGCAGCGTGCGGGTTGCTTAGATGCGATTTGTACCCAATCTGATAGAGAGAGTTACATCTACTTAAAGAGACGATCCATTCCTCCGGAAAATGCGAGAGCAGGTCCAAGCGGGAAAGGCGAAAGACTTTGCAGTAGATGAGCATGGGGCATTACGAGTGAAGGGAAGGCTATGTGTCCCCAATGATTCTGAACTCAGAAAGGAAATCCTCACAGAAGCACATTATGCAGCCTATGCGATCCATCCCAGGAGCACGAAAATATATAAGAACCTTCGTACTGTCTTCTGGTGGCACGACATGAAGAAAGAAGTAGCACTCTTTGTGTCGCAATGCATAACCTGTCAGAGGGTGAAAGCAGAGCATCAGAGGCCAAGCGGAGAAATGCAAAATCTTGCTATCCCGGAATGGAAGTGGGAGCACATCAGCATGGACTTTATTGTTGGTCTGCCAAGAACGCAACGGGGGAACGACGCAATCTGGGTCATCGTCGACCGGTTAACCAAGTCTGCACACTTTATTGCCATTAAAAGTACTTGGGCACCGATCGTCTCGCTCAGACCTACCTTGACGAGATAGTCCGGATGCACAGAGTGCCAGTTTCTATAGTATCAGATCGGGACGGACGATTCGTCTCACGTTTCTGGGAAAGCCTTCAGTCGTCGATGGGGACCAAGTTGAAATTCAGCTCAGCCTACCATCCTCAAACCGATGGCCAGACAGAACGGGTGAATCAGGTACTAGAAGATATGTTGCGTCTCTGCATAATCGATTCCAAGTCAAGTTGGGACGTCAACCTGCCGCTAGCCGAATTTGCTTACAACAACAGTTATCAGTCTAGCATCCAGATGGCTCCGTATGAGGCGCTGTATGGGCGAAAGTGTAGGTCATTGATCTGCTGGGATAAAGTTGGGGAGAGGCAAATCCTTGGGCCAGAACTGGTTAAACAAACAGTGCAGAAGGTTCGGCTGATTCGAGAACGGTTAAAAGTAGCACAAAGTCGGCAAAAGTGCTATGCCGATGTTCGTCGTCGCCATCTTGAATTCCAAGAAGGGGACCATGTGTTCTTAAAAGTCTCGCCCATGCGTGGCGTTATAAGATTCGGGATAAAAGGAAAGTTGAGTCCGAGATTTGTTGGTCCGTTCAAAATTCTCAAACGAGTCACTTCAGTTGCTTATCAAATTGCATTGCCGCCAGCCCTATCAGATGTGAACAATAATTTTCATGTGTCTCAGCTAAGAAAATATGTGCACGACCCGAACCATGTGGTAGACTTGGGTCAGTTAGATCTGCAAGCGGACTTGTCGTACGCCGAAGAACCCGTACAGATATTGGAACGTAATAAAAAGCAGTTACGGAATCGGACATTATCGTTAGTGCGCGTTCTATGGCGGAACCACGCGGTCGAAGAATCGACGTGGAAAATCAAATCTTATATGAGGGAAAGGTTTCCTTCATTATTCCTTAGGGGTAGGTTATATTCCTAAGTTTCGGGACGAAACTTTCTTTTGGATGGTTATGATGTAATGCCCCGTTCCCCCTATTCGGGAAGCGCGGCCAAAAAATACTTACGACCGTCCGAACGGGACAGATTGAATCAAGATCTTTTTCTCGTTATGGATTGATTTCTTTAGAATCAGGTCCCATATTCAACGGATCATGCCTCAAGGATGGACTCGGCGACAGAGTCGAGAGGGGCCTTTCCGTTGCGTTGGTTTCTTGCCCATTTTCGTGCCGCTTGGTTGCTTTCTTATTGGTTTTATGACTTGCGTTTTCTTGAACGGTTTCAATGGATTTCATTGCTTTCGTTCTTAGGATTTCGCATTTCGTATCGAACCTTGGAGACCGAAGCAGGGGATATTGATCGTCTGTTGGTGCGTGCAGGTAACCGGGTAGAAGCGCTCGTGCAGAGTCTTAAAGCTCTTCCTTTTCTCTCCTACTTCACTAACTTGTGAGTGGCTTTATTTCGATTAGCTCCCTTCTTCCAAGTCTGCATTCTAAATAAATTGACTCATTGTTCATCCCGATCAAACGATACTAAAACATTTAAGATTGAGTCAAAATAGAAAGGAAGTAGACTTGACACACTAATAATGCTTGTCATATGGAATTGTTCTGAACGATCATACCATAGCGTGCATGCCCGTCATATACATAACCATTTTTATTGTGTCAGTTGTAGTTAGATTCATTTATCTATAACTAACTGTTCATGGTATAGTGCTAAATGGGAAGGAAAATGTGATCTTTACACAAGTAGCCTAGACTATGGAAAACACACTATGTTCACTTGCTTGTATGCTTGAATATGTGTTCATATGATAACTTAGTTGGTTGTGGAATATTGGTCTTGGATAACTTGTATACAAGGGATATCGTTCTACGAACGGTCGCCGGGGCACCGGGACCGCTTCGCCCCGGGTAGAACAGTTTGCTAGTGTAGTCCTAGCATTGGATGGGTCCGTGCGTCCGCTAAGGACAAGCTACCCGAGGCGGAATGGCAGCCGACCCATCCTAAGTCCAACCAAGTGATTGTTATGTATATTTAAACTGTGCAGACTAACTATGTCTTTGTGGCAGGGAAGGTCATGGTAAGTTTTGTACAGGTGGCTCAGATGGTACAGGTAAAGTCACTGAGCGATGGCACATTTGGTTATGTTATTTTACTCTATCTTATGCGAAGAATTGAACTAAGGCAAGATAGATAGATCACATGATAATAAATATTGCATGCTCATATGAACTCGTTGTAGATTTTGGTTAAGTTGGGTTAGCTCGCCCTCACCGATACTTTTCGAAGTACTGACCCTCGTTGCAGCAGGTTCCCCAAACCAAGGCGACGCGACGAGGAGCTGAAGTTTTCTCCAACCTCTTCCTGAATCGAGACACATTCGTGTCGTAACTTTTGGTAGCTCTAGTACATAGTAGCAAGGAGCTCGCTCTCACTTTTGGAAGCCACAAGGCGATGGTGCTGACTCGCACCCAAGGTGTTTTGATTTTTGAATTTAAGTAAGGGATGTAATGTATGGATCCGCTATCTCATTTTGTATCCAAGTTGTAAGCCCGTGTGACATCCTTCTCGTTTTGGGTCAAGAGTCTGTAAACAAGATGTTCATTATCAATAAAAAGGAAACTTTTCTATGCCTCAATGTGTGTTATCTTACTTGCGTACTCTATTGCATATGTTCTAAAGATCATCATTATGCCTAGGCCTTGTGCACGCACGCCCTATGCGTGCACGGCATCACGCCCGGGGGACGATTATCGATTGGGCAAAATTGGGGCGTGACAGCCCCTTCCCTCTCCGACAACCCCCCACCCTCCCTCTCCGGTCAGCCCCCTCCCTCTCCTGCGCTGGCGACCGAGGGGGGCGGGGGGGGGGAGATGCTGGCAGAGCGGGAACACGGGCGGGGCCTCGAGGGCTCTGGCGGAGCGGGGACGATGGGGCGGGGGATGGTGCGAGAGCCGGGGTGCGGGTGGGCGCTTGGCCGCGGAGGCGTGGGACTGGTCGGAGGGGGGGGAGCGGGGACGCGGGGGTGGGGGTGGGGGCGGGGGTAGGGTGGGAGAGAGGGGGTACGGGCGGGGGTTCGGCCGCGGAGGTGCCGACGGGGTTTGCCGGGGATGCTGCCGGAGAAGGAGGGGGTGTAGGGTTGGGGGTGGGGGTGGGGAAGGATATTTTTGTCCTTTTAAATTTTTTGGGTATCAACATAAAATTTATTATCTAGTTGTGGGTATTAAGTTAGCACCTATCAAAGTTGAGGGTGTCAAGTTGAACATTTTAGATAGTTGGTATCAAGTTGTAATTAAGCCATAAAAGTAAAACGAGAGAAAAATATAGGAAAATTTTGAGTTACCCCCCACTTTATTTACCATTATTAAGGGTGCACCCCACTCTTTTACAATAATATACAAGACCCCCAACATTTAACAAATTTTGTCTGTTGCTCACGAAAAATCTATTAAGAGGACTTTTTAGGACGGAAATACTCTCAAAATATCATCTCTTTGATAATTTAACAGCGATAACTTTTTATCAATATATAATATTTACGTAATTCCTAAACTACCCCTTCCTTTTCTAAATTCCTAACCATAACTCTCTCTCCCGCTCTCTCTTCTTTAAATTTAACAGCGATAACTTTTTAACAATACACTACCTTTGTTTTACCCAGGGCATATCTCATCTTCTCTAGTTAACTATCTAAACCGATATACTTTAAAGCCAAACCTGATACACTATTCTATGTTCTCAGTAAACTAATATCTGACTGGTGTTTATCCAATCTGTAATTTGCAGATTACCCAAACTGATATCAATAATTGTTACCCACACTATCCCTGATACATGTTAGTGCATAACTAATGCACTTCAGTGTAAGAACTGAGGACTGGAACTTGGCCTGATACACTCTATCTGAACTGTGATTAGTCCCCTCCTCCAGTTACCTGTACACAACAGACTACTACCTCTCCCAACACTTACAAGCCATACATCTCTCCTTCCTATAACTTACTTGCTGTCATATACCCCAGAAACTCTCCCTGCATGCCTGGACACAGGCCACACCCTATTCCAAATGCACATACCCAATGCCCACTCGAACATAACTAGTTTCCATCAGTAATATACACACACCACAACCAATACTAATCCTCACTAAACACACCCAAAATACCACTCTAACACACACAATTATGAACACATACCATATATACAATGTATACATCTACATATATATGAAATACATCTATAGAATATACCCATAAGTCACATACCAAACACTTGGCGTGCACCATGAGTATCACTCTATGATACTCAACAAATACCTATGATACACCCTCCAAATTATACCATCATGATACTAAACTCCCCATATCCAATTGTGAACACGTACACCCTTGCAAATCATGTATCATATCTTAAAATCACCTATGAGGCATTTCTATAAACACCTAGTGGTCCAAATTCGTAGCACCACCAAAATGCCCCCTAAAAACCCCATATCACTATTGAAAATGGCTTTCTATCACTTAGAACTTCTCTAAGAGGGTGGTCATAAGCCATGGGTAGATTCCTAAGGGTAAAATACACCATTTAGAATTAAAAAGATATGGAAATTAGAAATTTTACCTATTGAAAGATGGATTTCCAATACAAAGCCCAAAGGGACGCACCAACTTTTAGAATGGACACTTCCTTCAAGCTTCTAGGAATAGTTTAGAATGGTGGAATGTCAATGTATTTGGTAGGAAAGGAACTGGAATTTGAGGGAAATTGGGGGAAAAAGGGGATGAACTAATTTGGGAGAGTTCCAAGTGAATGAAGAAGAAAAAGAAGAGGCTCTCCCCTCTTCATATAGTGGCCGGCTACCCCTTGCTAGGGTTAGGTCTAATGCAAAATGTCCCATTTGCCTTTCATTATCGTCATGAAGGGTTAGGTAATGAAGAAGGTTTACCTAATGAGAGTTTAATATTAAATAGATGAGGATTCTATTCATTCCCTCTATTTTTAATTATTAACCAAGACTAATTTATTAGGTTACTCTATTGGTCATGACAAGCCTAGTTGGGTTCAAGTCTAGTGGGTTCATCAGTAACTAGTCTAACTAAGGGGCTAATCATGCACCATCCTTTATATTAATTAATTATATAAAAAAATCATACAAATTATTATGTAATGAAAATAATATAATATAATTAATATAAAATATAATTAATAACATTAAGATTAAATAGAAAAGACAAAAATATTCCTCTCCTGGAAAGTGGTAGTTACAATCCTACCCCCTTAGAAAAATTTCGTCCTCAAAATTTAAATACCTCACTCCTCCCTCTTGGCCAGTCATAACATATTCATCATAATCTCTACTATGGTCAAACCCCAACAATCATGGTCTAATAAAGCCCTATCGAAATCATACAACATGAAATTCTATGGAAAAGAGACAAACATGCATGGTTATAGCCTCTGCTTGTTAAGATATTGCAGTCTCAAATATTGTTACTACTAACTACACTAACTATACCATAGCACAAAAATAATCTATAAGGTACCAAATAAGCTCACAAAATAATAGATGGAAAGAAGACAGGAAAAAGATCAGAACTTGCTAACCCATCACCTGTGGCATCGGCCTTCTCGACCGTCAACGCAAAAGTCCTGCCCTACTGGGTATCTCCCTCTGCTGGTGCGGGACATGATGAAGTGCCACATGTGGCCTAGTTGGACCCCTCTCTCACTTCCTGGAACACTAGCACTCCTACTCTCATGATACTCCCTTATATACCATATCTCAATATCACACTGATACAACTAAATACTTGCACTCTCTAGGCACCTTGATACACATACACTAACTTCATAACTATACTGGATCACAAATGTTCTTAATACTCTAGGATACCAGCTACTAACTATACTCTGACACCTACCTTAGAACTATTGTTACAAAGGGTACTACACTATGAGTTATTTACAGGCCTATACACTGATACCTATTGCTCATATATCCAACTAGGAACCACTCTCAGTCCCACAAGCTACACTCCCAACAACCAACATTGATACTCAAGCTAGACACCACCCTACCTACAAGTTACCAAGCTACTATACTATCCAAGGAACCTTAGAAACTAATAAAGGTAAAGCTCTATTAGGAACTGAACTAGAGAAACTAAAGATATTTCTATCTTGAGCTAGTAGGGTTATGGAACAGAACTCAATGATAACAAGGTTGATTGATAGATACGATATGTTAAGAACTAATTTAAGATACAATCTGATAATCATACACGCCTATCCAGAATTATGCTACCCAGAATCCTCGCCACGCTAGTAAGTATAGTTGCGATAAACTATATAGTCTGTAATTAAGGTACATACCTCAAGAATTATGGTATCTAAAATTTTTGCTCTGCCGCATGCTTGGCGACAAAAACTATAAATTCCATAAAAACTATAAATTCCATAATCAAGAGAATTATATCCAAAATCAGGCTCTATGTCTTCGTCACGCTAGCTAATATGGCTGCGATAAACTCTAGACTCTATAACTAAGGCAGATGGTTACATTTTCACTGTTCTTATCCATTTACGTTATCAGAATATAGCTCAATTTAGTCCATAAGATTCATCTCGATAAAAGAATCAAATTTAACAATGGACAAGTACAAAGGCGAAGGTGAAGAAGCAAGTGTAAATAGATTCAAAATAAGATTCTCAAGGGTCATCCCAGGAATCTCTCAAGGAATCCTAATTTGTGATTAAGTATTCTCTCTCATCCTAGTATCCTATATCCTATATCCTATCACAGGCTCGCAGTAGTACAACTAAGCCGTCGCACTACCATGACACTGCCCTAATTGCGAAGCCGGACCTGCATGGACCACCACAAAAATATGTCACGATCCGCACCCGGTGCAGGGGCACGAGTACGTGGGTACATCCAGCCTACGCCATAGTATCGACGGTAGAACGCTGTCTAGGTCAACAATACTATCTAAACATCTCACACAATATATATAAGGTACCTGTCATACTATCTCAACTCCAAATGGAGGACAATATGATATATGATAATCAATACTCAATCACAATATAAAACTAAAGGAAGATAAATGCACGATATAGAATAGAGGAAAGAAATACAGAGTCATAACATAAGATAAGTCCAAGTCCAATAGTCTAAATACAACACCAAGATCTCAAATATAGTAATGCCAAAAAGTTTAGCTAAGATAAAAAACAATATCATAATGAATGATCTAAAACTCTCCAACTGGTGGTACTATATCAAGAGGCTCTATGGTGCAATCTCAACAACCTCGCCATCATGTGACCCGTAATATGTGGGACACAAGTCCTCCAGGAAGTCATCTGAAAAATATTATCCAGTCAGGATTGGAGCAAAGTACAATCCAATAGAAGTTCTAATTAATTGACAAAGACTATAAAAGAGTTATAGTAAGTAAGACATGATGAGCATGGACAAAAATGAATCAGGGAATAAAATACAGTCACAGTTAATTTAAGAAACAAGAATGATAGGCATGGTGAATCAAGAAAGTATGGTAAATAAAGACTGTAATAAATGAAAACTAATCTGAGATAGACATGGTGTGTCCAGCAAGTATATAATGTGAAACCAACAAGAGTGTAACTATACTAGTGTATTTTGAAATACCACTTTCGACATGTAAACGGCTAGGGGATAATACATCTCATCGCACGTGAGGTGTGCGACTGCTATCATTCCATATTAGACCAGAAGGGGATAATTTCAGACTTTTTAGAATGTTTACATGTCTACTCAAGTATTTTTCCGTCCGACTAGTATAAATGAATCCAAGTCCCGACACGCAAATCAAGTACGAGGCCAGCCAGATAACGTAAGTGATGCCAGTAAGTGAGTCATGATGTGATGCTAGTAAAGAGTCCTGAAGTAGAGGCCAAACAAGTATGATGTACGTGTCGCAAGAGAGTGAATCCATATAATACTAATCCGCATATCCATAGTGTCGAGAAATAAGGTAAAACAATATTATAGACCAGAATCATAAAAATTATAAAATAATAGAAACTATCAGAGAATGTACTCGCTTGTGGTCCAGAGCAATGAATGTCAAACTGTGTCCGTATCTGTGCCTCACAGACCTATATATCAAATGCCATGTCAATTGGAAATCATAAATAAGTCTAAATAAGTCCATTCTAGTTTTCTAGGTCATTTTAGGTCACTATGGTCAAACTAGGTCAACACCCACTTTTGGGTCCAAAAATACCTATTAAGTCATATTGGCTAATACCTTGCTATTTCTAAGTTTCTAGGTCAATACCCTATGTGTATAACTATATTAGGCATTAACATAAGGTATTTACATATATAGACCCATATACCACGATATCATATAGTATCTTAGCCTATACCTAGTATCTTAGGATACCTTAACATATTTACCCAATATCTTGCCACTAACTAGGTATCTACCCATAACCTTATTACCTATGCCCATACTCAATACTTACAATACCAATTCTAGACTTGACACTAGATACTAGGGTATGTTCTAACCTTGAACACTCACACTTACCTAGTCACTATCCAAATACCTAAATATTTGATATATGATACCAAGGTATCCTTACCTACCCACCTATTTCACTTAAACTTCTACATTCTAGCACAACACTAACTTACCCTGACATACACTTAACACTTCACTGATACTTCATGCTACCTACCCTTGTACACAAGTGTGCAAAACCCTCACTTATACTCATTGATACCTAATACCTCCCATTCAGTTGGACTCCATGTATCACATTGATTCATGGGTACCTACCAACATCCTCACCATCACCATGCTACACTGCATGTGCATCCTAATTCCCTTGCTTGCACTCTCATGTCCCTAAACACTCATCTATACTGCAATACCCCTATCTCTGGCCTGTACATTGTCAAGATGCAGCAATCAAGTCTGTTACACCATCTGATACACACTTATCTATACCCAATCTCATATATATCTACCCTCACTCCCTCACACCCAGTCACCCGAGCATTCTATAGCTCTATTATACTGCTACTGAAACCTTCCTCCCCTACTGCCTACTGCCAAGCAACTACCAGTTGCTTCTTCCTTATCCCACTGCAGTGCAGCCACTGAACCTATCTCATTACAATTCCTGAACCCTAGCCCCCTTTCTTACTACTGCTGCACACTTCCCAGACCATGTCCCCCCAATCACTCATATCAATTCAACACCACTACACTTGTATGCATTTCCTGACAATATACTACCCTTGTTTTACCTAGGGCATATCCCCTCTTCTCTAGTTAACTATTTAAACCGATATACTTTAAAGCCAAACCTGATACACTATTCTATGTTCTCAGTAAACTAATATCTGACTGGTGTTTACCCAATTTGTAATTTACAGATTACCCAAACTGATGTCAATAATTGTTACCCACACTATCCCTGATACATGTTAGTGCATAACTGATGCACTTCAGTGTAAGAACTGAGGACTGAAACTTGGCCTGATACACTCTATCTGAACTATGATTAGTCCCCTCCTCCAGTTACCTGTACACAACAGACTACTACCTCTCCCAACACATGCAAGCCACACATCTCTCCTTCCTACAACTTACTTGCTGTCATATACCCCATGAACTCTCCCTGCATGCCTGGACACATGCCTCACCCAATTCCAAATGCACATACCCAAAGGCCACTCGAACATAACTAGTTTCCATCAGGAATATACACACACCACAACCAATACTAATCCTCACTAAACACACCCAAAACACCACTCTTAACACACACAATTCTGAACACATACTATATATACAATGTATACATCTACATATATATGAAATACATCTATAGAATACACCCTCAAGTTACATACCAAACACTTGGCATGCACCATGAGTATCACTCTATGATACTCTACAAACACCTATGGTACACCCTCTAAATCATACCATCATGATACCAAACTCCCTGTATCCAATTATGGACACATACACCCTTGTAAATCATGTATCATATCATAAAATCACCTATGAGGCATTCCTATAAACACCTAGTGGTCCAAATTCGTAGCTCGACCAAAATGCCCCCTAAAAACCCTATATAACTATTGGAAATGGTTTCATATCACCTAGAACTTCTCAATGAGGGTGGTCCTTAGCCATGTGTAGATTCCTAAGGGTCAAATACACCATTTAGAATTAAAAAGACAAGGGAATTAAAAAATTTACCTATTGCGAGATGAATTTCCAATGCAAAGCCCAAAGTGACACACCAACTTCTAGAATGGACACTTCCTTCAAGCTTCTAGGAATGGTTTAGAAAGGTGGAATGACAATGTATTTGGTAGGAAAGGAATTGAGATTTGAGGGAAATTAGGGGAAAAGGGGGATGAGCTAATTTGGGAGAGTTCCAAGTGAATGAAGAAGAAGAAGAAGAGGCTCTCCCCTCTTCATATAGGCCGACCACCCCTTGCTAGGGTTAGGTCTAATGCAAAATGTCCCATTTGCCTTTCATTATCGTCATGAAGGGTTAGGTAATGAAGGGGGTTTAACTAATGAGAGTTTAATATTAAATGGATGATGATTCTATTCATTCCCTCTATTTTAGATAATTAACCAAGACTAATTTATTAGGTTACTCTATTGGTCATGACAAGTCTAGTTGGGTTCAATTCTAGTTGGGTTCATCAGCAACTAGTCTAACTAAGAGGCTAATCATGTACCATCCTCTATATTAATTAATTATATAAAAACAACCATACCAATTATTATGTAATAAAAATAAAATCAATATAATTAATATGAAATATAATTATTAACATTAAGACTAAATACGAAAGACAAAAATACTCCCCTCCTGGAAAGTGGTGGTTATACTGATGAGTTGCCACGACCTTCCAAGAAGAAGAGGATTTGTGGGAGGTACAAGTTACCAGCTGATCATAATGCTAGAGGGTGCCTGGGAGGACCAGTTGGAGGGAACCAAAAAATACCAAGGCACCAAGGCCACCAAGACATCCCAAAGAACCAAAACAAAGGGTTCCAAGGAAGACCAACACTATTTACAAAAGGCCAAAGACTTCAAGGGCTAAGAAGAAGGGTGTTATATCCATGGATACAACAGGAGGACGACAAATACCTTTATCACCACCACAACAACAACAATAGCAACAACCCTTCAACAACAACAAGTAGGAGTTAGGCCGTTTTGATGAATGTTCACTATTTTGAGGAGTTAGGCCATTTTGCTTTATTTGGCTTAACTGTAAATGTTAACTATTTTGATACTATGTGGTTAGTTAGGCCATTTTGTTTTCTTTGGCTTAACTGTAATGAATGTTGATTTTTTTGATACTATGTTAATACTTATGGTACTAACTATAATGAAAGTTGGCTCAGATTCACTATTTTGATACTATGTTAAGACTTATGGTGCTATGTAATGAAAGTTGGGCCAATTTGATGAATGCAAGTAGCCTTCTGTATGGTTATATACTAGCAAGCAACAACTTATTTTTTATGAATGCAAGCAAGTATTTTAGATAGTAAGCAACAACTTATTTTTTATGAATGCAAGCAAGTCTTTTAGATAGCAAGCAGCCACTTGATTTTTGTGGTGCTTTACTAACATTGAGAGATGGTTATATACTAACATATAAAATAGCAAGAAACTGGAAACTGGTTCGATTATATAGCAACCATATAGCTATCAAAACATGTTTTTGTTTCTTCAAACCATCGTTGCATTGATATAGTTATCAAGTACATGTTCAGATTTCAAGTTTACATGGCTAATCCTTTCCCAAATGTGTTACACAACTATTCTAAAGTTGTGTTCACTACAATTTGAACATGGATTTCAAACTTGTTTTGGTCTCTAACAGTAGCCTCATTCAACCATTGGAATGCATTGTTGCATTTCATGCATTGTAGGAATCTTCTCCCCTTGTTGTGACTCCTCTTTGACATAAAGATGGCTCTCTTTTCTCCACAATTTGGATTAGGGCAAGTGGTTTCTTCCCAAGGGCATTGTTTCTTCCAATGACCTAAGTCACCACATGTAACACCCTGTTCCGCTCAAGCGGACTGCCGTCTGAAACGGCAATAGTGCAACTGTCCCGACCCGCTTTGTCTCAAACGAGAAGCAAAAGATATCCAGACTTGTCCCTACAGGAATCTCGGCTTAGGCTTTCAGAGGCTCGCTTGACGTATCGCTCTACCGAGGCAAATCATCGCTAAGGTGGGTGGCTACGGTGAACTTGTCTTTGCTTAGCCAGCACACATAAAATCTGGAATATTCATGCTAGTCGCTAGGTGATTCACCCCCTGCATGCTAATAAATCCAACGCACCTAGCTAAGGGAATAATCCCAACTGTATTGCTTGCTAGAACATGGAAATGAAATACTGCTTATATTCAGACCCTCGTATGCTAAGTCCCTTAACGGTTTCATCTCTCGGCTTACCTTCGGGTCCGAGCAACCGTGTCTGCTTATGTTCCTTAGAACGCGTATTTTCCTGCTTTCGAATGTTTAACGTGATTGTATGTGCATGCATTCTTGTTAGCCAGGAGACTATCAAATAGTCCTTCTGTGCATTTGAACCTGCAAGTATCCGGGACCGTTAGGTCACCCAAGGCAAATCCCCGAACCAGGGGATTGCATCAAGCAAGAATGGATATGGAATGTGAATTATACTTGAATGATAATCATGGCCTTTGTGTGCATCTGAACGAGGATCGTGTTTGTACGGATTAAATCCCAGCTCGTGGAGCAATGTGCTCGTTCAGAATAAGTTTGTTTGTTTGTGTTCCATGATTATCACGTCAAGCTTTGGATTTGGATAGACCTTGACCTGCATGTCGCGGACAACCTGTGCACAAGGATTTTTGGCTTCCGCGGATGGTCACCGGGGCATTGGGACCGATCCAATCCGGGCGGAAGAGTTTGTATGGTCGTTAGTCACGGACGGAGTGTTATGTAGCGAGGCTCGCCACCTGCGTTGCATATCATTCTTAGTCCCGAGACCATAACCCGTCCATAATGGCTACGCCAGCGACTTTCGTCATATAGATAAGTCATCCTCGCTTAGCGGCTATCCGCGTGCGAGTCATTGCATAGCATCAATGAACTGAACACCTGAACGATCTGAAAATAACGACCCTCATATTTGCATATGCTATGCTCCTGAATGTTTATATTTGCCCGTGCATGAATTAACAATATTTTCCTTGGACAGGGAAGGAGAAATGGTAAGTTGGTAAGTCTTACCGTGTTTCCTCAAACATCGCACGGCGCACTACCCGACACGATAGCTATTCAATGTTTGCATGAAACTGATCCTAAGGCAACTAGAAAGATAACTTAATAGTTGTGCACGGAACCTGTATTACGTGTTTAGATTTATCGAGCGGGCGAGTAGCTTCCCCACCAGTGCATTCAATGTACTGATAATCCACCAGTTTGTGTGCAGGGTGCGGGAGAACCTCGTTCGGTGCGGACGCCTCCAACGTACGTGCTAAGGCGTGGACATCACTCCGAAGCAACGGTGCGTCCGAGACTAAAGCACATATACAAGACATAATGTTATGAACATAGCCCGAACTCGCCTGAACATCGCCTGTACAATCATTCCACAGTTGTAGCCACTTGGCACGCTTTTACTGTTTTAGAGAGAGAGGCTTGAGCGACTTATAATCTCGGCTATACGCCGCCTGTAACACTTGTTAATATCAATAAAAGAGCTTGCTTTACTTCAACTTGTGTTTCAATGCTTCCGCTATATTTGTCAACTCAGTGAACCTGTTACCGATCGCCTATGCGTTCATGACTCCGCTGCACTCGGACAATCTGTGCGACTCTGTGGCTTAGAACTCTTACCGCCAGCCAATGAATCACGGCCTTGCACGGGCGTGGCTCACGCTCGTGCGGCATCACGCCTGGATGGGTCAAGCGATCGTTCCGCGGGAGCGCTGGCGAGGGTGATTCCCGCCTAGCGGGAACGGCCGATTGCCTGCGGGAGATCGGGGCGTGACAGAGTGGTATCAGAGCCTGGCTTCTACGCCTTTGGACTTTGATTCGATATCTCTGTTTTGAAAGCTCGTTCGTGGGTTATGTGCACGCTCTCTCTTAATGCCTCGATGGGATATTCCAACAATAAGTCTAAATACTTTCAAAATGCGTTTTGAATGATATGCTTGCTTGTCTGGTTGTATGCTGCGAGTGGCCTTTGTGCCAACCTGTGCGAACCCTTGAGAGTATCGCTAGTAGCTTGTCCGATTTTCACTAACTCTAAGTTTGGTTGAATGTATCTATTCGAGGGACGCCTTGAACTAGTGCACCATCCAAGACTTAGGAAAAGGTGAAACTCGAGTGCTAAGACTTCGCTATCACTAAGCTGGTTGACGTGTTCACGCTAGAAGTGCACTTCAAAAGTGCGTACGATCCAGTCTAAGCGATATGCTGATTTCGACGCTTGTGCAAGTGAATATCCAAATGAACAAGTACAACGACTTGTCTAGGATTGCCTCAACCCTAGATTACTGCTTGTCCTCAGTAAGTCTCGAGGACGAGACTTTTTTTTGAGTTGGGTAGGATGTAACACCCCGTTCCGCTCAAGCGGACTGCCGTCTGAAATGGCAATAGTGCAACTGTCCTGACCCGCTTTGCCTCAAACGAGAAGCAAAAGATATCCAGACTTATCCCTACAGGAATTTTGGCTTAGGCTTTCAGAGGCTCGCTTGACGTATCGCTCTACCGAGGCGAATCATCGCTAAGGTGGGTGGCTACGGTGAACTTGTCTTTGCTTAGCCAACACACATAAAATCTGGAATATTCATGCTAGTCGCTAGGTGATTCACCCCCTACATGCTAATAAATCCAACGCACCTAGCTAAGGGAATAATCCCAACTGTATTGCTTGCTAGAACATGGAAATGAAATACTGCTTATATTCAGACCCTCGCATGTTAAGTCCCTTAACGGTTTCATCTCTCGGCTTACCTTCGGGTCCGAGCAACCGTGTCTGCTTATGTTCCTTAGAACGCGTGTTTGCCTGCTTTCGAATGTTTAACGTGATTGTATGTGCATGCATTCTTGTTAGCCAGGAGACTATCAAATAGTCCTTCTGTGCATTTGAACCTGCAAGTATCCGGGACCGTTAGGTCACCCAAGGCAAATCCCCGAACCAGGGGATTGCATCAAGCAAGAATGGATATGGAATGTGAATTATACTTGAATGATAATCATGGCCTTCGTGTGCATCTGAACGAGGATCGTGTTTGTACTGATTAAATCCCAGCTCGTGGAGCAATGTGCTCGTTCAGAATAAGTTTGTTTGTTTGTGTTCCTTGATTATCACGTCAAGCTTTGGATTTGGATAGACCCTGACCTACATGTCGCGGACAACCTGTGCACAAGGATTTTTGGCTTCCGCGGACGGTCACCGGGGCACTGGGACCGATCCGATCCGGGCGGAAGAGTTTGTATGGTCGTTAGTCACGGACGGAGTGTTATGTAGCGAGGCTCACCACCTGCGTTGCATATCATTCTTAGTCCCGAGACCATAACCCGTCCATAATGGCTACGCCAGCGACTTTTGTCATATAGATAAGTCATTCTCGCTTAGCGGCTATCCGCGTGTGAGTCATTGCATAGCATCAATGAACTGAACACCTGAACGATCTGAAAATAACGACCCTCATGTTTGCATATGCTATGCTCCTGAATGTTTATATTTGCCCGTGCATGAATTAACAATATTTGCCTTGGACAGGGAAGGAGAAATGGTAAGTTGGTAAGTCTCGCCGTGTTTTCTCAAACATCGCACGGTGCACTGCCCGACACGATAGCTATTCAATGTTTGCATGAAACTGATCCTAAGGCAACTAGAAAGACAACTTAATAGTTGTGCACGGAACCTGTATTACGTGTTTGGATTTGTCGAGCGGGCGAGTAGCTTCCCCACCAGTGCATTCAATGTACTGATAATCCACCAGTTTGTGTGCAGGGTGCGGGAGAACCTCGTTCGGTGCGGACGCCTCCAACGTGCGTGCTAAGGCGTGGACATCACTCCGAAGCAACGGTGCGTCCAAGACTAAAGCACATATACAAGACATAATGTTGTGAACATAGCCCGAACTCGCCTGAACATCGCCTGTACAATCATTCCACAGTTGTAGCCACTTGGCACGCTTTTACTGTTTTAGAGAGAGAGGCTTGAGCGACTTGTAATCTCGG
The DNA here is from genome assembly GCA_036927795.1 of Iris macrosiphon. Classification (NCBI taxonomy): domain Eukaryota; kingdom Viridiplantae; phylum Streptophyta; class Magnoliopsida; order Asparagales; family Iridaceae; genus Iris; species Iris macrosiphon. The sequence goes on along the minus strand of JAYESA010000019.1, from coordinate 138,173,352 downwards.
CTATACGCCGCCTGTAACACTTGTTAATATCAATAAAAGAGCTTGCTTTACTTCAACTTGTGTTTCAATTCTTCCGCTATATTTGTCAACTCAGTGAACCTGTTACCGATCGCCTATGCGTTCATGACTCCGCTGCACTCGGACAATCTGTGCGACTCTGTGGCTTAGAACTCTTACCGCCAGCCAATGAATCACGGCCTTGCACGGGCGTGGCTCACGCTCGTGCGGCATCACGCCTGGATGGGTCAAGCGATCGTTCCGCGGGAGCGCTGGCGAGGGTGATTCCCGCCTAGCGGGAACGGCCGATTGCCTGCGGGAGATCGGGGCGTGACACCACATGTGAAACAACCTTCTCTTTGACTTCTTGAAGAAGAACTTCCAGACCTTGAACCCAAAATAGCAACATCCAGCCATTCAAAATCCGAGCAGAGGGGGCACTTCAGAAAATTTCTCTCCGGATTTGCCTTAGTATTTGACTTCAAAAGGTACCTAATCCCCTTGCAGTTTCTGATCTTGTAAGGTGAGCTCAAGAACGACATTCATTTGCGAGATGGGTGTTCTTCGAGCATATTTGACATTTCTCCTAAACAAAAGAACAAAATAGGAAGTCAAACAATCAAGTGAAACCCTAGTATGAAAATCATGTATTATTCAAGGAAAAAACGAAAACCAATTTAATATTACCAAACTTGCATAGGTCGACATGGGAGCTCACTGAAGCTTGGATGAACCCTAAATGTTTTCTAATAGGCCACGGGATCGAATATGGAAGATAAATTGGGGGTTAGGTTAAAGCCATGGGAGCCTAGAAGAAGAGGAGAGACCGGGAGAGGGCGGTAGGTATTTAGAGAAGGGAGGAATACTTTAGGAAATAGAGAAAGATCAACAGTTAAAATATCAATTTGAGGGTATTCTCGTCCTAAAAAGTCCTCTAAATGAATTTTTTGTGAGCAACATACATAATCTGTTAAATGTTGAAGATCTTGTATACTATTGTAAAAGAATAAAGTGCACCCTTAATAATAATAAATAAAATAGGAAATAACTCAAAATTTCTAAAAAAATATAACATCAGTCGGTCGGTCCAGCCAGCCAGCCAGCGCATTACTTGGAGTGAAGGCAAGGGGTGAGGCCGGTCGTCGAAAAGCTAGCGACCGAGTCAGTGGAACCATACAGTTAAGCCGTCAATTCTCCCACCAAGCAGCACTCTCCGCTTCGCACCGCTCACAAAACCCTCCTCCTCCTCCTTCTTCTTCTTCTTCTTCTTCTTCTTCATTGGAGATTATTGAGAGAGAGAGAGAGAGAGAGAGAGAGAGAGAGAGAATGCCATTGGTTCGATTGGAAGTGAAGAATGAGTTTGGATACGGAGATCCAGAGCTGTACAGGAGGAGTACTAATGCAATGACGGAGGAGGAGGACTCCTCGAAGGCGGTGCTGGACGGAGTGGCGGTGGCTGGGCTCGTGGGGATCTTGAGGCAATTGGGAGAACTCACCGAGTCTGTACTACTTCCCATTTCCACTTCATTTTCTTCTGTGTTTGCAGTGCTCATTTTCCTGACCTCATATTTGCCAGCTAGCTACAAAATGTTTTCTTTTCAAAAAATGACCGACTACTTCGTTTTGATGGAAATTGAGTGTTAGTATTTTGATGGATTTTATTTTATACTAAAATAATGTTTTTTTTTTTAATTTCATAATAACGGTATTAATGAAACTTATTACCAAACCATCATTCTTTCTGAAGTTTTTTTTTTCCCCCGAACATGATTTGCATTTTGTTACAGAACGGACTTGCAATGGCATTTCCAGAATACGATTTCTCTATTGTAAATGTCGCAATCATCCATGTTTCTCCATGGGTCTGGATACCAAGCATAAAAGATTTGGATTGGCTGTCTACCTAACCATCAATCCTCTCATGAAACATAAAGGGTTGGCTTTAGGTAGAGATGACAGGCACGAGCATGAGGGGGTTCGCGCCAACCTAACCTTCTATATTGGTGTCAATTCCTAGCCAAGGTAGATGTAAACATGAGAGAGTTACGAGTCTTGCGATAAAACCTGGACTGTAGACGAAAAGAGAGCCGTCCAATTTCTCCTAGACAGTAGATGAAAGGTCAGATGGTACAATTTGGTTCTGGGAGTTGCGCATAGACGAAAAGGTTTAGATGACACAGGTCACTATGTGGAATTGCGTTATCTCTATGGCAAATTGAACTTGCAGGAAACTATATATATATATATATATATATATATATATATATATATATATATATATATATATATATAGACACACACGTGTGTTATATATATATAGTTATATACACACACGTCAAAGCCTTCTAGCTCTAGGGGCTAGTAGGTGGAGACATAATAACGCATCTTTGCTGGGTCGGTTCGATCTAAAGGTGAAGTGGATTATTCTTTCGATAATGATTGGAGTTAAAAATAAAAATAGAATAAAAATAATTATACATGTTTGAAAAAGGGTAATTATATTAAATTTAAATAAAAAGGGGTGCTCGGACTCAAGTGCCTAGCACCCTACAACACACACAACGTCTATCCACTCAGCACATAATCACGATTAAAATTATATTAGCCTACTGTGTTGTCTCTTAGTACTCCGAGCTCTAACCCGAATACTAACTGGCTTCTTCTCTAACTTGCGTCACGCATGTACCCTTGGTGAACTCTCCTCAGTTGCTGCATGAGGCGAAACCACTTGTCATTCTCATTGGACAGATGCATCTCATCGACTGGTCGAACTCCAACTAGGGCAGTCGGTAGCTCATCTTCTTCCTCAGACTCCTTAGTTGCATTCTCGGAACGACCCCAATAGTTGGTAACGGGTTGATCTCCAACCCTTGAAGGGAGCTCCCCCCCCCCCAACACTTCCCACGACTCATGCCGACCTATATAGCCAGGAGAGATTTCTAAACCATTCTCGGAGAAACACAAGGTCATCTCTTCCCCTAGCAACCAAGGTATCAGGTCCAAACCAAAAATACGCGAGACCGAGCCACGTGGCAATGGCCAGCTACATTTCAAGCATACTCCTCAACTCTATACGTATACTGTGCAAGGTCGAACAATCTAGATATCCAAAACTGTAACTAAGCTAGAATTACTAAATTTCAATCCATAGAATTACAAATATCAAGATTGGACATAATGTATTAACCACCCAGTAATACACATGTCCGAACAAGTCCGATAAGTACAACATGACTTGCAAATACTAGGCTTTAGTAGCAGAGTAATAACAAAATGAATGTAACTACAAATGATATATAATACAAGGATACTCAACAATACCTGAATTTGAAAAGAGCCATCTACGTTTCGGAGAGAGAAACTCTACATTATCCTACTCACGTAACCCGAAAGAAAATCAGGTACTCATAGGGACGTAGCAAGATACATAAAATTATGTTAGAATGTAAAACTGTGTATCATACACACGACTCAAGACTAGGGGTACAATGACTACTCCATTCTATTTGAATGCAATTGAGGATAATGTTCGTACGTATGGACTGTCTGGTTGAAATATGATCGATATAACACTCATCCGAGACCGGGGACCAGTACATATACTGCATCCAGTCATCTGTATAACTTGCGCTGCATTTTTGAACGCCAGAGGCCGACTACAATATCCAAGGTCATCATACCCACATCTCTATAGAAGTCTACGGGTTACAGGAAAAAGTGTAAAGTAGCCTATATGCCTAGTGACTATCCTCCGTGTCCAATGATATCGTACGAGTCAAACTATGACTCATCCGACAATACAAACCAACTACTAGTCTCATGTAAGCAACTATCATAAATCAAGGAACTCTCTAGAATCAATCCAGACTATTCAATACATGACTTGCTCGTATCGGTAGTAATACGGATCCGAGAGTTCTTGTCATAATATGCGTGTAACACAACCGTGTCATGAGTCCATATAAGTGTCCAGGGTCATATAAGATATCAGGGTATCTCTAAACGATATTCTGGTCGTTTACTAAACAACTAGCTCAATAGACACTCTAATTCGATACCACTCATCGATTAAACCCAAGTCAGTCTCAGACGCACTGATATCAGTATATATAACAAATAATAATATAATCATGCAGGAATAATGCATAAGAAATAGTATACACATGTATCTTGCCTGATCCGCATTTGGCAAAGCGTCGACATATTGGACATGAACATGTCGGATACGGAATACAATGAAATTTGATATTCACTGAATGATAGATAAATAATGAGTCAAGGGTATCCACATGTCCAGAATACTATATAAAATCTGTCTGCATCATCCAATAGTCCATAATTGTCATTCTTTAAAATTCATCTATGGAGTCAAACCGGACTGATACCAGGACTTGCAAAGTACCAGAAGTAGCTCAAGTAAGAATGATTTCAAAACATGAAATTGAATATACAGACATATTTGAAATGACGAAAGAAGCTCACCGGAACTTTTAGAAGTTGAATCCGAATCCCGAATTGCGAAAATGATTGTGGGCGCAAAAAATAGTGCTCCGAAAAATTGTTCTCAGAATTAGACAAAAATTTCACTGAAGGAGTAACTCGACACTGCGAATCCGACCGTGGTCCTTCCAAAAGTCATAGTACCACAATATAGAATGAGACCTATAATAAAGTCTAAAGTTCAATTTGCAATTACCTAATTTTGTAAGAGTCTTGTGCAAGTTCACATTCTTAATTCTAAAGCTGCTACATGTGGTGAATGTTGTCTAAAATTAACAGAATTATCAAACACTTTCCATCATTCGAGTTGTCATTTCTTGGTGTATTACATGGAGAGATATAACTACAATGTTCCGGCTTCCTCTGCCAAACACTCTTGACTCCTTCAAGATTGCAAATGCACCATCAGCTAAAGCAACCTTCTTCCCTTTTATCTCTAGCTTGTAAGGTTATATCACCTTCATCAAACATAGGGATTTGTTCTTTCCCTTCTTCCTTGGATCCTGTGCCAGGTGTCATGGGAATCATGGAAAGCAGGAGATGAAATTTTCACAATGACCGCAAGTGAGCTCATATTTTCTTCACTCCCATCAAAAATACTGGTTTGCGCAGTTTCTTTAATATCATCTTGGATATGAGATTCCATATCAAGGGTCTTATTGATCAAGTGTGCTAACCTTGCCCGTCTGTGTAGGTTCTCAGCATCTGCAGCATTAGTACTATTGTTGCCCACAGTTTGCTTCCCATAATCATTCCATTGCCGAGTGTGCATGTACTTCTTTCTTGCAGAGGCCTTCCTAGAATTGTAATGGGGAATGTCAACTCTCCAACAACTTTATCCTGCATTCCCTACGGACTATTGGAACCTTCGAACACCAGTTCAATGTCCAAATCGTCTTATATTATTTTGTTGTTGGTGGTGTCGATGATGTCGAGTGGAGGCGATGGTGAGCACAATGAAGTAGGGAGCTGCGGGGTCGGGACTGATGGGGGTACAACATGGTAGTGGCACGGCCCACTGGAGGAGGAGCTTGGTTGGTAGAGAGGGAGTGAGTACAAGGAATGGGGCGGTGAGGGTGTTTCACTGGCAGAAGGAACTAGTAGGAGGGCCTGTTGTATGAGGAGATGGGATGGGGATAGAGCTAGGAGAGAGAGGTACTGGGAAGAGAGGTTGAGTATATGAGAGGAGATCATGAAAGATTGTCAGAATAGTGAGAGGGCGAGGTGTGGGGTGGGGTACTGTGCTATGTACGGAGAGAGGAGAGAGAGAGCTAACTGTGGGGTGGGTAGGAAAAGAGCTAATGAGAAATAAAATAAAGAAATAGTTAATTTAATTAAAGGCAAGAGGTTTATTAGAAATTCAAATTAATGAAATTCTTTTAGGAATAGGGGAACAAGTAAATTAATAACTTAATGCTAACAATAATAATAAGTACCAAATAGATAATAATAAAACTAATGATAATAATATGAATTGATAATGATAATATTACTATCAAAGAATAATAATAAAGATAAGGAACGAGAAATCAATTCAAAATTAATTAGCCAAAAGACGAAAATTTCAGAACTGAAAAATTAGGGGGTTTACACAGAGGAACTGCTCGAGAATCCAAAGCTAAATCAGAGACCATTGCATTGTAGGTCAGACGAGCAGTGATCTCCACTAGAACTCTTCCAAACGACAGTCTCTGTCTACGGGCTGTAGCCGTGTCCATATGCAAAGGAATGGAAACTACACTAGCAATCTTGCTCGACGCAGACGCATTCCAAAGTTGGAGAGGAAGCCGTGTAAATTGGACCCAAACGGGCAGTAGCAAGAAGGTCGCATTCTAGAGAGGTTGAAGGCACCCATCTTTTCACAATAACCAATCTGCCATCAAACTCATCCTCAAACTGATGCATGTGAAACATGTTCATTTTATTACATAAATTGGAAAAATGAAATACTAGTAGAGTTTAAAAAAAAGAGACAAAAATTGACATCACTAGAATCACTATTGTGAGTAGAAACATTGGTAGAGTCACAATCATGAGTAGAGAAAACATGAGAAGACGGCAATTGAAAGGGTCGTCACATGACCAGAGAGAGCAATTGTAGTAGGGAAAGTGTCGATGCTCGTCCATCAGCACTAACAGAGATTGGTGGGATGTATACCAAAAATATCATAGATCAATACACGAGTACAAACGACCAAACATAACAGATATTGACACATGAGGATGCATGACCGGAATTAATAAAGATCGAAGAACAACCAGAAATAACAGAGGTTGATGTACAAGGAGTCGAGGATGCATGACTAAATTTGGAATAGCCAAGATCGACGTACATGGATGTATAACCTGAAACGAATAGCAGGCATCGATGCACTAGGGTGCATGACCCTAAATAAAATGGTAGAAAGGTGCACGTGGACGTAGGATCAGAAATAGAACAACAACAGAGACTGATGGAAGGGCATGTACAGTCAAATATAGAATAACAGAGATTGGTCAACAAGGATGCACAACAAGGAATAAAAGAGAATGCTCAGATCATAGACAGTTGAATAATGCTCAGATCACAGACAGTTGAATAGAGATAGGTGCCATAATATTTGGCCCCTTCAGTTAGATTTGTCAAGCATGTTCAACTTGAAACCATAGTTTGTAGCATTGGACGATACCGATCCAATACGGCCGATACCGATACGGTTTGGCATGTCCCAATCCGATACTGACCGATATTGATACCGACTTTTGTGGTCTCTTTTCCGGTCATTTCGACAAAGAAAATTAAATGAAAAAGACCAATCAACAAGGATATAAAAGCATGTAAAAGAAGAAAACTTATCAATCGCAGGTAAACCAATCCTCAAGGGTGACCAATATTTCAAAACTAATAAGAAACAAAATAGAAAATAATTAAAATTATGTTTAAATGTATAAAAAAGTTTCTAAATTTTTAATAATTTTTTAATAATTATTTGGTTTCCAATACCAAAAATTCCGATAGTCCGATCTCAAACCGTTGATAATGTCATAGTTCAAATACTGCCAATCCCGATACTCATAAGAAGGGTCTGATGCCAATTCTTATACCGATACTGTGACTGGAACCAAAAGTAGTTTCATTTCTATTTTCCATGGAATATGATTTTACTAACTATATCGTGTTGGCCGATGAGAGCAGAGATAGTTTATCTACTAAAATGTGTGTAAGACAAACCTTGGAATATAAAGATTTTAAAATTAGTACGATGAAAATATGGAATTTAACTTCAACTAAAAGTCAAAGAGCAACGAGACACTACATATAAATAGCTATTTGATACTTAAGAGTGACAACTTCCAATTTTTAGGATCATTAACGCGGAAGCGTGGTTGGTTGAGCGATCTAATCGGTGGACCAATCGTTCTAAAGGAAATCGAACTTGGTAAAATATACTTTCTATATTTGAGCTTAAGTCTTTCTCCAATATTGTTGATTATCAACGGTCGTCGACGTCCGCAATCTAAACCTGTGTCCCAAGAAGGTGATGAAGTATTAAGGAGAAATATATTAGCGTATGGCTCTGCCAGGGACGACTCGAGGTACACTTGGTCCCATTGACCATCCTTGTGGACTACACACTGCTCGAACCATTAGGATACGTATCATTCGGCAGAGGACTGAGACTAAGTGTCACGTCGCACTTTCGCAGAACCGAAAGTTGCTACTAGACATGATGACGTACAAGTCTAAATTATACTTGTACAAGACAAACACCAAAATAGTCTATAGAACATCTAAGATACAAAGTTTTTGCAACAGAAATACTAAACAAAAAAGTTGAATCGACACAAGATATACAAAATAAATTCTTTTTGATGATATTATTACAACAAAACTACAATAACTCGAAGCTAAAGAACAACTCGATTACAATCACACACACTCTCTCTTTCTCTTAATACAATGAAACATGCCACAATGTTTACAACTGAAAAACTATACAACAACGATGTTCTATATATTATGTCCTTTATATTCACAGAGCTAACATCTCCAGCCGCAACGCTTAAGTTGCTAACCGGGCTCCAACGTCTCAGCATGTCCAAGCAAACTTCATACCTGAGAAGATCTGGTGGAGGGTTAGTACATTAGGGAATGCACTTGTGAGTGGCCTCTAGACAACTCAACTAAAACCAACACGTTGATTAAGTGAGTACAAGCAAACTTATGTTGTCTTTCTAATCTTGCCTTAGGATCAGTTACATATTCATATATTCATGAGCATACACGTGTCTACAAACATAAACGTGTTATGCAACAAAGTTGATCTTACTTAATACTTACCATCATTCCCTATCAATACAATAATATCATTCATAATGTATAATAAATGTGTCACAAGAGTGTCCCTGTAGAAGACAATCGTTAGCCTTCATAAAAATATAAGTGTCGTGTACTTGTCTCTGCAAATATTTCGATAGTCCTGCAAACAGATTGATATTATCATTCAACCTAACAATATGAATGTCACTGGCACCACAAGTCATCCTCGACCGTAGCCTAGTTAGACGACGATACTTTCAGCGCGGGTAGCGAGCCCTATTGAAAGTTTTCGAATCATCCGTACTAGTACGTCAGCATAGCTACCCTGGGTCCTCCTAGGCCGACACGATTCCAGTGTCCCGACGATCGTTCGAGGAGCCGAACCTTGTGCATAAGTTATCCATGACCATGCAAAGACCTGAACAGTTAATCTATAAAACAAATGCATAATACAAAACGGAAATAACTATACAACATATCTCTACTCAGCATATACCACATCACATCTCTTCTGCATTATCATTTACCTCGAGCTATCGCTCGCAATATTCTTCTCAGTCAAGAAATTCTTCCATGCCGATTCAACGGTCCCAAACCTTTTCCTATTTCCGTTTCTTGAAACCACAATATAATAATAATCTTCCTATCTATATCAATAGTACAACATTCCATATGATACTCTACCACAGTATTATGTTCCATATGATAAAATCAGTTCCACATTACACAAGTCTATATCATCACTTTACAATTCCATGTTCTATAACAATAAGTTACAGAAATAAGATTACTCTCTTTATCTATCTTGGTTTTTTTTCTTTTTATTAGCATACTACAAAACTCATAGCATAAGAACTAAATATGTAACATCCATTTCATTTAGTGTGAAGGTAAATGAGAGAATGATCAAAACCACTTATTTTATGAAGAATCGACTATCTGCTTCAATCGAACATATCTTTGAATAAATCCTTTGCATGAACCAAAGTCCAAATGACCCTTCAAGCCAATAACCCATTTCAATGCACCATGCGAAGCGGGACATTACACTAAGTCCCAAGGCGGTTCAAATTTCCATACTGCTGAAGAGTCTGTCCATTTGACTTGTAAAGGTGAGTGGTCTGCGAGGCTCTAAACACGGGCTAGGTTTATTAAAATAGGAAATTGGTTTTCTCTCAATATAAATCCCAATCTTGGGAGGCGATATGCTCTCCAACGATGGTAGAGGAGGACGTCCTTTTAAGGGGGCGATCATCCGTGACGGCCTTAGAGCTGCGGATATCTCCCCTACTGATATTGCTATTTTGGCGGCTGGGTGGCGACGAACTTTGGTTATGTATGTCGTGGCCCCGCCCTCTGTATTTGACGGTCTCAACGTTTATACAGCGGACTTGGAGGCTTGTGGAGAGATATTCTCTCGAGAGAACGAATATTTCTTCGTCATGTTCTCACTGGAATCAAACTTGGAGAGGGTCATAGGGGGTAGCCCTTGGATGTATGATTGCCAGCTAGTCATCCTCAAGCGGTGGGATCCATTGGTCTCCCTGGAGCGAGGTCTGGCATCGGTCCCACCTAGATTCAATTTCCGATGCTTCCCTTACAACTTTGGAATCAGCCGACTCTCCGCAAGTTAGCCAGCATGGTTGGGACGCCTCTACGGATGGATATAACTAATGCGTGGTGTAAAGATTTGGCTTACACTCGGGTGCTTGTAAAGGTCACAACTGCGCATTCTCTTCCCAACAAAGTGTCTGTGCGACTTCCGGATGGACGGAGACTTGAACAACTAGTCCTTTATGAGTAGTTACCACCAGTCTGCCTGGCGTATTGGTGCATTGGCCATGGGGAGGCTCACTTTCCAGACCCAACTTGCGAGATTATACGAGAAGAATTGATGGAGGTCTTACGAGAAGGTGAGGGGAGCCTTCAGGTTTGTAGAAGGGAGATTGTGGAGTTGCTCACCGGAATGAAAATGAGAGAAGAAGTTACTGCTGCTCACCCAAATTTCTTGCCTAATGGTTCGGAAACCGGGATGTTCGCTCGGGCAATCTCGCCTGGCCGTGGAGATACCTGGGATGGAGTGACCTTGTAGCTGGAGAAACATAGTTTGCTATTCATCCAAATAACTTGTCTAACCCATGCAATGATGAAGATGGGGGTTTCCTGGATACGGTGATGGAGGATTCTATCCCTCAGAGAAATCTTGGGGCAAGCCAGGCTTGGAGTTTGGACCTACCAATGCGGTCGTCTCTGGGGATACGGGACCCATGACACTGCTGGAGGATGGGAGCACAATACGATCCCTTCAACAAATGCGTCCACCAAAGACCGGATCTCAACCTGCTAGTATGAGTTGGTTTTGCAGAAAGCTCAGTTGTTTCAGAGGATGACGAATACACTGGACAAGGAGAAACTGACATTGAGAGTCATGATGAGTGCAAACAACTGAGTAGAGAGAATCTTAGATGACTGTAACTTCTTCAAGCTGGAAATTCTAGATTGTCACAACAGAGATCAAGGAGGAAGAGGTCTGGAGTGTCCACAACTACTCGAGTCAGCTCTAGAGCTACCAAAGGAAAGAATAATATGTACAAGGAATCTGTTCTTGTTAGGCCTGGATTAGGGTTAACATTATTTTCGGATATGTGTAGTATGGTTGGTGAGCAATCTGAGTCCTATATATATATATATATATATATATATATATATATATATATATATATATATATATAATTGTTGTTGAACTAGGCATTCTATATAGCTGCTTACAATTTATTTTGTGATGCCCACTTATCTTTGTCTTTATGTGGTAGATAGTCTTGTAAGTATACTTTGGTGACATTGCAGATTTGCTGCTGATATTTTCCATGATCTACATGAACAAGTGACAGCTACGTCTGCAAGAGGGCGTAAAATGTTCACCCGTGTGCGACATGTAGAAGCAGCACTTCCATCACTTGAGAAGACAATTCAGGGCCAAAGAAGCCACGTCCATTTTGCTTACGTAGCAGGTATACCTTTTATCAGCCTTTATGAGTTATCAGTATGAACAAGTATAGCAACAGCTCAACATAGACTAATTCTCGTAGGATAACATGAGGTTGTATTATAGAGTTTTTAAGTTGGACAAATTAAAAAATGATGCTTGTTGTGCTGCTTGTGCACGATAGTAGTGTTCACTTTCTAGTTCTTAATAAGCAGTCCATTGATCAATAATTATAGATAACTTGATATCTGTTGCAATAATATAAATATTTAACCCTCAACTCTAACTATAGCTCTAGTGTTTTGGTATAGTGTTGGAGACTTTAACATGGTTTCGGGGTTGCAACCTTGGTTTGAAGCTCTATCATGCATTTTAAGTAGATTAAAAAAGGTTATACTGCCACATGAATTGACTGTCCAAAAGGGACTTTCGACCTGCATGTTGGGAACGCAATGCGGAAATCGTTCCCCCAAACGAAAGAGCCTGCGAGAGAACTGAAGAAAAGCAACACAAACCAAACGCCAAATCACACAGAAAATCAAACGCAGAAACAAGCATTTTTTTACGTGAAAAATCCATATGGAAAAAACTACGGGACGATAAGAGTCCAACCCTGAAAAACCTCCATTATTGGAAAGAAAATTACACCCTCTACAAACTCTTCACCGATCCAACACGGATCACCACAACTCTTTGGAATAGAAAATTGATCAAAGACACACGAAGAATAGAGACGACGAGAAATATAATTACCCAAAACGACCCCCTCTTCGAAATAACCGTGAATCTCTCATTTCTCCTCCCAATAGTTGCAAAGCACTCTTGCCACATTTTTGTTGTATTGCATGAACCTTTTTATAAACTCTTGCATGGATTAGAGTCTATATATAGAATTCCAATATATATGGAAATTCAATTATATTCAATCATATATTTATGGCCAAAGATATGGAAATCCAATAATTTATTGGCTTGCCATAAATTAGAAGTCTAATTATATAGAAAGTCAATATATTAAAGATCCAATCATAAATATATAATCAAAGTAAAAGATGGAAATCCAATCATATATTTGCTTACCATATTATGTTCCAATATCCGATGCTCGATGCACTCCCCGAGCTCTCCGACACACGGATGACACTCGTCTCACTCCGGGGTATTCTCCACATAGGTTGTAACCCCACCTACTCCAACAAATCTTTTTCTTACTAACTAGGTGGGGGAGCTCGTCATACCGACGATCCGCATGCAGTACTCAATTTTTTTCCCTTAGAAGAACCTTTGTGAACATATCTGTTCCATTTTCATCTGTGTGAACCTTCTCAAGCGTCGCGTCCTTCTTCAAAACAACATCCCGTATCCAATGATACCGAGTCTCAATTTGTTTGGACCGACTATGAAATGTCTAGTTCTTCACAAGGTGAATTACGCTCTGGCTGTTGCAAAGCAAAGTGTACTGCTCTTGCTTTAGCCCCATTTTCTGCAACAGTTTCTTCATCCATAACAACTCCTTGCAAGCCTCCGTTGCCGCAATGTACTTTGTCTCTGTAGTAGACAATGCAACACTCTTCTGCAACTGCGACTGCCACACTACCTCTCCACCAGCAAACATCATCATATAGCCTGAAGTCGATCTCCTTGTGTCCACATCTCCAGCCATATCAGCGTCAGTATATTCGACCAGCTTTGGCTCGTCACCACTAAATGGAATTCTGCAATCAGTAGTGCCTTGAAGTTACCGTAGAATCCACTTAACCGCACTCCAATGTATCATTCCAGGATTTGAAAGATACCTGGTTACTATGCCAACTGCGTGAGCGATGTCTGGCCTTGTACACACCATGGCATACATAAGACTCCCCACTGCTGAAGCATATGGAATCTGCTCCATATCTTCCTTTCCGTCCTCGGTAGATGGACACTGCTCCGCAGTAAGCTTAAAATGAGCCGGAAGGGGATTGTTCATTTTCTTTGACCCGTACGTCCCGAAATGCTGAAGTATCCGGTGAATGTACTTCTTTTGGGACAAATGAAGCAGCTTGGACTCTCTCTCTCGGTTGATCTCCATCCTAATAATAGCCTTCGCTGTGCCCAAATCCTTCATAGAGAAGGTTGCGCCCAGTTGGCACTTCAACTCCGTTATCCTGGTGGCATTCCGACCTACTAATAACATATAATCTACATAGAGCAGTAAAATGATAAAGTCATCCTCGACAAAGTATCTCACGAACACATAGTGATCCGACGTCGTCCGTGCATAACCATGCTCCCCCATAAATGACTCGAACTTCCTGTACCACTGTCTCACAACCTGCTTTAGACTATACAGACTCTTCCTCAATCGGCAGACTAAGTATGACTTATCATTCTCACAGAATCCCTCTAGCTGCTTCATGTACAACTTCTCCTCTAAATCACCGTGGAGGAATACCGTCTTTACATCCATCTGCTCAATCTCCAAGTCAAAACTAGCTGCCAATGCTAGCACTACCCGAATAGACGGCTGCTTGACGATTGGACAAAAGATCTCATCGTAATCTACGTCATTCCGCTGACCGTAGCCTTTAGCTACCAACCTTGCTTTGTATCGAGGTCGAGTAGCATCATCTGTCTGCTTTACTCTGAACACCTATCAATTTTTCAAAGCCTTCTTGCCCTTTGGCAACCGCACCAGCTCATAAGTAAAGTTAGCCTGTAGGTAACTCATCTCCTCCTGCATGACCTCCATCCACTCCTGCATGTGTTCGTCTTCCATAGCCTCTGCAAAACTTTCGGTCTCTCTCCCGTCAGTCAGTAACACATACTCATCTGGTGAGTATCTAGTAGATGATCAACGATCTCTCACTCTCCTACTTAATGGAGCCCCTGGTGCTGGCTGTATACGAACAACCTCCTCCCCTTCAGAAACTACCTCCTCGACATGCTCATTCTCCTGAGGGTCGCCCTAACCATCATCAGCAGGCTGATGATCAAGGTTGGGAGCATCTCCATGTAGTAGTTCTCCTATAACTGGATCCTCTGTAGGGTCCTTTGGAAACAGCTCGAAGCGAAATGACTCTTAACTCAGAAAATTTCTCAGCGTCGGTAGGCATCTCGAAATCTTGAGTGTTGGTCATGGTCTGATCCTCGACGAATACCACGTCCCTGCTTCTGTAGAGCTTTCTTCCCACTGGATCATAGAGTCTATAGCCAAACTCATCCCGACCATAGCCGACAAAGACGCTCTGTCTCGTCTTCGGCTCAAGTTTGGATCTCTCGTCCTTCGGTACATGCACGAAGGCTTTAGAACCAAACACTCGCAGATAATTGCATGATGGCTCTTTGTCATACCATACTTTGTTAGGCACATCACCCTGCAAATGAGCACTAGGAGATAAATTTATAACATAAGCAGCAGTTTTAAGAGCCTTACCCCAATAACTGTCCGGTAAGTTTGCTTCAGACAGCAAATATCGTACCCTCTCCATCATTATCCTGTTCATGCGCTCCGCTATACCATTGAGCTGAGGTGTCTTGGGCGGAGTCTTCTGGTGTCATATCCCTTGCTCTCTACAATACGCATCAAAGGAACCAATGTATTTGTCGCCGTTGTCGGACCGAACACATACCAACTTCTTACATGTCTCCTTTTCATCAGAGGTCTGAAAATCTTTCAAAGTGGACAACACATGATCTTTGGTCTTTAAGGCGTAGATCCAAACCTTCCTGGAACAATCATCAATATAAGTCACAAAGTAAGAAGCACCACCAATAGATTTTACCTTCATAGGACCGCAAACATCTGAGTGAATAAACTCGAGCAACGCCGGCTTCCTTGAACTTGGATGACTTTGAAAAGACACCCTATTTTGCTTTCTTGCCAAACAGTACGTGCATCTCTCTAACTTTGTAGACTTGAGTCCCGGAATCACCTTCTTGTTCACCAAGTAGCTCATCCCCCTTTCGCTGATATGGCTGAGCCGCATGTGCCACAACTCGGTAGACGCATCAGCAACTGCGTTCACCTCCTATGTCCCCTATGCGCTCCCTTCCATATAGTAGAGTCCGGACCTCTTGCTTACTCTGGCAATCACAATCGAACCTCTGGAAAGCTTCTACTGACCGTTCCCAAAGAGATTGAAGAATCCCTCATCATCCAACCTTCCAACCGACACCAGGTTGAAACAGATATCGGGGACATGACGAACATCCTTGAGAACAAGAACTGCACCCGTCTTGGTTATCACATGCACATCTCCAATAGCAATAGCCTTCGACACATCTACGTTGCCCATATTCAATACTCCACAGTCTCCTATTGTGTAATGGCAACAGTGCCCTATTGTGAGATACGTGCGCTGAAGCTCCTAAGTCCACCAGTCAAGAATTGTCATCGCAGACGAAGTTCATGACTACCTCAGCACCTACAATGATCACATTGCCTCAATGTGCAGAGGCAATCGTTGTGTTTTCACTCTGCTTCCCTTTGTCGTCCTTCTTCTCTCTCTTCCAAGCGAAATAGTTCCGCTTGATATGGCCTTTCTTGCCATAATGATAGCACTCCGAGTCCTCGTACCGACCCTTGAACTTTTCTTTGCTGTCATGACTCGTACTCGGATATTCGAGCACGAGTACGAGGGTACGTCCAGCCTACGCCGTAGCATCGGTGGTAGAACGCTATCTAGACCTCAGGCTCAATACAAGATCATATAGCAAACTAAGTGTACTCAATCGCAATATTTTACAGGAAGAAATAAACAAGGAAGATAATCCAACAACAATATGAAAGAAATGAAACTAACGCATGGTACTAAGATAGAGAAATACTAGCCTAGATCTCACCAGAGGTCACTTCTAGGTTCACAGTGCAAAAGTATTCTCGACCATAGCATCACTCTGAACCCAGGAACGTGGAGCACAACAATGCCTAAAAATATTATCCAGTCAGGATGGAATGAGTACAACCCAATAGCAGTTCCAATAAAATGATAAAAACTATAAAACAGTATAGTAATGTAACATGATAAAGAAGTAAGAGCAGGAATATGGTATAGTAATAATGAAGGTAAGTAAATCATGAGAAATAGGACATAAATCATGAATATGAACTGAACAGAAAATAACTATACTAAGTGCTTGAAATACTAGCTTCGATATGTGATCAGCTTGGGAACTTGCACAGAGATTTATGGCCTGGTTAATCATACATAGGTGTATGATTAACACTCACACGGTTTACTTGCACATGGAGGGTATAATCTGTCACGACCCGCACCCAGATGTTCGGGGCACGAGTACGTGGTAACGTCCAGTCTACGCCGCAACAACGACGTAGAACACTGTCTAGGTCATCTATCTATAACTAACAATCTCACACAATATCCAAATCTTAGAAGCCAGAAACGGGAGCAGGGACGGAAGCGGGGGCCGGAGCGGGGGCGGGGAAGCGCGACTACTTAGAAGATTATAAATTTGGGAGCGTGATGGGAGCGTGCGCTAATAAATTTTTAATGTTTATTAGTTATTGTTATCAAAATTTACAAATATCTTAAAATTTATTAGAATTTATAAAGTTCAGTTCAAAGTTACAGAGAGATCTTTCGCATGTTAATTTTTTATGACGTCAAAGTAAGAAATCTTTAGTTTCTTCGTACTTTGATAAATGTGTATTGAAAATATTCCAATTTCTCTCACAAAATTTATGTCATCTTCTAAAATTATGGTCATATTATGGGAAGCGATCATGTCGTCGGGGAAACGAGCTTCCGTCCCCGGAGAAACGAAGCTTCCGTCATCGGAGAAACGAGCTACAAACGAGCTCCCAAGTAAGAAACGCCGAATCGAAGGTTCTTACTGAGATTCGTTGACCTCCTAGGAGTTTCTGGCTTCTAAGATCCAAATCCATAAGGAGTACAATGATATATAACAATAACATACTCAATCACAAAATCTAAAAACACGATAAGATATCAAAGAAAGAATCCAAAACACAACCACAAAGTCTAAACAACAACACAAATCTAAACTTCAACAATAACATCTAAGTCTCAAATATTTGCTGGTGACAAATCCGGTACTAAAATCTAATGAAGGAAACTAAGATAACTAGTAACTCCGGCTAGACCTCCCGGCAGTCACTCCAAGCTACTCCTGTGCTACGGGGCCAAGTCTGCAGTAATACCCTCCTGGGGTCCATAGAAAGTAGGACACCAATCCTCTAAGCAGTCACCTAAAAATGTTATCCAGTCAGGATGGAACGAGTACAATCCAATAGCAGTTCCAACTAATTGATAAAAACTATAAAACAATAATAGTGAATAAAATACATGATGAGAAAGCAATAAACTGATATCATGGTAAAACAGTAAGGAGAGACAAGTAATGTAAGCAATGTGGCATAATTAGTATATATGAAGTGGAATAGAAAAGATCTGTAGCTACACTAAGTGTTTTGAAATACTAGTTAGATATGTGATCGGCTTAGGCAGTTTAATGATTACACTAAGGAAAAAACTAGCTCAATCATACATGAAGTGTATGAATAGCTAGTAGCCGATGTCTAAAAAATTTGCCAATGTCTATGGATCTGATCACATATCTAGTTAGCACTTTCCCGTCCCGACTAGTACAATGGATCCAACAATGACACGTCACGATACAATGATCAATGTCTAAAAGTAATACGATGAACAATGTCCAATATCGATACGATGAACAATGTAACATCTCATGACTGAAGATCCAATATATATACCAATCCGTGTACCATCGTGTCAAGAATCATGTATAACATTACTAAATACATGTATCATAGTAATTATCAAATAAAAGAAACTATCAGAGAATGTACTCGCATGAGATCCTGTAATAGAAATATCAAACAGTGTCCGAAACGATACCTTGAAGACCTATATGTGAATTTCCATGTCAAATAAGTATTTTAGAATGAAAATAAGCTTAACTAGCTTGAAACTAGGTTTATAGGTCAAAACTAGGTTGTTTGAGTCAAACTAGGTCAATTACCCAATTTGGGTTCCAAGTTGTCCATTTGGTTGGCCTATATGCTATACTTGTCAACTCTAGGTTTTCTAAGTCAAAACCTTGCTAATTACTAGATTTCTAGACCATACTAGCTATATTATATACTAAGTATCATAATATATATATATATATATATATATATATATATGAATACCTTAAGTAACTACCTAGTATCACCATTACCTATTACCTAGCTCAACTTGTGTCTTGACCAATCTCATATCTAATACTAGTATCCAGGTATCATATCTTGACACCTTGATACAAACTCTATCTTACCATCACACAAGACACTAACCTAGTATCATTACATTATTCTTACACTCGACACTATCCCTCACTGATATACTACCTATTGACCAACACTTGATATTTCCCCTTAACGCTGATACTCACACATCCCCAACCTTACTCTTTGCTGGTGCTACTCCTGAACACAGCAATACCTTGTTCCACTACCTTGCAGTCAACATTGCCCCCAACTTTGCACTGGCCTGTGCACAACATATGCACAAGGCATCCTCCAATTGCCTCAAATCTGCACCCATCTGTTTTGTACGACCACTGAACAACCTTCCATAATATCCCCCCTCTCTTGGCCTGTACTTGAGGTCTGTACTCAAGCTACTGCAACCAAGTGCAGACTTGCTGCAACACAAGCTTCAGGGTCAAGCACAAGTATTTCTCAGGTCTGCACTACCTGCATCACCTAAACACAGGGTCGGTCCTGAGCTCACAGGGGCCCGGGGCGAACTTTCAAATGAGGTCCCATACATAATGTAAAAAAAAAAAAACAAAAGTAAAATAAAAAATATGCCTCCACCAAGATTTGAACTAGGAACCTCTTGTATGCAAGTCTAATGTAATAACCACTACACAACAATTGCTTTGGGATAAGAATGGTCAATGGTAAATACTAGTTCTATTTTCGGTACAAAATTATTTATATATTTAAAAAAAAAATTTTTTTGGGCCCTTCTGGCCCATGGGGCCCTGGGCGCTGCCCGCCCTGGGCGGGCCGGCCCTGCCTAAACACTTTAACATTCTAACCTTAAGCATCACTTCTCTGCTGAATCTGAACATGTTTCCCCTCCAAACTAGGCAGTGCCCGAGCCTAAACTCTTTCCTCTGCTGCAACAGACCTATACATGCTGACCTCAACCCATCATACTCTCACTGCAGTCACTCCCCACTCGATCACCCTCCCTTTGATCGCTGATACAACCCTCAGACCCGAGCCTTCCTCCCACACCAACTGCAACATTGAGAACCCGATCCCCCCTTCTCAACTGAACACCTCACTCCCATGCTCAGGCATGTACATACCTCGAATACACTGCAGAAACTGGGTAGAGCTTCCACCTCCACTGAGCTGTATCTAAACTGCAACCTGAAACTCTCCAACTACTGCAGTGTTAAACCTCCCTGACCCGACTCACTAACACCCTCTTACATAAGCACACCAACACACCCAATGTAATGAGCACACACACTGAGTATCAGACTGACACTTCTCCTCAACCACCACTCTAAACAACACTAACACCAACAATGCACCGCATCAAACACATAAGCATCCTCATACCTTGACCACTGATACACTTGAATAGGACATGGATACACTGCACTCCCTATTCATCAGGAAACTGAACTGTGCACATCCAAGTGCACAGGCAACCCAATACTCACTGTCTGCATTCAAGAGTACACTGGATACCCTTTCTCAAACCCCACACTCTCTACCACCCTCTACACCCTAACACATTCATCATACACAACTACAACACACCAAATGCACAACACTATCACAACACTTCTCTCCACTGCACAGTGCAGTAACACAGCCGCACACAGATTAGCACTCTAGCACTAAGACATAATCACTCAGGAACACACTCCCTAAACTAAGATACCAAGTGCACCTCACAATGCACACCAACTCCACCCTACTATCTATGTATCACACAAATACATATGCATATCAACACTTCTCCTCATGAACACACCCACACTCTAACACAAACCACATATCAAACACCTAATGTGCACCATGCCACTCATGAGTATCACACTATGATACTCTCAAGATACACACTCCAAACTCGAGATATACCATCAAAACTCTATGAATCAACTCATAAACAATGTATACAACTCAAATGTATGAATAGACAATGTAATTAAAGGAAATTATAGAGAATTGGTACATATATCCCAAAGTCACCAAATACACATAATATCAAGTGCCAAATAACAAAAGCTCCTTGAATTTGATATCAAAAATAAGTAGAACATAATTAATACATGGAATATGAGTAGAAATTAGTTATACAAAGTAAATTAGAGTAAAAATAGAGTTTGGACAAAAATTGGACACAAAATTACCAAAATTACAAATTCTAGCTGTGTATCATGTCGTATCATGATACGGACCTACGCATCCAATTGTGGACACATGGACACCATCACAAACACAATTAGACTTAATATGTCTCATGAATACCACACACAAACACTTGGTGAACATAAATTAGTAGCTACACCAAAATGGACCAAAAACACCTATATCTCCTAGATTTAGTGTCAATACCACCTATTTCTTCACCTATTAGGTTGGTCATGGCCATGTGTGGGTTCCTAGAGCTTTATTATGACAATGTATCATTGAAATTGGTGTAGGAATATAAATTATATCTATTAGGAGTTGGAATCACAATGGAGCTTTATCAACCCCTTTTTATACTCATCACGAACGGAGTGGACATCAATTTCAATGTGCTTCGTCCTTTCATAAAATACATGATTGGTAACAATATAGACAACCGATTGGTTATTATACCACATATCTGCTGCTTTAGATCTTGCTTCTTCCCCTCTTTTTTTTTATGTGGATGGCTCTGATACCATGTAGAGAAGAATAATAGGATGATAATTATTGAAGAGTGGGTTACATATATATACTATATAGGAGAGGCAAACCCCTCTCACTATTGTTCTACCCGATGTGGGACTAAAGTCCAATACTACTAATACTACTAATATTCTTAACAAACATAGAGGGAATAAGTAGATCTATGCATAAAATAGAGAATTGACACACATAGAGCACCAATGCATAGAATTCACCAATCCTAACTATGCGTATCATGGAACACCATGACTCGACATCTTCGTATCCAATTATGGACACAAGGACACCAACATATACTTAAATAGACACTAATAGTCCTAATAAGGACACAAATCAAACCTTTCGTGGACACAAGTCGAAATTTTTTCAAATTGAGCCAAAAAATTATCATTTCTCATGGCATAAGCTTAGATCTACCAAATTGAAGGCTTCTAACACCTAGATCTAGCAATAGAGAGTCAATTCCAACCATGAGAGGGTTCCTATAGGTCCAAGGGGTGTTCCTAACCATGAAATTGATGAAAATGAGAGAATTATCTAGTGTTGATGTAACTCCTTTAAAGAACTCTGAATTTGCGCATGAGAAACTCAAATCGGACACGATCCTCAATGCATGGACTCCTCTTCAAGCTTCCTCAAGTGCTCCAAGCTCCTTGCTCTCCAATGGAAGAAGAATGGGTGATTTTGGTGGAGAATTGGATTTGGAATTCAAATTCTAGATTTAGAAATTGGTCGAAAATGAAATGAATTAAATGTAAAGTGTCTTGGAGAAGAAGTAGGTGTTTTGAAGGAAAATATTTGAATGGGAGATCCTCCTCATGTGGCCGGCCCCACTAGGTGGGTTTGAATGTGGGTGCACATGGCTAATTGCCACTCTTCCCTCCAAATTTAAATTCAAATTTAGGAGGGAAAGAAATCTAATTAGTTATGGGAAACATCTAACTAATTCTAATGGAATATTCATTCATGACACTAACTTAATTAATTCTAATTAGCTAGCACTAATTCTAACACTAATTAATTATAGACAATGTTAATTAGTTATAGACTAACCACTAATATAATATAATAATATTAGCAACATGCAAAATTATTAAAATATCCCTTAGATGGAAAGTGGTAGTTACATTTGCTCTTGTCTCTACCACAGTCCGGACCCCCTGCTTTTACTCCTTCAACGGCTTTTTGAAACAAGCACCTCTCAATGGGATAAAGAAGACGTGTCCTGAGATTTTGACCGCATCTCTTCATTTAGTACCCCCACTCTTGGCGAACTCCAGATTGACCACCCCTTCTGGAGCAGAAGCTATCATAAACACTCGTACGGTCTCCCACAAGTCTGGCAAAGTACACAACAACCAAAGCTCTGGAACTTTGTTGTCAAACTTGACTCCCA
This sequence comes from Iris macrosiphon, assembly GCA_036927795.1. NCBI lineage: Eukaryota > Viridiplantae > Streptophyta > Magnoliopsida > Asparagales > Iridaceae > Iris > Iris macrosiphon. The sequence continues at coordinate 138,150,239 of JAYESA010000019.1, read as the reverse complement.
TCGAGGATAGATGGTCAACCACGTCCTGGAACTCACTCAAGTGATCCGTGATAGACGTACCATCTTTGTACCGTAGGCTCATCATCGTTCGGATCAGGAACAACTTGTTTACCCCGGTCTTGCGTACAAAGATTCAAGCTTCTCCTAAAGTGTCTTCGCGTGATCTATACTGATAACGTGATTGTACACGTTCTCATCAACGAACTGCCGTGTGTACCCACACACCTGTATGTGCTCGAAATTTCAGTCCTTTTTGGATTTATCACTGGGCCTCTCGGAAGCAAATACCGAAATATGTATGTTCTTAACAAATAACAGATCCTTCATCTTGCTTTGTCAGTAGTGGTAGTTGGTACCGTTCATGTTTACCATGCACACCGGCTTAGCATTCATCTTTTTTCCTTGGTTTGATTGTCAACTCCTGACACCACTCTGAACCCAAAACTTTGATACCACGTGTTGGGAACGCAACGTGGAAATCGTTCCCCCCAAACCAAAGAGCCTGCGAGAGAACCGAAGAAAGCAAAACAAACAAAACGCCAAAATCACACAGAAAACCAAATGCAGACAAGCATTTTTTACGTGAAAAACCCATATAGAAAAAATTACGAGACGATCGTAGTCCAATCCTGAAAAGCCTCCACTATTGGAATAAAATATTACACCCTCTAAAAACTCTTCACTGATCTAACACGGATCACCACGACTCTCTGGAATAGAAAATTGATCACAGACACACGAAGAACAGAGACGACGAGAAATAGAATTACCCGAAGCGATCCCTTCTTTGAAATAGCCGTGGATATCTCATTTCTCCTCCCAATAGTTGCAAAGCACTCTTGCCACCTTTTTTGTTGTATTGCATTAACCTTTTTATAAACCCTTGCATGGATTAGAATCTATATATGTAAGCCCAATATATATGAAAATCCAATTATATTCAATCATATATTTATGGCCAAAGATATGGAAATCCAATCATTTATTGGCTTGTCATCAATTGTAAGTCCAATTATATGGAAAGTCAATATATGAAAGATCCAATCATAAATATATGATGAAAGATGGAAATCCAATCATATATTTGTTTACCATATATGTTCCAATATACGACGCTCGATGCACTCCCCGAGCTTCTTCGACACACGGATGACACTCGTCGCACTCCGGGGTATTCTCCACATAGGTTGGGAACCCCACCCACTCCAACACTACGGACACGTTGGAATAATATAACGTTTAAACCTCAGCCCTCACCATAGCTAGTTTACTTTTGATATGGTGTCCGGGACTTAGACAATATACATTGACGTCTAAAAGAAGGAAGCCCATCTCATGCAACTTAGTAGAATCGAAAGACGCACAAGCATGTGTGTGCATACAAACAAATCTTTGACAAATAGGAGTTTCCTTGATCTTCAAATTTAAAATTGATTTTAAGATGCGATACTTTTATGTCTTTATCTTTCAGGTTCCGACTGGCATGCTGATCTTAAAACTGGGCAGAGTCAATTGCTCTCCAGTGATTTACCACGATTGATGATGGATTCCTATGAAGAATGTCATGATCCACCACGCCTGTACCTTCTTGATAAGTAAGTTGTCGTTGTGCTCGTCTATGAAACATTCAAATTCTTTAAACATGTCATAATAATGGTTTCACTTCTTAGGTTTGATACTGGTGGTATCGGAGCTTGTCTAAAGAGGTATTCAGATCCATCCTATTTCAAGAGGGCGTGGGCTAAATCAGAACTAGAGAAGGATGAAAAAGATAAAAAAGAAACAAAAGCTCAAAAACTCAAGGTTAAGCATAGTTTTTAAGCTGTCTTGTTCCTTTTTTACCACGAATACATATGCTAGAAATTTGATTAGTTTCCATCAAAGTATGCGTATCACTTATGATTTTGTGACATGTCTATAAAAGAGAGGGCATTAATTGATGGCGTAAAAGATATGTATATCTCAAATGGTAAACAGTTATAGCTAAATATGTATCAGCACTTAATTGTGATGACAATTGAGCTGTGGATAATATCTAAGATAATTTTAGTTACATATGGTCTCTAATTAGAGAGAACACACAAAAGTACACAATTATGCATGTGCACCTCTTATTGGATATATTCAATGTGACACTTGATGGTGTGTTAGGTGAGGTTTGCAGTCTATGTGGAGAACACCGTGGAGTGCGATGAGCATCATCCATGTGTCCGAGAAGTTCGGGGAGTCGGAGGCGACAAAGGAGGCAAATTTTAGCGGGTGACAAAACAATTGAAAATAACAACCATTTTTTCGGTATACTACTGGTATAATACCACCGGTATACCAAATTTGTTGTTGTTCGTTCCACAATCTTTCTTATTCGAAACACCGATTTTTTGGTATACCGTCGGTATACCAATGTCGGTATACCACCGATATATCGATGTCGGAGTTGAAGCCGAAAATATGTGTTTATTAACACCATTGAATCAAAATTGGATCAAAATTAATGGTCCAGATTGCAACGGGATTAGGGGCTTTAGATAGGTTGTTCCTAACCCTAATTTCCATAAGCATCAAAAGTCTAAGAGAGAGAGAGAGAGAGAGAGAGAGAGAGAGAGAGAGATCAAAAGGAGAGAGTTATCAAGTTTGCAACTTTCAAAGGAGAGAGTAGGAATTGGTGGCTATTTCGAAGAGAGACCGGTTCGGATGATTTGTTCTGGTCATCTCCGTCTTCGTTAACCTCTTGTAATCCGTTTTCATTACTTTGAGTAGTTGCAGTGATCCGGTTGGATCGATGGAGAAGTTTGTAGATGGTGTATTCTTCTAATTCATTAGTGAAGGCTTTTTCTAAGGTTTAGATTCCGACCGTCCTATAATTTTTTTCGCAAGGGTTTTCCACGTCAAGATTGATTGTGTTTGACTTGTTTTGTGATTTTGACAAGGTGGTTTTGTGCGTTTTTTCGCTTCTCTCGCAGTCTCTTGGTTTGGAGGAATGGTTTCCACATTTTGTTTCCAATAACACTATAGTGTTACTTGTTATCACAAAAGAGAACTTTTCAAAGGCTGTTTCCTCTGCACGAGAGGCTAGACTATTTAGCTGCTTAGAAGCATAGGAACTTAAAATGGAGGAACTGCACTATCTTGGATGTGTGCAACACTCCGACACTTATAGTTCTTGGTAGCACATGTAGGATATACCTCACCATGTATCCTAAATTACAAAACACTAGTTCTGACATCCGAGACATTTGGAGTATTGTAGCTCTATATAACGTCAATTTTTAAGGAGATGGCAATATACTTGAAACAATACTGATAATCAGAGCATGCATAGCCTCCATAGCTCTTCTACCTTTTCCAAAACCCTAGCCTCCATAGCCTCCATCACCCAAAAAATTCCCCCAAATCCTTCTCCAAATTCCAAATCATAACCCTAACTGTAGCCGCTGCCTTTCTTCTGCTGGAATCCGGCAACCACATCAAATCATCTATCTCCCCTCATTTTCCTTATCATTCTCCTCTCCGATGACAACAATCCTCTCTCGTCAAATCTGGGTGCTCCTTGTTATCCTCCTCGCTTGGATAATCCAAATCTGGTCACCTGAAGCACTTCGTCTTGACGAAGTGATCTCAACCCTTATCTTCACATATGCTGCAAAGATCTAAAACCATCCTCGGCGACGACCCTCAGTGACGACGTCTAGACATCTGGATCTGTGAAACCCTTCCTTCTCTGCTACTATATCTGGATCTCAGAGATAGAGAGTGTGTGTTCTTTGTATTCACGAGCACTGTCGCCTATACCACCAGATCTAATTCACTCCTTCGGCGGCCACGAGGTTTACTCCGTCAATATGGACATCTTTATAGGGTTTCTCCTGTTCTTTCCTATTTCTAATCAGCTCCCTATTCTGTCCTGTTTGAACCAGGTCGAGGACCTTGCTGCTTGCTTAATGATTGTTGTATGACGACCAGTGATGTTCTCTTAGTGTTCTTCTCCGACAATATTGGTGTTCCTGTCTGGCAGTATTAGTGTTTTCTTTGGGCAAGCCAGGAGTTCGATTTATTCTCGAAGTGTTCTCCCGATACCTCAATCCATAGTTTTCCTATAACTTTTTTGTATCATGATGGTGATTGTGATAGTATTTTCTATCTTCTTTTATAGTATCCTCTTGGGACTTCGTATTTCTATGGACTATTCGCTCTTCTTCGTTCTCTATGCTTAGTGTCGTCGTGTTTTTTAGTTACTTTCTACGTGTGTGGTTGTTAATCTTGATGGTTTTGGACTTCTTATCCTTGATGAATATCTCTCGTCTATTTTATGATTTTTGATTAGCGCTTTGATATTGTGCGTTTCTGTTCTCGGTTGTTCTGGTATTCTATTGTGACCTATTGTGTGGTGGTACTTATGACAACTACTTTGGCTTCTTCCTCGACTACATTTTCTGCTTCCACCTCTACTTCGCTCTCATTCTCAGAGTTCAAGAGAGCTTATCCTTACCACCATTACTCTCGACGAGAGCATAAATTATCTTTTGTTGGTGCACTTAACTCGTGTGCTCTTGGTAGCCGAAGACTCTCGCATCATGTGACTGATGATTCTCCAACAGATTCTTTCAAGACGGTCTCGCAACAAAACAATGATCTGGTCTCATCTTAGATGCTTAATTCTATGGAGGTATTGTGCTATTGTACTATATCGTATCTCGCTACTGCTAAGGCGATGTGGACTCACCTCTGATCATTTTATTCCTCGGAGGATAGCCTCCAGCAGCCTTATGATATCTTCGAGGACCTCGGTACTTTGGACCCCAACGGTAATATGATTTCTTTTGTGGACAACTACTTATAAATGGTGACACAGATTTGACACATACTTTCGTGTATCCTAATGTATTTTGGAGTGTGTGGTGTGCCCGATATGTGTGTCCAACATGAATTTTGGAGTGTTCGTGCTTCTTTGGTAGCCTAGTACTAGACCCAATTTGAGGAGTGGATTCAGCCTTTCAATTCGGATGTGGCAGTTCCACGATACAACTTATTGGGTCAATCTTCATGCCGTGCTGGTGTCGTATCTTGATTGTGCTCCAATAGTAGTAGTCCCTGGCATCTTCTCTTTTGGTATGCGAGTTCCTCCTTCAGGCTACACTGAGTCCTCTGTTGCTTCTTCTTCTGCATCAAGTGCATAGACATCGCCCCTATCCATGGTCGTGGGCGAGCATGTACTACTGGACCTGCTAAGGATGGGGGTTGAGAGGGTGGAAGACGAGGTCGGGGTATTAGATTACGTTTGTATTGTGGTCACAACAACCATGTAGAGGCTACATGCTGGCATACACATGGCCACCTCATCAACAAGTGCCTACTTCTCGCTCGCTCTCTGCATCTGTTGTTGATTTTCCTGCAACTTCCTCGTCTTCTGCTCTTGATCACTTTACAACATGGTAAATTTAAATTGTTCATCGGCTTCTTTTTCAGACCACTGATCATCTCTCTTCTGCTTCAACCAAGGTATATAATGTATTACTCATGGCTCTTCTTAGATTATTGATTCGTGTGTGATGAATCATATTACTTCACATCTTGTACACTTCATGGATGCTATGTTACCTAAATCTCTTAGTGTCTCTGCTCTAATAGGGAAATCACCTCTTGCGGATCTAGTATAGTCTCTTTCCTCCACTCTTTGTCTTTGGTCTGTGCTTTATGTCGGTTTACATTTTAATCTTGTTTCTATTAGTCATTCTATCAGAGAGGATAACTGCTCAGTAACATTTATTTTGCCTTTTTCTTTTGTGATTCAAGATCTTTAGATATAGAAAGTTCCTGTTGGGGATCATGAAGTTAATGTGTTGTATCTCCTGGATGCTCTACCACCTATTTTGGCTTTTTTTTTTTTGCTAGACATGTATAATAGAAATTTGGTTTAGTATTTGGCTTGATTTTATTGATGGGTGGGGCTACATATATATAGGAGAGGCTAACCCCTCTCTCTACTATTCTACTAGATGTGGGACTAAACACCCACTAATACTCTTAACATGTATATTAGGTAAGCAACACCGCTTTACATTTTCTCCTTTTTTCTAGAAGCGATAATCCATTTTCTTCAGTACACCATGATATTTGGGGACCTTATAAATTGCTTAGTCTATTTGGTTTTCAATATTTTGCCACCTTTATTGATGATCATTCGTGTATACTTGGATATTTTTATTCATGATCGTTCTGAAATCTTGAATGTATTTCACAATTTTATTGTTGTTTATTAGAAAACAAGTGGTGAATGCTTCATATTTTATTATTCAGTCCCAAGGCTGATTTAAATAGAAGAAATACAATCAATGTCCATCCTTGAATCAAGGAGAACTTTAAGGGAAAAGAAAACTAAATGAAAACAGAAAATCTTCTCTAATAATAACTAATAACAAGAAGAGAGAATCACGGGATTCTCCAACACTCTCCTCAAGTTGGTGCATAGATATCTATCATGCCCAACTTGCTTACCAAATGTTCAAAGACGGATCTTGCCAAGCTTTTGGTTAAGATGTCCGCAGTTTGCTGACTAGAGGTCACAAATTGTAGACATATGATTCTAGCATCTAATTTCTCTTTTATGAAGTGACGGTCAATCTCAATATGTTTGGTTCTATCATGCTGAACCGGGTTGTGGGCTATGCTTATGGCAGCTTTACTGTCAGATTATAACTTTAATGAAAGCTTAATTTTTATCTTAAGTTCCTCCAGGACTCTTTGAATCCATAGTCCTTCACAAATACCCTGAGCCATACCTCTAAACTCGGCTTCTGCACTGCTTCTTGCTACAACTCCTTGTTTTTTGCTTCTCCATGTCACAATATTACCCTATACATAGGTACAATATCCAGAGGTTGATCTTCTGTTTGTGACTGAACCTGCCCAATCTGCATAAGTGAAGATAGACACATTCCTTTGACTAGTCTTCTTAATAAATAAACCCTTTCCGGGATTGGCCTTCAAGTATCTCAGTATCCTATAAAGTGTCTCAAGATGTTCCTCATAAGGAGAATGCATAAACTGACTCACTACATTGACTGAGAAGACGATGTCAGGTCTAGTATGAGAAGTAAATTAGCTTATCCACCAACCTCTGATATCTTCCGGTGTCAACAGGAATATTTCCTTCTCCCCAAAGTTTTGCATTAGAATCCATGGGGGTGTCGGCTGGTCGACAACTACTCATTCCTGTTTCTCGCAATAGATCGAAAATGTATTTCTGCTGTGAAACCACAATTCCTTTCTTCGATCGAGCAACCTCCATACCAAGAAATTATCTCAAGGATCCTAAGTCCTTGATTTCAAAGTCTGTAGCAAGTCTCTTTTACTCTTCTTATTTCAACTGTATCATCTTCAGTGAGGACAATATCATCTACATAAACAATCAAGGTATCAAATTTTCCATCAGAGGAGAATTTGGTGAATAAAGTGTGAACAGCTTGTCCTTGAGTGTACCCTTGGTTCTTCATAGACTGAATAAATCTTTCAAACCAAGCTCTAGGAGATTGCTTTAAATCATAAAGAGACTTCTTTAACTTGCATACCTTTGATCCGAATTTGTCTTCAAATTCATGAGGACTATGAATGTATACTTCTTCTTCTAGATCACCATTGAGGAAGGCATTTTTAACATCCAACTGATGTAGAGGCTAATCCAGGTTAGCCGCAAGAGAGAAAAGTATTCTGACAGTGTCCAATTTTGCAACATGAGAAAATGTCTCTGAGTAATTTATGTCATAGGTTTGAGTGAAACCCTTAGCCACCAAGCGAGCTTTATACCTTTCAATTGACGCATCTGAATTGTACTTCACAGTAAACACCCACTTACATCCCACGGTCTTCTTACCAACTGGTAGTGTCATGACTCTCCAAGTTTTGTTCTTTTCAAGAGCTTTTATCTCCTCAAATACAGTTTCCCTCCACTTTGGAACTTCTAGAGCACCATGTACATTCTTTGGAATCTCTACACTAGACAATTGGGAGGTGAAGATAGAAAAAGATGAAGACAAGTTTGAATATGATATAAAATCTGGCATAGGGTATTTAGGGCAAGATCTAACAGGTTTTCTAACAGCTATGAGATCATCTATATGAGGATACCTGGGATCATCTATATCAAGATACCTGATACGACTCTCAGAAACAGAGATAGATTTATCTTTTCTTTTCTTAGGAGGTTGATTATTTTCCGGTTGAGATTCATGGCAGTGTTGAGATGTGGACACATCCCCTTCTTTATGGTTCTTCCTCACAAACACCTTTCCTTTCCAAGTCTTGTTTCCTACTTCGAACATGTTCTCTTTGGATGACTCATCATTTTGTAGCATTTCAATTAGTTCATCATTATTATTATCTTCAAGATTCTCATTATTATTTTTATGAGAGTGTAGGCTCGGATTCATCGAGTTCCTTACTCATAGCAGGAGTAGGTTCAGATAATGAATCATGGCTATTTTCTGTTGGTACAGAAGTACAAGTCTTAGAATTTTGTGATATAGGCATGGACAAGTTATTTAAAAAACTTATGTTCTCAGTTGAAACGAGTCTTCCTTTAAGTTTTCCCCCTGAAGATGAGTATCATCAAAAAAAGTTTGTTTTCAAAGAATGTGACATCCATAGTGACAAACATTTTCTTGTTTTTTTGATCAAAACATTTATAACCCTTCTGGGTTGGAGAATACCCTACAAAAACACATTTTATAGCACGTGGTTCGAGTTTGCCAATATTCTTATGTTCATGAATAAATGCTGTGCAACTAAATTTTTTTAATGTCAAATCAGTTGAAACACGAGTAACAGGAAAACATTCTTTGAAAATATGAATTGGTGTTTGAAAATTGAGAACTTTGGAGGGCATTCTGTTAATTAAATATGCAGCAGTTAAATTTGCTTCACCCCACAAATAATTTGGTACTTTATTTGAGAAGAGTAAAGCTCTAGACACCTCCAATAAGTGTCTATTTTTTCTTTCTGCGACTCCATTTTGTTGGGAAGTATTAGGACATGAGCTTTGATGCACAATTCTATTTTGAAAAAAAAAATCACCCAAAATTGTGTTAAAGTATTCACCGCCATTGTCACTTCTAAAGACTTGAATAATTGTCTGAAATTGATTTTGCACCATTTTAAAAAAGTCCTTTACAGATTGACAAACATCGGATTCTCTCTTTAATAAGTACACCCAACATACTCTTGAATGGTCATCTATCAATATGATAAACCATTTTTTGTGAGAAAGTGTACTTGTACGGTTAGGGCCCTAAACATCACTGTGAATAATAGAAAAATATTTTGATGGTTTATAAGGCTGTATTGAAAAATGGGAACGATGGTGTTTTACAAATTCACATGCTTCACATTTAAATAAAGACAAATCTTTATTACGAAATAACTTAGGAAACAAGTATTTTAAATAACGAAAACTACGATGACCTAATCGTAAATGCCATAATATAATGTTGTCATCATTATTCGAAACAAAAAAATACTCAAAGCCAGAACTTATCGGTTTGGAATGTAGTTGTGATTTAGGTCCAATGTCGAAGTATTAGAGTCCTCCATTCTCTTTAGCACTATCAATCATCTTCCCCGAGTTCAAATCCTGAAACACAGTAAGAATGGAGAAAGTTAGTTTGACAATTTTTTTCTTGGACTAATTTAGTGACAGACACTAGGCTACAAGATAAGTTTGGAACATGAAGGACATCTTTAAGAGTCAATATCGGAGACAACACAACTGGACCTTTACCTGCAATGGCTGAAAAAGAGCCATCTGCGACTTTTATTTTTTGATTCCCTGCACAGGGACTATATAAAGAAAACATAGTAGATTCACTTGTCATGTGATCGGTTGCACCTGAATCTACTATCCAAGTATGGTTGGGACTAACACTAAGAATGGCAGAATTACCTTTTTGTGCTATAGAGCAAGGAGTTTGAGATTCGAGAAGTTTGAACAGTTTGTCTAGTTCCGTCGTAAGTGAAAGTTGAGTTGGAGAAGATTGCTGCCCATGATCTGAATTACTAGTCTGGAATGCACGACCCTCGTTACCACCTTTCTTCTTCCAGTTCAGAGGCTTGCTATGGAGCTTCCAACATGTTTCACGCGTATGCCATGCGCGTTTGCAGTGATAACACCATGGTTTGTCCGACTTCTTACTTTCGTTAAAGTTTCTAGTGGCCAGAGCCGAGCCTTCAGATTCTGAACTTTGAGGTGCCTTACCCATCATGATTCCTTGTCATGCCTCCTCCCTTCTTATTTTTGAAAACGTTTCACGAAGAGTTGGCAGTGGTATCTTCCCCAAAATTCGGCCTCTTCATTAAGGTCTTTATTCAACCCAGCAAGAAACATAAAGACACGATCATTCTCTTGCCTCTTGAGGAACATGACACTATCTTCTGCACACCTCCAACTGTCATCGTAACAGAGATCCAACTCTTGCCACAGAGTCAACATCTCATTATAATAAGTAGTTACATTCCTTTCTTCTTGTTTAGCATGCCACAACTTTGACTTTAAGCCAAAGATCTGGAAGGAGTTTTGGATATCAGAGTATGTTTCTTTGACAGCTTCCCACACTGTTTTTGCAGAAGTTAAAAACATGTACGGCTTGCCTATTGAGGTTTCCATAAAGTTCACTAACCAGGCAATAATCAAGGAGTTTTCAGACCAAGCTTTCTTTTGTCTTCCAATACCAAACGAACGGTTTGGGCCAATTCATTATAATTTTTTTCATTCATCTTAAGAACATCGACCTTGAGGGAGTTTGAAGATCCCTCCTGATTATTGAAACCTGTGTTGAAGTCACTGTCTCCAAAAGAACTTCCATCTCCATTGTTGCCGCCATCGCCACTGCCAGTACCGCCGCCATCGCCACTGCCAGTACCGCCGTCATCGCCGCGATCAACGCCTCTGCCAGCACCGCGACCAGCACATCCGCCAGTGCCAGCACATCCGCCAGTGCCAGCACCGTGACCAGTACCACCACCATCGCCATGGCCTGCTCCGCCTTCTGTTGTGGAGGAGTCGTCGTTGTTTGTTGAGCCGGTGAGAACTTGCAGCCATCTATTGGAATCAACTATTGAGAGCCTAACCGAGTTGGAGAAACGGGTTTAGGAAAAAACCCTTAAAAACCCTAGGTTAGGGAACTTGGCTCTGATACCATATTAGAAAACAAGTGGTGAATGCTTTATATTTTATTCTTCAGCCCCAAGGCTGATTTAAATAGAAGAAATACAATCAATGTCCATCATTGAATCAAGAAGAATCTTTAGGAAAAAGCAATACAATCAATGTCTATCCTTGAATCAAGGAGAACCTTAAGGGAAAAGAAAACTAAATGAAAACAAAAAATCTTCTCTAATAATGACTAATAACAAGAGGAGAGAGATTGACGGGATTCTCCAACATTGTTCTACCACCATATAAGAACTTCACACTGAGAATGCTCGCGACTACACTAGCAAGGATTTCTGGGACAATTTTCACTCCCATGATATCGTTCATTTGACCTTTTGTTCCTATACCCTACAACAAAATGGGGATAGCTGAACGTAAAAGTCAGTTGCTTGTTCCTTGCTTATACGAATTAGTGTTCCTAAACATTATTAGATATTTTTTTCCTTTACTACTACTTGTCATATTATCAACCGCCAACAAATGATGTGGATTGGATGTGAGGCTTAAAATTAGAAAATTAAATTGAATTAAAGTAAGTTTCATTTAGCTCTCTGCTAATTATCAAATAATTTCTAGGTTGTCAAAATTAATGACTATATAAAGCAAGAGATCATAAGCTAACATGCAAATCGTAGATTTTGTAGGGAATTGAATCGAGTTACCACTAAATCAGGATAGTTCTCTATTTAATACGTTGGTTGATAACAACAAGTTCCATTTTTTTTGTTAGAAGTACTCAGGTTATTTGTGGATCAGCAGTCTATTGATAGCGTATTAGATGTAGATGCAGTTATCTTAGTTACTTGATTTTAAAATGGAGAAGGAGACTAGAATCGGAATGTCGAGTGGTTACCGAAAGGAAGGGGGACTGCTGCTTCTGCTTCTTAATGCTTCTGACTGCTTCTGCTTCCTGCTGTTTCTTTTGTTGCTTTCTACTGCTTATGCTCTGCTGCTTTTGCACAATTTTTTTTAGAAGAGAGGCGGGGGTCGAGAATAAGAGAGGGGTAAGAGAGGAGATATTATGCAATCGCAGCCAGGAGGAAAGTGGAGCTCATCAATAGTAAGGTTTAATTGCATTAATTCTCCCTTATCATTTGACAAATAAGGATATAAATAGACTCACATGAAATAAATAACAAACAAAACAAACTAACACTCTTAAGGTATAGGAAACCACAAAAGTCCAAGCTACTCCTTTGATTGCTCCGATTGAAGAACAAACAAAACAATTAACATACTCCTAAGAAATAGGTAAATACAACTACCATTCCTATTGAGTAGGACAATTAAAACAAAAATTTGAATTCAAATTCAAATTTAAATTTAACTAATCTATAATGAGGCTATATCACGTCGTCTTCTACGTTGGTAGCTCTTCGTAACTGGTGGCCTGATGTCCTCATCAATTCTTCCGGGGTGAAAAGAATTCGGCTCTGGCGAATGACTCCCATGGCTATTGTTATAGTACTCCAGTAAATCTGGATCAAGCCGCTGCAGCTCCTCCCGTGTAATCCACGAGTCATCAGATTCAGGACGACCTCTCCATCGTCTCAAGTAACGTTGACAACCACCATCTCTAGTAGAGATGATCTGATCATCCAATATTCTATCAATATGATCTGCTGATTGGGACCATGGAAGTGAGGGTAGTGGTGGGTAACTTTCTGTAAGAGGCTCAAGGGTAGGCTCATATGAAACCACAAGTGGATTATCTAGACTAATTGGGAGACCTTTGTAAGCCATCAAATCTTCAATATTAAATGAGGAACTGATTCCGAATTCAGGTGGTAAGTCAATGACATATGCATTCGGTCAAATTCTCTACAAAATTCTAAATGGTCCTGCACTGCGAGCATGTAATTTATTAACGGATCATGTAGGAAACTGCTCCTGTCTAATCCGGACCATAACATTATCACCAATTTGGAATTCAAGAAATTTGGAATTCAAGAAATTTGTGTTTATCAGGAAAAGATTTATATTGAGTATTAATTAATTCAATTTTTTTGCTGATTTCTTTATGCAAATCATGAACATGTTCGGTAAATGCATATGCAGAATCAGAAATCCTAGAATGCTGAGACATGTGAATGAGATCTGTAGGCCTACTAGGTTTGAAACCATGCACGACCTGAAATGGACTTATGCCTATAGACCTATTAACTGAACAATTATATGCAAACTCGGCCCTAGGTAAAATGAGATCCCAATTCCTGATAATTTTCCCAACCAAACAACGTAGAAGATCTCCTAAGCTCCTATTTACCAACTCAGTCCTATCAGTCTGGGGATGATAAGTCGTAGTAAAGGTCAACTTTGTTTCCATCAAGTGCCATAGAGTTTGTTACGACCCGTACCTGGATGATCGGACACGAGTACGCGGGTACGTTCAGCCTACGCCGCAGCATCGACTATAGAACGCTGTCTAGGTCATCAATATCTAACTATCAAATCTCACATAATAATATCCAACTCCATAAGGAGTACAAGATAACAAGTAATATGAAATACTCAACAACAGATCTAATAGCACGATGAGGTAAGCACGGATATGATATAGATGATAAGAGATCTCAAAGTCACAAGTCTAGACTATATCCAGTCTAACATCTTAAATATAACATCCAAATATCAATAGTCGCCGGAGACAAATCCGGTACCAAATATAGCAATATTATCTAACTAACAAAAAAATCTCAGATATGCAATATCCTGCAACAAATTTCTACTCCTGTGCCACATGAGCAATCTCAGCAACCTCATCCTGGGGTCCGTAATAGGTAGGACACCAATCCTCCAAACAGTCACCTAAAAATGTTATCCAGTCAGGATGGAACGAGTACAACCCAATATCAGTTCCAATTAATTGACAAAGTCTATAAAACAGTAATAGTAAATGTAATACATAATGAGAAGCAATAGACTGATGTCATGGCATGGCATGACAGTAAAGAGAAATAAATATTAGTAAACTGTAGCTATGGCAAGAAAGGTAATGAACATTAAGTGACAGGAGTAAGACAACATAATCATCAGGAATGAACTGAACATGAAAGAAGTGTAACTATACTAAGTGTTTTGAAATACTAGTTATATATGTGATCGGCTTGAAATTTTTTCGATGATTTACACTAAAGAAAAAGCTAACTCAATCATACGTGAAGTGTATGATTAGCTAGTAGCCGATAATTTACACTACTTGTCAATAGTTCTTGATCACATATCTAACTAGTATTTTTTCACTCCCAACTAGTACGATGGATCCAACCATGACACGTTACAACAATGAATCTCCGATACAATGCAATGATCAATGTCCAAATATGAAGGTAACATCTCATGACTAAGATCCAATAAATATATCAATCCTTCTATCATCGTGTCAGGAATCAGGTATAAGATCACTAACTACATGAATCATAGTAAATATCAAATACTAGAAACTATCAGAGAATGTACTCGCATGTCGTCCGGAGCTGGTGAAACAAGTCGGTGCCTGAAATCAAGTCCAAGTGACCTATATAGGAATTATCATGTAAACATGTGTGTTAGAAATCATAAACATGCTTAAGTTGAATTGAGGTTTCTAGGTCGTTTCTAGGTCCATGATGTCAAACTAGGTCAATACTAGGTCATAATACTATTTATATACTATTACCTTAGTCTAAGTTAGTATATCTCGTCAATACTTACTAATATCCATAACTTATATCTTAGTATCTATTACCTAGTTACTAGGATACCCAAATTCACATACTAACTCATTACCTTCACTACACTCAAAACTCATATCACTCACTTAAGCTTACACTAACTAACACTTGTACACACTCTATACCTATTCTAGTACCACTGAAACTCAACCTAACCTGCACTTGTGCAACTGCCTATGGTTTCTCTCTGAGATACCTACACACACAGATGCTAACACTGAAACACATCCCAGACACTCAAATAATACTCACATACCCTCATCAAACCTCTGTGCCCACTGTACCCATAACCCTTACTAACCTCATATACACTCACCTACCTAACAGTGATACATAACCCAAGCCTAGGTATCTCTATATTGGCACCAGTCATACTCACTTGATACCCTCAACCACCTGTGGTACTTCAAACCTTAATCCTCCATTGTCTGCAGGTTGGCTCTGTGTTGCACCTGAGCCCACTGTGCAATAGTGCAGTGCACATTGCACTTGCCTGCACTGGCATTGGTGCACTGGGTGCACCCCTTAGCCCAATACCCTAGCTCCCCTCAGTCCAATACCTTAACTCACACTGGTGCCTACACTTCCCTTCATCACACCTGCAGTTGAATGCACTAACTGCTTAAAACCCAGTGCTCATCCCCCATCTCTTGCCCCCCCCCCCCCCCCCCCCCACCGCGCCCCCCCCCCCCCCCCCCCCCCCCCTCTTCAAGGTCTGAACTAGGTTCCCCCTAATGCCTGCCTGCAACCCAACACTCCAAGGCCTGCACTGCCTGTGCTGGATACCCGAGCCCCCAATGCTGCTCACCTGGGAACACTCAGTTTCCCATAGCACTTAACTTGCTGCACTGAATCAGTAACTCAACACCCCTGATACCTATTTCTGCACTTACCTGAGCCCCCTCTCATCTCTTAATAATGTCCTGCCTGGAACACACTGTGCTGACCTGAATCCAACTCCACTGGTTGTGTTACTAAAAAGTACTTATAATATAAATAAATATTATTTTTCAGAGATTTATAAGAGAAGAAATAAACAAAAACGAAATTTGTTACCGGCCTCCGGGGAAGTCGTGCACGAAACACTGTCCTAAGAGTTGATCCAAGGTCTATGTGCATACGTTTCTCGGAAGCTCCTAGTGGTAAAACCCCCTGACTACCGGGTTCTCTTCGTTGCACACAACTCGGAGAGAGAGACTGAACTTAGCTCTGCCCAGAGCAAGGATTCAGAGAACAAAATGGTTTGAGAGAAGAGAGAGAGAGGTTTCACGTAGGAGAGTTTTCTGTGAAAAATAAAGGAGAAGGAGACCAAATAAATAGGCTGAAGCTGTTGCAAGGTTCAATGAATCTGGCCACAGACATGGTACTTAATGACTCATAAACAGGCAATTAAGGAGCAAATAAAACGTGGGAAAAGGTTGTCAAAAGAGCTGTTGCAAGGTTCAATGAATCTGGACATGTGCCTCAACGTTCAAATTTGAAAGAGCCAAATGGGTTCAAAAAATAAAGAGCAACAAAAAGATTTTTGGATCCCAGCCCGAACCCGAAGAGTAAATTGGATCGGCATTCGGCGCCCGCAGGTGTGGGCACGTACCCGCACCCGTTACACGCGCCGAACCGAGCTGGGCCGGGCGGCGGCGGCGCGCGCGTGTGGCCCAAGGGGTTCCCCACACAACATCTTTAAGAAAGTAATGAAGAGGAAATAATATATACACACATGGAGGGGTTGGCCCATCCGATGTGGGACTAAAGGAAAGAAGGAAATTGAGCTTTTGCTCAAGCAAAGCTAACAACCCCCCCCCCCCCCCCCAAAAGGTCAAATTTCGAAATAGAAGTGACAAAGAAATTAAAAGGAAGAGTTTCTGGGCAGGTATATACTATGCATAGATGAGATGGACTACAGCCTTGAATCTCACTTAATGACTATTGTCTTTGTCTGAAGAAGTACTTGATGGACTATGCCTTGAATCAGACTTCTTTCACCAGATTCAGAAAATAGCACACATAGTACGCTAGAGGTTCTGGGTCTAACGGGTGGCGCTTTTGGTTGGCCATGCGTACTAATCCAATTCATGAGAGTTGTCTAGGATCGCCCTGTCCCATAGTCGCGGCCTTCACGACCTCTCATATAGGTAAGTCCTTAAGGGTTGGTGATAGGTTTCAACCCCGCATATCAGCTTGGACCTATTAAGAGTTTTTTAAAACTCATCCTAACCATATCACTCAAGAACACTGTCACCATAGGGATGGGGAATCATTGTACGCATGTACAGCCACTTGGGCATTTTAGAAAGATTTTAATCTCAGGTCAGTGTTCCATAAAAGTCACCTAAGTCCAGCTTGTTCCTACCCATTGAACCGGCTTCTTGGGATCTCCAGTCAGACTCGGTTGGGTTGCCACTGCTGGTGACTTTACTTATGGGCTTAATCTCATCCCCCTCGATGATTATAGGATCAAAGTCCTAGACAGACCCTTCGTCAAGTGGTCTGCAAGATTCTTTTCTGACTTTATATAGTCAAGAACCACATATTTGTCCAATAGGCTCTTTATAGACTTGAAGCGCAGCTGCAGGTGCCTGTTCATCTTAGCATTCACAGAATCATGATTTAGTAGTTCTATAACAGATTTATTATCACAGTTTATAGAAATTGCAGGAACATGATTAATAGAAACGGTTATATGCATAATAAGGTTTCTTAGCCATTCGGCTTCTGTACATGTAGTGTCCAAGGCTATCATTTCGGAGTCCATTGTACTCCTAGCTATGATAGTTTGTTTACATGAGCCCCAGGAGATTGCAGCTCCTCCTAGAGTGAAAACATATCCAGTAGTAGATTTTACATCATGTGAGTCAGTTACCCAGTTTGCATCTGAATAACCTTTTATGATATCAGGGTGTCTATTATAGTGCAACATATAATCTAGAGTACCTCTAAGATATCTAAATACTCTTTCTAATGCTATCCAGTGTAACTGATTTGGGTTACTAGTATATCTACTAAGTCTCCCAACAGCAAAAGAAATATCAGGTCTGGTACTATTTGATATATACATGAGAGAACCTATCATCTGAGAATATCTGTGTTGTTCTATAGGAGAACCCTCATTCTTCTTTAGAACAACACTACTGTCATAAGGAGTAAGGGCAGGTTTTTTATCAAAAAATTCAAATTTTCTTAGCATTTTCTCGATAGAGTGTGCTAAGGATAGAGTATAGCCCTCCTTGTATTTGGACAGTTGCATACCTAGAATCAAGTTGGCTTCACCTAGATCTTTCGTATCAAACTGGCTGGATAAATAGTCCTTGGTATTAGTAATCAATTCTAGTGATGATCCAAAAATAAGGATGTCATCTACATACAAACATAGGATGACACAACTTTCATCTAAATTTTTTGAGTATATACATTTGTCATACTCATTTGACACGAAACCATATTCTGAGATGATTATGTCAAATTTGTTGTGCCATTGTTTGGGAGCTTGCTTTAGGCCATAAAGAGATTTAACTAATCTGCAAACTTTTTTCTTGGCCTTTTGTAATAAAACCTTCAGGTTGCTCCATGTAGATTTCTTCCTCTAGGTCCCCATTTAGAAATGCTGTCTTTACATCCATTTGATGGATTGACATATTATGAATGGATGCTCAGGCTAGAAGGGTTCTAATAGAGGTAATCCTAGCTACAGGAGAGTATGTATCAAAATAATCAAGTCCCTTTTTCTGGTTAAAACCTTTGGCTACTAATCTAGCCTTGTATTTCTCTATGGTACCATCGGCTCTAAGTTTCTTTTTGAATATCCACTTACAACCTATGGGTTTACTACCTAAAGGTAGGTCTGCTAGAAACCAAGTATTGTTCTCCATGATGGAGTTATACTCACTGTTAATGGCTTCTTTCCAGAAGGGGGCATCAGGAGAAGATA
This sequence comes from Iris macrosiphon, assembly GCA_036927795.1. Lineage (NCBI taxonomy): Eukaryota > Viridiplantae > Streptophyta > Magnoliopsida > Asparagales > Iridaceae > Iris > Iris macrosiphon. The sequence continues at coordinate 138,131,401 of JAYESA010000019.1, read as the reverse complement.
TTGCTTCTTCATAAGTTAAGGGATCATCCTCTATCAAAAAAGTGAAGAAACCTTCTCCCTTCTTCTAAGTTCTTTTCAATTCTTTCTCTTTTACTCCTTCTAGGTTCTATATTTTGTTCGGATTGTGAACTAGATATTTGAACATGAGAGCTGGTGGACGGAGTAAGAGAGAGATTGGAGGAAGAGGAAGAAATTCTATCTTTAAAGGGATTTATATTCTCAAAGTAAACTGCATCTCTTGCTTCTATAATAGTATTGTTAGAGATTTCATTTACTTCTGAGTGAGTAACAAAAAATCTATTGGCATTGCTATCTAGGGCATATCCTATGAATACAACATCTACAGTCTTAGGTCCAATCTTCCTCTTTTTATGTTCAGGAATTCCTACTTTAGCCAGACATCCCCAAACTTTGAGATAATGGATCCTAGGAGCTCTACCTTTCCATAATTCGTAGGGAGTCTTATCATTAGACTTACTAGGAATTCTATTAAGGATGTAATAGGCCGATAATAATGCTTCTCCCCACAAATTATTGGGAGCACCTGAGCTGAGGAGCATGACATTCACCATGTCTAACAGGGTACGATTCTTCCTTTCAGCAACTCCGTTGGACTGTGGTGAATATGGAGCAGTTACCTCATGGATTATTCCGTGTTCTTCACAGAAATTGGTCATATCATTTGATGTATACTCTCCACCACGATCTGATCTAAGGATCTTAATCTTTCTCTCTAACTGGTTCTCAGCTTCAGATTTATAGACCTTAAATCTGTCTAGAACTTCATCTTTGGTTTTGAGAAGATATGTATAACAATACTTTGAATGATCATCTATAAAGGTAACAAAGTATTTTCTGCCACCTCGGGTCAATACCCTATTGGAGTCACACACATCACTATGAACTAGCTCTAGAAGGTCAGAGTTCCTATCTACAGATTTGAAAGGTAGTCTAGTATGTTTGGCTTGAACACAGATCTCACACTTATGTTTATCATATATTGGAGTCTTAGGAATAAGATCTAAGTTCATCATCCTTCTTAGGGAAGCTAGATTCACATGACCTAATCTACTGTGCCATACATTTGAGGATTCTACATTTGAAACAACAAAGGAAGGATCTGAAATTTTATTCATAGTACTCAAAATAAAAAGACCATCTCTTACAAATCCTTTTCCAATAAAGGAGTTATTCTTAGAAAATACTACTTTATTTGCTTCCATAATAATCTTGTACCCTGAAGCTACAAGGAGAGATCCACTAACTAAATTTCTTCTGATAGACGACACATGTAACACATCATGAAGAGTCAGAATTTTTTCTGAAGTCATCTTTAGATCTATTCTTCCTCTTCCTATAATCTGTGCTGCTGAGCCATCTCCTAGAGTTTCACCTCCTCCACCTGATTCCTGATAGTTTGAAAAACAGGAGCGATCAAAGGAAACATGAACATTAGCTCCAGAATCCAACCACCAATCGTCAGAATGGTAGAAAATGTTGACTAAGGGTTGATAGCTTACAGACCTGAAGGAACTAGAAGAGCCGTTAAGAAGCATGTTTGCTTCTGGTTTGGCAGGACGTTTCCCTTTGTAAGAGGTCTGGACAGCTTCCTTCTTCCTATGGAAACAGTTGGTGGCTATATGGTTTGTTTTACCACACACAAAACAAAATCTCTTCTGATCCTGAGTTTGATCGAAGTTTTTTGGTTTATAGTGGTGATGGTTTTGGTGATGAGGCTGAGGGTTATGCTTCTTCTTGAAGAGGTTCCTTTTGGGTTTGTGGTGATGATTAGGCTTGGGTTTGCCTTGGGATTCTACAAGGTTTACCTTAGCTTTAGACTAAGACTTAGGGTTAGACCTTAGCCTAATTTGTTCTTCTGTTCTAAGTTTCTTTAGGACTTGAGCAAAGGTAAGGTCACCCTGGGTATGAATGAGGTCTTTCTTGACATCAGCCCAAGAATGAGGGAGCTTGTCTACCAAACAGGCTATTTTATACTCAGTAGAAAAGAAAGTACCTTTGGCTTGAATATGCCTAAGATATTCTTGGAATTCATGTATTTGATTATTCATGGGTTTATTATCTACCATAAAATATCTGTTGAATGAGGAGGAATTGAATCTTTCGATTCCAGCATCATCACAGCTATATTCATCTTCCAAAGCTTCCCAAAGTTCTTTAGCACTCTTATATTCAAAAAATATGTCATATAATGATTCAGACAAAGCGCTTAGAATTCTGTGGAAACAGTGGTAGTCTATTTCCTTAGGTGTTTTGGGTTTAGAGGAGCTGGTGGATTTGGAAACTCCTACGTCAGACTCGGTGTCATCATAATCATTTGTGTTGGGTGTGGAACCATCAATGGCTGAGATCAACCGTAAAGTTGTGATCTAAAACTTCATTTGACTCTGCCATCTCTTAAAATAGGTCCCGTTGAACTTAGCAGGTTTAGCAGTGAAAGTCTCATCCTTGTCAGTCATGATTGCTATTGAGAAAAACTGAAACTGAAAGATATGTATTTACTCAATAACAATGTTCAATGATTTAGAAAATAGAGTGATTTTGCTAATCAATCTTAAAATATTTAGTCTATCAAGTGTAGATTAACTTGGGTTAGCTGTAGGGGCCGGTTCTCAGCTAGCGGTGGTCCGAAAACACTTAAATACCGTGTCGCTTAGGGCTATTTACACCCGGTTGACAGAAGGACCCTTTCGGCTTATTCTCAAATTTATCTTTACTTTTAGAATTAAGACTCAAAGTAATTTGCAGTTTCACTTTAACTATTTATTTACTTGTAGAAAATAATTTCTATTGTTCTAAGATGCAGTAGAAATATGTTCAAACACTATTTTCACAAGGCAAGGTATTTAAACAACTTGATATATAAGGAATTGTTCAATTATAATTGAAATTTAAAAATGATGCAAGTTGTTTCAGAATCTTATTCAAATAAAAAGTACTAAAGTTATTTAATTATTTCCTAGTCACAAAAATTGTCTTTAAACAACTATGAACAATATAGTTGCAAACAAACAGATTAAGCAACTAAGCTACAGCAGAAACAATTTTATTGGTAGAAATAATTTTATTGCAAACAAGCAGAATAAGCAACTATGAACTTGTTTTTCTATTGTTACAGTAGAAATAATTTTATTGCTACAGTAAAAATACTTTTATTGCTAGAAATTTTTTTTATTGCAAACAACAAGGATAAGTAACTATGACTTAGTTATTCTACGATTAACAATAATTTTTTCGTAACAGGAAATCAGTTTCAACTCTTAGATTGTTACTAAAAAGTACCTATAATATAAATAAATATTATTTTTCAAAGATTTATAAGAGAAGAAATAAACAAAAACGAAATTTGTTACCGGCCTCCGGGGAAGTCGTGCACGAAGCACTGTCCTAAGAGTTGATCCGAGGTCTATGTGCAGACATTTCTCGGAAGCTCCTAGTGGTAAAACCCCCTTACTACCGGGTTCTCTTTGTTGCACACAACTCGGAGAGAGAGACCGAACTTAGCTCTGCCCAGAGCAAGGATTCAGAGAACAGAATGGTTTGAGAGAAGAGAGATAGAGGTTTCACGTAGGAGAGTTTTCTGTGAAAAATGAAGGAGAAGGAGACCAAATAAATAGGCTGAAGTTGTTGCAAGGTTCAATGAATCTGGCCACAGATAGGGTACTTAATGGCTCATAAACAGGCCATTAAGGAGCAAATAAAACGTGGGAAAAGGCTGTCAAAAGAGCTGTTGCATGGTTCAATGAATCTGGACATGTGCCTCAACGTTCAAATTTGAAAGAGCCAAATGGGTTCAAAAAATAAAAAGCAGCAAAAAGATTTTTGGATCCCAGCCCGAACCCGAAGAGTAAATTGGGTCGGCATTCGGCGCCCGCAGGTGTGGGCACGTACCCGCACCCGTTACGCACGCCGGACCGAACCGAGCCGAGCCGGTCCGGGCGGCGGCGCGTGCGTGTGGCCCAAGGGGTTCCCCACACAACATCTTTAAGAAAGCAATGAAGAGGAAATAATATATACACATAAGGAGGGGTTGGCCCATCCGATGTGGGACTAAAGGAAAGAAGGAAATTGAGCTTTTGCTCAAGCAAAGCTAACAGGTTGCACATCCAAATGCAGAACTAAGCTCTGCTGAAACTCCTCTGCTTCCCCTCTAATACCTGCTGTACTGACCTGGGCAGTACCCGACTGGCCCTGCTGTGAAACCCCAAAATCAGCGCACAAGTGTGCACCTCAGACCTCAAAGCCCACTGCCTGCACATCAGTTTCCCAACAGTAACACTACCTGGACAGGATCCAGTTGCATCCCCTCTGTTACTTCACTCTATTTCACTAACCCCAGGTGCACCTGATACCAACAGTGTTCAGTTCCTATTGCAACCAATGACATCATGCTACTATACCCCCATCTCTCGAGTGCACAGCAAATGCACTGTCCCCTCACTCTTCCTCTTTTCTCTAACACATATATACACGTGTATATGCTTCCAAAATCAATACACATGCTTGCAACCCCTCAACCCCCCCCCCCCCCCCCCCCCCCCCCCTTCTATCACTAACATAGCTCTAAACACAACATCCTCAACCCCACATAAGTAAGCTACACACACCACCACACCACATATCAAACACCTAGTGTGCACCACACTGATACACACCAATACCATGATACTCTCATGATACACCCTTCCCACATCACCAAAACCAAAACATATAGAACACCAATAATATATGAAATATAACTATAATTAAGTAAAATTAAGCAATTCTAATGAATCTATATGAAATTGACACAATGGAACACTAGTGTAAGGAAATTACCAATTCAATCCTCCTGTATCATGGCATATCATGATACAGACTCAATGTACCCAATTGTGGACACAAACACTTTAGTACACTACTACTTAGACACAGTCCTATTTAGGACACCAACCAAGCACTTGGTGGACACAATTCATAGTTTCTCCAATTTAACCACAAAGGCACCTAGATCTACCAAAATAGAAGCCTCCACTATCTAAATAAACTCCTATTGGGTTGTCCCTAGCCATGAGTGGGTTCCTAGAGGTCCAATATGATAATCTAACCATGAAATTAATATGGAAATAGAAATTATACCTATTAGGAGTTGGAATCCCAATGAAACTCCTCCAATAGACACAATGCAAGAAGTTGACACAATTCCTCCTAGCTAGCTCCTCTCCAATGGGTCCTCTTGTACTCCAAAACTTTTAGGCCTCCATGAAAATTAAAATAAAAGGGAATAAGTGGATTTGGTTAGGGGAAATTGGTAGGGATTGAATGAATTTGGGAATTTAGGGTTTTGGGAAAGATCGAGGCTAATGGTATGAATGAATGGATGAACTAACCCTAATTAGAGCATGCCTCTTATAGTAGGGTTAGGGTTTATGCTAAAATGTCAACTTTGTCCCTCCATTTGTCATGAAGAGAATCTAATTAATTACGGAAAGCATCTCCACTAACCAAAGGGAATATTCTATTCACGACACTAATTAATTATTTCTAATCACTAAAGTCATGACTAACTATAATGAGCACTAACTAACACTTACAAATTCTAATTGGCTAGCAACTAACTAACACTAATATAATTCTAGGCAACTACTAATATAAAATAATATATATATAAATTTAACATGTAAAATTATCAAAATATCTCTATGGTGGAAAGTGGTGGTTACAGAGTTTTCCAAAAGTAGCTTTAAAACTTAACGTCCTTGTCGGACAAAATCGTTTTTGGTAACCCATGCAATCTAACGACTTCATTGAAATAAATTCTAACAATTTTTGAGACGTTTGACGTTTTAGAACATGGCAGAAAGTTGGCCATTTTCGAAAAACGGTCTACTGTCAAAGATGGAATCGTGTTTCCTAAGGGTCTTCGGTAAACCTAGCACAAAATCCATACAAATATCTATCTATGAGTGGTTAGATACATGAAGCGTAGTGTACAAGCCTATATTTTGTTTTGTTGCTTAGCCAGTTGGCAAGTACCACATTGACTGACAAGTTTTGCAACATCTCTCTTGACACTAGGCCAGTAAAATTGATCCTCAACAACTTCTATAGTCTTATTTCGCCCAAAGTGACCGGACAAACCACCGACATGTAATTCCCACACCAAAAAATCTCTAAATGACATACGTGGGATACATAGCTTGCTAAATCGAAATAAATAGCCATCCGTCAATAGAAAGCCATCTATCTCACGAGTCAATCCATCTCTCAAAAATATATAAATATCACCAAAATCAGGACAACTCGTACTCTTCTTTGACCTTATCAAAGTCAACAACTTCAACACTCATGCCAGACAGTACAGCTATACGTCGGCTAACCGCGTCCGCAGTTTTGTTCTCAACTCCCGCCTTATGTTTTAACACGTAAGTTTAGTCTTGCAAGAATTCAACCCACCTGTCGTATCTAGCATTCAATTTCTTCTGGGAGTTAAGGTATCTCAAGGCCTCGTGGTCAGAAAAGATAACGAATTCATGTAGCAAATAATGTCGCCAATGACGAAGGGACTGAATGACTGCATAGAACTCCTTATCGTAGATGAAGTAGCGTTGTCTGGCCTCGGTCAATTTTTCGCTAAAGAAAGCTACTGGATATCCCTCTTGGGCCAAGACTCCACCTATGCCTATGTCAGAAGCATCACATGCAACCTCAAACTCCTTTGAAAAATCGGGAAGGAGCATAAAAGGAGCCTCCGTCATCTTCTTCTTAATGTCTTTGAATGCTTTGGCGGCGGCAATTGACCACTCAAACGCTTTTTTCTTTAAACAATCGGTTATGGGGGCCATGACGGTGCTAAAATCCTGTATAAACTGACGATAGAAAATCGCTAGCCCGGAAAAAAATCCTAACATCTCTAATGCTTCGGGGCTCGGGCCATTCTTAAATTGCCTAAATCTTCTGGGGATCGGCAGAGATTCCTGCAGGAGATACGACAAACCCTAGAAAAAATAACCTCTTCAGTAAAGAATGCACATTTTTTAGGGTTCACATACATGCTCCCTTTGCGCAACGTGGCACACACTTGTCTTAAGTGATCTACATGTTTGCCCCTAGATTGGCTGTAGATAAGGATATCGTCAAAATACACAACCAAGAATCTACCCATAGAAGGCTTAAGCACTTGCGTCATTACTCTAATAAATGTGCTAGGGGCGTTGGATAGTCCAAAGAGCATGACCAACCACTCGTAAAGATCGTCTATTGTCTTGAAAGCAGTCTTCCATTCATTCCCGGAACAAATACGAATCTGATGGTAGGCACTTTTGATATCAATCTTTGAAAAGATAGTGGCTCCCGACATCATATTTAACATATCGTCCAGTTTGGAAATCAGAAAACGGTATTTCACCATTATTTTATTTATTGCACGATTATCCACGTACATCTTCCATGTACCATCTTTTTTTGCAGTCAAAAGGGCAGGTACTGCGCAAGGGCTCACGCTCTCCCTGATAAACCCTCTACCTAATAACTCCTCGACTTGCCGTCTTAACTATGCATGCTCAGTGGGATTCAATCGATAATGTGGCAGATTACATAGGGTTGCCTCGTGGAACAAAATCAATAGCGTGTTGAATGTCACGCATCGGTGGTAAATAGTTTGGGAGATCCTCGGGGAAAACATCCTTAAACTCTTCTAGGACATGGATTTCTTCAGTTGAGACTTGTTCTCGAGTCATCCTGGACTTCCCTAACAACCAAGGCAACTATTGTAGCCCCTTTAGCAATCTCATCTTCTATTTCTCTATGGCCTATAAGGTCCAGCCCTTTCTTCTTGTCGGAGGTTCCACTCTTCTCAATATTTGGATTAGCTTTGGCTGCATAGGATTGAGCCTAATCTTTTGACTGTTATACATGAAGGTGCAAGAGCTGGAATGACCATATGGAGTGACGTATAAATCGAATAGCCAAGGTCTTCCTAAAATAATGTCCCACATCCATCTTAATCACATCGCACCATACCTTGTCCTTGTAAATAGCAATCTCTACAGGAACAAGACATCTCTCCTTAATACTGATGGATGACTTACCTACCCATCTAACCTTATACGGGTTAGGGTAAGGTTCAGTCTTAAGACCAGTCTTGGCTACCATGTTAGATGCAATAGCGTTAACAAAACTCCCACTATCCAAAATCACCTTACATTATTCATTAACAATTCTAATAAAGGTGTGAAAATGGAAGTACGACGCCAATCGTCAGTGTCTCTAGCTTTTGACAAGACACATTGAACAACACTAAGCCTAGTGTCTTCACGACCCCTATCAACATTCCCAAAAGTCAAGGAACTCCTAATGAGACCCATATATCCATCGTCTTCAGGACGATCATCTTCGCACTCTCCTAGATATGGTTCATGTTCTACTACGTTGACATTCTGGTCTTCGCCGGGTTGCCATCTACAAGGAGGGCACGAGTCGGACACTGATGTGCGCAATGACCATAACCATGGTACCTATAACACTCAGTACGAGGATTGGCCTTGGGAGCCTCCAAGTAAACCCTTTTCGTTGGGGTTTCTTGACGACGACGATACACTAGGTTTTGGCTTGGGACTAATTAAACCTAGGGTTTGACTCATTAGGTCTGTTAGGGGTAGTCCATGAATCACGCTGCCTATTGAAAGGGGGTCATTGAAATCGGTCAAGATCCTCAACCAATTGATAATCATGCTCTAATGAAGTCACCTCACACAGAAACAAATCACGTTGTAAGTCATCTTGAAGCCCAGACTTAAACCTAGAAAGGATCATTCCAACCTCTTCAGTTACTTCACATCGAATTAAATATTTGTTGAATTTTGAGATGTATTCTGTGACAGAACGATTGCCTTGGGTCAGTTTCTGCCATTGATCTAAGCGCCTTTGTCGGTAGGAAGTTGGCAAGTATTTTTCTTTCAACTTCTCTTTCATTTCATCCCATGTAAGAAAGGGTTCTTGCCTCTTTTGTTCCAATAATCGCTCAACGCTTTGCCAATTCAACTTAGCTTCTCCAACAAGCTTTATCGTGGAAAAACAGACTTTCCTTGCCTCAGACATATCATACCACCGAAAATAGTGGTCCATGTCTGTCATCCAGTCGATGAAAACTTTTGGATCCAGTTGACCGTCAAAAGTAGGCACTTCGATTTTCACACTTCTCATTATTCTCTCGTCTCCTAAATCCTGATAAGGTCTCGGGGGTAGTATATGTAATGTCCCGCTCGGCACGGTGCATTACGTTGAGTCGGATTGGAACGATGCATTGAGTTGGTTACATTTCAATAAGTCGAAATTGGGAACAAGTATTGATTCGGGTTTTGGTTTCATTTGCAGGCTTCTACGTGGAACTTTCTGAGGTCAATAATTCACCCCGATGAGGATAGAAGCACGAAGTCAAGCATCGTGCATGAAATCAGTAGGTTAGTTCAGAGCAGTGCAAAGATAGCGATGGTGCGGTATTCTTTAATCCGCTTGGGTCGGATGATTGAGAAACACGGTTTGCTCGCATGATTATACTAGTTAAGTGAATTGTGCTTCGTATTAGACCACAAAATTGGGGATAGGCCGATAGGCTGCGTCGGCTCGACAAAACGATAGGCAGATGAGTATAAGGTGGGCTAGCCCTGACCCTTCTTATCTACTCCTTCATGCTTAACAAAATACACCAGTTGCGTGCTAGCGATATCATATATTCAACGTGCGTGGTTCGGAGAAACAAAAGTCAGAACTTATATATGAACACTAAGATAGAACATTGAAACAAAGTATATCGAGGCGTGCATCAAGTACACGAGTATCGAACATGAACGATTCGTTAAGCGAGGTGAGCAGTTGTGGCGCAACGCCACGAAACTGCCTGTAGGCGAGAGACTGAAACGTGCATCCGTGCACGATAATCTTAACGCTTCGTCAAGCGAAGTGTGCAGTTGCTGTTTGAAACGTGCAGCTGTGTCGGAATGACATGGTGCCACGGAACTATCAAAAGGAATATGGTATAATAGGGCGAGTAGACACGTACCTCGTCGTACTTACAAAGTAAAGCGATGCTAGTATTGAGTGGGGCAAAAACAATCGTTCCTCGTCGTACTTACATTATCGAAACTATCGAACGGGGTATGGTGCCCACTGAGAATCGGAAGCGTCATGGTGCCTTGAGACAGCGCGAGAATGATATACTACGTCGAGTAGAAACGTTGCATAGTCACGGACTGTCCGTGCACGGACGTGGTATTCCTCGAACGAGATGAGCCGGACCCGGAAAGACCATGGCGGCCGGAATCGTTCGGCCTAGGAGGAATTTGAGAGTGCTCTCCTAGCACGGTATAACGGGGCTTTCAGGCGGTCTTGCTACCCAGTACTGGAATGATTGTCGCATATCAAGATACGTGCTTCGGCATAAGGGTATTGGGGACCTCAGGTCGACTCGGACTGAGAGGATGCGCCCCCAATGTCGGTATTGAGGGACCTTCAGTGGGACTCGCACTCCGGGCTGATACGACACGCCGTAATGTCAAGTAAAAGTCCAATATGACGCTCATGTCGTCAGTGACCTTCATATAGATAAGATGCGGTGGGCTATCGAACGTTTCAGCAAGGAGGATGAATGTCACCTTGCGTTGAGCAAGAGTGTGCACATCGGCCATATTATTCGAGTTGCTATTGAGCGAGGCAACTCAACGTGTTTCATGCGTTAGGTTTCGCGATTCGAATATAACATACTTAGCGATCGAGACGACCGAATATTATATGTTTAGTTACCGATGCAATCGAGTATAACATGCTTGTCCACTTACGAGATTGAGATGCTTACCATGCGTATATGCGCGTCTCCTACTTACATGACTCAAGTATAATGTGCTTACATGCGAACATGATTTACTTCTTTCGATGCATGTCTCAAACACGAACTGAAATTCATCTAAGTTATAATAGAAAGATCACTATATAATCTGTATGTTTCACATTATTATTTAGTGTCGGTTTAGGCGAGTGGGTTATCCTGCTCACCAGTACAAGATGCGTATTGATCCCCCAACCCCCAGGTACGAAAGATCGCTCGGACGTACCAAAGGCATTGGAAGCTTAGGTTGGGCAACGTGGATATGCGTGATTGATATACGAAGACATGATGTATGGAACGATGTAAATCCTTTGTGAGCAAGATAGATCAAAGAGTGTTGTAAGCCAACTTGTCATATTCAATGGGGCTATTCAAGCCTTTGTAACCGCTGCAATTATTTATAAAAGTGCTTCGCTTCTCATACTTTGAGTATTTCATTATGACTCTATAAATCTTCCTCTGCGACTCGGTATTTTCTATGAAAATTTTTATGTTATGTTTTTTTGCCTTGTGCGTTGAGCAACCTAGGCACGCACGACATCACACCCGGGGGACGATTATCGACTCTACGGAGTCGGGACGTGACAAAGTGGTATCAGAGCGTCCAGTTTTCCTTCCTTGGATAATCATTCATTTCATCACAAATTCAAAGTTTCCGCCGCGATCGAACGACTCTTGACTTTACTCGATGCTATATTGGATGTTCCATACAATAAGTTTATATAAACTTAAACTGTTGTCTGTGTTTGCTGCATTTAATTTCTATTGATCGTAATACCGAGTAACACCGTACGACGTTGTTGCATAGCGTGCGGCAAGTCGATTCGAGTGATGTTTGTTGCATCGGTGCAACAAGTCGATCTCTCGAACGATATCATATATGTGGGAACATCGGAATGATAACAAACGGATTGAAAGGTTTGAGTAACGGCTTGAAAAATCGGGAAGGAAATGTTGCACGAGATGCAACGGATGGGATTTACAGAAATATTGTTGTATGTTGGTTGGGTTTTGTGTCAGATTTTGAGTAAGCGAACGTCAGGTTCGTAGTCGGTAGGATCACCGCGGGATGGATAATTAGGATTAGATATTGGATCGAGGCAGAGGAAGTGCGATACGAAGAGTGGCTCGAATTCTGAGTGGTATATGCCATACCACAAAGTGATCGTGTGTCAAAACGTTCGCATGGACAACGATAGATTTGCCAACAACGGATAGGGTAGCACCGAGACTCGTTTGGAAAATTGCAAGACAGTGTGTGACCAGAGTATTTTTTGATGCATTATGTTCGAACGACCGGGAACACTCTTGTGTCGAATGAATGTTACGTCAGACGAGAATTCGAAAAGTGTTTGACGGACAGTTGGCTGAGAATAGCAAAAAGAATTATACGTCGAGGAAATAACTAAATCATTTGGACAAACGATTAGACTCGTGGTTCGGTACAACCATTCGAAACTTATCGAATGTTTGATGATGCGAACCAAGTATAGAGAGATGATGGGATCGGTTGGATAGAAACTTGGAATGTCAAAATCGGGTCGCACGATTTTTGAAGTTCGATAGAACGGTTGCTGATGCGAGAGTTGAATCGAAGTAAATCGATAGCGGATACGCGCACACGTGCGCGAGGGATTCATGCAAATCCAGGAGTAACAAGCGTAGTTCGTGGATTTGTAGACGCAAGAAAACTGTTGGTTGAGCAGACGGACTCATTTGGGAATGAAAGATTTGAAAATAGTTCGTGTCACATAAAACATCGAGAACTTGATCGTTATTACTTGTGACTTATTATCCGTAATTAGGTTACGCAATCGAGATATATCGAAGGCGGATATTAGCGAGATGGTGCAACGAACGCAGGCAAGTTTCCTACAAAACTTAGACAGATGCGATGGGCGTCAAGTTGATGTTGACGCAGATTTCTCAGTTGACCCTTACGGTATCGGAACGGACGTTGTGTATCAAAATAGATATAGTTGGAATGACCTTACCTCAGGGATTAATGCGCAAGTCGTCGGGACTGTGCGACACGTCGAAACGCATGGAAATCGACATAGAGACGGAAGAATCAAAACAAGAGCAAGGATCATAAGGGATGGATTTTTGAGGAAACTCGACGGGATTTGACGTCGGGGTAATTTACGGTACCGCTCGAGCGAAATGGATTGCGCCAGGAACTTAAGCGGGATGTAGGGATACAAAATTGAGCAAGGCTACGATTTCGGAAAGTTTATAAGTAACGATGCGAGAAGTATCGATCGATCGAGAATTTACTTGATAGAGTCGGGACAGAACGATAGAGTTAGTGGGATAAGCTAGCGGGAATAGCGATTCAATTGAGGATGGTTTCACCGAGTATAGAGTATCTCGGATATCGATCAAAGGGGTAGATAGATTCGAACCCTAGACGGCTATATATTTTCTTGGTTAGCGGATATGTTGGCAGGTAGTACATGCGTGTTTAAAATTTGAAACGTATTTCGGATTTGGGTAGAATCCCATAGAACTCGTCGGAATTGGTTTGGCTTCGAAATAAGATATAGCATGGTTCTTAGTAAGTGTCCATCGTTGATGATCCACAATTATCAAGCGAAGCTTCGGGGCAGATGACCCTAGAGACTTGACCGTCGAATCAAAAAAATCGTTGGTGACCCATAAGATGACTTGAAAGATAACGCATAAGAGATTTGCGTCGAGGATAAATATTGAGTGGTGCATGTTGAGGATAAGTCTAGACGATCGAATATTAATTTCAGAATTCGATGGAATAGCCTTCGGCAAAAAATAACATAGCAGGATTTTGATGGTTGGTGATTTCATGCTCAATAGAGGATGTAACAACGGGTACGTCGGATGAAACGTTGGTGACGGATAGAGTGATGCCTTTGAGCATCGTCGATTTTATAGCGAGAACCGAATGGTAGTTAGCATTGGTTATTGATTCGATCAATGCTAGCGATACATATCGGGACGGTGCGATAACATATCAGGGATAATTTGAAAAATGAGATGGATGGAAAGTTTATTGAGGAACAGAAATCGTATTGTTGATTTCATGAACGTGGCTAAGGTCGGTTTAAGTTAGTCCCTTGCATCGGGAAGACTTAATGCGTTGTCTGGGTAAGTCGCCTAGCGGGGATAAACCTAGACATTGTTTCGTCGGCAGTTCGGAAAGGATAATCGTGAGAAATAGATTGCGCGAGCGATAGTATGACTTGAGGCAGGGAATTCTTGCATATGTTGAACTCAGTCCATATCAAGCAAGACTTCAGAAATAGTTGGACAAGAGGTGGCTAATAGTTGGACGAGAGAGTCTTGCAGAAAACTCATTGCGATCGGATGCGCAAGGGCTTGACGCAACGCATGCAAGAGATTATCGATACGAAAGATTTGAGAAACAGAAAGTGTTGTGGAGACTCATTGCGATCGGATGCGCAACGACTCGATGCAATGCGCATGTCGAATTTTCAGTACGAAACATATAAGGATGGGAATGCAGTATGAATCAAGTTGTGCGTAGAGAATTGTGGCGGAAAATCATGTGTTCATAAATAGTGCGCATACGAATGAGTTACGTGAATGTACGCTAAGATCAGTTCAGTTGAAGAAAATGAAACAATTGGTATTTCAGAAACGAAGTCACACACGCAACTTGTCCGACTTCACTATCACTAAGCTTGGCTGAAATGCATATATTTCGGGGACGCCTAAAATATGTGTACGAATCCAAACTAAGGGATATGTTGAACTCGAATGGAGTTATAGGGAAGCAATTTGGAGTTAAAGAATTTGTACTAGCGTTGCACACGAAACCGAGAAAGTAAATTTGAGGCATTGTTTGAAATGAAGGTTTGGTATTATCAAGAGGGAATTAGTATAGGTTTTGGTTCGAGGACGAACCATGTTTTGAGTGGTATATTATGTAATGTCCCGTTCCGAATGGTGCATTACGTTGAGTCAGATTGGAACGAGGCATTGGGTTGGTTGCATTTCAATAAGTCGGAATTTGGAACAAGTATTGATTCGGATTTTGATTTCATTTGCAGGATTTTACGTGGAACATTCTGAGGTCGATAATTCGCTCCGATGCAGACAGAAGCAGGAAGTCAAGCATCGTGCATGGAATCAGTGGGTTAGTTCAGAGCAGTGCAGAGATAGCGATGCTGTAGTCTTCCTTAATCCGCTCGGGTCGGATAATTGAGAAGCACGACCTGCTCGCATGGTTATACCAATTAAGTGAATTATGCTTCCCATCAGACCACGGAATTGGGGATAGCCTGTATCGACTCAGGTGATGTGATAGGCTGTGTCGGCTCGACATAACGATAGGCGGATGAGTATAAGGTAGACGGGCCCCGACCCTTCTCCTTTACTCCTTTATGCTTAACAAAATACACCAGTTGCGTGCTAGCGATATCATATATTCAACGTGTGTGGTTCGGAGAAACACAAGTTGGAACTTGTATATGAATACTAAGATAGAACATTGAAACAAAGTATGTCGAGGCGTGCATCAAGCACATAAGTATCGAACGGGAACGCTTCGTTAAGTGAGGCGAGCAGTTGTGGCGCAATGCTACGAAACTGCCTGTAGGCGAGAGATGGTGCATTCGTGCATGAGAGTCATAAGAACGCTTCGTCATGCGGAGTGTGCAGTTGTTGTTTGAAACGTGCAACTATGTCGGGAGGGCATGGTGCCACGGAACTATCAAAAAGGAATATGGTATAGTGGGGCGAGTAGATACGTACCTCGCTTTACTTGCAATTCGACAGTAGGACGAGTAGCACGTACCTCGTCGTACTTACAAAGTGAAGCGATGCTAGTATTGAGTGGGTTCAAGAACACTCGTATCTCGCCGTACTTACATTATCGAAACTATCGAATGGGGTATGGTGCCCACTGAGAATCGGAAGCGTCATGGTGCCTTGAGACAGCGCGAGAATGATATACTACGTCGAGTAGAAACGTTGCATAGTCACGGACTGTCCGTGCACGGACGTGGTATTCCTCGAACGAGATGAGCCGGACCCGGAAAGACCATGGCGGCCGGAATCGTTCGGCCTAGGAGGAATTTGAGAGTGCTCTCCTAGCACGGTATAACGGGGCTTTCAGGCGGTCTTGCTACCCAGTACTGGAATGATTGTCGCATATCAAGATACGTGCTTCGGCATAAGGGTATTGGAGACCTCAGGTCGACTCGGACTGAGAGGATGCGCCCCCAATGTCGGTATTGAGGGACCTTCAGCGGGACTCGCACTCCGGGCTGATACGACACGCCGTAATGTCAAGTAAAAGTCCAATATGACGCTCATGTCGTCAGTGACCTTCATATAAATAAGATGCGGTGGGCTATCGAACGTTTCAGCAAGGAGGATGAATGTCACCTTGCGTTGAGCAAGAGTGTGCACATCGGCCATATTATTCGAGTTGCTATTTAGCGAGGCAACTCAACGTGTTTCATGCGTTAGGTTTCGCGATTCGAATATAACATACTTAGCGATCGAGACGACCGAATATTATATGTTTAGTTACCGATGCAATCGAGTATAACATGCTTGTCCGCTTACGAGATTGAGATGCTTACCATGCGTACATGCGCATCTCCTGCTTACTTAAATGACTCAAGTATAATATGCATACATGTGAACATGATTTACTGGTTTTGATGCATGCCTGAAACATGAACTTAAATTCATCTAGGCTCTAATAGAAAGATCATTATATAATCTGTATGCTTCACATGATTACTTAGTGTCAGTTTAGGCGAGTAGTTTATCATGCTCACCAGTACCTGAGAACAACGAGGGACCATCCAAGATCATAGATTTTATGAATAATATGACAATGGGCCGAATAGGCCTATTGGCCAGAAGTGAAGACTTACTCATCAATAACGACCCTATGAGGATCCTGGTGGACTCCGAAGGTAATTCTGATTAGAAGCATGGTGGAACCCTTCAATTACCCAATGAAAAAGATTTGTTACAAAATTATTCTTAATAGATATTTACGAAGATTGGGACCACGAACAGTTCGACGAATTCCCGAGAAATCCTTACAACGAAGACGACAACAACAGCAGCAACAACTACAACGACGGCAACTAACACAGCAGTTAGCACAAATCAGAGAGGCAATCGTCACAAGGAGGCAAGAATTACAAGAGCAAATTAATCAACTAAGAAGGACCATTGAAGAAAGAGAAATGATGATTGGATCTCTAATTGAAGATAGAGAACAGATTATGGATACTAGACATGATAGAGATAATCCACTTTTTGTCGAAGGAATCCCTATTTGGCTACGGGACAACAATAGTCACAGTACAAGCAACTCTGACAATTCTCGCCACGAAGAAAGTTCTTCCTACAACCCTAATGATGAAACGGACAGCTCATCATCTCCACTACCATAAGAGACATTTCACTCCACTACCCAAAAGCTACCATTCTGCGGACAGCTCATCATCTCCACTACCATAAAAGATATTTCATTATCACTCCACTACCCAAAAAGCTACCATTCTGCCACCCAAAAAAGATTCTCCACTACAAAAGGCAATCATTACACTCCACTACCATGATAAAGCTCCCCAGCTCACCCTAATGGAATGACCCCCACTAAGTACCATCATCATTACTAAAGAAGACAGATGCCGGTTACCCTAACGGGAGATTAGGGGTCATACTCAGACCCTTTGTGCTATAAATAAGGGCTTCAGAATGAAAGAAGGGGTATCGGAGTTTGAGAAGCTTGTATGCTTTGTGAACTTCTTCTTGTATTCTCTCCCCAGTTCTTGTGTGCTTTCTTCCACCTCCATTGTAGATTTTCATCTTTGTGAATAAAATCTCTGAGTTTGTGTGTGTGTTGTGCTTCCTCCCAATCTGGTATCAGAGCCAAACTTTAAACCCTGTAAGTAATTTTTCCATTATGATAGCTTAAGAATTTAGTTCTTGAATATGATCTAGTAGGGCACGGGAAGATTTTTCTTCCTTATATTTAGTAATTCTATGCCCAAAATCCTTACGCATGGTGTAGGAAACGAACCAATGCTGTGCTCCAATTCTGTGAAGCGGCAGTATAAGCTTGTGGTTGGAATACTCGCAGCTTAACCCCGCCATAAATCCACGGTATGCCAGGTTAATTTAACCTAAGTAATGGGGGTACTGTAACAAGCCGCAGAATTGTGGGTCAAAATGGATAAAAGGCACAGAATTATTAAAATATATTCTAGAAAAATCTTCCGGGGCAATATGATGATTATATTCAAGAACACCTATTATAAACACATGACCAACGAACAACCACCTTCAGAGCTTATTTATGCAGACACACACCAATGTTTTTTAAACCTTTCTAATAATTACGAACACATAGTACACATGTCTAGTAGAGATCACCCAGAACATGGGATATATAATTTTATAGTAGATCTATTACACGATATTAGAAATGATATCAAACATATAATACAAAAATTGCAAAATATAAACCTCCCAAACCCTAGAGGATTTGGTGATAGGCACAACCAGAACCCTAAAACTGCCCATTGGAACATCAATATGATGAAATATTCGTCAAAAGAAGATAATCATATTAATATTAAAGATATTAATGAAGAACACTACCATAATTTTCTTAAATTACAAAGCCAAGAACTCCTTGGAGAAATTGACGAACAAGCCGTTTATGCTTTCTATGAAAAATATTCAGAAGCAATAGATTTTTTTAAATGGAAATATAGCACTGATAGTGAATCAGACGAAGATACCCTTCATGTCCTACACAATGAAGAAGTAGGAAGTACTAGTGGTGGAGGTATGACCCTAGAAGGAATACCCACTGAAGACGTTGGATCTATCGGACCTCCCCCTGAAAGCCTCATGCCAACCAGAGCTATGGTTCCATACACCAAAAAACAACCTGAAAATAGGAAAGATTGGGTTAGGTATCATAAAGCCAGTGATTATAGACATACAGAAGGACTTATTTTTAACATAGACAATATTCCACATAAGAAAATAAAAGAATACGCTGGTGAATGGTCACAACAAATGGGTGGAATGATATATCATTTACCTGGAAATATTAACACTGCTCAATGGATCCATTATGCAACAAGTTTTTGGAAGGGAAGCGCGAGAGCTTGGTTAGTTAGCCTCGAAACTACTAATAAAGAAAAGGGAGACGAAATTAGAGGGACCGAAGATCCTCAGGATGCATTGGCTAAGTTATTAGGACTCATGTTAGCCGACTTCATAGGAGAAGATGGTAATGATGATAAAGACTATGAGGTACTTCTTCATAAAATGATTTTATGCGATATCTGTTTACTCGAAGAATTTATTACTAAATATATTGGCTTTATATTTCGACTAAAAAGCACTAGACAAAAGGATTTCTGGATTAGAGGATTTTTTACAAAAATTCCTTATCCTTGGAATAATATTATTCAAGAACAATATAATAAAATAAGAAATAATGTCCACACTACGGGAATGCTCAAGAAAGCATGTATGAAAACTATGGAAACGGCATGTGAACAAGTAAGAGCACAAAAACAAATGGATAGAACCATTAAGAAATCCAGATTAGGATATTCTTGCTGTTCTAAATATAATACGGATATTAATGCCGAATTTGGATGTCTACCCGAAGCCAAAGGATGGAAGAAACAGAAAAAGAAATTCTTTAGAAGAAAAGGAAAAGGAAAAACCAAATATAAAATTACCAAGAGAAAGTGGAAACCAGCTTTTAAACAGCAACCCCATAAATATGAGAAAAGAAAGTTCATTAAACGAAAGAAATTTAGAAAATGTTGTAAATGTTTTAAGTGTAATAAGGAAGGTCATTTCGCAAACGAATGTCCTAACAATATTCATACCATAATAGTTGATGACTTGGACACTTATGGTATCAACATCGGAACTATTAATGATATAAATAGTGATACTTCTGCCTCTTCTATATACGAAATAGAGTCTATAAGTTCGGATGAACAATCCGATGATACAGATGAACAATCTGAGGACAACATATATGAACCCTTGAAACATTTAA
This sequence comes from Iris macrosiphon, assembly GCA_036927795.1. Classification (NCBI taxonomy): domain Eukaryota; kingdom Viridiplantae; phylum Streptophyta; class Magnoliopsida; order Asparagales; family Iridaceae; genus Iris; species Iris macrosiphon. The sequence goes on along the minus strand of JAYESA010000019.1, from coordinate 138,111,458 downwards.
AAATAAACATGGTTATTATCAATAAAACCCAAAATTCAATCAGGATAACCCTATTAAATGACAATACAATATTACCTAAAAAGGAAGGAATATCAGCAGGATATATTATATATGCCAGTAAAAGTTGCAGAATTAGAAGATATCATACCCAGGAAATATTATTAGATATCAGAATATTTTTGCCATTAGGTTATTATGGCATTATTCATAATATACCATTACATGCTACAAAAAATATATTCATTACTTATGGTTTTATTGAACCTGTTTCTCGAAATAATGTTTCCATAATAATGAAAAACACTTCCTTTGAGGATAGAGACTATCTCGTCGAAAGAGTAAATCCTTTAGGTTTATTGGTTATACATAAATACGAAGACTTACCTATAATAGAAGACAGTCCTCCTAAACCCCGCATTAGTTCCCCTGGATCAAGTTCTAGTGAATTACATGACGGCTACTGCGAATTTAGAATTTATATGAATACCCTAACTTCAGAGGAAACTAGTAATTCTAGTATTCCCTAAAGTGAGGGGGAGCAATTTGAAATAACCGATGATGACCTTGAAAAACTCAAAGAAGCAATACCACATTCTGATAAAAAGGAAGTATATAAACCCATCTCTTTTCAGTCTAGATTCCTGAATAAGCACACCTATATTTTTGAAAGGATGCAAGGAAATATAGAATTAAAAGGAGATGAAGATTTCTCCTCCATCAGTTTATTGGACAAAAGAAAAATGGAGAAATTAAGGGCTAAATATCCCAAGATGAAATATTTACATATAGATGCGTATTAATCCCCCAACCCCCCAGGTACGAAAGATCACTCGAACGTACTAAAGACGTTGGAAGCTCAGGTTCAGCAACGTGCAGGTGCGTGCTTGATATACGAAGACATGATGTATGGAACGGTGGAAATTCTTTGTGAGCAAGAGAGATCAAAGAGTGTTGTAAGCCAACTTGGCATATTCAAGCCTTTGTAACCGCTGCAATTATATATAAAAGTGCTTCAGTTCGCATACTCTGAGTGTTTCATTATGATTATAAATCTTCCGCTGCGACTCGGTGTTTTCTATGAAAACCATTATGTTGTATCTTCTTGCCTTGTGCGTCGCGCAACCTAGGCACGCACGACATCACGCACGGGGGACGATTATCGACTCTACGGAGTCGGGATGTGACAACATATAGTCATGATGTCTGACTGGGTCATTCTGACGATGATCAAAGCCTCTAGACCTATCCCTATCCAGATTATCTTGGCATTGCCATAGTATGGATGTTCAACTGGGTCATCCCTATGATGACCCAAACCCCTATGTCTGTCTCTATCCATCTCTCGATGGCCACTATAATGGAAACCCTCATCCAACAGGTCAGGAGTTCTACGACGTTCACGTTGAAGTCATTCAATTATTTTCCTAGTATCTTCATTAGATGTTCTTAGCTCATTGGTATCTTTTTCCATGTTAATTATGCAGTTTAGAATATCTTGCAACATTTGATCTTATCCAGGGACTATATCAGGAGTGGGCTGGTATTGTCTACCGTTACGGGTGCTCATGCAATGTGATATGAGTCATGAATGATACTCTATATGTTCTTAATGCATAAATTGAAGGAATCTAATACAAATGAAACCTAAACCATGCTCTGATACTAAAATTGATGCGGAATGGACGCGAGGCTTAAAATCAGCAAATTAAATTGAATTAAAGTAAGATTCATTTAGCTCTATGCTAATTACCAAATAATTTCTATGTTGCCAAAATTAATGACTATATAAAGCAAGAGATCATAAGCTAACATGCAAATCGTAGATTTTGTAGGGAATTGAATCGAGTTACCACTAAATTAGGATAGTTCTCTATTTAATACGTAGGTGGATAACAACAAGTTCATTTTTTTTGTTAGAAGCACTCAGGTTATTTGTGGATCAGCAACCTATTAATAGCGTATTAGATGTAGATGCAGTTATCTTAGTTACTTGATTTTAAAATGGAGAAGGGGACTAGAATCGGAATGTCGAGTGGTTACCGAAAGGAAAGGGGACTGTTGCTTCTGCTTCTTCTGTTGCTTTCTACTGCTGCTTCTGTAACTTCTGCTGCTTCAGCTTCGACTACTGCTTCTATTGCAGCTTCTGCGGTTGTCTGTAGCTTCTGCTGCTGCTTTTGCATTGCTTTTTTTTAGAGGAGAGAGGCAGGAGGGGTCGAGAATAAGAGAGGGGTAGGAGATGAGATATTAGGCTATCGCAGCCAGGAGAAAAGTGGAGCTCATCAATAGTAAGGTTTAATTGCATTCATTTACCCTTATCCTTTGACAAATAATGATATAAATACTCACATCAAATAAACAACAAACAAAACAAACTAACTAACACTCCTAAGGAATAGGAAACCACAAAACAAACAAAACAACTAACAGACTTACAACTATCATTCCTATTGAGTAGGACAATTAAAATAAAAATCTGAATTCAAATTCAAATACTAATCCATAATAAGGCCACGTCACGTCGTCTTCTACGTTGGTAGGTCTTCGTAACTAGTGGCCTGATGTCCTCATCAACAAATCTCTCTTCTTCATTCTAAAGAAACCTCTCTTAGTGGTTCCATGGGTCTTTCGTTATACGTGTTTTTCTCACCATCTTGATCCAATTATTGATAAGCTCTTCCCGTGCGGTTAAGTTTATCTTTGTAGGTACTTTGCACTCAAAGGGTTATGTTTGTTGTTATCCTTCCGATTGGAAGCATATCAATTTGGCGGATGTTACCTTTCTGAAGGTTCAACTTTTCTCTCCAACCAGCTCTACCACCGGAGCCCTCCTCGTCCGTTGGTTCTTGTCGATGAGCCTCTTGTCTCTACATTACCACCTTCTACCTTTTCTCCTTACTTACCACTTCCTAGTGGCCATGAGAAACAATCTCATCAGAATAACCATAATTCAAGACTAGATGCTCCTACTATGTTATACTTGGTTTGGATGATCCCCCTGTTGCTCTTCGTAAGAAATAAAATACTTGCATTATGCATTATATTACTTTTTTATTTTTCTTACTATAGTCTTACTCCTTTACTGCACTAGTTTGTTTATTCTCTTTCCTCTGTTTTTATACCTTCTTTTGTACTGGAGGCACTTTATCATTAGGGGTGACGTAACGAGGAGATGCAAACCCTTTGGTCTAGTGTTATTTGAAATTTGGTCCCTTTGTTGCTTGGTTACTTTCGTGTCATCTCCTGGTGGGTATTTACAAATTAGAATAATCCCAAAGACTCTCTTTAGTGCTTGAAAGGGCGCGTTGTTGCTAAAAGTTTAACTCAGCAATATGCGATTGATTACAATGAGACATTTTGATTACAAGGAGACATTTTTTCCTGTTGCCAAGTTGAACAATATTCGAGTACTGGCCTCTTTTGCAGCATAGTCGTCCTTTGCATCAGTTGGATATAAAAATGCCTTTATCAATGTGGATAGTTTCTAACATTGTCTCAGAGCCAGGACGACCCTAATTCAAACCCTAATACATTAGTCTTTGAGCTAGAGTGGCCCCAAATCTAACATATTCTCGACCAAATAAAACGCTAGTCTAATTTCTCTCATTTTCTTCTCAATTCAAACCCCACTCAATCCCCAACAACCTTAGCATAGCTCCCAATTCTAGAATCCCCAATACTACCTTCTCCTTATATTCACTTGTTCCACATGGTAACTATGGTATAGTGACGCGGGACGAAGACCTAAAGGAAAAAAATATATTATTTGTATGGAATTTGGGACTTATGAAACTTTGGGCACAAAAGCTTTAAATAAAATATGAACATTTAATTACTATAAATTTATTAAAAATTTATAATAGAAATACAAAAATAATAATTAGGAATATCCGAATGACGTGTGGGTGAAGTCAACGTCGGAGGCGGTGAAGAAAATAAGATAGAGACATCCACTTTAGGATTTTGGCATCGCACCACACAAACTCAAAAATAGATTTCTCATTATTCAATTCTTCGCTCAATAATTTATGAACTTACAAACTATTTATAGACTCTCAAGAAATAAAAAAAAAGTTAATTTCTAAAGACTTATTCCTAAGATAACTTAAATCATAACTAATAAATAGATAAAATGAATCTCTATCTAAAATAACCAAAATTAACTAAAAGATAACAGAAAATCTAAATTTATTTTCCATCATTCTCCTCGGTTTCAAAAATTCACCTTCTGAAATCATATAAGCGTGAAATATGAGAATTATGCTCTTGGTGATGTCCTCCAAACCGGTCATTGCGGACTCCTCTGCTTCGACAATGTAGTCAATATTAAGGCTTTTGACAAGATGACGAAACTCTACGACGGTAGTGGTGGTTGTTGTAGTGGAAGAAGTAGAATGTCCAACATGGACCTATCATCAAGTACCTCAATAGCTTGTGGTTGTCTCGATGCGTTCAGAAAAGCAAAATGGTCCTTACTATAATCAATTATTATTCTTTGCAAAGTATTACAATTATTTGTAACAAACATATAATAGAAATCGTTCACGGGTTTGATTATTGGGACACGTTCAAAATATTTAGAAGATCTAATAAGTTTTTTAAATTCATTGGTTTCATCAAATGAGCTATATAATTCTCCGATATATAAAGGTCAAAATTTATTAACGGTTTAAACCTAGACCTAGACTCAAACTTGTATCTAATTGGTGACTCATATACGACAGACTCAGCAGGTTCTACTAATAAATTTTGTAATGATATACGATCATTGTTAGCAATAGGTTTTGCCTTATTATGATTGAAAAATTCATCGAGCAAATTTTTTATTTCGACATGCAACTTATCATATGTAGTATCGCTCATCACACAAATTTGTTGCGAGAAATTTTGTTTAGATATTTTTATATGCGTCTTATCTACGTATAAAAATATTTCTAAACCAAAGTTTAGCACTGATACTAATTTGACATGAGATGGAGACCTATAGGAAAACAATATGATTTGTATGAATTTGAGACTCGTGAAAATTTGGACGTGAAAGCTTTAAATAAAATGTGAACAATTAACTACTATACATTTATTATAAAAAATATAATAGAAATGCAAAAATAATAATTAGGAGTACCCGAATGGCGTGTGGTTGACGTCAACGTCGGAGACGGATAAGGAAATAAGACAGAGAGATCCACTTTAGGATTTTGGCATAGCACCATACAAATTCAAATATAAATTTCTCATTCTTCAATTCTTCGATCAATAATTTATGAACTTACAAGCTACTTATAGGCTCTCAAGGAAAAGAAGAAGAAGAAGATAAAGCAATCTCTAAAGGCTTATTATCCCTAAGATAACTTAAATCATAACCGATAAAACAGATAAATGAATATCTATCTAAAATAACCAAAATTAACTAAAAGATAACATAAAATCCAAATTTTTTACCCATCATATAGTTGTCCACTTTTGTCTATATTGTAATATGTTTTCCTGTATATAGTTGCCATTGAGCATAATGAATGAAATCACAACATTATGCCAAAAGATAGTCTTTGACCTTAAAATTCATATTTTCTGTAATGACCAACATGTTTCTGGTATCAAGAATCTGATTATTCTATATTGATCTGTACAGAGAAAAAGACCACGACTCAAAAATGAAGTGCGAAGTGCTGCATCATCATCATGGCATGGTAGCAGGTACTTCTTTTCTTTGTTATTCCTCAAAATCTGGAGAGTTGAAGCAAGGAGTGAATGATATTTTCTCTAGCTATTGGTTTCTTTACTAACTAGTGTAACCAACAACCTCGTTTGCAGTGCATATTTTGCATCTCTAAGCATAGATGAGCAAATGTTTTCAGCTGAGACTGCTGCATCAGTATCTGACATCAGGTTTAAGCCTGAACTTGCTAGTAGATCTACATCTTTTGGTTCAAGAACCAGGCTAAACTATGTTGAACAAGTTCCTGATACAAATTCTACAAGGCTTTATGATGACCTAGAATATGATAGGATGTCCAATTCTAAGTTACAGATGAATCATAATGGTCCTTCTACTCCTGATGTACATGAAGAACGAAATGGAAACAGGACAGGTGATAATTTCATTCTTGATACACTTCAAGAGAACAATTCGCGCAGATCACCTTTTGTTAGGTGGATTGAGAAGGCTGAAATAGTAAAGCCTGTTAGTCCCGAAACTAGTGATGATACACTTGTTGGCTACACTCAAGATGCAGATCCTCTGGATAAGAGATCTGAACAATCAGATGAGGAACATGGAACAACTGCTGAACTTGAAATGTCAAACCAAGATAAATATGATTTTGCAAATGTTCCTATGCAAGTATACAGCAGAAACCGCTTAGCTGAGCCTGCCAGTGAGACAGAGAATTACATGGATGCATGTAATACACTGGATTCAGAAACTGAAACAGATTCTGAGTGCCATACCAAAAGAGAGTTGCGGTCACAAAAGTATCGAGATATGAAGTGCAGTACTCCAATTGTGCAACAGATGGCTACCCGTAATTCTTTCTTCTCTGGTGTTAAAATTTCTGCTGAATCTCAGAATTCCTTGAATGGAGAAGAGTACCCAAGTATTCCTAATCTTGTTCCCACAGAGTTCTCTAGAAATGTGATGTCACTTCACACTATTGGCTTCACTCTAGATCCAGATCAATCTCCCCGCAATGAGTTTTCCGACAACAATGTATTGAATATGTCTATTAATAGTGGATTCGAAGTAATTAACAGTCACAAACCTCCAGAGTCAGGTCTCTGCGGTCCATTCATTCAACAACCTGAGTTGATCAATATGACTACAGCCAGCATAAAGCCTCATGGTTTGGCTCCTGTTGATGATTCAACTATTCCTGCTACTAAATACTGGTCAAATGGAAGCATTTTAGGACTTGAGCCGTCCAAGCCTCTGGATTTCAGTCTCTTAAATATTAAAAGCAAGGAGAATATATCTGGTGTCAGCAATTCCATCAACACAAGTAATCTGCACTTCAGTTTGATGGGTACAAAGTCTGAGCTAGTGGCTGCATCAGATGAAATTATACCATCGAACTTGAATTCTGTAGAGGACATCAACGGATCTCCTTATACTCCATGCTACTTCAATTGTGGAGACTTGAGTGATCATAAGTTCTTCGAGAGAACAGATACCGTGGTTCAACAAATTAATCCCCCTAGATTGTTCCAATCTTTCCATGATACTAAACATGATAATGTAGCAGTCAAACGTAACTCTCAAAGTTATTTGCAATCTCTTTCATTAAGTGAGTGCGACAAAGTTCAAGATACCTTGTCCAAGGACATTAATACTCATCTTAATAGACCTGATAATACAGTTGCCAAAGGAGCCGAGGTATCTGTTAGTGGTACTGCCCAACAAAATGAATTCGCCCAGAATACTAAACCTGTCTCAGCCAGTTTATCTGCTTTTGCACAGAGAATCCTTGCAAATGGTTTTCAAAGGAAAGCTTCAATCACTGATACTGATATCCTCAAACTATCTAAAGGAGTGAATATGAATAATAGCAGCCCTCAAGATACTCCCCTTCAAAGTAACCAAAATGAAAGGCCTAATCGAAGTTTTTCGCAGACATCCCGTGAACAGAATATCAAAGAAAATTTTGAACCTTTATCATCAAAAAATTCGATCTCTTCCTGTTCACACGACTCTGAACATTCATCTCCACCATTGGAACATATGAAAATTCCTTTTTATCCAATGAACGGTTCGGAGATCTCAAAATTGGAATTGGAATTTCTTAATGGCACTCTTCATAAAAGCAATGAGGACGTCATGTTCCCTTCCTTCCAGTTGCTCCCAGGGCCCACACTTCCTTTTCAAGCTAGTGGTTCTGAATCTGATGATGAGACACTCTCTAGATCTTGTCCCTATACTTCAGAGGATTATCTCAGCCCTCACTCAGATTCAAATTCTGAGATATGGGAGCAAGGTGACAAGAGTGATAGTAAAAACTTTGAGTTATACAGTGATTTACATAGAATATCGGTGGCAAATGCATCCCTTTATAACTTTGAACAAACTAAGCAAAAGAACCAGATTGGTTCAGTCAATAGATTTGGGAATTTTGAAGCTGAAAGTGGCATATCGTATTTTCGATCTGCTAATGCTGCAGATCATCCTGGTCATGATTCTTTTATATCTACGAGTGTTGAGGGGCAAGGCGAATGTGGTTCCTTGCCTTCTGGTCCTGATGGTTTTGCAATGCAATCCACAAATGAACAGCCTCCACTTCCTCCTCTTCCTCCAATGCAGTGGAGGATGACAAAGATTTCCTTTGCTAAAGATGTAGATCAGGGTTCCAGAATTGCTGAACCTCTTTTGGATTTCAATATTATCCACGCTCAAAGATCCATTTCTGACGGGAAACAAGAGGAGGATATACCAAAGCCACCGCCCCTTCATGAAACAATGGTACACACCAACTACAAGATGGTAATTTTACTGACTATATCAAATTCCTTGCATTTAAATTTCTTATACAGAAAAGTCATCAGAATCTGAATGGGCAAATTGAAATGAATAATCACCCTAACGATGACAAGGAATTTGATAAAGCTCAACAAAAGTCCCATCATATCCAGGATAAGGTACACTTTCATTCTTTGGATGGTTTTCCTCTTATCAAATGATGGATTAAGCCAAATTAGTGCTAAGGACGTGAGGAACTAACCTGAATATCTGTGGCAATACGTTTCACGTATTGCATATCAAACCCCATACAAAACGTACCGTAGGTACTGAATATTAGATAAACCACCACATGATAACTATAAGAAAAAATATAACACCACCTCCTCCCAAACAAATAGGTCACTTGCTTGTGTGGCAACTTTTAGCTTTCTTGTATGTGGCACATCGGGGTTCCTTATCAAGAGAGCTAAAGTAACTCATAGCCTCCTCTCTATTTTCGCACTTGAAATAACAATTCCTTTTGAAGCCATTAACTTGCAAGTGGCATTCTGACCACTGAGTGTAGACCCCAGGAACCCTCCCCTTCAACACAATATAGTACGCCATTCTAACATTTCAATCAACATATAACATTAGACACAATTAAAACCAAAGTAGACAATATATACATACCAACATGCTACCACATGCTCATAAATATTAGACTAAGTTTAAGTAAGTTCACAAAATATTACAACCCAACATAATAGGAGCATGCTAATTGAAGTTCACAAGGCTACCAAATGTTCACAAAATGTTACCACCCAACATAATAGAACCATGCTAATTGAACCTCACAAGGTTACCAAAAGTTCAAAAAATGTTTGCCCCCCAACATACTACTAAAAGTTCCCTTGTCAAATATCCGGGTTGTGGGAAGAGTGTTTGTCTTCAAACTTATGCAACCATTGGCCACGAAACGGTTCCGACATTCCCATAAACTTCGTTGCCTCAATTTCGTGCTCCGCTAGGAAGTCATATGTCTGCATAAGTAAGTTGACATCGAACCCTTGCATGCTAAAACAATGGATCCTAGCTTCTCAACAAAAGGTAGCATATCATGAAAAGGTGTATCGAACCCTTTGTTGATAGCGGTTGCCATTACGTTAACGTTATCAATAAGCTTACTCATAGTATCATCTTTTGCTTCTGTCACACTCCTACGACGTTTCGTCCCCAACGAGTTTGTGGTATTGGATGGAGTTGCCTTCACTTTAGAAGCATTGCTTTATGACTTGTTGGACCTAATTGTTACGGGACTATCTGGATCATCGTCATCTTACGTACTCACATCTATCCCAATGTGAGAACGTATCCCGTGCCAGGTCCCCCCTTGCATGGTCGTCACCACATACAACGGTAAGCATATCATAATTCTTGCTTGGAATATTTATCCATGGAGCCATTTCAGATTTTATCTATATAAGAACAAACAAATATGTTTGTTAGAACCTACATAATCTTAGAAATTATATAATTGAATAATACAAGTATCTCTATTACCTTTATAAGATCTACATGGGTATGACTATCCAAAAGAACCATCTTCAACTCGTCATCCCATCCTGCACCAGATAGGTCCTTAGCTTTCAAAATCCCCAACCACTTAGTCTTCCATCATCGCAAGTGGTTCTGTACATTTTCCACCGTATAAGATTCTCCGAATTTTCTATTTATTGTATTGCATACATGTGTGAAGGCTTCGCGTTTGAAGCTCTTGTCAAACTTTCTCCCTTGTTCCGCTTCATAGCAAAGAAACTTTAACATCTCGTCGGAATGTGAATCGGGCCATCGTTTGTTAGGGGTGTCCCCTTCATTTTTACTCCCTTCATTTTTGCCTCCTTCTACCCTACTATTCTTACCCTTGTCATGTCCTGTCCTACCTTTTTGCAATAGAAAGTACCAACCAAGCCAGTCATTAGTACAAAACAGTTAGTTCATAAAGCATATATATAGCCAAAAAAGTACAAAATAACACAACTGAAATTTCAACCCCTACCCTCTCTACCCACGTAATCGTTCCACATACGCAATGCTATTGCATCACGCTTCTCCGCCCAAGCCTTCTTCGCATTCCTTTACACTTGTTGACTAGTTTGAGAGTATTCCTCGTAGTAGAACAAGTTTTCGTCACACTTCTTCCTCCGATGTGCTAGCATCACTATCACCAAGGATGAGGTCGTCATTAGGATCAACGCTTAGTATGTAGTTATGCAGAACACAACATGCGTGTACAATGTCAACTTGAGTAGGAAAATCATGAAATTTCTTCTCTCCAAGTATGCAGAAGCGATTCTTAAGCGTTCTGAAGGTACATTCAATTTTAGTACACAACTTTGAGTGCTTATAGTTGAAGAGTTCCTTCGGATCCGAAGGATTACGACCTCTTCTAGGATTCAAGTGGACCCAACTCCTCGGTAGGGTGCAATAAAACCGGGCATCGTTGTAAATCCAGCATCCACTAGGTAGTACTTTTCTACAATAAAAAAATTACAATCTTTAATCTACATATTAGGAACCTACGTAGCTAGAGGAAAGTACAAAATAATTGACCAATAGTGACCTGAAATAACCTTAAGTCCATTGGGCCTCGAGAGAGCATCCTTTGGAACAGTCATGTCATTTGCACAACCCTCCCAACCAGCCAAAACATATGTGAACATCTTGTTGGGTATAGCAGCGGCTAACACATTTTGTGTCACTTGTTTCCTATCCCTAAACCTCGGTACCAATGCAGATGGTAGGGTTGCTTGGATATGTGTGCCATCGATCAACCCAATACAATCCTACAGTTCAATATGAGCATGTGTAATATGTATTTGCAAAACATAGTAATTCTAAAGCTAACCAACGGACTATGAAATAGTATATTACCTGAAAATAGGGAAACCATTCAGGAGACTCTAATCTCGATTGTGACATCACCACTCGGTTGCTTCATGTATTGTTCTTTAATAGTACTTATAGCACGATGTACTTTTCTGAAATATCTAGATATGGTTTTACCAGAACGGATAAAATCAATGCCACAAACCCTATTCTTAGACTATGTCCCAACATGTAAAGAAAGAGTGATACTTGCTCCTCTACACATACATGTCTTGTTTCCTGGAGGAACCCATTGGCCTTCAACATGTTTACAAGCCTATAGAAAGGGCCATAACTCATTCTAAGATAGTGGACACAGTAGATCTATGGTCGTAGGCCATAGATCTGTAAAATTCGAGATTATATTCACGAAAATGTCTAAAGAAGAAGAACTGTCGAAGAAGAGCAAAAAATGAGAAAAATTTACAGTGCAACAGAGGTGACAGCAAGCTTTCACGGTTGGGGACGAGTTCCACAGGAAAGAAACTGCTGCGGAGGAGCACCTTTTCCTCTTCACACACTTTTCTTCTCTCCACTTTCACCCAAAAAATGGTGTGGTGAAACTGGGCAAAAGACAAGGGAGACAGGAACTGCAGCAGCGTCCCATCACAACATTTTATTGAGTTTCCTCTTTTAAACTAAACGGCTGAACATGGTGCAGTTTACCCGACTTTCCAATTTATGGTGAGTTTCACCCCACTTTCAACGAGCCAAACATGCCCTATAATATCAATATAACATAATGACAGCATTTAAGAATAAGATCTTTCAGCATCATGTTTAATCTTTTTCATGGCAAAGTCTGCTACGTTGGAGTTGACACGAGAAAAACAGAAATAGCAATGTTAATGCCAAGAAATGGGATACATGGAGAGATTTTTCGCCAATCAGGAACAAGCAATATTGACACATTTTAATATCCGTTTTGACTTTGTTCTCTATTGCACTACACCTACATATGAAGCGTAGGCACGGGTACGTTGTTGGGTTAAATAATTTGTATTAAAAAAATTATTGGTCCAAAGTTGTTCCTATTGGTTTTCGGATTATAGTTGCACTCTTATCCGAGCTATTATTTAACCACATCCAAGATTCACAATGCTACCATATTTTAATGTGGTAGTCCTAAAGTAGCTAGAAGTCACAGGTAGGAGCTGGATTCCTATTAAGTTACTTTGGCCAAGTTTCTGTACATACTTTTCCTACAGCACCTAAACGTACAATAACAATCCTACTAATAATAGGACAGATGCTCACCTATTTAAGGAAAACCTTGTCAGCCAATGTAAGCTAATAATCTGAAGAAGCTTGGTAATTCAGAAAAGATCATGATAGGATGCCAGGAGCTTAAGCGAGCTATGTCGTAGCTGCGTACAGTTTAGGATAAAGTTTGTAACCACAAGGCTGATTCTATCTTTGGTAAGTTTTGCCTTGTAATAAGTTAATAAAGTTTTAGACTTTGGTCGGAGTAGGCAATACCAAACCGCTTTATTCTTTCAAGTCGGTGCTTTGTCTTCTTTTGCCGTTTCAATTTTACGTTTTTTATCAACAGTACGTACCCAATACATCGGTTCACCAATTTCAAGAAAGCCATGATATATACATATATATAAGTGAAGTTTGGAGATGGAGAGAAGGAAAAAAGTAGGAGAAGAGGGAATATGAGAAAGGAGATTGCAAGGGTCTTGAACCCTACGTTGCATGTCATGTCTATTTATATTGATATGCAATACACCCACAATTACTATTATACCCTCATATGATGAATAATAAAATAAAATAACTCTAACACCCTCTCTCAAGTAGGAGCATACAGATCAGACATGTCCAGTTTGCTACATAAATCAGAAAATGACCACGAGCAAGTGGTTTAGTGAGGATATCACCTAATTGATCCTCTGACCGAACATAAGGAGTGACAACCTGTTTCTTCAGCAACAAATCACGAACAAAATGACAATCCACCTCGATATGCTTCGTGCGCTCATGAAACACCAGATTACTTGCGATAAACATTGCCGACTGATTATCACAATACATCTTCATCGGAATCCCCATTTCATGAAGAAGAGACTGCACCCACATCATCTCAGAAGCTGTATGAGCCATCGCACGGTACTCGACCTCTGCACTAGAACGAGCCACAACATTCTGCTTCTTACTACGCCATGTGACAAGATTGCCACCCACAAACGTACAATAGCCAGAAGTAGACCTCTTATCACTGCGACTGCCTGCCCAATCAACATCAATGAACCCAGTCACCGTAAGCAACTGGGAAGGTTTGTACAACAAACCCTTTTCAGGTGCACCATTCAAGTATCGAAGAATACGAGAGATAGCCTCCCAATGTGGTTGCCGAGGGGCATGCATAAACTAACTACTCCAACTGCATATGTGATGTCTGGTCGAGTAACAGTAAGATATATAAGTTTGCCAACCAAACGTCTATAATATCAAACATCCTCAAATAACTCTCCCCTGTCAGCATCAAGCTTGTCATAATAATCCATAGGAGTCTCAACTGGCCGACACTCCAACATCCCAGTCTCGGAGAGCAAGTCTAGAACATACTTGCGTTGTGACAGATACACACCCTTCTTAGATCGAGCAACCTCGATTCCAAGAAAATATCGAAGAAGATCCAAATCCTTAGTATGAAACTGACGACTAAGGTAGGCCTTCAAGTCCACAATTCCAGCATGATCACTCCCAGATATAATGATATCATCAACATAAATAATTAACACAATAATACTGCTGAGGAAGAATGGCAAAATGCTGAATGATCTGATGTGGTGCGCCGAAAGCCATACTGAATGAGAACTGAACTGAACTTGTCAAACCAAGCACGAGGTGACCATTTCAGTCCATATAATGCTTTCTTCAATCGACATATGAGTTTTTCATTTTCTGCTACAACATATCCCAGTGGTTGGTCCATATAAACCTCCTCCTGTAAGTCACTATGCAAGAAAGCATTATTTATGTCCAGCTGATATATAGGTCATTGGTGATTAACCGCCACAGAAATAAGAATCCGAACTGAATTCAGCCGAGCCACTGGAGAGAAAGTCGCCATATAATCCACACAATATGTCTGAGTATACCCTTTGGCAACCAACCGTGCCTTGAGGCGCTCAAAAGAACCATCATGATTATACTTAACAGTGTACACCCATATACAACCCACTGTCTGCTTTCCAACAGGAAGTGATGTAAGCTCCTAAGTTTGATTTTGATCTAAAGCATACATCTCCTCATCCATTGCACTTTTTCAACCAGAAGATGACATAGCCTGCTTGTAAGTTTTGGGAATGGAAATAGAAAATGAAACACCAAATGCATGAAATGATGAAGCACGGTGTAATGAAACATAGTTAGAAATGTGATGCTTATTCTTTGTGGTACAAATGCATTTTTTTTTCTGAGAGCAATAGGAAGATCATCTAGATCTGTGGTGATGGGAGCAGAAACCTCAGACACGGAAGCTGATTGGTTGATGGCTGAATTCTGCAGAATCACTGGCCTGTCCTTGGATCTCTGATAAACCTGTAAATGGAGAATGGAGACAGAAAATGATTCAGAAATGACCGGAAGTGGTATGAAAGATATCAAATCTGTTGTAAAAGGAATACAACGGTCTCCTGAAGGAAAGAAAGGGGTAGACTCAAATAATGTAACATCCGCACTGACATAATATTTGCGTGACTGTGGACTGTAACAACGATAACCTTTTTGAGTACGGAGATAACCAAGAAAGACACTTCAGAGATCTAGGAGCCAACTTATCTCTATTAGGTTCAAAGTTATGAATAAAAGTGACACACCCAAACACTCGAGGAGGTAAGAAAAAATGTGTGACATCTGTATATAATATGGTAAATGGAACTTTGTTATTTAATACAGATGATGTCATGTGATTAATTAGATAACATGCAGTAAGAACGACATTTGTCCAATACTGTTTAGGGACATGCATATTGAACATGAGAGTTCGAGCCACATCTAAAATGTGTCGATGTTTGCGTTCGGCTATACCATTTTGTTGAGAGGTATGGACACAACTGGTTTGATGAATCATACCACGATCAATACCGAAACTGTTTACAGAAGATTGAGTATACTCCAAAGCATTATCAGAATACAAAATTTTGATACGTTTATCAAACTGAACATAGACATCATTTTAAAAGGCAGATAACACATTTGGAAACTCAGATATTTGTTTCATTAAATAACACCAAGTCATTCTGGAATAATCATCAATAAAAATAACAAAATACTGAAAAAATTTCGGACTTTTGACTCTAGACGGACCCTAAATATCAGAATAAACAAAATCAAAAGACTCTAATTGACGACTCCTACTACGACTAGGGAAGAAACTATAATAATGCTTGCCTAACTGACAAGCCTCACATTCAAGACTAGAAATATGACTCAAACTAGGAACAACTGACGCAACTTAGCCAAAGACGGATGTCCCAAACGATAATGCCACTGCAATGAGAAGTAGAAACAGAAGTGAAGGCCTTTCCAGGTAGATCCAAGTAGTACAGTCCATCTTTTTCATGCCCCGAACTAATCATCTTCGTCTCGAGGTCCTGAAAAATACACGTATTGGAAGAAAATATCACAGAACATTGAAGAGATTTGGTTAACTGACTCACAGATAACAAATTAAATGAAAAATTAGGCACATATAATGAATCAAATAATGATAGTGATTGAGTAGGGTGAATGACACATTTCCCAAGTTCGGGACGAGTAGATCCATCAGCCAAGATAATATTATGTTTCATGGAACTACGATTATGAAAGAGAGATGTTATACCAGATATGTGAGATGGTACTGGGTTGCAGTAGGTTGGGAGGTGGTATTAGCAAACGTGTTCAACTTCTGGAGAATCTGTTCAAATGGAGATGAGGTATCGGACGTTGAAGTCTGATTGAAATCCGAAGTATCATCTCTGGGAGCAGAAGTGGTGACCTGGGACTGCATATTTTCATCATGTACTTGATATGCATATTCTGGTTTTCCCACTTGTCCCAACAATAGTCTTCCACACGACCGAGCATTCCACAATAGTTACACTTTCGTAGTTGACCACGGCCACCACCACCAGCACCATCGCGGCCACCACCACCAGCACTACCGCAGCCACCACTACGACCATTGTCTCTACCACCACGGCCTCCTCTTCGACCAAAACTACGACCACCATCTCTACCGTCACGTCCACTACCACGTCCACCACTACGACCAACAGCACTAGAACTAGGGCAGAAGAGTCAGTACTCGGCACCACAGAACTATGTCCCAGAAAGGAACGATTGAGATAGAAAAAAGTATCTGCCACCGTAGGTTACTGCTCTCCAGCAATAATTTGAGCTTTATAAGGATCGAGCGCAGGATCCAAGCCGACTAGGATAAGCGAAACATGAAACTCTTCCTTCTGTCTCTGAGCTTCCTTCAAATCAGTAGAACATGATGATATTGAAGTAGTTCCTCCCACAAAGCCTTCTTTGAAGCCAGATATTTATTCACAAGCTTCCCATTTTGCTTTGTAGTAAACAATAACTTGTACAACACATAGATACGGGCAACGTTTCGCTTCTGCGAATATGATTCTTCCAGAGATACCCAAATCTGTTTGCTTGATTCACACTACTTAACATTAGTAGCGATATGCGGTTCCATACTATGCCACAACCACGAAATAATGTATGCATCTGCACTCATCCAATCTTCATACTCAACGGAAGTTTCGGGCGGGGGTTCTTCCGTAAAAAATTTCAACTTCTTCTTCGCCCTTAACACCACTTTGATAGACTTGGACCAGGCAAGGTAGTTCGTACCATTGAGTTTCACTGTTGTAATTGACTTTTCCAATTCATCATTATGAATAACAGTAAAAGGAGAACCACCTCCGCTACCACCACCACTGTTAACCTCGCTAGAAGATTCGGTCCCCACCATACTTGCAGATTCAACAAAAAGACGATGTCTTTGAAACCCTAGATCTCACAATGAACCTCAACCGACGACGAACAACCAACGGAGATCTGTAGAAATCCTAGATCTCATAAACGAACCACGAACAACGAACGACGAACGACGAATCATGAAAAGTAGGCGAATCATGAAAAGTAGGCGAATCATGAAAAGTAGACGAAAAACAGTTCGATCGGCCTTGTCGTGGATTAGATGTACAATACTTTCAAATATATGCTCTGATACCAAGTGGAGTTTGGAGATGGAGAGGAGAAGAGAGAATATGAGAAAGTAGATTGCAATGACCTTGAACCCTAGGTTGCATCTCATGTCTATTTGTATTGATATGCAATACACCCGCAATTACTATTATACCTTCATATGATAAATAACAAAATAAAATAACTCTAACAATATATATATATATATATATGGGAAAATAGAAGGGAAACAGAGTGAGGTTACCGCCGTATCAGAATAATATTTGGGGCGGTGGTTTGACACGTGTGGAGGGAACGAAATCGACGTATCTTTGAGGGTCTTTCTCTCAGTATTTTTGTTGTACAAAAAAATATAGATGCTGACATAGATATCCTTGACCCCAGATAACATATTTTATAATCTGGGATGGATCTTAGTTGTAATCATTGTTTATATATATATATATATATATATATATATATATATATATATATATATATATATATATATATATGGGGAAAACAGAAAAACATGATATGAGCTAATGGCTAATATTGTAGAATGAGCTGACCAATAGGAGAAAAAATTCAACATGATCCAACGTCGCAATGACTCAATTCTATAATATGCGCCATTGGATCATATCCCATTTTTCATATATATATATATATATATATATATATATATATGTTGGCTCAATATATATATAGACAAGGATATTATGTTTTGCAATGTGTGACTAAAAGTAAGAACAAAACTAAAAATACTTTGGTTATATAATGAATAAGAACTAACTATCTTCTACATGCCCCCGCAAGCTGGAGCGTAGATGTCGTGAGTATTGTGGTAACACGCGGAAGCGAACACGAGAATACCCTTAATGATAACGAGAAACTAACATAGCACAAAGTAGCCAAGCAATTAATGTCTCCTTCAATGGCCTCACAGAAAACCCTAGTAAACTTCTCTTTAGCTCTTAGCAATTAATAACCTCAAGCAACCATCCCATCATGGCACTAAATTAGTAGAGAACATTAAATATCCTCTCTAAACTTACCTAAGTCAAGAGCAATTTGGATTCGAATTAGTCACTTTAAATCTGAATCATACATAAATCTGGATCGGTCCCGACCTGACAGTATGTATATCGTCGGTATACGTAGTGACACCAAATTTGCTCAAAAAATTGTTAGGACGTTTTTGATGTTTTAAAGCATAACAATGGTATGCTACTAGTTTACCGCCACTTTGATACTTTTTCTGTTTTGGCTAATTTTGACTCCTCGCAAGCTTCTCTAATTCCTTGGACGATGCTCGTAGTCTCCATATGAACACGAGCCATATTCTACAATCTCTACTTTGGTGAGACGTTCCTCTAGCCACCTTATGAGATAGTTTTGATATTTCGTGTTCCTTAACCTTAGCTTCAACTTTTGGCCTTTCTCTCCACCTTTACGGTCTTTTGACTAGAACCGAAAGGCTAACCACTACTTCAATCCTGTCCAAGATTCAATACGACCACCTTGGTTAGATGAATCACGCTATGATTGTCGCAGAACACATGAACCTGTACTTTCTCGGACCCAATCTCACTAATATGTGTTTCGTCTAACTGTAGTATACTAATTTTGTGTTTTGATTTGTGAAACAACAAACTGAGATCCATCGAGCCTTTATGATACCAAAGTATCCACTTTGCGGTCTCCTAGTGAAGCCTCCCTGGATTTGACATGAACCGACTTACCAAACTGATCGTATACAATATATCGGGACGAGTGCACAACATGGCATACATCAAGGAACCTACCGCACTTGCATACATAATCCGAGACATCTTTTTCTATGATTTTGGATATTCCTTGGATGATAACTTAAAATGATTGACGATCAAGGTGCTTAGTAGTCTAGAGTCATGTATACTTAATCACATACCTTCTCTATATATTTTCTTTGGGATAGCTAAAGCTTACCAGCCTTCTTGTCTCGACTAATTTTCACCCCAAGGATCTTCTTCGCTTTACCTAAGTCCTTCATGTCAAACTCTGCACTTAATGAAATTTTTCGAATGCCTTTATCTCCGTTGTGCTCTTGGATGCAATCAACATGTCATCGACATGCAAGAGGATGTATATCGACGACCCATCATTGAACCTCATTTAGTAGACGCAAGTGTCATACTTGCATATGGTGAAATTGGACTTCAACATAAAGGAATTGAACTGACAGGGAGATTACTTCAACCCATATAGAGAACGTTTGAGCTCACATATGTGGCCCTCCTTGTTGGGGTTCCATAAATCCTCCAGGTTGCCTCGTGCAGGTCTTCTCTTCCAACTCTGTGCAAAAACACCATCTTGACATCCATTTGCTCCGACTCCATATCCTAAATAGCCACCAATGCCAACAACACCCGAATTGAAGTATGCTTGACCACATGACAAGAATATCTCGTTGTATTCTTATCCCCTCCTTTTGAGCATATCCTTTCACGACTAAACATGCCTTGTATTGCTTATTCTCCTTTTTCCTGAATAGTCATTTGCATCCAATGTTTTTTTTTTCATTCAGTAGCTTGACCAAGTTCCATGTACTATTCTTTCGAAGTGATTCCATGTCTTTCGTCATGGCAACTATCAAGCTGTCTCTGTTCTATTGTCCATTGGCTTCCTTATAATAAGTTGGATCACCGTTACCGTGATTAAAGCGGATGTAGCCATATCTTCGAAGCCGTATCGCACTGGTGCTCTGTGTTTACGCTATGATCTCTTTAACGTCATTGTCTTTGGGTCCTCATGTGGTTGGTCCTCGTCATCTATCTTTTTAAATTGTTCGTCCTCCTCCACACCAATAAGTTGTATAGCTACTTCGAAGTCTGCATCTGTACGAGTGCCAAAACCTCTACCTCCACCAAGTCAATATTGTCTAATGTGTCACTAGCCTCTTTTACCTTTTCTTCCATATTTCTCAGCATAGATACCTCATTGAAGATCACAACTTGTGAATATTCTTCTGTTTTCTGGATCCCCCAGTCTTCCTGTTTAAATTCCAAGAAGCATACCGCTCCATACATCCACAATGAATCATAGCTGACTGGCTCTCCCCTCAATAACTCTTCAGGAAACTGAAGATCAATAGCAGTATATGTGACATGTTGACTAACTAGCACGTATGACCAACTGCCTCTTCCCAGAAATCACCCGAAAGACCGGATTGTAACCACATGCTCCTGACCCTCTCTAGTATATCTTGTTCATACGCTTCACTATCCTGTTCTGCTCTGGACATCCTGGAATTGTCTATTGTCTCTGTATGTCATGCTCTCCGTACTAACCATGAAACTCAGTTGAGGTGAACTATCCTCCTTTGTCTGTCCCAAGTACTTCACCTTTCTCTCCTATTTCTCGACGGCCCTCTTCCACTCTCAGAATAGAGCAAGCACCTTTGGCTTGTGTTTGCCGAAATAGACTCATATGTTAAGTCATCTATGAAAGTGACAAGTAGAACTTGACACCTCCTTTGGATTGAATTGTTGATAGCCCCTTATACATTTCATTGGATATAGTCGAGGATTGCTTCGATCTTGTGTACAGTCTGCTTGAAGCCAACTTTATATTGATTGCTTATCGCGTAAAACTTATAGGATTCTGCATTTCTTCAGGCCTTTTTACAACTTATTTTTTTGTAGTTCACATAGACCCCTCTCACTAATGTGGGATAAGCGTAAGCCTTTGTTTGGCGGCTGGTGTCTTTCTTGCCTGAGACCATGGGTGGCTTCTTGATCTAACAAGTGGAGTGACTGCTAAGGCGTCTTTCCTCTCGTTCGTATAGAAGAGAATGAAGAAGTGAAGTAGGCCTCCGAAAGAAGACACTCTGCATTGGCTCCCGTCCTCCTCAGGCATATTTTCTTCGGCTAGTGCTTTGGATTCTCTCCGGCTCCTAACCATTTTGTTCCCACCAAATGGACTAAATACACTTTCTTTAAGTTGACTCATCCCAAAATAGTCCTGCAGTATCCTCCACCCATTTCTTTGTAATGACGACTGGATCACGAGTGGCCGTGCTACCGTCCAACTGATACAAGTTCGACGACATTTTTTGTCCCTTTATAACCACTAGGTTGTCCTTCACGATCTTCAACAAACTGACTTGGACAACAAACTTGCATCCTGCTACATCCAACGTACTCATAGAAATGACAAATCCGGAATGTGTCTTACGTTCACGAGTGTCCACATTACTCCATCGGACATCTTTATCTTGATGTTCCCTACGCCAGAGGGCTTGCAAAACACATTATTCCCCATGAGAACAAGATCACCATTGAACTCCTTATATGTACATGACCACTCCCTATTTGGACAGATATGATACGAGTACCCAGAATTAAGAATTTATATCTTGGAGAAATTTTCTTTACCGCTATGTACTGTGAGTACATCACATGCTTGTTCCTTGACTTTTTGTGCAACCCTGGCTTGACCCTGACTTCTTAAGCTAGCACCTCTATCCTTCTTCTCTAGCCACTGCTTATACTTAGGGCATTGTTTCTTCATATGTACCAACTATGCATCGTTCTCTTGCTCGGATGATCTAGACTTCCCTCGGCTATTCTTTTCTCGATCCTTACTCTTCGATCTTCTACTTTCATTAACGACCAACCCAGTCCCTTTATGACTCATCGATAGGATTTGGTCTTTTTATAATCTCATTATTAAGAAAAGTAGTACTTAACTCTTCATCTCGAGAATCTCTTTTCCATATAGAATTGTTGTCATTAAATGGTCATATGACCCCCGAAGTGAAGAAAGGAGGAAAAGTGTCTTGTGCTCCTCTAACTTGACTTCGAGACACATAAGATCACTAACAATCTTGTTAAGTTGTTTAGATGATTAAGAATATGGGTCCTTCATGCATAGATTGTAGAGTTGCTTTTTGATATACTAGTTACAACTTGTTCGATAATGACTTTTCCATATACAAGCTCTCGAGCTTCAATCATAAAACGTCTATGACAATGTACATGACATCATATGCCAGATAAAGCTGAAGTTATGATTTATTTTATTATGTTCTATGCAAGGTTAATTTTTCTCGCCATACGACAACTTATTGAATTATATTTTGAACTAAAAACTAGCGTCGATCTAGCTGCTATTTTAAAGCGTACCATATACGAATTAGCAAAAACTAAGCATACCCGTCGGTATTGAAAATAAATACAAGTGGTGTATCCCGTTTGGGAACCCATACCAAGACCCAGGATATACTATGGTACTTGTAACTATGGTTTCTTTGCCTTTTGCTGAAGTCGCCGAAACTGCTAAATTTTCCAACAATGTTTTGTTAGTATCGGGGCTTACAAAATATGAAGGAACGGGCCAGGAACAGAGGTTCTAGCAAACTTCTTCTGTTTGATCCTGATGTTTTAGTCGAGACAGAGGTTCCAGCAAACAAGTTTGCCTTCTGAAGAACTCGATTCCAACGAACAACTATATCCAATATATTTCTGATTACAACTTGCTTATAAGATAATAACAATCAAAAAATAATCTCCGTTCTTCCTTGCAAACGCAGTTGCAATTGAGATAGAACGAGTTACAAAGAGAGAAGAGGAAGGAGAAGATGAATCTCTGCTTACTGGGGTGATGAAGATCACCGTTGCTCAAAGCAAGATTCGTCCTACACGATCTGCTTCCAGGAACCAAAAAGTTCACGAAGAACTTCTGGAACGCTCGATGTCACCTCCTTTCTAGACTCGCACGAACTTTCTGGACTCCAATGACGGCATCAGCAGCACCTCTCTTTATTTTTCTCTTTTCGAAGTAATTTCTAAAAGGGTCACGAAGAGAGGTATTACAGAGAATGGTGGAAACCCTAGCCACCTATCAGTTACGAAAAGATAGGAACGATTTAAATTCAAATTCGACAAAAAACGGATCTGAATAACTGATTATATTTTTCCTTAACTGTCAAATCCCGCAATCAGTGGGATCATACGCCAACCGCACTATCTGCGCATATGCGCGCAGCAGCCCAACCGAACTGCTCTTGTGCGCATAAGCCAGCAGTGCAGTGGCCCATGCGCGCAACAGTGTAGCAGCACATACGTGTAAACGCGCATAGCCGCGCAACGCCCACGCATGCGCCTGCGCAGAACCCTCTCAGCACCCACTCATGCTCTCACACATGCACTCGTGCATGCAACCACGCTAGCAACAGAGCATGCAACTCACGCATAAAACGAGCACATCAAATGCGTACAAGCGCTATATGCCGATGCTGACGTACTAAGTGCAAAGTGCGCCAAGAAAGCGCCACTTTGAGCCCGAGTCCGAGTCCGAGTCGCTATCCCCTTTGGACTTAGCTCCTAAGAAAATTTTCCCAAGAGGGTGACAAAAAGCATAAATGCTTTATTTGAGGAGTTAATTATTTTGTTCCTTGGAAAACACCCCCACATGGCATCCACGTATCCCACCACACCCTATGTGCACACCTCAACACAAGCAAAGCATTATATTAAGATATCCACTTGGTGGTGTAGCCAATGTGGGACTATGTTTCACTAGTCCAAGGCAAAAATACCAACAATTTCCCACATATCTCAATATATGGGTTGAGCGTTCCCCACAGTGACTGTCCATCATGCATTAGGATATGTCACTTCGACTTGAATCTTCTCGCATGGGTTAATTAACAGTACGATACAAGAATGGACTAAGCCTTGAATTCTGTACCATAGCTGCAAATCTTTCCACTCACACAATAACATCAGCTGTGCTTCCGGTTGCAGATTAAAGGTCCTGTGTATACCTGATTTCGGTGTATGTATATTGGGCGTCTACAAGCTTACCCTCAAGAGACGGTTTATCTCTCTTTCTATACATTCTAGGTGAGTTCTTTTAAAAAGTCATGACATGAAGCCTTGCGTTTTCTTGCGGTGCTACGCCGCTATGACATGGCCAAAAGACGAAGCTACACCTCATCGTGGTATCATAACACGTAGCATGAGGTCCCAGCCTCTTTGTAGTTCCAAACTACCCAGCATGAAGCCTTGCGGTATTATGCCGCTGTGACATGGGTCGCGTAGCCCTGGCTTTACATCTTTTACCTCTTGGTGGTGTCACACCACTGTAATATGAGGTCACCGGCCTCTTTGTAGTACTGCCTACCACTCTTCATTCTACAGCATAAGGCTACCTGCCTATGTGCGGTACTACACCGCTGTGACATGGCTCACTAAACCGAGGCATTACCCTATCGAGGAACCTCATCGTGGTGTCACACCAATGTAACATGGAGTCCTTACGCTCCATTGTAGTGCTGCGCTACATGTGCTTCCTGTAAAGCTCGCCAGACATTCAAAATGCCTGAAAACTCATTAAGACGTCTAAGCCATCCTTTTACAGGATATGTTCTATACAAAGAACAAATTGTAGACAACAGTGTTTTGGGTCGGTAACTCCTTAATGTCTCAAAGGACTACTCACTGTTCCTGATATTCTCCCAGTTAATTATCCTTCTTTGAACCAAAAGCTATATGCTTAGTAGATTTCTCTTTTAACTAATAACATAAAATTTTATGTTAGAATTACAAAGACACAATATCAGAATGTCTTCAAACCCATTTTGATTGTTGTGTCCTCGACCAACTGGCACTTGAGATCCTTGGTGAACGGATCCGCCAGATTCTCCTGGCTCCGAACATCAATCATGACAATGACTCGTCTTTATCAAATCATTCACTGTCATGTGCCTCAGGCGCACAGTCCTCTTCTTACCATTAAAGAGGTCATTTGATACCACCGATACAGTCGTCTGGTTGTCGCAGTATATCGCTATCGCCGGAATCTGCGCACCAACCAATGGAAGATCATACATGAGCTCCTAAAGCTATTCTGCTTCTTTCGCTACAACTGCCAGTACATAAAACTCAGATTCCATCGAGAAATGAGAGAGCATTGTCTGCTTCTTCGACTTCCAGAATATAGCAGCTCTACCCATGGAGAAGACGTATCCTCCTGTGGACCTTTCGCTCTCTACTTCTGAACACCAGCTTGTATCACTGAAGCCTTCCACCACTGTCGGATACTCGCTGTAGTGCAATGCATACTTTTGAGTCCTCTTGAGATATCTAATCACTCTTTTCACAGCTTTCCAGTGCTCCACACCTGCGTTGCTCGTGAATCGACTCAGCATCTCCACAGCGAAAGATATGTCAGACCTTGTAGCAGTTGTTGCATACATCAAACTCCCGATGACGTTTTAGTACTCCAGTTGTCTGACACTTTTTCTAGGATTGGGCTTCAGCTTCTTGTCACACCTGTACGGAGTATTGATCCCTGGAAGATCTTGATATCTATAGCGTGTGAGCATCTTCTCAATATAATGAGATCGTGACAGAGCCACTCCAGTGTCCGTCCGAATGATCTTTATTCCCAGGATAACATCAGCTTCCCCTAAGTACTTCATGCTGAACTTGGATGAGAGAAATTTTGTCTCAGTGACACGAGCTAGATCTAGATCCATACCCAAAATCAACATGTTGTCCACGTATAGACAAACGATTACTCCTCTCCCGTCAGCAAACTTTGTGTAAACACATTTGTCCATCTCACTGAACTTTATCAAACTTCTTATACAACATCTTATGAGCTTGCTTCAGACCGTATAAAGATTTCACCAACTTGCAGACTGTCTTTAAGCCCTTTGACGACAAATCTTTCTGGCTGTTGCATGTAAATCTCTTCGGTCAACTTTCTATTCAGGAATGCTGTTTTAACATCCATCTGATGAATAACTAGCTTGTGAATTGCACTCAGAGCAATCAACATTCTGATGGTCGTCATCCGTGCTACTGGAGCATATGTATCGAGGT
This sequence comes from Iris macrosiphon, assembly GCA_036927795.1. NCBI lineage: Eukaryota > Viridiplantae > Streptophyta > Magnoliopsida > Asparagales > Iridaceae > Iris > Iris macrosiphon. The sequence continues at coordinate 138,085,028 of JAYESA010000019.1, read as the reverse complement.
AGTCGATCCCCTGCTTATGAGAAAACCCTTTGACAACCAACCTTGCCTTGAACTTGTCAACAGTTCCATCGGCCTTCATCTTCTTCTTGAAGATCCACTTGCATCCGATTGATTTAGCTCCTTCAGGCATATCGACCAATACCTAAGTGTTGTTGGAGGTTATTGAGTCATTACTCATCATTGATAGCCTCCCTCCAGAAGACAGCGTCTCTGGTCTTCATTACCTCATCATAGGTAAGCGGATCTGCTTCCACATGATAGGTGACGAAATTATCTCCGAAGTCCTTCGGTCTCCTCACTCGCTTAGGCACCGATTCTACGAGTTCTGGTTAGAACGTTCTCTCTGGAATGACCTCTTCTTCGACTACATCTTTATTGGAAGCGTTGGCCTCCTGTGCACTCACACTATTCTCCGGAATGACTGCGATAACAATGTTCTTGTACCTTAGAAATTTATCTTCAAAGAATTCTGAATCGCGAGATTCGATGATATGGTTTGACTCTATATCAAGAAACCTTCGAGCATCACTTTTCTCAGCATAACCCAGAAATATTGTCTTCGTAGTCCTCGAACCCAGCTTCTGAATCTTCAAGTCCGGAAGTTTCACATATGCCAGATACCCCCACACTCGAATGACATTCAAGTTGGGTCTAACTTTGAACCAGAGTTCATGAGGAGTAACATCAGACGTTGTATACAACACTCTGTTTAAGATGAAAGTAGCCGCAAGAGCAGCTTCTTCCCAGAAGCAGTTTGGAAGATCCGTAGTCAACAACATTGAATTCATCATCTCTGTCAACGTCATATTCTTCCTTTCAGCTACTCCATTTGATTAAGGAGAATACGGAGCAGTTGTCTCTTTGACAATTCAATGTTCCTTGCAGAACGATGTGAATTCAATAGAACTATACTCTCCACCTCGATCACTTCTGAGTCTCTTGAGTTGTTGCCCTGTTTGACGTTCAGCCTCAGCCCTGAACTCCTTGAACTTCTCGAATGCTTCGTCTTTTGACTTGAGCAAATAGACGAATGCGTACTTCGAGTAGTCGTCTCGTCGATGAAAGTAATGAAGTACTTCGTCTTGGCCTTTGTGGAGAACTGTTTGAAGTCACAGATATCTTAGTGCACCAACTCCAAAAGATCTGTGCTTCGATTAATCTACTTGAATGATTTTCTTGTGATCTTTGTCTGCGCACAGACCTCACACTTCTTCACCTCCTTATTCCCACATTTGGAGATAAGCCCTAGACTAGACATCTTGTTTATTCTTTTACAATGAACATGTCCTAGTCTATTATGTCATAACTCAAAAGAATAACCAGAAGAAGAGATTGCATTAATGTTATTGGTAGGAGTTATAAATTGAAGTTTAAATATCCATTCGGTGCAAAATGCTTTTCGAAAATATGTTCCTTTATAGGACATCAACATCTGCCTAGTATTAATGTCCATCCTCAAGCCTGCGTTGCAGAGCAGACTTCCTGAGACCAGGTTTTTGGCAATCACCGATACATACTTCATATCTTGAAGCGTAAGCGACTTCCCCGAAGTCAGATTCAGTAACACCGTCCCGATCCCTTGTACATCAGCTTGTGCTTGGTTCACCACCATAACCTTCTTAGATGTAGGTTTGTATGTGGTGAACAACTTCCTCTTTGAGCAAAAATGGTAGGATGCGCTAGTATCCATCCACCAGTCAGTATCGACACCAGCCGTGACAACCTGCGCAATCATAGCAATCTTGTTAGGCTCACCTTACTTTGTTTGTTTGGGCTTGGATCTGCAGTCTTTCCGTTAGTGGCCCTTCTTGCCACAGTTGAAACAAGTCATATCTGACTTGGGCTTCGGCTTGAACGAAGCCAACTTCACCTTCATATGGTTGAAGTCCTTCTTGTTGTTGTGAGAAGCCTTATGCTTCCCCTTGGAGTCATTAGTATGCACCAAGTTGGCCTTTGCCAACTGCTTGGACAACATGTCTACTTTGTTTTATGCCTTCAACTCATCTTCAACGTGGATGTTGTGCAGTAGTTGATCAAGGCTCACTTCCATCTTCTTCCGGTGCATGTCCGAGATAAAGTTGCTCCATCAAGGCGGGAGCTTGGCCACAATACCTCCCACGACGAAAGCGTCGACCATGGGCATGCGATCATCCTCAAGATTTTGACGAAGCTTGAAAATTTTCTTGACTTGAGGCAACATCGTCTTGTCGTTCTCAAATCGCATCTTCATGACATTTTCAGTTATATGGATCTTGTTGCGGTTTTTATCCGCCTTGTAATGCTTTTCCAGCGACTCCTAGACGACCTTAGCATGGTCCGTCTTGCTGTATGACTCTGCCAGAGTAACCTCCATAGAGTTCAGAATCAGCAACTTGTAGAGGTTGTTCTCTCTCCTCCACTTGTTCTGCTTAGAAGTTGCAGTAGCAATCGCCCGAATAGTAGCATCATCACCCTCCGGAATAATAGGCTCAGTATTTGTCAACACATAATCCACATTTACGAGTTGAAGATTAAGGCTGACCTTTCTCTTCTAGACGTTATAGTGTTCCCCGTCAAACTTCTCAAGTTTGTTAAAACTTGTGTCGAGAATGTTTGCATGGTTCTTCTCCATCTTTTTTTTCGATCTTGCTTTGAGATTTTTAGTCTCGATGCTTAATCAAAAGATGAAGGAACGGGCCAGGAACAGAGGTTCTATCAAACTTCATAGTCTACCCTCTGTTTGATCCTGATATTGTAGTCGAGACACAGAGGTTTAAGCAAACATGGTTGTCCTCTGAAGAACATCCAATATATTTCTGATTACGACTTTCTTACAAGATAATAACAATCAGAAAACAATCTTCGTTCTTCCTTGCAAACGTAGTTGTAATTGAAATAGAACGAGTTACAAAGAGAGAAGAGGAAGGAGAAGATGGATCTCTGCTAGCTGGGGTGATGAATGTCACTGTTTCTCAAAGCAAGATTCGTCCCACACGATCTGCTCCCAGGAACCAGAAAGTTCACGAAGAACTTCTTGAACGCTCGATGTCACCTCCTTTCTGGACTCGCACGAACTCCCTGGACTCCATTGGCTGCAGCAGCAACACCTCTCTACGTTTTTCTCATTTCTAGGTAAGTTCTCAAAGGGTCACGAAAAGAGAGATTTATAGAGAAGGATGGAAACCCTAGCTGTCTATCAGGTACGAAAAGATAGGAACGATTTAGATTTAAATCCCACAAAAAATGTGGATCTGAATAACAGATCATATCTTTCTATAACCGTCAAATCCCGTAATCAGTGGAATCATGCGCCAACCGTGCTATCAGCACATATGCACACAGCAGCCCAATCGAACTGCTCTTGCGCGCATAAGCCAGCAGGGTAGCGGCCTATGTGCGCATGCGCGCATCAGTGTAACAGCGCATGCGCGTAAAAGCGCATAGCCACGCATGGCGGCGCAATGCCCGCGCATGCGCCCGTGCAGCATCCACTCATGTGCCCGCGCATACAACCACGCTAGCAACAGAGCATGCAACTCGCGCATAAAACGAGTGCATCAAATGCGCACAAGTGCCATGTGCCGATGCTGACGTACTAAGTGCAAAGTGCGTCAAGAAAGTACCATTTTGCGCCCTTGAGTCCGAGTCCGAGTCGCTAAGTCCTTTGGGACTTAGCTCCTAAGGAAAATTTTCCAAGAGAGTGACAAAAAGCATAAATATTTTCTTTGATGAGTTAATCATTTTCCTCCTAGAAAAATATCTCCACATGATACCCACATGTGTCCCACCACACCCCATGTGCACACCTCAACACAAGCAAAGCATTATATTGAGATACCCACTGATGGTGTAGCTAATGTGGGACTATATTTCACTAGTCCAAGGCAAAAACACCAACAAATGTCATTGGCTGTCGATACTACTAATATTGTTGATACTGTGTGACGATTATGGAATCTTCTTGTTGATACTGCTGTGCACTCGGAGTAGTAAGTCTTCATGGAATCTTCTTGTTGCTGACAAACTGCTAGTAAAATTCTCTCTCTTGAATTGGTCATGTTGTTGTCACTTCCATATCTTATTGAGGGTGGACCGCTACCAGGGGCAGCCCTTGCCCAGGACAGGCTGGGAGACGGCCCAGGACACAAAAACTAAATTGGCACTGGTTCTATCTAAAATGGAACTAATATGTATCATGTGCCACCCTTAACACAAAATAGTTGTGATGTAGTAGTTATCATGTTAGACTTGCACACTATAGATCCTCAGATCAACTCTAGGATTCTAGGTGGTGACAATTTTTTTAAATTTTTTACTTTTACTTTATTTTCTTAAAAAAAAAATTACATTATGTATGGGAAGTCCATTTTGGAAGTTTGTCTCAGGCCCCTATGAGTTCAGGGCCGGCCCTCACCGCTAATCAAGCTCTAATCTGGCCGTGGTAAGAAGAACTTATCCTGTAACTCCTCTGTAAATTTCTTCCAGAGTGATGTGTGGAGTGAAACCATGCTATCTGCTCTCCACCAATCTGAATATGGACCTTTGCGAGTCATTCCTCTGCTGGAATTTGAGCTCTCTAGTAGGTTCCCTATATTTCTAAGTCAATGATATGTTGTAAGTGCATCCACGGTGAGTGGGGCAAGACGTCGAAAAGCTGAAATATTGCTGAGTTGTTGAAGATGCATTTCCTCCTTGATTGCTAGTATGGTCCTTTCTCAATCATCCTCTCTGTCCTCTCTATCTTGCTGTGGTGCTACTTCTTGCCCCTGTTGTAACTCCATTAGACCCCACAAGATTCCCATCATCTGGCGAAGATATTCCTATGAAGTGTAGTACAAAGCACTAGCAGGAGTGTCCATCAACCTGAATAAGAGAGAAACCCAATAATGATAACGAGTCAAGGAAGAGAGTCCAGTAGCAAATTGGAAGTCCAAAGGTGATCAAGGAAGTTCAAAGGGAAGTTTCCATAACAGTTCAAGGATTGAGATCCTAACACCCAACAAAAAATCTCAAAAGTAGATTTGCACGAGCCACCACTAAAACCATGTCACGCCCTTTCTCAGAATACGGGAGATCAGGCCATGTGACACTGGTCAATACATATAAGATGTTAAGGTGGGTGTTCTATCATGTACATCCTATATGTTTAGCTATCAATTCTATATCTCAATTCACAAAAATAAAGTAAAAATAATAAAAATAATATAATAAAGTTGGCAGTTGATACTACGTATATCTGAATAAGCTCGCTAAAGAATAACGTGCCTGCAATTACAAGACTCTTAGAGTAGAATAACCATGTGTATCACAACTTGCTTCTCATGAAAATAAAGTACATAAATGAAACACAAAAGATGGAAGATAATCGCTCTTGGATGAGAATAAAGTACAACTTGCTTCTCATGAAAATAAAGTGCACTTGCAACTCGAGTACAATCGTCTCCTCGCGACTTTGTGATCCGCTTTCCCGAAACCTATATACAAATATCTAGCTTGTCATTTCGGGGAAGAGCGAGCATCTAGGTTAGACACCACCAAAACAATACATTATATATATATATATATTCATTAAAGTGGTGAAGAGTGCGTATTTATACGCAATGGTGTCCTCGCCCTATGTTTTTCCAATGTAGGACTAAAACTAACAAAAAGTAGAAAGTCTCTAGGCCATACAAGGAACAAGAACTAACTATCTTACACCACATCAAATGAATGTTTAGAAGTACAAAACACATTTTAAGCTTCATAAATAAGTAGCAACACACTCCAATTTTTTCATTGTTATCACCATCATCCCGTGACAATACAACTTCCAAATAAGGTTCATCAAGTGACAAGTTGGCAATTTCTAGACCTCCAGCCATCAAATGGATCAAATTAATCTTCACGGATGTCCGACATCTTTGTCTCACCAACAACAAAAAAAGGGTTGGTTCACTTATTATATGTTCGTTGCCAAGTCAAAGTGCCCACAAAGAATCTAAGTAAAAAATATAAATAAATAAAAATTCACTATGTATGCAATATGTAGCCAAAAGTACCCAAAGAGTCAGTAGTAGCCAGAAGCACCCAAAGAGTATGTAGCACGGAAGCAGCTCGTAAACGCCTTCCTAAATGGAGTACCCGTGCTTCGTAAACGCCTTGCTGCGACTTAATCTTAATTTGTAGGATGCACTAAATTTTACTTATTTTATAAACAGAAAGCAGGAGAAATCAAGATACCCCCTTCATTAAATAAGTAGCAATCTTCAGAAGGGTTGAGACTGCAAGCCTGTTTATTTATAGAAGCAATTAAGATGCTTTCTGACAATTAGGTTAAACTTAAAAATAATCTTAGTGCCACAAGGCTCATGCTAGTAAGAGCAATTAATGTAGTCCTATCATGTATAGGGACATTTGGTATTCATGCTGATTTATAAAAACATTTAGTGTCTTTCACTTCAATAAAATTCTATATATTTTGAAATGGCTGATACCTGATGTTAGTTTCTTTCTCGTAATGAATGTGCCGCGGTAGTGATATAGTTCACCATGTCTATTCTTTGAGTAAATTAATATGGTAATAATTTAGTGAGAATTTGATGCTTTAGTGAGTCACACAGATTCTTTAGTTGCAAATGTCAGGGTTTTGGGCATGTTAAATGGCCTCTATTATCTCCAGCCTTTTTGTGTACTTTATTTCTGCAGCATGACCATCAAAAGTTGATTGGACACCAAGAATCCAAAGTTTACGGTTCCAATGGCCAGGAGGGGGGTGAAAAGGAAGATCTTCTTTATCAAATAAGGAACAAGGTAAATCACCCTTTCTAACCTTTTTTCTTTCTGACTATTAGGATCTCTATTCTGCGGATAGAATGTTATAGTATGATACTATTCTCATGGCACACCGAAGATCTAGATTAACATAGCTGAAGCTAACTAGTGTCATCTGCAGAAGGATTAGGTCTAAACAACTAAATGGATGTCATTAAAACAGGAAAGTTTATTTCCATTAAATACTAAGGTAGAACTTACCTGCATATGAGCTGGCAAACGAAGAATTGTCTCTGGTACCGGAAATAATTAGCTACTATGAAAAGTGATTATCTATATACGAAATTACCATTCACAATGTTTGTATATTTCTAACCGTGGAAACAACTCATCTTGTATTTTTGTTTTTAATTTCACTGCATACTACATTTGGTACATTAATTTGCAAATTCAGGGATTGTACATTAATTCCCAAGCATGAGATGCTATTCAAGCATCACACTCTGTTCAAGAACCTTTGTCATGGTTCTGTTTACATGTCATTCTAGTATGCAGCTTCTGCTTATTCACAACCAGTAGGCAGCTGTTGCTTATGCCTTAGGTAGTGTTCTATGATCTAGTATATGGACACTATGAATAGTGACGAAGAGTGAGATGGGATATTACTACATTACATCTAGCTTGAAGTGCTATATGATTGTGTTTTACTTTTTATGATAGTATACTCCTTTTGACATATTTTAGATGCATATTGTTGAAAATTAATGTTCCCAAACCTACAGACGTTTAACCTTAGGCGCACTGACCCTGTGAAGCCGAGTCTTGAGCCACAGCGCACCACAAATATCAACGTCGCTGCAATTCTGGAGAAGGCAAATGCTATCCGCCAGGTTGAACCCCATCTCATCTTCTTCCTCATTTCCCTGGAAGTTTACATGTATTTCTCTTCTTTTATACACTTTTTCATCTGCTTAACTTCAAAGGGAGCTCTATAGTCCTCCTTTATTCACTTTTAGTCACATGTACTTGTATAAATATTTTTCACTTGAAAGCACAGAAATATAATTAAGTGTCTAGATTGATCACTAGATGTCCAAATATAATTCCTCGGGAGGATGGGGATGTATGAATAGTTGTGCAACTTTTTTACTTCCAAAAAAATGAGGATAATTTGATGTTATGAAGATAAACAGGTCCAAAAGATTTAAGGTGTAAATTCCATTTACAAGCGGATCCTCTTGTATTGATGTTCTTCATTTCATGTATGTTCCCTTTTCTCACACATCATATATCGTCAGGCATGTGCGGGTAGCGACGATGGCAGCAACGATGATAACTGGAGTGATGGCTGACCTTTATGCCTAAACGGGTGATATAGACAAACTCCACAAAATCTGTAAGCAAAATCTGTGAATATAAGATTTCTGTAATGTAATTATGGTATGCAAGGTTTGTGGTATATTTTAGGGGTCATTTATTTTGTTTACACTACCGGAAAGGTAGCTAGATTTGTAAGCTATGTAATATGAAGTCTTTCTGCTATAATTTGCAATTGATAGTGGTCAATAAAAATTAGTAGGTATTTTCTGCATTGATGGTAAACTTTGAGGAGCAAGGCTTTCTTCATGGTGGCATGTTCCTAATGAAACATTGCATTGATGGTATTCTTTTATTCTTTTTTTTTCTTTTTCTTTTTCCTTTTTGGAGACGGTGTCCTATTTTCTTTCTTCCATATTCATGTGTTCCCGGAGTCAATCTGAATGGGTTATTTATTTTCAAACTCAATTGCAACTAAGATGTGACTTTATAGAATATACCAATAGATGTTCATTTGATGCCAGGTCTGCTTCAGTAGACCTTAAATTTTCATCTAGAGAATCCAAGTTTAAAGCAGTTTTTGCAGGGAAACAAAAAGTTAGGTAAAATTACATGGGAGAACATAAACGCTATTAGTAGGGACGTTTTTTATTTGAATAAAAATTAAAATGAAACAATGCTGAAAATGTCCTTACCATTATTTTTTTATTCTATTTAGGAAAAACTTTAAAAACAGAAATTTTTGTCCAAGACGTTCTAACTAAGGGTGTCTTCATTATTATTTTTTGTCTAAAGATGTAAAAAAAAAAAAAAAATTTGAAAACGTCTTTACTAAGGACTTTTCAAAGTCCAAAAACGTCTTTAGTAAGGACGTTTTAACTTTTCTTTTTACGAAAAATTAAAAAAATTGAAAACTCCTACTAAAGATGTTTTCAAAGTCCAAAACATTCTTAGTAAGGATATTTTTTAAAAAAAAAGAAAAAAATCTTTAGACAAGAAAAAGAATAAGACGAAACAACTATGCTATGAGTACAACCAAATGCCTACAATCCTCTTACAACTGCCACGTGGCGGCCACGTGACGTCCACGTGGCAGCCGTTCCCATTGGAGGAGGGGGGAGTGGATCCGTAGCTGTCCGGTGGCCATCACGTGACAGAAAAGCCATATCAGGAGGAAAAGAGGATTGTAAGCATTTTGTAGTAAAGTTAGCATTATTGAAGAGAAATAATAATAACTTTTTTTTAAAATGTCATTACCAAGTACGTTTTGGATTTAAAAAAGTAAAAATTGAAAACGTTTTAAAATTTATGTTCTTTTATTGAGCTTGGTGCACCTTCTATTCCGACACTTCTCCAAAGTTTCCATCAACAAACTGATCGCCTACAGGACAATGGTCAATATTTGGTTCAATGGCGATCCTTCAATAGAACCATTGCAGTATAAGATGATTCATAATATAAAGCCCAACGAGCCAATTCCCTTGGACTATTCAAGACATCCGCCTGATGATTCCATGGTCCATCTAATATGGGCTAAAAAGATAAGACAACCAGTTAGAATTTAAAAAAAAAAAAAAAGTGGCTTTTCCTTCGTATTTTCTTTAATAAAAAAAATTTCAAATATAACAACACAAGGTAGGTACGTATCATTTTGTATCAAGATATTAATTGGACTGGACGACCCAATATTCGCCCTGAATCGGTCCGGTCAAATTCGATCTGGGTCGACTCAGGTCCAGTCAACGGACCGATCCGACTCGGCCCACAATTCCCACGAGTCAGGTTTAGGTCTGGAGAACATGTGACCTGACCGCTCAAAAAATCAAACCGTTACGGTTTGACCCCTCCAATTCGTCCGACCCGGTCTGGTAGGTGATCCGGTCCAGGCCCGGTCTCCAATCTGGTCCCCCCCTCCCACATGGTCGCAAGCCCCACCTAACGGCTGACTATGTATTAGTATATAGGGGAGTAAATTACCGGAATGCTCCCCCCCCCCCCCCCCATTAACCGTTTACTAAATCGTTGTAGGGGTATAATGGTAATTTACCCCTCTACCTGCCAAATTTATGGCATTTTAATCCATTTGAAAGATATTTTGGTCATTTTGCTGATGTGACCAAAATATCCTTATAACAACTATATTTTAAGGATATTTGGGGTATAATTTGGCATCCGAAAAATCCTTTAAATATAGTGTAATTCTTCAAATTTTACCACAACAAAATCCCCCCCCCCCCTCTTGACAAGCAATCTAGTGTGAAGAGACTATTTATTGTCAAATTATCAACCACCATAACAACTGCAAGATCAGCAACCTCAACCCGCACCACAACAAGGACCTCAACTCGAAAGAAGATTAAAAGGTTTGGCATCATTTTAGTGGAGTTTACAATGAGCGCGATACGGAAAAAAAATTCTCGTAAGGAGTTATTGTTAAATGCTTGCATTGTATGAAAGGACTCCAATGTAAACCTAACTATGTCACAAAAATTCTACGTAAGCATATGAAAAAGTGTATATAGTAATCTTGTATCTTCTTTAAAAAAATGTATTATTTTTTAATATGTTAGATATGCATAGTGTATTTAAATTATGTGACTATGTTTAAACATTTTTTGCTTTGAGCCTCTCTACTAGATTTCTTTATGGTATTACAAAAGAAAGTTTAAAGAGAGACTCAAAACAGAAACTTAAACATAAGTTCAATAATTTTTTTAATGTAACTTATGTTTGAGTTTCAGCTTTCAATCTCTCTAGAAACTTTCTTTATAGTATTATTAAATTTTTTTGAAGAGAGTTTGAAAAGCTGAAACACAAACATAAGTCGTATGACTTATGTAAAAAAATAATATATACTAAAAAATCAATAAAATACATGTGAATATTGGTGTAAAATTTATGTATTGTTAAATTTTATTTTAGATTTTTTTTAGCCCAACCCACCTAAAAAAATTACAGTTTTTTTTTTTTTTTACTTTTCGTTAATGTCTAACCCGGAACAGGTCCAGCCCACCTCCACTCCGGGTTCGAGCCCGGACTGGATTTGTAAATCCACACTTCCGGCCCAGACCGTCTTCTCTTCGGACTAAGTTAGACTTGATCCAGATCATGGATCCTAAGGTTCCCCTGCTTGAGGTTAACAAATACTTGTTGCATCTGATTTAACTGAGATGTTGTGTAAACCACTCCATGAGAGATTTCCAAGTTATGGTCGTAGCAAGCCCTCACTCCTTGACATATATACCACTACGACCTCCTGAAGGTTCTCTGTGTTGGACAGATATTAACCTTTCCTGTTTACATATAAAATAAATTTAGGTATTGTTACCGTTCTTCGGGATTAATCATGTACAAAGAACTATCCTAAGAGAAATATTCGAGATCTATATACAGATTTCTCTAGAATTACTCCTAAATATATATATAAAAAAAATAAAAAAATTATTACCGGCTTTCCGTCACTGCACACAACTTCGTGAGAAATGACCTGAACTTAGCAGAAAATACGATGAACAACATAGCTTTTGGTCTGTAAAGGAGGAGGAATAGAGACATAATTTTGTTGTTGGTTCCAAGGTTTCTGAAGGAGGAGGAATAGAAACATAATTTTGTTTATGGTTATAAGTTTGCCCCAACAAACAAACTGTATGAATTATATAGGTAGAAGTCAGCCCAAAGATCTAATAAGAATTAATTGTTAGGAACGAAACGTGGAAACCGTTTTCCAAGCCAGAGAGTACCTGCGAGAGAATCAGAAAAAAATGTACAAACAAACAAAATACCAAACACAAATCGCGGACACAGAGATTTTTACGTGAAAAATCCAGATGAAAAAAATCATGGGACGATCGGAGTCGAACCCTGAAGAACCTCTACTAATGGAATAAAGAGATTACACCCTCTACAAGCTCCTCACCGATCCAACACGGATCACCGCAACTCTTGGAACAGAAAATAGATTACAACTACGAAGAAAAAAGACAATGAGAAATACCCCAAATTGACTTACTTCTCCGAAACGTCCTCCAATAATTCTTTCTCCTCTTCAAAGTTGCAATGGCACTCTTGCCACCTTTTTTTCTCTCTTATTTTTTCTCATGTTGTTGTATATTTCATGAACCTTTATATAAACTCTTGCATAAAATAGGATTTTCATATGGAAATCTATATATGGAAGACAAAAAAATTTATGAAAATCCAATTACATTCAATCATATATTTAATGGAAATCAAATCATAAATTAGCTTGCCATAAATTAGAAATCCAATTATATAAAAAGTTAATATATTAAAGATCCAATCATAAATATATAATTAAAGACAAAGATGGAAATCAAATATAATATTTGCTTACCATAAATGTTCCAATACATGGCGCTCGATGCACTTTCCGATCTTTTTTGATACATGAATGACGATCGTCGCACTCCGGGGTATTCTCCACATAGGTTGGGAACCCCACCCACTCCAACAAATCTTTTCCTTCACAATTATATGGAGGGGGTCGTCATTCCGACGATCCGCCTGTAGTACTCAAACTTTTTTCTTGAAAGAATCTTTGTGAACATGTCTGCTCCGTAGTCATCTGTATGAACCTTCTCAAGCTCCGTTTCCTTCTTTTCCATAACCTCCCGTATGCAATAATACCGGGTCTCAATGTGCTTGGACCGGCTATGAAATATCTGGTTCTTCACAAGGTGAATAGCACTCTGACTATCGTAAAGCAAAGGATACTGCTCTTGCTTTAGCCTAATTTTCTGCAACAGCTTCTTCATTCATAGCAACTCCTTGCAAGCCTCCGTCGCTGCAATGTACTCTGCCTCTGTCGTCGACAAGGCAATACATTTCTGCAACCGCGACTGCCATGATATTGTTCCACTAGCAAACATCATCACATAGTCCAAAGTCGATCTCCTCGTGTCTATATCTCCAGCCATATCAGCGTCGGTATACCCAACCAGCTTCAGCTCGTCACCACCAAAGGAAAGTCTCCAATCGGCAGTGCCCTGAAGAAATCGTAGAATCCACTTGACCCCACTCCAATGTACCCTTCCAGGATTGGAAGTATACCTACTAACTGTGCCAACTACGTGAGCGATGTCTGGCCTCGTACACACCATATCATACATAAGACTCCCCAAAGCTGAGGCATATGGAACCTGCTCTATATCTTCCTTCTCGTCCTCGGTAGATGGACACTGCTCCTTAGTGGACTTAAAGTGAGCCGTAAGGGGGGTTACTCACTTTCTTTGACCTGTCCATCCCAAAATGCTGAAGTACCCGGTGAATGTACTTCTTTTGGGACAAGTGTAGTAGCTTGGACTCACTCTCTAGGCTGATTTCCATCCCAATAATAGTCGTCGCTGTGCCCAAATACTTCATAGAGAAGGCCACGCCTAGTTGGCGCTTCAACTTCGCTATCCTAGTAGCATTCCGACCCAACAGTAGCATATCATAAACATAGAGCAGTAAAATGACAAAATTATCCTCGCCAAAGTACCTCACAAATACACAATGGTCCGACGTCGTCCGTTCATAACCATGCTCCCCCATAAATGACTCGAACTTCCTGTACCACTGCCTCAGAGCCTGCTTCAGGCCATACAAGCTCTTTCTAAACTGGCAGATCAAGTATGACTTGCCCTTATCACAGAATCCCTCTGGCTGCTCCATGTACAACTCCTCCTCAAGATCACCGTAGAGGAATGTCATCTTCACGTCCATTTGCTCGACCTCCAAGTCGAAACTGGCTGCCAATGCTAGCACCACCCAAATAGACGACTGCTTGACGACTGGCAAAAATATCTGTCATGACCCGCACCTGGTATAGGGGCACGAGTATGTGGGTACGTCCAGCCTACGCCACAGCATCGACGGTAGAATTATATCTCGGTCGTCTATACTATCTAACATCTCACACAATATATAATACCTATTATGCCATCTCAACTCCAAATGGTGAAGCAATATGATAATATAATCAAGGGCAATCAATACTCAATCATATATAAAAACTAAAGAAAGATGTAAGCACGATATGGAATGGGAGAAAAGAAATACAAGTCTCAATACATCACAGGTCCAACTCAACATCTAAACATAACTCAAGATCTCAAAATAATAATACAATCCAAAGTCTAACTAGAAACAACTATTATAAGATATGGAAATCTAAATGGCCTCAATATCTGGCACTACATCCTCAAGTGACACTCCATCTGTTAGACCGTAGTAGGTGGGACACATCCTCACTAACCAGTCATCTGAAAAATATATCCAGTCTGGATTGGAGCGAAGTACAACCCAATAGCAGTTCCAATTAATTGATAATGACTATAAACAAAATTAGAGAATATAATACAAGACGGAAAACAATGAACAATATCATGCTATGGTAAAAGAAACAAGTAAATAAGAGCAATATGATATACACTGATCACAATAAAATAAAACAAGACAATAAAATAGAATATAGTGAAGAACTGTAACTATACTAAGTAATTTAAATACTAGTTAAATATGTGATCGGCTTTGGTTGAACATTGTCTACTTAACGTTGGATAAATATTGTCTACTTAAACATTGAACATTGTCTAGTCTTTGATCACATATCTAGCTAATATTTCCCTGCCCCCAACCAATACTCATGGATCCGATCACGACACATCACGAACACGAATATAATATGAGTACACGAAAAATATGGATGTACACGAATGAATACGAGCACAAGAAATACCCGATGTACACGATAAAGTATATGTGAATGAGTATCCAAAGTACACGATAATGAGATAACATCTCCTGACAGGATCTATATAGTATCAGTCCGTGTAACCACTATGTCGGAATCAAGTAAAACATTTCTAAATACTTGCATTATAGTAATTATCAAATAATAAAAACTATCAGAGAATGTACTCGCCTGTGGTCCAGAGCAAATAATGTCAAACTGTATCCGAATTGATATTATACAGACCTATATATGAAATATTACATTAATACAAGGTTTTGGATTAAAAATAAGTTAAACTAGTTCAATTCTAGGTCATAAAGTTATTTCTAAGTCAAAACAGTCAAACTAGGTCAACTCTAGGTCAAACTTGTCAAACTTGGTCAAACTAGCTATTTCTAGGTTGTATGAGTCCATCTCTAGGATATTGGGTCCATACTCTATGTAACTAGGCTATACTAGCTATGTTAGCTATGTTAGGATACTAGGATACCAACAAAATACCGTATCATAAGATACACAAGTTATTAGATATGAAAATGCTATAATATATATACAAGACAAAATATATAGTACTCCTATCTAAACTAATGCTAAGTGGATACCTTGGCTTTGAACCAAATGCGGTATCACACCACCTACACTCCTATCTTGACATACAAACTCAATACCTTGAGTATAAACCAATACCTTGACATTACCTTGGTATCACAAGGTAATTCAATATCTCACATTAGCTAACTAACCAACATACCTCACTATACACTAACATGCATTTAAACTTATAACAATACTATACCAACTATCATAACTAACATACCCAAAACTAAGTATCTTGACACTATCAAGATGCCTACACTAACACAACTCTTTCTACTACTAACACTCCATACAACACTACCTATATCATATTCTACACAATACTCACTCTAGTTATCCTATACTAATACTTGGATTGTACCCTATCCTTTTACCTATAGCTGAACTTGCCCCCATTCTAATACTGCTATGGTAACCTACAGTTAGTCTAATGCCACTTTATGTCACACCCCGATCCTGTAGGCGGCCGTTCATCCTCGCTTGGGTCCTTGTGGGACCGATTCGTCCTTGCTTGAGCATGATGCTGTGCAAGCCTAAGTTGTACTTGCACAAGGCCAAAGCTTTGAACAAGGGCAAGTAAGTTATTCAAGACAGGAGCAGCGGTACAATATTGCATAAAAGTAAAGAATATACTGGCATATAAAAATAAGCTCTTTATTGATAATCAAGATGTGTTACAAGCGGCGCTTGGCCGAGATTACAGTTCGCTCAAGCTCTCTTTCTCTCAATTACAATGACATCGTTCCATACATTACATCCCTTTATACAAAAGCAGGTCAAAGTGCTTTTCTCGACACGGCTCAAGGCATAAACTCTAGATTTTCAGTTCCTTGGGATGAGGCACGACTATAGCTCTCTCGGACGATCCAGTACCTGAGAACATGTAAACTGTTGGTGGGTCAGCACTTTGAAAAAAGTACTGGTGAGTATAAAATCAACGAACAAAAGCAATACTCCCTGAAATCCACACTAAGTAAGCATGTGATAAAATATTACATTACTAGTGATCTTGCTACTTTGACCTAGATTCATTTAATGCACCACAAGATTAGAGTCAGTTTACATCTTTTTGAAAATATGTCTTTGAAACCAGTTTGCATATTCAATACATACAAGCAAGCTTTAGAGACAGTGTTCTATCGTGCAATGCACATCATGTATTGTTAGCCATATTCGATCTCTTAGGAACAAAAGTTATCTCTAGTGGACTATTCATCTCAAATCAAGACAAGTGCATCAAGTGAACTATACAATTCGATTCAAAGGGGCCAGCAACATATTCAAGTAGAACAAAATATATCTCATTTAGCATTTATGACTAGGAACATAATAAAATACAAGTGATCACTTATTCAGTGATCCTTACCCATGGCCGAACAATTATTCCTGCAGCAAACATACAAGTTAGCAACAATTTGTATATATATATATATATAAACGAGGTTCTCTTTCCATGTCTGTCTCTGTATCAAACAGTTAGGTATGCAAGAAGGCTAGCCTAGCATGCGCCCTAACTACATGATGGTCTCCTCCACGAGATTAGCAAGTGGGATGTACAAGCCTATCTCACTAATAACAGATCGGCTAATAGCTGCTGCGACGCATAGTTGGTATACAGTAAAATATGCTTAAAATAGTAGCCGGGACACATGGTTAAGACTAAACTAAAAGCCATACCCTCCCGTAAATAAGGACTTCTAGTCTCAGGGTGTTCCAGATCTCTCCTAGGCCAAACGATCCCCAGTGCCCCAGGAACTGCTCGAGAGATCAACCTTGTGCACAAGTTGTCAGACCGATGCATGAATGCACTTCTATCAGATAAATACCATATGATGCACATGATCCAGAACAAGCAAGCAAGCATATCTATCAAGCTATAGAGCCGGAGCTCTCAATGCTCTTGCCTAATAGCCACACCCTCATGTAAATAAGGACTTCAAGCCTCAGGGCGGACTATTAGTCTAGATGCACAAGTTCAAGCTATTCATGCAGTTCTATCTCTTTATAAGCAATCAATAAAATATGTTCAATCAATCTAACTCTTTTAACAAGTAACAAGCAAGAATAATTCTAAAAATCTAGCATGCAATTCTATCTATTTTGTGCGATAGCGAACATGCAAGCAATCTATTATTAAAGCAAGAATAGTAGTCATTCCACTATCTAACTAGACAAGCATGTAGTTCTATTCTTGTTTAGCATTCGATAGAAATATATGAACTTCTTTTACTCTTATTTATTAGCATGGCAGCGGTTCGTTCGATACCGGTGTTTGTGTATGTCACGCACCAGTCACAAAATACGTAGGACTAGGATAACGTAAGCATGCCAGCCGCATGTATATGGCAACTCCAATATATGGAAACCATAACACATGCGTATGCTGTAATATGAATAACAATTCATAAGTGGTATATATATGGTCACAAGTCACAGAAATACTAATCTCATCCATACAATAAGTCATAGAAAAAAAATAACTAAACTAGAATAATGAGTCTGAATAATCCAAAATAATAGTCGGGTGGAGACAAATCCACTACCAATGACTATATCAATACTAAAATAAGGGAGAAGGGTAAATCTCCAATATAAAATAAAATAATGATATAAAGGTATCAGCGAAGCGATCCATCGCTAGAGATAATCAAGGATGCTCAGAAGGTAAGACCTCATTGGAAGAGATAAGTAGTAAGTCCTGATCTGTGCTCCTGCGAATAGTCATGAACATCTACACCTGGAAAGGGACCAGGTCCTCAGAGGGACGTATCAAGATATATAGAAGCATGCCAATTTGAATACAGTAAACATGCATAATAGGTAAAAAATATGTAAGTACGCTGTATAAGACAATCTATATGAATGCATAATAAGGACAACTTTTTGACGTATGGGCATGGGTAGGCTACTCTATCTAATCTCACACTCACACACACGTCAGGAACATCATCAGCCGTCATACCACGGGGGTAGCGACCATCGTGACACCATCAGCCGACATACCGCGGGGGTAGCGACCATCGGACACGACTACCATAGTGCGTGCTAGTTACCATGGTTTACCAGAGTGGTTATAGCCCATACGCCTACTGATTGTCCTCCCCTCCCATGATACTATGTGTCAAGTGTGTTTCAACATATATATATATATATATATATATATATATATATATATATATATATATATATATATATATATATAGCATATACTTATGACTGAAAGAAAATACACATGCAATAAATATATATAGAAATATAATAATCATGCAAAGTACTGTAAGCAATTTGGCAAGGTATCTTGCCTGGTAAGAAAGCTACAAAGTGTAACGTCCAGGAGTCAAGCACACAGGATCAGAAACTACGACCTCAGAACGAACGTCTCCGGATGCTGAAATAAACATCACCAATGTTCCCAGAATAAGAGAGATAGCTAGAAAACACTACCCTTTCGTCCAATTTGGACACAGGGGCAAAACGATAATTTTGGGTCAAAACGGGGTCCACATATGGCCCACTTTGCACCAAAAAGCGTGCTAGAGGTAAAGGTCTCTAAATGGGACAAATTATAAGTCAAACCAATTCTAAACGTCAATACGAACTCAAAGGTACGTCCAATTTTGGATTCCGGTGAGCCGAACACAAATTCGCCCAAAAAGTCAACCAAATAGGCGGCTTGGTCAACTATCTCAGACTCGCATGAAACTTGGGTCACAGGACCAGTGTGATACCAAGAATCTAATGGTGTAAGTTTTGTCGCATTCTGACTAGCGTACACTAAATGGTACAGTATTTTACAAAAGTCGCAATACGGGAACTTTTTGCGGATACGGAGTAATTTCGACGCGCATACGCGTCCAAATCAGTTTTTATGAAAGCCTACACGTCTGGGTACATCGTTCGTACCTTTTGGTGCACTTGGTACACGACGGGGCGGTCCCGTTTGGCAGGACGCGCTCCATATCGCAAATTTTGGAAGTTAAAAAAGCAGGTTTTCGTGATTTTTAATCTGATTTAATTCAGCATTCAGCAACAAATAAAATATTGTAATTGACAAAAATTAATCTCGATTAGGTGGTCGTCGCATAGCAAGAAGAAAAACTCAATTCGGATCTCTGTGGTGGGAGATACGAGTCCGTAAATATTGATGGTTACAACAGTTTTTCTGAGAATAAAAGTGGTCGTTTTTCTCCAACTTGGTCTCGGTTTTTACCTAGGGTTACGCGTTATTCGAAGTAAACTAATACACAGACTTGGAAGAGGGATAGGTCGTGAACATACCGGTAAAGACGGAATTGAATTTGGTCGAGCAAGGAGGCGGAAAACAGTGCAGAAAGGAGAGGTCTTTGCTGCGAATTTGCGCGGCCTGCTCGGGCGGACGTCGGCCGCGACTTCGCCGGCGACGGGCGTGGGTCCAGGCGGCGGTCTGGGTCAGCGCGGGGTGGAGATAGGTGATAGAGATTTATGGTTAGGGTTTATATATATATATATATATATATATATATATATATATATATATATAGAATGAGAGATCGAGAGAGAGGGGAGCGGCTATCTGTCATGCCCCAGTCCCAAAATACCAAGGGACCGGACGCGTGGCAATGGCCAGCAGCACACACCGATGGACAAACCCAATTGAATGGATCCATCGGGGCATGCTTAGGCTGTAATATAACAATAAGTAGGTCCAATGACACACGTCACAGTCTATACTAATCTCATCCACCACAGAACAGTATATGAACTAAATAACAAACTGGAATAAATGCTATAAGTAAAGACACTGTCGAATATCCAGCAAAATGATACTAAGTCGGGTGGAGACAAATCCACTACCGATAAACGAGAGAATAAAGACAAGAAAATATAACTAGAAACATGCTAGAAAGTAACAGGGCCATCAACTGTTATCGTACCCTCGTCTGCTGTCGGTCCGTAAAGTGGCGGGTACTCCTCATCTCCTAAATCTGGAAAACAAAACCAGGTCCTCAGAGGGACGTAACAAGATACAAAGAATACGAGCCAAAAGTACAGTAGATGAACATGCAAGATAGACAAGAAAAATAAACACAAGAGAAGCAAATAAGACACGATAAATCACTACATCCAAGATGGTGGCGCACCGATGGTGCTATCAACCATGACTACAAAATCGGGATAATGGCAACTCAATGGGAGATCACGGTCCTATAGAAAGTAGGCCAATGGGGACTCCCAATCTATAGTTAGGCTCTTTCGCAGCCCTATGGGAGCTCACGAATGAGGTAGTCAAATGAACAAGTCTCTATCGCAACACAATGGGTACTCACAATCGAGAATTCTCAAGTGTAGTCAGTGTCTAATAACGATCATCGAGGAACTAAAGTAACCAATCGAGTCAACTCAAGAAAGCGTAGAGTAACCATATACCATCACAATAGGTCTATAGAACAAATAGTGATCCATGGAAAAGAGCAAATAATGTACATGCACATAAAACAAGGAAATAAGACTAGAGCAGCAGGAATAAATCAATATAAAAAATGCATCAAGAAACTTTATACGACAAGACAATAACCCCAGAAAAGGAAAGCATGCAAATAATGTGCACGAGTTGGCAAGGTATCTTGCACGACAATGTATAAATAAGTCAAGAAAATAAGTAGCAAAACTGCAGGGTTTGGCAAGGTATACTTGCCTGGGGTCTTGCTGCTGGTATGAATCAGAGTCCAAGTCACAATCCAAATAGCCTATGTATTACAATTTACCATGTCAAAAGATAATTTATTTTAACTTATTTAATTCTGGAATAATTACTCTAAAATCCTATTTTAATCTTATTATTCTAATTTTTAGGTTAATTCCTAAATTTTGTCTAAAGGAACTGAATTTTATCAACTCGAGACTCATGGCACGCAAATCGAGGCAATCTGTTGACCAAAAAGTCAACCAACACAAACTCAACTTTCATGCATGATTTCCTATAGATTTCATCATCAAAAACATGCTAGAATTTATGGCTCGTCCGAATTCAAATTCTTTTGGGAATTATGGCACATACAAGTTTCATATCATGCATCGATGGTTAAATTCTAACCTAGAAGTTCTACAGAATTAATAGTATGAAAATACATCTAATTTAATTCTGGGAAAAACATATGTCAATGATCTCGACATTAACTTTCTGAAACTTTAAACGGTTCATGATTCTGATTCCTAGTTCTCCCGAAATCGCAAAAATATTGAAATACGTCTATTTTTGGACATGTTGTGCTCTACGAATTTTTCAGAATTTAATACTCATAATTTTGTAAAAAAATTATATAATCAGAAATCTAACCTCAATATCGTTCTAACGCAAGAAATTAGGCCTCGTTTGGAGTCCGGAGCTATGCGCAATGGCTTCTGGAAGATGAAGGAACCCTAGATGGCAATTCTCCAAAATCTCTCTCTAAAAATAATAGAATAATTAGGGTTATAATAATATATATATATATAGGGATGTTGAGCGGCTGAATGAAAGTTGATAGGGTGACATGTGTCATGATTTGATTGGATGGTTTTGGTTATATTATTTGTTTTTTGATTTGCCTTTATCAAAATATTATTTAAGTCGTTTTAAATCTGAATAACTCAAAATAAACATTAAAAATAATCATAAAGATCTGAAAAAATTACAAAAAATATATTTTGAACCTAAAAACCCTAAAAAAATATTTGGGATAATTATATATTCATAGATTTCCTACTATAATTAGGAGAAGCTCTAAAAATTAGTTTTGCCATAAAACTAAAAATAAATACTAACATTATTCCAAAAATTCTGAAATAATTCCAGAAAATATATAATAATATTATAAACCTTAAAAAATAACGTGGGTCTATTCTATATTCCTGGGCTTGCACAATAAATTTTACAAGTCCTAAAAATTAGTTATTAGCCTAAATAACTCCCAATAAATACTAAAAATACTCAAAAAATTCCCAAAAACTTCTAGAAAATATATTTTATTATTTAGAACCTAAAATAAAAGTTTGAGATATTTTTAATTATATTTGAATCTAAAATAAATTCTTTGAAAATCCTAGAAAATTATAGAAAATTGTAAAAAAATCCAAATTAAAAATTTCTGAAAAATCAGGGGGTTACAATCTACCCAACTTATAAAAATTTCGTCCTCGAAATTAAAATTAAGCCATGATAGAAGTCAAGGATGGTCTAAGATTTACATTGGTTAAAATGTAAGGCAAGGTTTAACGGAGTGGACGATGTTGCACGTTGCACATTCCGAAAATCATGGAAGAAATTCACATGAGTGAAAATAGGTTTCTTCGTGTGTCATGTCCAATAGTGTGGACACCTAAATGCTCTTTTGCATAAAAGCGCCCAATAATTGAAACGTTGCACAAAGATAGAAATTGGAGGATGGGTATGTCTAGGACAAGGTGTAAAATTTGTAGGAAGGCAGTGACTAGGGAAGTGCTCCAATTATCGAAGCAATGGTAAGGCGCGCCGAGGGATACCATGTTGTAAAACTAAATAAAAAATGTCGTGTTCTATTCCTAAGTGGATTCGAGCTAGCCTCAGTCTCACTATCTAAGCCAAGTAGGTCTACTTCTTAGGTGAGGGGGTTTCACAATCTAGCCAACTTAAGACAATGTCGTCCTCAAAATTAAAATAAGGCATAATTTGTTAATCCTTCGTGTACATAAGGCAAGTCAATCGCAATCTCCTTGCGACAATTAAAATCCTAATCATATCCATTGCAATCACTTCTAGGTTAAGATGACCACTGATCCAATCAAATTCAACCTATGGTTATCTCTTCTCACTTTTTTTCAAATTATCCATATCCAAATTTAAATTAAATCCATATATCATCTTCAAGATTTAAATACGCATATCAATTTTACCTCACGATCTCCAATTATCATAAGGTTATATAGTATTAGGTTATTTTGATTTTTCTTTTCTTATTTCTTTTTACTTCTTTTTTTTCTATTTCTATTTCTTTTCTTTTCCTTTTTTTTATTTTTTTTCTCTTATTTAGTTACATTATTATTATTACTAATAATAATAATAATGTCATTATTATTATTATTATTATTATTATTATTATTATTATTATCACGAATATATATTACAATCATTATTACACTATTTATTTATTATCTCTAATAAATATATATTACTTACATATATATATTTACGGTATATATAAATATATATTAGTACCTAAAATAGATTCTGAAAAATCTACCACTCTTATGCAAATACTCCTAAAATAAAATATTAGGACTTTGTACAACAATTCTAAATGTATAATTTATCTAGGTAATTAAATCAATAATATATATTATCTAATTAACTACATAATAATATAGATAAATTCAATAAATAAATAATTAAATAATGTTTAAAAATATGGGGTTTTACAGTGTAACTAAGCATGCAACATTTTTATCTTTTCTTAGCATTGCAATAGTTTTATCTCTTTTAGACAAGCATTCAAGTTTTCTAGTTAGGCAAGCAGATTCGTTTCAATGACAAGCTATATGAGTTCTCTTATTAAGCATGCAGAGTCAGGTTCTATCGTTCTTCTTATGAAACTATCTTCTTAGAACAAGCATTCAAAAACTCATATTCATTATTAAGGCGTGCAAGAATCAGAGAATAAAGTTTTGTCTACTCACTTGGATCAATCATCTTGTGTTTTGATTGAATAACACTTCAAGAAGGCTTTCGTTCGAGCAAGCAAAGCGATATATCTTGTACATAGTACCTACGAGGAGCAGGGCACTACACTTTAAACTGATCAAATACAACTGTCTGCAGTTGGGACTGCTACCTTATTAACCTGCACATTAGCCCATGCTTGAACTAATACTACACTTATTTCAGCCACCACAACCTGAGCACCTACCTCTGTGCATAGTTGTACCACACCCTGAACTTCATGTCACTACTGATGCCTATTTCCTCACATATTGATAGTGCTGTTGGCATTTCCTCACTGCTTCAATAGGCCAGAAACCATCTCCCTTTACATACTTCTGTTGTTATTGTCAATGTTACTGTTGTTGTTGGTGCTTCAAATGCTATTTCATTCAACACCTAGATAATAGGCTACACCACATGCCTGCCCATACTCTCCTGCACCCAAGTACCCCCATGCAAACACCAACAATAACTCAATACAACTTGCAATTTCTTGAACCAACACCACAACTACCTAGCTACTTAATGCCTGTACCAACCCGAATACTACTACCACAATACTGATTAATTACTAGTTAAATATGGTATACACTGATCACAATAAAATAGAACAAGATAATAAAATAGAATATAGTGAAGAACTGTAACTATACTAAGTGATTGAAATACTAGTTAAATATGTGATCGGCTTTGGTTGAACATTGTCTACTTAACGTTGGATAAATATTGTCCACTTAAATATTGAACATTGAACATTGTCTAGGCTTTGATCATATACCTAGCTAACATTTCTTCTGCCCCCAACCAATACTCATGGAACCGATCACGACACGTCACGAACACAAATATAATATGAATACACAAAAAATATGGATGTACACGAATGAATACGAGCACAAGAAATACCCGATGCACACGATAAAGTATATATGAAAGAGTATCCAAAGTATACGATAATGGAATAACATCTCCTGACAGGATCCATATTGTACCAGTCCGTCTAACCACTGCATCGGAATCAAGTAAAATTTTTCTAAATACTTATATTATAGTAATTATCTAATAATAAAAACTATCATAGAACATACTCGCCTGTGGTCCAGGGCAAATGATGTCAAACTATGTCTGAACTGATATCACACAGACCTATATATGGAATATTATATTAATACAAGATTTTGGAATAGAAATAAGTTAAACTAGTTCAATTCTAGGTCATAAGTTATTTCTAAGTAAAACTAGGTCAACTCTAGGTCAAACTAGTCAAACTTGGTTAAACTAGCTATTTTTAGGTTGTATGAGTCCATCTCTAGGATATTGGGTCCATCTCTATGTAACTAGGCTATGTTAGCTATGTTAGCTATGCTAGAATATTAGGATACCAACAAAATACTGTATCATAAGATATACAAGTTATTAGATGTGAAATTGCTATAATATATATAAACAAGACAAAATATATAGTCCTCCTAGCTAAACTAATGCTAAGTGGATACCTTGACTTTGAATCAAATGCGGTATCACACCACCTACACAACCATCTTGATATACAAACTCAATACCTTGAGTATAAACCAATACCTTGAAATTACCTTGGTATCACAAGGTAATTCAATCTAACATTAATTAACTAACTAACATACCTCACTATACACTAACATGCATTTAAACTTATAACAATACTATACCAACTTTCATAACTAACATACTAAAAAGTAAGTATCTTGACACTATCGAGATGCCTACACTAACACAACTCTTTCTACTACTAACACTCCACACAACAATACCCATATCATATTCTACACAATGCTCACTTTAGTTATCCTATACTAATACTTGGATTGTACCCTATCCCTTTACCTATAGCTGAACTTGCCCCCATTCTAACACTGCTATGGTAACCTACAGTTATTCTAATGCCACTTTAAACTGATCAAATCCAACTGTATGCAGTTGGGACTGCTACCTTATTAACCTGCACATTAGCCCATGCTTGAACCAACACTACACTAATTTCAGCCACCACAACCTGAGCACCTACCTTTGTGCATAGTTGCACCACACTCTGAACTTTATGTCACTACTGATGCCTATTCCATCACATATTGATAATGTTGTTGGCATTTCCTCACCGCTTTAATAGGACAGAAACCATCCCCCTTACATACTTCTGTTGTTATTGTCAATGTTACTGTTGTTGCTAGTGCTTCAAATGCTACTGCATTCAACACCTAGCTAATAGGCCACACCACATGCCTACCCATACTCTCCTGCACCCGAGTACCCCTATGCAAACACTAACAATAACTCAATACAACTAACAACTTTTTGAACCAACACCACAACTATCTAGCTACTTAATGTCAGTACCAACCCGACTACTACTACTACCACAACACTGATTAATAACTAGCTATCGGATACAATTGGAACACCTTAAAACATGCATCCACACACTCACCTTTGCACCTATTTTGTTCTCCACACAGTGTACTACCTATATCCTTGCTCGAGTTTGTTATTGCACACAATGCACAACACCCCTCATTGATACCATGGTATTCCAACTTCCAAACACCACACCCAAATGTAACTGACCCTCACCCTGGGCACGATACACCAAGACTTACAACTCACAATTGAACTACCAAAGCATTCTTCATACTTCTATTACCTGACACGTACATACACACTATGCATTCACTAATGGATACACTCTTCGATACCCCTTCACAAAAATGTAACTGTAGTGCTTACTATTGCAGTTTCCCCCTCTTCACATCCTGTAACACCCCAGATATCTGCACTACCCGAGCTCTAAATTCTTGTAGAATCAACTACAATTCCCTAGATCATTCATCCTGAGCTGTAATAACCCAATCCACCTTCAGAATCTGCGGTCTAACCCACACTACCCTCATTGTATATAGCCACCTACGCTTAATAGTTCCTGACCTGCCTCGAGGGCTCGCACCACATAGCTATTACTGGGTATAGACCTACTGTAAACTGAGCCCCCCATACTTACATAGAACATCAATTTCCATTTTCTTCTATAGTCATCTACTTCCTCTCTATGCTCACACACGACAAGCACACACATCTAAACATAGAGTTATAACTAATAACACTAATATGGAATATGAACACTCATGAAAATCAACCCACTAGGATGCATTAGACACAAACATAACACCACCTGCACTTAACAGTGCACACTCGATTACCCAACACACACTAGATATTAAGTAATCGATTCTATAAATACCTAGTATGCACAAGTCAAGATACTCTTGATACGCATCCAATGAAGTGCCAAAACCCATGATTCTCCTCAAATATACATTCTTACATATCAATCATATAATATTAGCTATTAAAACCAAATATAATAGAAAATAAGGATAATAACACCAATTTTCACAAAATAAACCACGTATCACACGGTATCGCACCGTATCATAATACGGTATACTCTTATCCAGTTGTGGATACGTATCTAGTCTCACACAACTAAACATATGTCAATTTGGTCTAATTGACCTATTGACAAAAACATGATGCGCCAATCTCAAAATTCCTCCAAAATTGATACAAAATACCACATAAAACTCATAATACATAGCTAAATAGCCTAGAACTTGTTTCTATAGGTAGTCCTATGCCATGGGGTTATTATTAATGGTCAAATGCATGATTAAGAAGCTATAATGAGAGAGAAATTCATGAATTACTAATTGGGAGATAGATTTTTAATAAAAATACAATTGGACACGATCCGGACACGATTTCTTCACCAATGACCTTCCTTCTTGTGCTCCTTGCTTCTCTAAGCTCCAAAACTTCTTGAGTGATAAGAATGAGAGAGAATTGAATAAATTTGGGAAGAATTGATGGAGGAATTATGTAAAAAATCAATGGAGGGAAATTGGAAAATTGGGGATCTAGAATTTAAGATATATAATGAATGAGCAAATGAGAGTGAGAGAGAGAGAGAGAGAGAGAGAGAGAGAGAGAGAAGACCCTCTATATGTGGCCGACCTCTCATTACCCCCTTATCTAATAAATATACAATGACCACTATGCCCCTACATGCTAATATGAAGAATAATTAAGAAAGAGTATTTTTAGAAGTCTCTAACTAATTACAATTAAACTAATTCTCCTTAGTTAATTAGCGGGAATGGGTTCATTGGACCTAGTCCATGTTGGCTCACTATTTGTCATGATAAGTCTATTTTAGGTTCACTAATGTCAAGTCAAATTAAATAGGCTAGTCCACTAACTAAATTAAATGCTACAAGCCTCTAATTAAATATAGCACTCTAATAATTAAATAACTAATACATACATCAAATAAATATACATGGCCCACTAATATTAATATTATATTCTTAAAATTAAATAATCAGGCCAAATTACCAAATTACCCCTAGCTGGAAAAGTGGGAGTGACAAGATCTCATAATAATCTATGCCTTTTCGATGACCGTAGTCTTTAACTATCAGTCTCGCTTTGTATCGAGGGCGAGTTGCATCATCTGCCTGCTTCACTCTGAACACCCATTGATTCTTCAAAGTCTTCTTTCTTTTTGGCAATCGCACTAGATCATAAGTTGAGTTAGCCTCCAAGAAACTCATATCCTTCTACATGGCCTCCATCTACTCCTGCCTGTGTTCGTCTTCCATATCCTCTGCAAGACTTTCGGGTTCTCCCCCGTCAGTTAGTAGCACATACTCACCTGGTGAGTATCTCATAGATGGTCGACGCTCTCTATCACTCCTCCTTAATGGAACCACTGGTGCTGGATGTATACCAACAACCTTCTCTCCAGGAACTATCTCCTCAGCATGCTCATCCTTCTGAAGATTACCCTGACCACCATTAGAAGGCTGATGATCATGATTGGGAGCAACTTCATGTATTGGCTCCCCCATAACTGGATCCTCTGCGATGTCCTCTGTAATCTTCTCGAAGCAAAATGACTCTAACTCAGACAATTTCTCAGCCTCAGAAGGCATCTCAGAATCCTGAGTGTTGGTCATGGTTTGGTCCTCGACGAATACCATGTTCCTGCTTCTGTAGAGCTTTATTTCTACTAGGTCGTAGAGTCTATAGCCAAACTTATCCCGACTGTAACCAACAAAGATGCACCACCTTGTCTTTGGCTCAAGTTTGGATCTCTCATCCTTCGATACATGCACGAAGACCTTACAATCAAACACTTGCAAGTGATTCTATGACGGCTCTTTGTTGTACCATACTTTCTCAGTCACATCACCCTGCAAAGTGTAACTAGAAGATAAATTAATAATATAAGCAGCTGTGTAAAGAGCCTCATCCCAATAGCTGCCCGACAAGTTTGCTTCTGACAGCAAATATCGTACCCTCTCCATTAGCGTCATGTTCATCTATTCCGCTATAATATTGAGCTAAGGTGTCTTTGGTGGAGTCTTCTTGTGTCGTATTCCTTGCTCTCTACAGTATGCATAAAAAAGACCATATATTCTTCGTCATTGTCCGACCGAACACATAGCAGATTTTTGCTTGTTTTCCTTTCAACGGAGGCCTAAAACTCCTTGAAAGTGGGCAACACCTGATCCTTGGTCTTTAAGGCATAGACCCAAACCTTCCTAAAACAATCATCAATACAAATTACAAAGTAAGAAGCACTACCAATAGATTTTACCTTCATAGGACCGCTGACATCCGAGTGAATCTACTCGATCAACGTCGGCTTTATTGATCATGGGTGACTTTGGAAAGATACCCTATTTTGCTTTTCTGCCAAACGGCGCATGCATCTCTCCAGCTTTATAGACTTGAGCCCTGGAATCACCTTCATGTTTACCATTTAGCTCATCCCCTTCTCGCTGATGTGGCTGAGCCACCTGTACCATAACTCGGTAGACGCATCAGTAGCAACGTTCACCTCATGTGCCCTATGTGCACTCCCATTTCATATAATTGAGTTCGGACCTCTTGCTTCCTATGACAATCACCATCGAACCTCTGAAAAGCTTTTAATGATTTTTTTCGAAGAGATTGAAGAAACCCTCATCATCCAAACTTCCAACCAACACTAGGTTAAACGGATATCAGGGACATGACTAACATCTTTCATAACAAGAACTGCACCCTTCTTTGTCCTCAAATATACATCTCCAATGGCAACTGCCTTCTACACATCTCCATTTTCCATCTTCAATACTCCACAGTCATCTGTTGTGTAAGTAGCAAATAGTGCCTTGTTGTGGGATACATGCACTGAAATACCTGAGTCCACCAGCCAAGAGTTGTTATCGCAGGCGAGGTTTATAACTACCTTATTACCTACAATGATCAGATCGTCTCTATGTGTCGAGGCCGTCGCTGTAGTATTCTCGCCCTCCTTCCCCTTGTCGCCCTTCTTCTCTTTCTTCCAAGAAAAACAGTTTCTCTTGATATGGCCCTTCTTGCCATAATGGTAACACTCCGAATCCTTATACCGACCCTTGGATGTTCCCCTACTTTTATTTCTGCCACTGCCTGGACCCCTACTTTTATCCCTTCTGTGGCTCTCTGAAACAAGTACCTCTGAGTGTGATATGGATGATGTGGCCTAAGAACGTCTCCGCACCTCTTCATTTAGTACCCCGCTCTTGGCAAACTCCAGACTGACCACGCCTTCCAGAGTAGAAGAGATCATAGACACTCGTACGATCTTCCACGAGTCTGGCAATGTACACAACAACAATAGTCCCTAAATCTCGTCATCAAACTTGACTCCCATCGAGGATAGCTGGTCAACCACACCTAGAACTCACTCAAATAATCCATAAAGGATGCCCCATCTTTGTACCATAGACCTATCATAATCCAGATTAGGAATAATTTATTTATCCCGGTCTTCTTCGCATATAAAGATTCCATCATATCCCATAGTTTCCTCGCGTGCTCAATACTGGCAACGTGGTTGTACACATTCTTGTCAATGAACTGCTTGATGAACCCACATACTTGTATATGCTTGAACTTGCAATCCTCTTCAAATTTATCACTGGGCCTCTAGGAAGAAAATACCGACAGATGCAGCTTTTTGACAAATAGTAGACCCTTCATCTTGTTCCTCTAGTAATGATAGTTGGTACCATTCAAGTTTACCATACGGACCGGCTTTGCGTCCATCTCTCATCCCTAATTTGTCTGTCAATTTCTGACACCCTTCTAAAATTCCAGAACCTGGCTCTGATACCATACTGTTGGGAATGAAACATAAAAACCTTTTTCCAAACCAGAGAGTACCTGCGAGAGAACCGAGAAAAATGTACAAACAAAAAAAATACCAAACACAAATCGCAGACACATAGATTTTTACGTGGAAAATCCAGATGGAAAAAAACTACGGGACAATCGGAGTCCAACTCTGAAGAACCTCCACTAATGGAATAAAGAGATTACACCCTCTACAAGCTCCTCACCGATCCAACATGGATCACCGCAACTCTTTGGAATAGAAAATAGATTACAACCACGAAGAAAAAGACAATAAAAGTACCCCAAATTGATCTACTTCTCCGAAACGGCCTCCAATCCTTCTTTCTCCTCTCCAAAGTTTCAATGGCACTCTTGCCTCCTTTTTTTTTCTCTTATTTTTTTCATGTTGTTGTTTATTGCATGAGCCTTTATATAATCCCTTGCATGAATTAGGGTTTCCATATGAAAATCTATATATGGAAGCCAAAAATATTTATGGAAATCTAAATACATTCAATCATATATTTAATGGAAACTAAATCATAAATTAGCTAACCATAAATTGGAAATCAAATTATATGAAAAGTTAATAAATTAAAGATCCAATCAGAAATATATAATTAAAGTCAAAGATTAAAATCCAATATAATATTTTCTTACCATAAATGTTCCAATACACGATGCTCAATGCACTTCCCGAGCTTTTTCGATACAAGGATGGCGCTCGTCGCACTCCGGGGTATTCTCTACATGGGTTGGAAAATCCACCAAATCCAACATTAATAGGATTAAATGATTTAATAATGTATCTACTCAGGAATAAATAATTTACTTATTTATTAAATCAATGTGCAAAGGATAGAAAAATAAAAACTAAAACGTTCAGAAAAAGAAGAAAAAATAAAAAATACTTTTGGGTCTTAACCCGAACTTGATAGTAGAATTCGGATCGACATTCGACGTACGCAGATGTGGGCGCGTACCCGCACACTTTACATGTTCCCAGTCGAGCTGGGCCAGGCGACGACGGCGCGCGGGTATGGCCCACAAGTCTAGCCCAAAATAACTCACAAGTGAGCAATAGAGAGGAGTAATATGAAGACTATGAAGGATGTTGTTCTATCCAATATGGGACCAAAAAAGAAGTTGATACTTTCAGCAAAGAATATACCCTCTCCCAAAAACCAAGTTTCAAAAACAGAGAGAACAATATTTAAAAGAATAATAGTAGAGAAATTCTAGGCAAATGAATATTATGAAATATGTAAGATAGACTACATCCTTGAATCTCACTTAGTGACTATTATCTTTATCTAAAGATGTACATGATGGACTACATCTTGAATCAGATTCAGAAAATAGCACACATAGTACACTAAAGGTTCTTGGATTCTTTTGATTGGCCATACACACTTTTTTTTTATTCATAAGAGTTGTCTGGGATCACATTATCCCATAGCCGCCTCTTTCATGACCTCTCATGTAGGTAAGTCCTCAAAGGGCTGGTGATTGTTGTCAACCCTGAATAAACTTGCTTGGATCTATTAAGAGTTTTTAAAAATTATCTTGACCATATCACACAGGAACACTGTCATAATAGGAATGGAGTATCTTTGTACAAAAGTTTTATATTTGCTTTGGTGTTACTTTTGAGAATATAATCTTAGGATCAATGTTCCATATTAGTCATCTAAGTTCAACTTGTTTCTACCTATTGAACTAACTTTTTAGGATCTCCAGTCAGACTCGGTTGGGTTGTCACTACTGGTGACTTACTTATGGGCTTAACCCCATCATTCTCGATGATTCTACTATTAATGTCCTAGACAGACCCTTCATCAAGTGGTCTACAAGGTTCTTTTCGGACTTTATATAGTTAAGAACCACATATTTTTCTAGTATGCTCTTTATAGACTTGGAGTGCAGTTGCATGTGTCTGTTCATCTTAGCATTCACAGAATAATACTTTAGCAGTTGTTTTCTATTGAAGTGAGTTTGGAAAACCTTCGTTTAATAATAAACCAAAAGAGTACAAAGAAATCTTAGACATAGAATCTAAGTACAATATTTTTGATCTGGGTAACGTGACAATAGAGATCGAGTACTACAACGACTCTTTTACTCCGTTGACGGTCCGACGAGGGAATGAGGATGCTCTCTTCTCTCTTCTCTTTCCTAAGCTTGTGTGCACATACGTAGCTCACGTGGAGGGGGTATGGTCTTTGAAGCAGAAAACCATCCATTGGAACGTCCAAGTTGCTCCTATTTATAGCCATCATGCTGATGGACTATAGGTGCGTCATATGCTTCTGTTTGGTGGCCGTAGGGAGCTCCTTCAACAGAATATGGTTACAACTTGTCATGCCCCGGTACCGGAATATGAAGACGGACATAGCCAGCTTCCCAGTACAAGATATAAAATATCGTACGATGGTCATGGCTATATAAAGACAAGGGGGTGCTGTCACTACCATATTTTCTAGGATAGATATTTTTGTCATTTTCAAAATTTAATAATATTTATGCATGTTAATATTTAATTCTTGTATTATTTATTATTAGTAGTAGGCTACATGATAATTTGGACTTGTGTTAGTGGACCTAACTAGTTTATATTTGACTCATGGACCAACCTTATTTCTTGTTAGACTTGAGCCCAACAATCAAGCCCAATTCTTTAAGTTGATGATTAATTAGTTAAACCATTAGGAGAAGAACCTTCATTCCTTAATTACTTTCTTCATGACAAGCCCATAGGGGTGTTTTAGACCTTTTATACTTGCTTGAACCCCAAGCAAGATGCCGACTACTATTTAGGGAGAGGAGTTTATCTCTCCTCTCTTTTCTTCACCCAAAATTCTAGATCTAGAATTTTTTTCTTCTAAATTCCTTCATTCTTATACCAATCTCTACCCAAATTATCTTTAAATTTCTTCTTTACTCATCATTGGAGGCTATTGGAACAAGGAGGAGACAAAGATCTACAAGGAGGTGAAGAGTGCACAAGTTGAAGGCTCTTTGCATCCATTTGGAGACTTACATTCAGAATCTATCTTCCAATAGGTACAATTCAGTTTTCTCTTTCTAATTAAACTCTAAATCTATAGTTTAATCACTAGGAACCCTATCATGTACTAGGGCTACCCGTAGAAGGAGGAATTAGGTTCATAAGAGGCCCAGAAGAAAGTTATGTTGTGTTTTGTATCAATTTTGGGAGAATTCCAAGATTGACACATCATGTGTTTGTCAATTGATCAATTAGACAAAACAATTGGTCAATTAGACAAAATTGACATGTGTTTGGTTGTGTGAGACCAGTGTCGTATCCATAATTGGATACATGTAGGCCGTATCATGACATTTTGGTGATACAGTTTGATTTGAGGGAGGTTTTCCTTCGATACAGGGATTTGAGCATGCCATATTTTGACACGAGCACATAGTGATGTAGCTAGCAGTTTATATTGCTCTTAATTATGATTTTAGACTTGCTCGTTTCTTTTGTGATATGTTTGGATCAAGTTTTTGTAGCGTACCACAAGCATATCATAGATATGTGGGATACGGTGCAATGTACGCCAAGTGTTTGTATAATTGTTATATTAACTTCATGTACCAAAATTAATATCCTTCATATCTATTTTGTATTGTTTAGAGTAATTAATTGATGTGTATATATATATTACCTAAGTGTTAGATATGTTAAGTGATATATATATGAATATCTATATACATATAGACTTGTATATAATATGGAGGAGGGGGGGTTCACTATCATTGTGGTTTGTGTATTGCTTTAAATGCACAGTGGGACGGTTAGATGGGGTCTTGGTCTTGTGTGCTCGTGCACAATAGACAATGGTCAGATGGAGCAAGGAGGGAAGAGCAGCACTGTGTGCTAGAACACAGTCGGGTTGCTCTGTAGGACAGTTGTAGGTTGTGTAAGAATGTGGTCTAAAACTAACTGAAGGGGATGTGAGCTCAGTTGCTTGGTGCAACAAGGGAATATGAGGAGCAAGAGAGAGGGGGTATGTACTGTGCAAATATACACAACACAGTGGCGTAGGGGTCTGCTAGCAGCAGCCAACAGAGGTTGAGGGTTGTTATTGATGGGTTAGAGCATGGTAGGAATGTTAGTTGTGTGAATTAGATGTTAGTTAATAAGTAGATGTTATCAGTTAGTTGTAATGGTGTAAATTAATGATTAGTATAATTTAATAGAGGACTGTTAGTATTATTTTGTATAGGTTAATAGATATAGAAGTTAGTAGAGTTTATTGTTAGTATTAGTGGATTAGTTGTATGTTAGTAAATTGTTAATGTTAGAAGTTAAGGATTGTAGTAGTTGTTATAAGTTGTGTAGAGTTTGTTGTTAGCATGTTGTCTAGTTAGTAGTTAAATATAAGATTAGTGCATTAGATATATGTGAGTTAGCTAATACACTATATGTTAGTGTATATAGATACAAGCTAGTGTAAATATTAGTGAGGGTAAGTTGGTTCTAGGTTTGTCACTACCCAATTATAGAAATAGGATTTTTTTAGTTTTATTTTTATTTGGTAAATTGTGTATTGATCATAAATAATTGTATTTATATTTAATTAGTGGTTGTATTTATTTTTTATTGGTTGTTTTAGGGTTTTGGCTAGTCTGGACCCATGTCAGACCCTAGTGGACCCATGTCAGACCCAACCAACATCCTTGTCAGACTCATTTATGGATTTAGAATAGTTATTATATTTTATTTAGTTAGTTGGAGAGTTTTAGATTAGTTAGAATGTGTTTAGTGAACCCAAAACCTAAACCCTTAGTTCCATGACTAAAATAGAGGGCATTTTAGTCATTGTGTTAAGTTGCTAAGCCCTAACCCTACATTACTTCACCTGGCCGAAACCTTCCCTAACCCATTCCATTTCATTTCATTCCACTTTTTCTTCTTCTTCTTTACTCTTCTCTCCATTTTCTTCTTCTTCCTTCTTCCAAATTCTCAATTTCAAGTAAGTTCATCATCCCCCTTCTCTTCCTTCATCTATTCCTTCCATTAGTGTAAACCCTAACCCTTTATTTTTTTCCTTAACCTAGGTGTGTAGAGCCTAGACTTAGTGTAGAGGCTTCACTTGGAGGCTTGGAGGCTTGAGGGTCATGATTACAAGGGTTTTGGAGACTTTGGCCTTGGGATTCCAACTCCCAAGAGGTAAACCCTAACTTTCCTCTTAGTGATTACTCTAATATAGTGTAATTAGTAGTTTAGAACCTTCCTAGACCTTAGAACTACCCGTGGGAGAAAGTTAGAACTTGTTTGGTTGTGTTTGGAGACTTTGACATTAGGTTTTGTGTCAATTTTGGGTAAAATTCGAGATTGGCCCAATTTTGAGTGATGCCCTAGGTTAGACGGACCTAGGTAGACGTGCTTGGGTGTCTTGAGGATAAGTACGTGTCCCCGTTCGGACACGTGAGGTCGTGTCGCAGAGATTTGGGTATTTCGGACGATTTAGGGGTTTTTCGTCGCCTTGCTTTCCACATGCATGCACATTTTTGCCATGGACCTAGAATCGGAGAGTTAGCATTTTTTCTAGGTTTTACGAGGTATCGTGAACCGCACTCCACGTGTTCGTCGAAATGACCGAATGGTCATTTCGACTTGGTTTCTAGGTTTCGGGCTTGTGCGCGGGTTGGTTTAGCTTCGGGGAGTGTGTACTAAAGTTCTCGAGTTATATTTTATATATTTATATGTATTTATATGTGTTTGGGTGGTTGTGCGTGTCTTAGTGCGTTTGTGTGTTAGTGTGTTGGTGGTGTTTGTGTGTTGTGTGTGTTTGTGTGTGAGTGTGTTTGTATATGTATATATATGTATGAGTGTGTGTGTATATATATATACATATGTGTGTTTATATATATATATATATGTGTGTGTGTGTGTGTACCTATATGTGTATAAGTGTATATATATATATATATATATATATATATATATATATATATATATATATATATATATGGTTGTGTGTGTATATATATATATATATGTATATATGTTTGTATATATATATATATATATATGTATCTAAGTGTGTGTGTGCATATGTGTCGAGGTGTGTGTGTGAGTGTGCTTGAGAGGGGGGAGATGAAGGCAGAGAGGCAGCAGGAGAATGCA
This sequence comes from Iris macrosiphon, assembly GCA_036927795.1. Taxonomy (NCBI): domain Eukaryota; kingdom Viridiplantae; phylum Streptophyta; class Magnoliopsida; order Asparagales; family Iridaceae; genus Iris; species Iris macrosiphon. Next base: position 138,047,558 of record JAYESA010000019.1, on the reverse strand, counting down.
GCAAGAGCAGCAGCGCAGCAACAGCGACTGGCCGCTGCAGCAGCAGCAAAATGCAGCAAGAGAAGCAGCGCACCGGCAGCAAGTAGCTGCTGCAACAGCAGCTAGCAGCAGCATTGGCAGTAGCAAGGCAGCAGCAGTTCGCAGTGGCACTAGCCGCAGCAGCAATTAGCATCAGCAGTAATAACAGTGAATAGCAGCAGCAGTGAGTGAGGGAGAGAGCTATATATATATATATATATATATATATATATATATATATATATGGTAATGGATATGTGTATATGTGTGTGTGTGATATATATATATATATATATATGTAGGTATATATGCATATGTGTTTAGATATATATATTTTCCTAGATATATAGCTAGGTATATATATATATATATATATATATATATATATATATATGCATAGATAGTTAGCTAGTTAGTAGTGTTAGAGAGGGGTAAGTTGGATATCTCAATCCCTTGAGATACTCAAGGTATTGGGTATCTGGGCGAGGTATTGAGCGTTTGCCTAGGAATGGCATTAGAGTTGGGTTTATATGTATAGGTGTATATTTATATACGTGTTAGGGTATGTGTTAGTGGGTTTATACGGGGTGTATAGCTTAGGTTGAGGTATCGGATACCGACGGTATCCCGGTATCTCAAGGAGGCGAGTTTGAGGGTTTACTAGCTTAATGAGCTAGTTTTGACCTAAAATTTTAGGGGCACCCTAGTTTGACCGAGAGTTGACCGTAATTGCCCCTGTTGATCGCAAAAGTCAACGTTTGACCTAGTTTTGACCCAAAGTTGACTTTTTGGACCCCAAGATAACTTTTTGACCCAAATTTAACCGGTTTGACCCGTTCGACCTAGAATAACCCTAGAAGATTGTTTTAGTCATTTTATATCTGTTTAACTCTTTAGAACCCTGTTTAACCTTGCTTTTCACAATAGGTCTTTGCGACGCCAGTCCGGATCTCGATCCTCACTAGTTGCTCAGGACATCAGGCGAGTACCTACCTCTGATTGTTTCTATTTTATGATAGCGTATATATCACCTGTTTTAGAACTGTAATACTTGATTCTGACATATTATTTCATGAGCTAGTACTAGTTGGATCCCGTCATGAGATGTTATCCTCCTTACCGTGTTTAGCGGGTACTCTATCACGTATATTTCATCATGTGCTTCGGGTATTGATTCTCATGTGCTATCATGTGCTTCGTGTGCTCTCGCCTTCATGTGCGCGAGTTATTTATCATGTACGTAGCATGTCGTGGTTGGATCCAAAAGTATTAGTGGGGGAGGGGAGTAGGAGTTGGTTAGGTGATCAAAGCCAAACAGTATTCATGTGTATGTCGGTTATACAACTCACGCATAACGGAGTTATCGTAGATTATTCATGTACAACCTAAGCCGATCACATAACGAACTTGTGCTCAAGGCACTTAGCTAGTATTCCTATTTTCTCACATGCAGTTACTTCTCTACTACTTGTATTGTTCTCCAGTTTTACATTGCAGTTACTTTATCAGTTCTACCATATATTTATTTTTCTGTGCATCTTGTATTCTTTTCTATTGCTAGTCTATACACCTTACCATGCATTTGGAGTTGCTTTCAGAGTTATATACTTCGCTCCAGTCCTGACTGGACATATTTTTCCAGAGGATCCTGAGGATTTTTGCCCGACCTTCTACGGGCCAGGTGTCGAGGAGTGTTGCGACCCTAATTTTGAGGAGGAGCCCGTCCCAGCAGAGGAGACGCCGCTAGCACCCTAGTGTAGCTAGGTGGGTTTCACTGGGTTATTCCCAGTTGGTGTTTTGGATGACTGTATTACTATTTATTATTTTGTTGCTGTGAGATGTTATAGACTTTAGACTTGGACTGTATATTTAGATATTGTACTTGCTCTCTTTGGTTCTTTGTTTCTTGTTGATATCTTATCGTGCTTTTACTCTTCCCCTAGTTATTGTGATTGAGTTTATATATATGGTGTGGTTGCCCTCCTTTTGGAGAGGTTATCTTGACAGGTTATTGTGAGATATATAGTTGTGACCTAGAACGGACCTAGACAGCGTTCTATCGCCGATTCTGCGGCATAGGCTGGACGTACCCATGACTCATGTCCGATTTTTCGGGTACGGATCATGACACATTTTTGGTGGTGGCCTATGCAGGTCTAGTATGCAGGTCGTAGTATGCAGGTCTAGTACGCAGGTCTAGTTTCTAGGTCTACCTACGATAGGATATATGATATAGGCTGAGAGAGAGTGTGCTTAATCACAACTAGGACCCTTCCTGATTTTGCTATCTTTAATTTTTCAGAAATTGTTTTCTTTTGAAATATTACTGTCCTTCTTTGATGATATCGTATCTTGTACCGTATTGACTTCTTTTGATCTGTGTTCAGGATGCCTCCGAAGAAATGGTCTCACCGCACCGTTCCAGCAGCTGCCACCGAGAGGTCTGCTACCTCTCGTCCTGCTCGACTTCAGGCAGCTGCCACCGCTCCACTCGCCACTCCTGCGGTCAAGGGAGCATCCGTTTCTCTCGGAGATCCTCTTCCTCCCATCGATCCGAGAGCTACCCCAGTTATTTCGGTGGTACCTCCTCTACCACCGCCTGCACTGGTAGATGCCACACAGTTGTATGTGTTCTTCAGAGAGATAATGTATGCGCAGCACCGCCAGGTGGACGTGATAAGATTGGGCATTGAGAATGACCACCAGGTGGCCATGACGACGGTAGACAGGGTGGCTCAGATCCAGCCACAGGCAGAGCAGACACAGCATCCAAGGTCGGGTAGCATCATTAACTTTTAGAGGATACGGCCCAAGGAGTTCTGGGGTATAGAGGGGATCCTGTACGCGGATGACTGTATCGAGCACATTGAGGGCATCTTCAGGATGGCACTGATTCCAGCCAGCGTGCAGATTGAGGCAGCGGACAGCCAGATGTTCGATCTTGCCCTTACTTGGTACCATACTGATACGAGGATAGCGGTACCGGGACTGACTTGGGAGGATTTCAAGAAGCTTTTCAAGGAGAAGTTCTTCCCGGATGTGGCTCTCAGTACTTTGGAGAGCCAGTTTGAGGCGCTCGTCCAGGGGAGCATGCTGGTGGACGAGTATGCAGCAGAGTTCTACCGTTTGGGCAGATTTGTAGAGGGCTTGAGCGAGGCAGTGAAGGCGCGGAAGTTCCGCAAGAGTTTGGTCATGGCGGTCAAGTCCTTGACTAGGAGTGACCGCGAAGCGACCTTCGAGCAGATTGTGAGTGATGCTCAGAGGGCTGAGGACGACTTGGAGCTGAAGACCAAGAGGAGTAGAGATACTTCTGAGCGAGCAGCAGTACGGGCCCAACCTAGAGGCCGTTCCAGCAGACTCAGCAGCACCAGGGTCAGGGTCGTGTACCTTTCTGGCAGGCGCCCCAACAGCAGAGGCAGGGACAGCAGCAGGTTCCGAGGCAGCCCATCCCTTGCCTTTTCTATAGGAAGTCGGGGCACGGATGGGACATTTACAGGAAGAGTCTGGGCAGATATTTGTTATGTGGTATGGCAGATTACCAGTTGAAGGATTGCCCTTCAGCATGTGCTCGTACAGCTCAGGGCGGAGGAGCCGCTCAGAGGGGACCAGCTAGAGCACTTGCAGCACAGCAGAGAGGACAGCCTTTGTAGACTCAGCAACAGAGGTTTGCCCAACACCAGCAGCAGCACTGAGGAGGACAGCAAGGGCGAGCTTTTGCCCTGACTATAGAGGAGGCCGAGCCCGTTGGTGATGTGATCTCAGGTTCTGTTCTTCTTGATTCCATTCCAGTACTTGCTTTATTTAATTTTGGTGCTTCCCATAGCTTTGTGTCTATATCTTTTGCTGTTAGACACCATCTTGTTGCTGAACCTTTAGCTAGACTCTGCAAGATCACGACCGGGGGTGGCATTATCCTTGTCAGTGATGTCTGTAGAGACCGAAGAGTTACCTTGGGAGGCCGGAAGTTAAGTGTGTGCCTACTCGTAATGCCACTTTCGAGCTATGACATTGTACTCGGGATGGATTGGTTGAGTATGCACTATGCTAGTATAGATTATCGTGGAGGCAAAGTGTTGTTTAGTCCGCTGGGAGAGCCAGAGTTTGAGTTTGCCAGAGGAGCATTGGAGCAGAGCGAGGGAGTCTTCTGCGGAGCCCTGGTGGTAGAGCAGAGGTTTCTATATCCATTGATAGCGGAGTTCATGGATGTCTTTTCGAAGGAGTTGTCAGGGTTACCTCCAGACAGTGATGTGGAGTTCTTTATAGACTTGGTGCCAGGCACGAAGCCGATATCCCAGTACGTTTATGGAGTCAGCAACATTGAGCTGATAGAGTTGAAGAAGCAGGTGGATGAGCTTCAGGACAAGGGATTTATCAGATCTAGTTCTTCTTCGTGGGGTGCTCCGGTACTTTTTTTGCCGAAGAAGGATGGGTCGATACGGATGTGTATCGACTACAGGGCTCTGAACAATATCACAATCAAGAACAAGTATCCGTTGCCGCGTATTGATGATCTCTTTGACCAGTTGAGCGGAGCGAGGGTGTTTTCCAAGATTGATCTGAGGACAGGCTACCACCAGGTGAAGGTCAGGAGGGAGGATATTTCGAAGACAGCTTTTCGGACCAGGTATGGACAATATGAGTTCATGGTGATGTCATTTGGGTTGACTAATGCCCCGACAGTGTTCATGAATATGATAAATAAGGTATTCTATCAGCATCTGAATAGGTTTATGGTGGTGTTTATAGATGATATCTTGGTGTATTCGAAGACCCCAGAGGAGCATGAGGAGCATCTGAGGATAGTGCTGGAGACTCTCAGGAAGGAGAAGCTTTATGGAAAGCTTTCTAAGTGTGAGTTCTTCTTTGACAAGGTTGAATTTCTTGGTCATATGGTGACAGGAGAGGGGATCTCGGTGGATCCGAGGAAGATCATGGCAGTTGAGGCATGAAGTGCTCCGAGTTCAGTAGAAGAGGTCAGGAGTTTCCTGGGGCTGGCAGGATGCTACAGGAGATTTGTTCAGGATTTTTCTCAGATTGCAGAGCCATTGTCTAGGCTGACCCAGAAGGACATGGAGTTTGTTTGGTCAGAGGAGTGCCAGATCGCCTTTGATGGGCTGAAGAGGAGGTTGACGATAGCTCCAGTGTTGACGTTGCCATCAGGATCCGGAGGATTCATTATCTATAGTGATGCATCGAGGAAGGACTGGGTTGTGTGTTGCAGCAGAATGGGAGGGTGATTGCCTATGCTTCCAGGCAATTATGTCCTCATGAGAAGAACTACCCTACCCATGATTTGGAGTTGGCAGCGGTCATCTTTGCTCTGAAGTTGTGGAAATACTATTTATACGGAGAGCGTGTGGAGATCTTCACTGACCACAAGAGCTTGAAGTATGTGTTTACCCAAAAAGAGCTGAACATGAGACAGAAGAGATGGTTGGATTTGATGAAAGACTTTGACATATTATTGTAGTACCATCTAGGAAAGGCAAACATAGTTGCGGATGCGCTGAGTAGGTATCTGGTAGCTATGTGCCTGACTACAGATCGTTATCTTCTGGCAGATCTAGAGAGCTTGGGCATTGAGGTGATAGTGCCTGGAGTTGAGATGCAGATATGGGGACTACAGATTCAGTCAGAGTTGATAGACCGGATCAGGGCTACACAGTTTGAGGATGAGTCCCTGTGGAGCATCAGGGCGCAGGTTCAGATTAGATTGTCAGATGACTTCACCATTGCTGATGATGGTTCTTTGCGGCACGGTGCCAGGTTGTGTGTGCCGAGTGGGTCATTGTGCGAGAAGGTTCTTCAGGAGGTGCATCGATCCCAGTACTCTATGCATCCAGGTGCTAACAAGATATATAGAGATCTGAGAGAGCATGTATGGTGGTACAGGATGAAGCGGGAGGTAGCACGCTTCGTATCCCGATGCTTAGTGTGCCAGCAGGTGAAGGCGGAGAGGCAGAGGCCAGGAGGGTTGCTCCAGCCGTTACCCATTCCGGAGTGGAAATGGGAGCATGTGACCATGGATTTTGTTTCTGGACTTCCCCGTTCTCCAGGAGGGAAGGATACAATTTGGGTCATCGTAGACAGGTTGACCAAATTAGCCCACTTTATACCATTCAAAGTGGGTATGTCTACGGAGAGACTAGCAGAGATGTATGTGCGCCAGATAGTCAGACTGCATGGAGTTCCTGTAAGCATAGTATCAGACCGGGACAGTCGCTTTACTTCGCATTTCTGGAGGAGTCTGCAGGCTAGCTTGGGCACCCAGCTCAAGTTTAGTACTGCATATCACCCACAGACAGACGGTCAGTCAGAGAGGACCATTAAGACCCTTGAGGACATGCTTTGTACTTGTGTTCTGGATTTCAGAGGCTCTTGGGAGGATCACTTAAACTTGGTAGAGTTTGCTTACAACAACAGGTACCAAGCCAGTATCGAGATGTCACTATTCGAGGCATTATATGGACGGAGGTGTCGCACTCCGTTATCATGGGATAATATAGGCGAGAGATCTTTGCTTGGCCCGGAGTAGGTAGTGGATGCGGCGGAGAAGGTCAAGCTTATTAGAGATAGACTTCGGGTGGCACAGGACAGGCAGCGACATTGGGCCGATAGCCACCGGAGACCTTTGGAGTTTGAGGTATAGCTTAGAATTTAGATTTTGTTCTTATGTTTGCTTGTTATTGCTTGTTTTAGATTAAGTACTGAGATCTTGTTTATGCTAGGTTGGTGATCTGGTATTCCTGAGGATTTCTCTGATGCGGGGCACTACTCGCTTCGGTGGAGGCGAAAAGCTTAGCCCACGTTTTGTCGGACCCTTCAGCATCCATGAGAGGGTCGGCGCTGTGGCATATAGGCTAGATTTGCCGCCTACGCTAGAGGGAGTTCATGATGTGTTTCACGTGTAACAGTTAAGACGGTACATGGCAGATCCCAGTCACGTATTAGATCACTCAGAGATCGTAGTGGGCCCTACTTTTAGCTATCCAGAGCAGCCGGTGGAGAATCTGGATCGGCTGGAGAAGGTGTTGAGGAACCAGACTATTCCCCTGGTTCGCATCGCGTGGAGGCATCACTCTCCTGGTGAGTCGACCTGGGAGAGGGAGAATAAAATGCGTGAGCGATACCCTTATCTTTTCGAGCCCTGAGGTATGGTTCTTTCTTTTTCTTGCATTCCTATCCTAGTTTCGTCTTATAATTTCGAGGACAAAATTATTTTAAGGAGGGTAGGCTTGTCACTACCCAATTCTAGAAATATGATTTTTTTTTTTATTTTTATTTGGTAAATTGTGTATTGATCATAAATAATTATATTTATATTTAATTAGTGGTTGTATTTATTTTTTATTGGTTGTTTTAGGGTTTTGGCTAGTCTGGACCCATGTCAGACCCTAGTGGACCCATGTCAGACCCAACCAACACCCTTGTCAGACTCATTTTTGGGTTTAGAATAATTATTATATTTTATTTAGTTAGTTGGAGAGTTTTAGATTAGTTAGAATATGTTTAGTAAACCCTAAACCTAAACCCTTAGTTGCATGACTAAAATGGAGGGCATTTTAGTCATTGTGTTAAGTTGCTAAGCCCTAACACTACATTACTTCACCTAGACGAAACCTTCCCTAATCCATTCCATTTCATTTTATTCCACTTCTTCTTCTTCTTCTTCACTCTTCTCTCCATTTTCTTATTCTTCCTTCTTCCAAATTCTCAATTTCAAGTAAGTTCGTCACCCCTCTTCTCTTCCTTCATCTATTCCTTCCATTAGTATAAACCCTAACCCTTTATTTTTTCCCTAACCTAGGTGTGTAGATCCTAGACTTAGTGTAGAGGCTTGGCTTGGAGGCTTGAGGGTGGTGATTACAAGGGTTTTGGAGACTTTGGCCTTGGGATTCCAACTTCCAAGAGGTAAACCCTAACTTTTCTCTTAGTGATTACTCTAATATAGTGTAATTAGTAGTTTAGAACCTTCCTAGACCTTAGAGCTACACGTGGGAGAAATGTAGAACTTGTTTGGTTGTGTTTGGAGACTTTGACATTAGATTTTGTGTCAATTTTGGGTAAAATCCGAGATTGGCCCAATTTTGAGTGATGCCCTAGGTTAAACAGACCTAGGTAGATGTGCTTGGGTGTCTTGAGGGTAAGTACGTGTCCCCGTTCGGACACGTGATGTCGTGTCACGAAGATTTGGGCATTTCGGGCAATTTAGGAGTTTTTCGTCACCGTGGGTTCCACATGAATGCGCATTTTTGCTACGGACCTAGAATCGGAGAATTAGCATTTTTTCTAGGTTCTAGACATCGATTAGAACTCGTGGATAAATTTTGGATCGATTCCGAATAGGTTTGGTGAGCGTTTCACGAGGTATCATGAACCGCACTCCACGTATTCGTCGAAATGATCGAATGGCCATTTCGACTTGGTTTCTAGGTTTTGGGCTTGTGCGTGGGTTAGTTTAGCTTCGGGTTGTGTGTACTAGAGTTCTCGAGTTATATTTTATATATTTATATGTATTTATATGTGTTTGGGTGGTTGTGCGTGTCTTGGTGCGTTTGTGTGTTAGTGTGTTGGTGGTGTTTATGTGTTAGTGTGTTGTGTGTGTTAGTGTGTGAGTGTATTTGTATGTGTATATATATGTATGAGTGTGTGTGTATATATATATATATATATATATATATATATATATATATATATATATATATATATATATATATATATATATATACATATGTGTGTTTATATATATGTGTGTGTGTGTGTACCTATATGTGTATAAGTGTATATATACATATATATATGGTTGTGTGTGTATATATATATATGTATGTATCTAAGTGTGTGTGTGCATATGTGTCAAGGTATGTGTGTGAGTGTGCTAGAGAGGGGGGAGATGAAGGCAGAGAGGCAACAACATCGAGTGGCCGCAGCAGCAGCAGCAGAACACAGCAAGAGCAGCAGTGCAGCAGCAAATTACAGCAAGAGCAGCAACGCACCAGCAGCAAGTAGCTGCTGCATCAGCAGCTACATGGAAGCAGCAACAGCCAGCATACAGCAGCAGCAGCTAGCAGCAACATTGGCAGCAGCAGTCGGCAGTGGCACTAGCCGCAGCAGCAGTTAGCATCAGCAGTAATTGCAGTGAGTAGCAGCAATAGTGAGTGAGGGAGAGAGCTAGATACGTATGTGTATATATATATATATATATATATATATATATATATATATATATCACACACACAAATATACACATATCCATATATATATATATATATATATATATATATATGGTAATGGATATGTGTATATTTGTGTGTGTGATATATATATATATATATATATATATATATATATATATGCATATGTGTTTATATATATATATAATATATATATATATATATATATATATATATATATATATATATATATATATATATATTTGCCTAGATATATAGCTAGGTATATATATATATGCATAGATAGTTAGCTAGTTAGTAGTGTTAGAGAGGGGTAAGTTCGATATCTCAATACCTTAAGATATCAAGGTATCTTAATACCTTGAGATACTCAAAGTATTGGGTATCGGGACGAGATATTGAGCGTTTGCCTAGGAATGAGATTAGAGTTGGGTTTATATATATATGTGTATATTTATATACATGTTAGGGTATGTGTTAGTGGATTTAAGCGGGGTGTATAGCTTAGGTTGAGGTATCGGATACCGAAGGTATCCCGGTATCTCAAGGAGGCGAGTTTGAGGGTTTACTAGCTTAATGAGCTAGTTTTGACCTAGAATTTTAGGGGCACCCTAGTTTGACCTAGAGTTGACCGTAATTGCCCCCGTTGACCTCAAAAGTCAACGTTTGACCTAGTTTTGACCCAAAGTTGACTTTTTGGACACCGAGATGACTTTTTGACCCAAATTTCACCGGTTTGACCCGTTCGACCTAGAATAATCCTAGAAGCTTATTTTAGTCATTTTAAATCTGTTTAACTCTTTAGAACCCTGTTTAACCTTGCTTTTCACAATAGGTCCTTGCGACGCCAGTCCGGATCTCGATCCTCACCAGTTGCTCAGGACGTCAGGCGAGTACCTACCTCTGATTGTTTCTATTTTATGATAGCATATATATCACCTGTTCTAAAACTGTAATACTTGATTCTGACACATTGTTTCACGAGCTAGTACTAGTTGGATCCCGTCATGAGATGTTATCCCCCTTACCATGTTCAGCGGGTACTCTATCACATGTATTTTATCATGTGCTTCGGGTATTGATTCTCATATGCTATCATGTGCTTCGTGTGCTCTCGTCTTCATGTGCGTGAGATATTTATCATGTACGTAGCGTGTCATGGTTGGATCCAAGAGTATTAGTGGGGGAGGGGAGTAGGAGTTGGTTATGTGATCAAAGCCAAATAGTATTCATGTGTATGTCAATTATGCAACTCACGCATAACGGAGTTATCGTAGATTATTCATGTACAACCTAAGCCGATCACATAACGAACTTGTGCTCAAGGCACTTAGCTAGTATTCCTATTTTCTCACATGCAGTTACTTCTCTACTACTTGTATTGTTCTCCAGTTTTATATTGCAGTTACTTTATCAGTTATGCCATATATTTATTTTCCTGTGCATCTTGTATTCTTTTCTATTGCTAGTCATATACACCTTACCATACATTTGGAGTTGCTTTCAGAGTTATGTACTTCGCTCCAGTCCTGACTGGGCATATTTTTTCAGAGGATCCTGAGGATTTTTGCCCGACCTTCTATGGGCCAGGTGTCGAGGAGTGTTGCGACCCTAATTTTGAGGAGGAGCCCGTCCCAACAGAGGAGAAGCCGCTAGCACCCTAGTGTAGCTAGGTGGGTTTCACTGGGTTATTCCCAGTTGGTGTTTTGGATGACTGTATTACTATTTATTATTTTGTTGCTGTGAGATGTTATAGACTTTAGGCTTGGACTGTATAGTTGGATATTATACTTGCTCTCTTTGGTTCTTTGTTTCTTGTTGATATCTTATTATGCTTTTACTCTTCCCCTAGTTATTGTGATTGAGTTTATATATATTGTGTGGTTGCCCTCCTTTTGGAGAGGTTATCTTGACATGTTATTGTGAGATATATAGTTGTGACCTAGAACGGACCTAGAAAGCGTTCTACCGCCGATTCTGCGGCATAGGCTGGACGTACCCACGACTCATGCCCAATTTTTCGGGTACGGGTTGTGACAAGGTTACCTTGAGAAATCCCAAGGTAAGTGAGATGAGATATCACAGGGTATTGGTATCTCGTACCAATGATTAGGTAATTATCTTGTTGGCTCAAAGCCAAGTATTATATCTTGCTAGTATAGTATTAGGTATACTAATTGGTAGTCACATTAGAGTATCTCGAGTATCTTGAGATACAGTATCGTATCGATACTCGGGTATCCTAATATAGCTAATATAGCCTAGTTAAGTAGTGTTTGGACCTAATAACCTAGAGATGGACTCGTACAACCTAGAAATAGTTAGTTTAACCAAGTTTGACTAGTTTGACATAAAGTTGACCGAGTTTGACTATTTTGACCTAGAAATGGCTTTATGACCTAGATTTGGACTAGTTTAACTTATCATTTTAAAACCTTATATTGATGTAATATTCCATATTTAGGTCTTGGAGGCACCATTCCGGATATGGGTTGATACTTTATCTCGGATTCCAGGCAAGTACATTCTCTAAGAGTTTTCCATTTATGATATCCTCTATATTTTTGTATTTAGTGTATTCTGGGATCCCGTCATGAGATATTATTCTAGTAGTTCCTGGCGTATCTCTTATGCGAGCCCCGTTGTTCTTGCAATCGGTGGCGGAGAGTATTTAGTGTAGATATGTGACCATTCCCCCAAAATTCTTATTTTTCTTAAATAGTGTTAATAATACACTGCACGTATGATTAACCAGGCCCATGGTTCTTAAGCATTGCCCAAACCGATCACATATTGTCATTGGTACTCACTCACTTAGATAGTTATTTTATTTTCCATATATGATGTTCGTATCTCCTGTATGTATTTTTTGTATTTCCTTATTATATTATATTCCTGCCATGCTCTGTTCCTCCTGTTTATGATCTCTATTTACTGTTACATAATTTTTATCATTTATTGGTACTGCTTTTAGAGTTGTACTTTGCTCCTTTTCTGACTGGATATTTTTTTTCCAGATGACACTAAGGAGTGGTATCCCACTCACTACGGGCCTCAGGACGTAGTTGGCTTAGAGCTAGAGACTGTGGCTCAAGAGGGACTCATCCCGGTTGAGACAGATGATACTTTACCAGTAGCTTAGAAGATAGGCTTATATTTTACTGGATTTGTCTTCAGCTTTGATAGTTAGTATTTTTTTTTATTCGAGGCTCATTGGATATTACTCCCTGTCTTGTGAGTTGTATTCTTGACTCTTCAGTTCTTTATATCATATTTCGTACGTTGTTCTATCATATGATCTGTGATTAAGTATTCATATATCATTGATTGCTTTTATATATCTTTTTGATCATTATTGTTAGTTAGATAGTTTATCCAAACAATGTTCTACCGTCGATGCTGCAGCGTGGGCTGGATGTTGTTCACTACTCGTATCCCTACATCGGGTGCGGGTCATGACAGGTGCATGCTACAATCAAGTCTCCTAGGGTCTCAGAACAACTATGTCTCAATCATTCAAGCAAGTAACAACAATATAGAATATATGAGATAAAGCCGCAAGGCATTCCAAATATTGTATCAAATGTTCTAGGAATCTAGCCATCAAAATGTTAGGCTACCAGAATATCAATAGTTACACCAATGGGTTCACCTGCAGTCTGATTATATTACAGTTATATAAAAGGAACTGATATCCAGACAAGCCAGCTAATAAGTGCCGGTGGCTAAACGCCAAAAAGAGTAGAATGTACAAGACGAGCAGTGATTAAGAAACCCACTCGTGCCCTTCAGCGACCATCCGTCTGGTGCACATCATCATAAGGGGGATAAGCTGGATCCTCTAGTGCTGGCTCAAAACCTGGCCATACAAAACTAGTAAAGTTAGACCCTAAATAGCAAGTACCATAAGGAAGCATGAATGAAGAAACAAAAACTAGATCAAGCATATAGTAGAAGAGCCAAGAATCATTAATGCGTGCCCCATCTTTGGGATAATATGGCACTTCTTCACCAAACAAGGACAGAAAATGCCATGCCATCCAAGATAAGGTACGTCCCATGATTATGGTCAAGCTAGAATTCTGTGTCGTAGTTCGGTCCATATTCTATTATAGCATAATGACTCAACTCTCCAACCAAACAAGGACATAAATTGAACACCATACTATGATAGTCCATGTCCCTAAGCTACTAGCAGTATTATAATCACAACCAAGTCAGGTTAGAACGGCCAAACAATGTTACGGCTTGTTATGTGGAGTTTGAGGTTATCCTAAATATAATAAGCATCCTCAGATCGTACCATGTCTAGCAGGGTTAACTGAGCCAATATTATACAAGCAGAAAATTATGATCGCATCAGTTCCCCATAGGGCCACTGCGCTAATTGTCGTACCAGTTCTCCGTAGGGCCACCGCGCTAATAAATCAATAATAGTTCCAACCTTCCTATAGGAAAAATATTGGCTCGGTCTTAAATATAAAATATCGAATATTGCATTCTACTACATGCAGATGATATATAATATCCGTGGGGGTCAGCCTTATACTCCATGAAGTTTATCACATGGCGGCCCATCATACACGATCTCGGGATACCGTTTTCTCCCTATATTCTAATCAACTTTTATGTTTCCTAATTAACCCAACATTGATATGGAATCCCCTATTGTGGCCACAGGAATATTCTCCTTAATGATGTCGTACAGAGTACGGGCATATTTGATACAAATCTATTTCATATAAGGAGTTAAGTCAGGATTCACCCAAATATAGATGCAACATTCAAACAAGTAATAACCTAACCACGCAATGGTTCTGACTCATTATCATTTTCGTGCCAAGAATCATTCAGGAATATAATATTATGCACCGAGCAGGAATCAATATGTCACGTTCAGTGTACATGTTGGCCAATGGCCCACACTCAGTATATAATTTAGCCTTTATAAACAGGTGAGTATGACAAGTATATCAGCACAAATACAATAACCAAGTCAGGATACCAAACCTATCAGTTGGTCACATGAATCATGTTTGATCAGTTCGGGAGTCATAATTAATTAGGAATCTTCTATCTCATATGATCGAGTCTCGGTCATGAATGCCTCATCAATTCCTCAAATTTTGGGATCATAGATCATCAATCATGGTTAAGCTCAACTAATCTAGAATAGGCATCAAGTGCACAATATGACCCGTACATACACAATCAATCACAAAATGTCCTGGGTCGACGTACTTTGTAAGTGCAAAATATAGGCTAGTCAGGAATATTGGCGTACTATGCGCGAGCAAGCAATTATATGATGCACAACTCTATAACACTAGGTCACAGAAGTCATGACCCAAAAGTCTATAACATGGCGCACAAAATAGATAATAGAGCAAGAGGAAGATATGGCGCACAAATCTAGAATTACAAGAATACGTTGTCACGCCAAAATACGTAGGACTAAGAATACGTAACATGCCAGCTACGCATTCGACCAGACTCTGGTCTGACCCGAATACGTATAAGCTATATAATAAGGGTAACTATCTATGAATACTAAAAATATATATGTCACAATCCACATAAAGAACAAAATATCAAGAATGAACTACTTATGCTAAAGTCGGCCGCCCAGTAATACATAAGCTCGAATAGACTCGAGAAAAAAATATGAGTCTATAAAAACTAGGCTACATCAGCAGATGAATAAACAATATGAATAAATAACCATAACTCTGGTAGAAATAATATCAGTACCTGGCACCAATGCCCGCATGACAAGCAACACAAATCAGCAACTCCAAAGGCTCCATAACCGTCTATGCTGTAAAAACTGGTAGGAGAATAGGTCCTCAGAGGGACGTAACAAGGTACAAAAAAATAACAAGCCAGAAGTAAACAGTGTATTAAAACCATAATCCAGGGTAAACTACTATAACCAACTATGTGATATGCAAATGAGAGTATGGTATCGTACCCCGAGCTGGTACTCATAGAAGATCTCAAGGGATACTTTCATAACTAATAGTACACTCAAGGCTCCATGTGGGGAAACCAGAAGGAAGCTGTACATATATATATAATACCTTAGATTCCACATAGGAACCTAAAGCCTATTACACAATAAATAGTAATAAATAAAATATGCCCAGAGCATGATGAAGACTCTCCCCACCCAATGTAACCTTACGTCTCAATCAAGACACACAATATCATGACCTCTAACTATCAGCATAAGTCATAGTCAATATGTATAACTATAATTATCACTATAGCATGCATCATGTAGTCCTATCCAGAGTCCAAGTACCACGAACAAGTTGATAAAGATTCTGCCACATGAATATCATGTCAAATTTTCTATGATTGGATGTGCAAATAATATTTTCAGCAATATGGGTCCGTAAATATGACTCTCTGACTACGTTACTCGACTCCGCAGAGGATGTCGGTACCCGAATCTTATTCGGACACAAAGTATCGTATGACGGACCTAGGCTCAACAAGTACATCAACCAAGCCACACACATATAATATCTAATGCATAAATAATATAAAATAAATAATTTAGGACTATAAATATCTTGGCAAGGCATACTTGCCAGATTCTACAGTCAGTGGTGGTAAAGATGATCCCGCGTCCACTCCTCCGGGATTTAATTGACCTATCAATAAATTAATACGCTTAAGGGTCCAATCACAAATTCTTGTAATTATAATTTAATTATATAATTTTATTCTTTGCCATGTACAACTAAGTCCAATATTATTCCTAACATCTTACTTTACTTTTACAGAGTATCAGAACCTAGTTTCTTGGTTTTTGACTTTTAAAATTTAAGTTTAAGTCCTTAATTAAATGACATGAACATAAATGATAATAAATCATATAATATTAATTTAAATATAATTTATATATATTTTAACAATTAATTCCCAGATTTGACAAAATAATATATTTAAAGATTATGCCTACTTTAGGTTGACTAGATTTGTCCGAAACTTGTTCGAGACTTTGCTAGTCCATTAGTATGGTTTATATTTATAACAAATTATTTTATATCATATTATATTCTTATTTAATCTTATAAAATATTTACCTATTTATTCCATCAAGAATATCATATATTTACTAGCAAAACAATGCCTCAAAATTATCCGAAAACCTACGCTAGTGGCCCTTAATTTTAGGATTTAGATTTGACATGCAAATAACATAAATATAAATTTGAAATTATTTATTTCAAGAATTAAAATACATATAAATTTATTTTTAGGAATTAAGATCAAACCCTCCAAATATCGTATCACAAAGTTATGTTGTGCGTTGACTAGGTATTCTGGGAACTTGATGCTAGGTTGTACATGCAACATTACCAACTTGAGTAATAAAGTATTTTTAATATAAAATTGTATTATTTAATTTAAAGGAATTTAATAATAATTATATATATAAATAATTATATAACATCATTTATGCAACAATCTCAACTATGCTATCTTGCTATTCATGCAACTTGGACAAGTAGTCTTTGCATCCAATCTTCTCATCAGCATAAAACATGATTAATTATATAATTATAATATTTATATTTTGAATTAATAACATATAATTTTTTGGAATTATTTTATATATATTTATCATGACAATACTCATTGATGAACCTTGTCTATCATTGGTGCGTCGTGTCCGTGTCATGATTGTTCAATTTTCTTCGAATAGTTTCTACATAGAAATAAAGGTTTCTCAAGCATGGAGTTATTCCTAATCATTATATAATATTATCATGAGTTACACAACTTTTGGTTCATGGAGAATAGAAAAAAGAATCTAAGTTGGAAGACTTACCCGTATGTGATTACGGTGTGGTCCTTTCTCGCGACACGGACCCTTCGGAGCACCAAACAGACTCCAACCTCCACGAAACTTGAGGGGGTGCTTGGAGGATTCATATAGGAGGTAAATATTCAGTTTAGAGGTGATTTGAGGGCTATGAGGGAGTGGACAGTAGCTACAACCAGCATCAAGTAGTCGGCATCTAAGGGTGGCTAATCTCTTGCTCTAGGGCATGTTAGCTTGTGGGGGATGAAGTGGAGGTTGGGAAGGAGTGGAAAGGAATTGGAGAAGGAGAGGGAGAGACTAAATTAGTCGCAGAAGAGAGGAGGGAGGATATATGGGCGTCCATAAAGAGGGAAGTAGATGTTAGGGTTAGGGTTTGTGAGGATGATGCCTTATGTAGATGTTTGTTGGACCCATGGTGGGGTTTTGATAGGATTTAACCTTTGGTTCAGACCTAAGGGATTTTTTTTAGCCCTTATTAAGGATTTGGGTGCACTTGGGTGTAGTTGTATGGGTATTGGTTTAGTTTGAGTGCAAGTGCACAAGAAGGTTTGCTAAGGATACTTCATTTTAAGTCGTTTGTTGCGTTATTGGGTTTTTGTGCATGTACGAGGGTTTAAGTGTGGAAATATATATATATATATATATATATATATATATATATATATATATATATATATATATATATAATGGAGGATGAGTATGGGATAGTGTACATGTCTCATGGGAATTGGTTTGAGAGTCCGAGTATGGTATTTGGGCTCGGTTGGGTTCAACTAGCCCAATAAGGCTAGTTTTGCAATGTCATTGGTTGTATATGTTTTTTTAATATTTTTGGAGCATTGAAGAGATTAAATAAATGCAATATCCATGTTCCAACTATATTAGACTCAATCAAGATTAACGTTTTAAAATTTATTGGAAGAAAAAAGGTCGTACATTGCTCAAAATATCAAAGCCATGGCAAAGTGTCATATATATTAAAAATGATTTAGAAATTAATAATTTAAATCTATCTAATTAAAAATAATAATAAAAATAATTACAAATTACCAAATTATCCTTATTCCAAAATGAGGGGCTTACAATCTACCTACCTTAAAAGAATTTTGTCCTCAAAATTTAAGATCTTCAATAACACACACACACACACACACACACACACACACACACACATATATATATATATATATATATATATATATATATATATAGATTAAAGTTTAAGCAATATAATCATGAAGTCAAATCGCTTTTGTTATTTAACAAAGTCCTCAAATTTTACTTCATCCTCACATCTTAAAATTTTAAAGTAAATCTTTGAAATGCAAATTTATCTTCAAAATTTTAAAATCTGATAAAATTTTCTTTTTAAATCAGATTCTCAAGTCGTAACTCTTAATTACAATCTAACATTATTTCTTCAAAAATTTAAATATCATTTATAACAGTCTTTAAAATTTTAATAATTCAATCCTTCAAATTTAATTCCATATCCAAACTTAAAAAATCAATCCAATATTAAAATTTTTTTAAAAAAAAAGAACAAATTTAATTCCATCCTTGAAAATTTGCATCTCATCTAGTCATTTCTCAAAATTTTCTAATAATTTGATTTATCCTTATAGTCATAATTTGACTTGTCCTCACTACCATTACGTATATAAGAATTTTTGATATTTAAATTAATGGCCATACTCAAACATCAATTAATAAGTCAATCCTAAATATTTAAAAGTTAAAAATAATTTCTTAATTTAAATCATAATAATGAATATCTTATGAATGAATTTAATATTCAAAGTCTCATCATCAAAATTTGAAATCGATATCTACTCCATCAATCGTATCTTTCAATTTTTTTTTATAAAATTTTGAATTCAAATTAAATCCTTAAAAGTCAATTCTATAAGTGATAAAGTCAATATTTATATTGTTATTCTTTTGGTATAACCCAACCCATAAATCAAATCTCAATATTATATTGAACTCCTAACACTCAAAATCCTCAACCTTATCCTTGAATTCTTTGAATTATATGTCAAACTTTTAATTAAAATTTTAAAATTAAATCTTCAAAATTTAACCACTTCAAGATTTAAACTTCTCAAATTTAAATTAAACTCAATTCTCAACTTTAAAAATTATTATTATTCTACTCAATAAAATTTCTTTAAAATCCTCAAAATTAAATTCATAAGATCCCAAGTTCTTAAATTCTTAAACTTGAATTTAATTCAAATCTTCAAAAATATAATTTGAATCCAAATCTTGTAGTTCACTATCTATGATGTTAATCTTCTTAATTTTCTCAAAATTTAAATTTAATAATCCAATTCTCAAAATTTTAAATCCAATCTCCAAAATTCTATTCTCCAAATTTGAATTCTAAAATTTAAACACTGCTAGATTTAAGTCCTACAAATTTTAAGTGAAATCAAATCCAGTATATTATGGCCTTTCTAGAATTTAAAATTCAATCTTACCATATAAACCTTTAAATTTTATCCTCAATGTTTGTCGTATTTCACCATTTTAAAATTTAATTCTCAAATAGTCTTCTCCTCAATTTCTCAAATTTTTGAATAAATTTTATTTTCTCGAAACAAAAATACCAGTAACTTAATCAATTTTACCCTTTATAACATCATTAAACCTAGCAATCATAAAGCTATTTTATCAAACATTTATAATCTTTAATACAATATATTTTTATCTCATCAAATCTCAAAATTTAATTTAATTCTATATATTCTTAAAATTTAAATCCAATCACAAGGTTTAAAATAATCTCATCTAAAAAAATTGAATTCTAAAAATTGTTCCATTAAATTTTACTCCTCTCTATTTTTTTCTTTATATAATCAACCACAATTTCTAAACCATAAATTTTTACTTACCTTCAATTCAATAATTATCGCAAAACTTACTCAAATTCACCAAATAATATTTAGCCTCTAAATTTTTTTCAAGAAAATATAAATCTATTTTATCAAACTCTTCTCAAAGTTTTAAAAGTTTAAATTCTATCTTTTAAATTTTTTTATTTAAATCCAATTCCTCAAAACTTTATTTAATAACTCAATCTCAATAATTCAAGTTTAAATCAAATTCTCTAATTTAAATACAACCATTGCATATTCCCCTGAATAAATTTTAATTCAAATTCTCATCCACAAAATTTGAATTTGAAACTATTATCCAATTTTTTTCCTTTATATTGTCATTTTCCATTCAATACTCAAATAATAAAATAATTAAGAAATCTTCAAATTAAGATTCACCAATGCGCCGCCTCTTCATATCCTAAAATTCTCAAATTTAGATTCCAAGTCAAATCTTATCAAAATCTTCAAACTTAAACCCCACAAAATTTAAATGCCTCAAGATTCTTAAAATCTAAATTTGAATTTATCACATAATCTCTTTTAAATTTAAACACAAATCCAATCATATCATAATTTTCAAAACTTATGGTTTAACAAAATCGTCAATGCTATCATATCAAATTCTCAACCCTTTATTTAAATAAATGTTTATCCTTGAAAATTTAAACTCCACAACATTTAAATTCATCAAAAATATTTTAATTTAAAATTTTAAATCATTACATCATAATCGCCTTAAAATTTTAAATTAAATAAATCTCTAGCTCCTTATCTCATCATTTTTTCTCTCAATTAAAAATAAAACTCCAACTTTTTTTATCACATAGAAGTTTAAGTATTAAAGCACCAAAATTTGACAATTATTATCTTCATCAATTGATTAACCTCCAAATCAATTCGCTAGCCGAGAAGCCTACCCACCTTAGATCAAACTATCTTATCAAAACATAATATTATATCCTAAAATAAAATTACTCACATACATCTAAAAGGTTTATTTAATAGTAAGCCATCACTTCTAATCTAGGCAATTAATAGAGTCTATCTTGTTTTAGGTTCCTGTTGGTAATGTCGTAATATATTCTCACTATAATATCTAGAAATTATCTACCATAATCATTACTACTCAGGTAACCATCTACTTACAAATAATCTATCAAATATGTCTTCTTCGCCTTGACGAAAATTTTCTCCTGGGGAGATCACCGCGTACGAGTGTTCGTCTCTCCGAGTTAGAGAAAAACGAGAATCAAAGAATAAGAGTTCAAAGAAAGTATGGATGATTATAATTTCGAGGTTCAAGAACGATATTAGAAATTAAAGAAAGTTCCAATAACAATTGTGGATTGAGATCCTAACAATCTTAACCTAACTGCAGGCTCGCTCGGCACAATACCATAACCGAAATGATATGCTATGACCTGCATGGGCCACCAGAAAAATATGTCACGCCTTAGTCCCAAAATACTTAGGACTAGGAATACGTAACATGCCAACTATGCATTCAACCAGACTTTGGTTCGACACGAATACATATAAGCTGTAAAATAAGGGTAACTATCTATGAATATTGAAAATATCTATATCATAATCCACATAAAGAATAAAATATCAAGAATGAACTACATGTGCTAAAATTAGCCACCCAGCAACACATAAACTCGAATAGACTCGAGAAAGAAATATGAGTCTATAAAAACTAGGCTACATTAGCAGATGAATAAACCATATAAATAAATAACCGTAACTCTGGTAGAAATAATATAAGTACCTGGAACCAATGCCCACATGATAAGCAATACACATCAGCAACTCCAAAGGCTCCATAACTGTCTATGCTACGAAAATTGGCAGGGGACTAGGTCCTCAGGGGGACGTAACAAGGTACAAGAAAACAACAAGCCAGAAGTAAACTGTGTAATAAAACCATAATCCAGGGTAAACTACTATAACCAACTATGTGATGTGCAAATGAGAGTATGGTATCGTACCCCATCCTGGTACCCACGGAAGATCTCAAGGGATACTTCCGTAATCTAATAGTACACTCAAGGCTCCGTGTGGGGGAACTAGGAGAAAGTTGTACATACATATATAATACCTTAGATTCTGTATAGGGAACCTAAATCCTAATACACAATAAATAGTAATAAATAAAATATTCCAAGAGCACGATGAAGACTCTCCGTACCCAATGTAACCTCACATCTCAATCAAGACACACAAGCTCATGACCTCTAACTATCAGCACAAGTCATAGTCAGTATGTATAACTATAATTATCATTATAGCATGCATCATGTAGTCCTATCCAGAGTCTAAGTACCACAAACAAGTCGAGAAAGACTCTGCCACATGAATATCATGTCCAGTGTCCTATGGTTGGATGTACAAATAATATTTGCACCAACATGGGTTCGTAAATATGACTCTCTGACTACGTTACTCGACTCCGCAGAGGATATTAGTACCCGAATCTTATTCGGAATCAAAGTATCGTGTAACGGCCCTAGGCTCAACAAGTACATCAACCAAGCCATACATATATAATATTTAATGCATAAATAATATCAAATAAATAATTTAGAATTGTAAACATCTTGGCAAAGTACACTTGCCGGATTCTGCAGTCATGGGTGATAAAGATGATCCCGCGTCCACTCCTCCGGGATTTAATTGACCTATCAATCAATTAATACGCTTAAGGGTCCAATCATAAATTCTATTAATTATAAATTAATTATATAATTTTATTTTTTTCCACGTACAACCAAGTCCAATATTATTCCTAACATCTTACTTTACTTTTACAGGGTATCATAATCTAGTTTCTTAATTTTTGACTTCCAAAATTTAAGTTTAAGTCCCCAATTAAATGACATGAACATAAATCATAATAAATAATATAATATTTAATTAAATATAATTTATATTTATTTTAACAATTAATTCTCAGATTTGACAAAATAATATATTTCAAGATTATGGCTATTTTAGGTTGACTAGTTCTGTCCGAAACTTGTTCGAGACATTGCTAGTCCATTTGTATAGTTTATATTTATAAAAAAAATATTTTATATCATATTATATTTTGATTTAATCTCAGAAAATATTCACCTATTTATTCCATCCAAAATATCATCTATTTACTAGCATAACAATGCCTCAAAATTACCTGAAAACCTACGCTAGTAGCCCTTAATTATAGGATTCATATTTGACATGCAAATACCATAAATATAAATTTAAAATAATTTTTTCCAGAATTAAAATACATATAAATTTAGTTTTAGGAATTAAGATCAAACCCTCCTAGAATCGTATCACAAAGTCATGTTGTGCGTCGACTAGGTATTCTGGCAACTTGATGCTAGTTTGTACATGCAATATTAGCAACTTGAGTAATAAAGTATTTTTAATATGAAATTATATTATTTAATTTTCTAGAATTTAATAATAATTATATATATAAATAATTATATTACATCATTCATGCAACCAACTCAACTACGCTATCTAGCTATTCTTGCAACTTGGCCAAGTAGTCTTTGCATCCAATCTTTCCATCGGCATAAAATATGATTAATTATATAATTATAATATTTATATTATGAATTAATAAAATATAATTTTTTGTAATTATTTTATATATATATTTATCATGATAATACTCATTGAACCTTGTCTATGATTGGTGCGTCGTGTTCATGTCATGATTGTTCAATTTTCTTGGAATAGTTTCTACATAGAAATATGGGTTTCTCATGCATGGAGTTATTCCTACTCATCATCTAATATTATCATGAGTTACACAATCTTTGGTTCATGGAGAATAGGAAAAAAATACTCATTGAACCTTGTTTATGATTGGTGCATCGTGTCCATGTCATGATTGTTCAATTTTCTTGGAATAGTTTCTACATAGAAATACGGGTGTCTCATGCATGGAGTTATTCCTACTCATCATCTAATATTATCATGAGTTATACAATATTTGGTTCATGGAGAACAGGAAAAAGAATCTAAGTTGGAAGACTTATCCGTATGTGATTATGGCGTGGTCCTTTCTCACTACATGGACCCTTCGGAGCACCAAACGAACTCAAACCTCCATGAAACTTGAGGGGGTGCTTGGGGGCTTCATATAGAAGGTAAATATTCAGTTTAGAGATTATTTTGAGGGCTATGAGGGGATAAACAGCAGCTGCAACCAGCAGAAGTAGTCAGCCTCTAGGGGTGGCTAATCTCCTGCTCTAGGGCTTGTCAGCTTGTGGGGGATGAAGTGGAGGTTGGAAATGAGTGAAAAATAAGTGGAGAAGGAGAGAGAGAGGCTGAAGTGGTCTTAGAAGAGAGGAGGGAGGATATATGGGCCGCCATAAAGAGGGAAGTAGATGTTAGGGTTAGGGTTTGTGAGAATGATGCCTTATATAGATGTTTGTTGGGCCCATGGTAGGGTTTTGATGGGCTTTAACCTTTGGTTCAGACCTAAGGGATTTGTTTTAGGCCTTATTAAGACTTTGGGTGCACTTGGGTCTAGTTGTGTGGGTATTGGTTTAGTTTGATTGCAAGTGCACAAGAAGGTTCACTAACAATACTTTATTTTAAGTCGTTTGTTGCGTTATTGAGTTTTTGTGCATGTGCGAGGGTTTAAGTGTGGAAAAATATATATATAAATAATGGAGTATGAGTATGGGATAGTGTACATGTCTCATGAGAATTGGTTTTAGAGTCCGAGTAGGGTATTTGGGCTCGGTTGGGTTCAACTAGCCCAATAAGGGTAGTTTTATAATGTCAATGGTTGTAGATATTTGTCAATATTTTTGGAGCATGGAGAAAATAAAATAAATAAAAATCCATGTTCCAACTATATTAGACTAAATCAAGATTAACATTATAAATTTTGTTGGAAGAAGAAAGGTCGTGCATTGCTCAAAATATCAAAGCCATGGCAAAGTATCATATATATTAAAAATGATTTAGAAATTAATACTTTAAATCTATCTAATTAATAATAATAATAATAATTATAAATTATCAAATTACCCCTATTCTAAAATAAGGGGGCTTACATACGTGCATTCTACTCATACAAGCAAACTGGCGCACAAAGCAAGAGTTATTGGAATAGGAGAAGTGGTGCACTATGCAAGTGCAAAATAACTACAAGACAAAACTCAAGTCCTAGGCGACGGAACAGTCGAGGGCATGATAGTCTAGGGCCTCAGGAATTAAGGCATTCCAAAGTGAAGGCTCGCTTATCGAGACTGAATCGAGCAAAAGTACTCCAAGAGTTAACAAATGCTCCTGGATATTAATCCATCAAAAGTGCGCCAACCGTTGAGCGTCCAGAAAATACGCCAAGGGTTGAGTGTCCAAAAAATGCGCTAAGGGTTGTGTGTATAAGAGCGACGCACTTTTTATAATTAATGCACAATGTGTCAATTGTGCGCCGGTTTGCTGATTTGGTTAAAAGTGATTCAAGGAGGAAGTTGGTCAAAAGTGCGCTGAAAAGTAGATTGGCGCACTTTTGCTTGGTTCATTCGATAATACATCAATTGTGCGCCAAAGGCTAAAAACTTTAAAAAGTGCGCCAGAGGCTGAAATATTCTAAAAGTGCACCCAGAAGGATTTTTCCAAAAATTCATCCCCTTGACATACTTTTGGAAGAAATTGGCACTACTCTTAAAGTACGTACAAGTATGAAATGCGGATCACATTCAACATATGCCCATAATACAAATCCTTCTGTGTACTTCTTGTCACTATTTTTTTCAATCAACCCACCATTGATGCACTCAGAGCTCAAGCTCGAGACTATGACAGTGCTCCATTTCTCAAGCAACAAGAACCAAAAATCAAAAAAAAATCCAGGCTCAAAATCAGAGAACAACATCTTTTGGAAATACCTTATTTTTAGGGGATCATTCCCTAGAAAAATATAATTATGAAAACCCTCATAATAAAAAAAATTATTAACCACCTAAAATCTAAAAACTCCAAGAACTAACTGTCACCTCACATTTTTAATCAAGGGTAGTTTGGTAATTGATAGGGGTATTTTTATTTTTAGGATTTACTGTATTTAAATATTATGCATGTGTATTAATTAATTATTTATTGTATTATTTATTGTTAGATGCTAAATTATTTTGGACTCGTGTAGTAGACCTAACCAATTAAATTAGATGCATGAACCCAATATTTTAGTTAGTTTAGATTGAGCCTATTAATTAGGTCCATGGATTAGGAGGATGAATTAATTAGTGAAACCATTAGACTAGAACCTTTCCCCCTTAATTAATTTCTTTATGAGATGCCCCAAGGGGTAAATTGGAAATTTTGCTTGAGGAGAGGGCTAGGGCCGGCCCTTTGGAGGAAGGAGAGAGAGTCTCTCATTTTATTTTTTATTTGTATTTAGATCTAGAATTCCCCTTTTCTAAATTCCTTCATTCTTTCACCATTCTCTCACAAATTTCTTCCCAAATTCATTTCCTATTCTTCAATTGAGGCTACTACAACAAGGATCTACAAGAAGAAAGTAAGGATCAACAAGGAGGAGACCAAGATATACAAGGAGGAGGCTATATTCCATATTTAGAGATTTTTATTGGGAATCCATCTCCCAATAGGAATATCTTAGTTTTTCTCTTTTATTAGGATCTAAATCTGAGATTTAACCATAAGAAATCACCCCACATGCATAGGTTACCCATAGTAGGAGATATATGGTGAAAGTTATGTGTATTTTTGTGTCAATTTTAGGAGAATTCCAATATTGACATATGTTGTGTTTGTCAATTGGTCAAATAGATCAATATGACATGTGATTAATTGTTTGTGACTAGTGTCGTATCCATAATTGGGTACGTGTAGGCCGTATCTCGTTAATTTGGCGATACAGGTTTATTTTAGGGGGCTTTCTCTGACACGAAAATTTGTGCATATTATTTCTTAACAAGGACACGTAGTTGATTATATTATTGCTTGTATAGTGTAAAATTAGTATTTTAGACTTGTTCGTGTCCTTCGGGATGCGTTTGGTTGTGTGGTGGAGCTGTATCGCAAGCGTATCATAGAATGAGTATGATACGGGTGCGGTGCAATCCACGTGTTTGCCTTATTGCCCTTAATTCTATGTATGCTTGTGTATATGTATGTGAAAGATATATTATATGATATATATGTATATGAGTGTCTATTTATACCATATTGTATAGGTGAGTATTTATAGCTAAGTATATATATAGCTATTGTATCTATATGCATTATGTAAGTGTGTAAGTAATATCTATATTTATAATGTATATATATATTTATGTGTATATGTGTGAGTGTATATATATATATATATATATATATATATATATATATATATATATATATGTATATATATATGTGTGTGTGTGTGTGTGTGTATATGTGTGTTCATATATGCATATATGAGTAGAGATTTATATATATATAGCAATTAATATACATAGAGTTATATGTATATATGTATGTGTGTTGTATGCATAGTGAGTGAGCAGTGTGGCAGTTGAAGGGGCTCGGGCTAAGGTAGACCAGTGCAACCTTCAGTAGGAGAGCATCCTCACTGCAACGCTATGTGTGTACTGCATTCAGTCACTGCAGCAACTGGAAGTATGGCTTTTAGTAGTTCAACCGGAAGGGAGAGGCCTTGAGCTACTACAGTTCAGCAAGTGAAGCAACAGGAACACTGCAGCAGCATTCGAGCAATGCATTCAGCTAGCCCGAGTGTGCAGTGCAGCAGCTACACAACGAGCATGCAAGAGGCAGGGTATTAGCCCAACAACAACAGGAACAGAGTAGACGAGCAACTGCATTGAGAAGCAGTTATCAGTAACATGAGCTGCAGCCTGGGCAGGCATTTCCCTCAGTGGGTAGTTCATCAACAGCAGCTTCCATATCGACATGTACACTACAATTAGCAACTTCAGTAGGGAGCAACCTTATGGAAGTAGCACAGTGCAGCTTCAGATTCAGCACTGGCAGTATACATATCAGTGCATAACACAGTACCTGTAGAGTATCAGTGCATCAGTTCAAGTGTATCATCAAGGTATGGGTTAGTAGTTTGTAGTATAGCTAGATGGTTAGTATATATGACTAGTAGTATATATATATATATATATATATATATATATATATATATATATATATATATATATATATATATATATATATATATATATATATATATATATATATATATATATATATATATATAAGTTATTGGCTAAGTAACCATATGTAGTATTACATAAGTATTGCATTATTTAGTTAGATAGATATGTGTATTGTTAGGTAATATATGTTAATCTAGTTATATTAGTATAGTCTAAGGTTATAGGGTATTATCTAGATATTAGCTATATTCATGGGGTTTTGAATTACCTTGGGATACCAAGGTAATGTCAAGGTAATGGGTCGATTCCCAAGGTATTGGTTTTGAGTTTCGAGATAGGTGTGTGGTAGTGTTATACACATTGGTGCAAGGCCAAGGTATCCTATTTTGCTTTAATTTGTTAGATCGTATATATATTGACTTGTGTATACATATAAATTTTCCTATTAAAACTTGCGTATCCTGAGATACGGCTTTTTGTGTTTCTTTATAGTATCATAGATTAGCTAGTATAGCTTAGTTTTATAGCGTATCGACCTAGTATCCTAGTGTTAGACTCATACAACCTAGTATTAGTCGATTTGACTTAGAAATAGCTTTATGACTTAGAATTGCATCAGTTTAACTTATTTTTATTCTAGAACCTTGTATTGATGCAACATACCATATATAGGTCTGTGTTACTCCAGCTTAGACATCAAGAGACACACATTGCTCAGGACTTCATACGAGTATATTTCTCTGTTAGTTTTTAATTCATAATAGTGTATATATGTATGTTCTAGAATTGTATACTTGATTCTGACACAGTAATTTTATCGACTTGTACTACATGGATCCCGTTAGGGGATGTTATCCCCTATCGTGTTCAGCGGGTACTCCTGTACATATATTTTATCGTGTACATTGGGTATTGATTTATATTTTGTGTTCACACACTGCTTGTGTTCAGTATGCTTATTCGTGTATACACACTTCTCATGTTCAGTGTGATTATATTCGTGTACACCCACTGCTCGTGTTCAGTGGTCATATTCGTGTTCGTAGCGTGTCTTGATTGGATCTAGTGATATTAGTTGGGGATGAGAGAGTATGAGTTGATTATGTGATCAAAGCCCCATTGTTCATCGTGTACATTATGATTACATACCATACTTGAAATTGTCTTACCTTATTGATCATGTTCACCTAAATCGATCACATAATAAACTTGTATTCTGAGGCACAATAGTTAGATTTTAGTTATTTTATCATATTACAGATATTCATATTATTATTCTATATTCTCATACATTACCTGTATACCTATTGTTCATTTATTCATATATTTAGTGATCTTGTATTTCATTTCTATTATCTATTTATATGCTCGATTATGTTATTGAAACTGCTTTCAGAGGTATGTACTTTGCTCCAATCCTGACTAGATATATTTTTCCAGATGATTGGCTTATAGAGCAGTGTCCCACATTCTACGGGCCGCAGGACGGTGTAACTATAGAGTATACTCTTATATACCAGGAGGACTTAGTTGCAAAGCCCGAGGAGGTTTAGATTATTATTTTGTGTTGGTCTTGTATTAGACTATTTGTTGAGATTCATAGTTTGCATATTATTTCAGATTATGGATTGTATCTTGATTTTTTCTTCACTATTCCATTCGTGCTTTATCTTCCTTAGTTTATTTTATAATTGAGATTAGTTATACTTGTGAGATACCATATTGTTCCTCCGTTTCGAGTTGAGATGATTGACAGGTACCAGATTATATTGTTGAGATGTTAGATAATTAAAAATGACCCAGACAGTGTTCTACTACCGATGTTGTGGCATATGCTGGGCGTAACCACGTACTCGTGCCTAAATATCCGGGTATGGGTCGTGACATATTTTTAGTGGTGGCCCATGTAGGTCTATATTCGTAAGTAGTGCAATTTCGTAGTGGTGCTCGCCTAGAGTACTGCTACGAGCCCGCTTTAGGAAATATGATTTAGGCTGAGAGTTTACTCAATCACTACAAGAAATATTCCAATATATGTTTTGTAATCCTTATCTATTGAATATTTGCTTTACTTTGAATAAATTCTATCCTTCTTTGATGATATTGTATCATATTCAATATTGATTCCTTATTTCAATCTATCTTCAGGATGCCGCCAAAGATGCGTTCCCAGAGCTCAGGTATTGCGACGATACGATCAGTCACTTCATCACCCATAGGGGCAGCACCCTCAGACGATGTTCTAATACCTAGCTTCCGAAGGTCAGCTTCACCGGTCTAGGTGGGCTTATCTGCAGCTTTCGGAGGTGCTCCACCTCCGGTATAGAGGATAACGTAGACAGTTTTTGGGGATCTTCTACCCCCACCACCCGCAGTTGATCAGATATAGATATTCATGCTCTTTCAGATGATGATGGAGGAGCAACAACGTCATTCAGAGTTTTTATGATAGAGCATAAAGAATGCTCACCAGATCGCGCTTGCAGCAGTTGAGAGGGCTTCCATAGTCCAGCCATAGATGTCACCACCTCAGTTTATTCCTCAGCAGCCGAGGCCGGGGACCATCATAGACTTCAAGAGGATGGGCCCAAAGAAATTTATAGGCAAAGAGGGGATCCTTTATGCTGATGATTGGATTGAGGACATCGAGCGAAACCTACGGCTGGCACAAATTCTAAAGATGTTGCAGATAGAGGCAGCGGGGTGCATGATGTTCGATATTGTGTTGACATGGTTCAGGACAGACCCCAAGATTGCAGTACCAGGACTCACTTGGGAAGCTTTTAAAGAGCTTTTGAAGGAGAAGTTCTTTCCACATGTGGCTCTGACATCTTTAGAGAGCTAGTTCCAGTACCTCACCCAGGGAGGTATGTCGGTGAACGAGTATGCGGCAGAGTATTGTCGACTAGGTCACTTCATAGAGGGACAGAACTCCAGGGGAGAGCCAAGAAGTTTAGGAAGGGCCTGAACCGAGAGATCAAATCCCACACGAACAGAGATCCTACCGCCACCTTTGAGGAGATTCTCAGACAGGCGCAGCGGGCAGAGGATGACTTAGAGATTGGCTTTAAGAGGCCGAGGGATACAAGAGAATCCAGTACCATCATGGGTCCAATGAAGATGCCTTATTTCTAGCAGCAGCACCAAAGGCACTACTAGCATCTAAGGGAGCAGTATCACGGGCCAGCTAGAGCGTCGATACAGTAGATGCACCAGATCCAGAGGGCATCTATTTTTTGCACTTTCTGTAAGAAGCAAGGACACGGATGGGATGCATGTAGGATGAGACTAGGCCAGTACTTATTCTATGGGTCAGGAGACCCTCACTTGAGGGCTTGTCCTAAATTTCCAACTCGTCCAGTTCAGGACGGAGGTCAGGAACAGAGAGCACCCGCTAGACCACCAACGGGACAGCAGAGAGGACCTCTAGCACCGCAGCAGCAGCAGTTTGCTCAGCACCAATAGCAGAGAGGTGCCCAGCGACAGGGGTGAGCTTTTGCCTTGACTTTTGAGGAGGAGAAGCCAGTTGGCGATATCATCTCAGGTTCAGTTTATCATAATTCTTTTCCAGCTCATACTTTATTTGATTTCGGTGCTTATCATAGTTTTATATCTGTATCTTTTGCTCTGACATATCGTCTTGAGTCTGAACCATTGGTGAGGACTTACAAGATCATGACCGGGGGTAGCATTATCCTGGTCAGTGATATTTGCAAGGACCAGAGAGTTTCTTTGGGAGGCCGGGAGTTGAGTGTATGTTTACTCGTAATGCCACTTCCGAGCTATGATATAGTACTCGGGATGTATTGGTTGAGTAGGCATCATGCTAGTATCGATTATCGTGGAGGCAGAGTTTTATTTCAGACACCAGGAGAGCCAGAGTTTGAGTTCGTCAGAGGAGAAGTAGGGCAGAGCGAAGGAGACTTCTGTGGAGCTTTGGTAGAAGAGCATGAGCCACCACATCCATTGATTGCAGAGTTTATGGATGTCTTTCTAGAGGAATTACCGTGGTTGCCCCTGGATAGAGATATGGAGTTCTTTATAGATTTGGTGCCAGGCGTAGAGCCAATATCACAGCACGTCTATAGAGTGAACAATAATGAACTGGCGGAGTTGAAGAAGAAGGTGGATGAGTTTCAGGACAAGGGCTTTATCCGTTCCAGTTCATCACCATGGGGTGCTCCGGTACTTTTTGTACCAAAGAAGGATGGGTCAGTTTGTATGTGTATCGACTATAGGGCATTCAACAACCTCACTATCAAGAACAAATACCCATTGTTCGGATTGACGATTTATTTGACTAGTTGAGTAGAGCGAAGGTATTCTCAAAGATAGACTTGAGGTTGGGGTACCACCAGGTGAAAGTGAAGAAGGAAAATATTCCAAAGACAACTTTCAGGACTCGGTATGAGCAGTTTGAGTTCTTGGTGATGCCGTTTGGGCTGACCAATGCCCCGACGATATTCATGAACCTGATAAATAAGGTGTTTTATCAGTACCTGGATTAATTTGTTATAGTTTTCATTGATGATATACTGATATATTTGAAGACCCCAGAGGAGCATGAGCAGCACTTGAGGATAGTTCTGGAGACACTTAGGAATGAGAAGCTATATGGCAAGCTTTCGAAGTGTGAGTTCTTCCTTGATAAGGTTGAATTCCTCAAGCATTTTATTACAGGAGATAGAATCTCAGTAGACCCAAAGAAGATTTTAGCAGTTGAGTCATGGTATACCCTGAGTTCAGTAGCAGAGATTATGAGTTTTCTTGGATTGGCAGGCTATTATCGGAGGTTTGTTCAGGATTTTTCCAGGATCGCGGAGCCAATGACTAGACTAACCAGGAAGGACGTGGAGTTCGTCTGGACTGAGGATTGTCAGTCAGCATTTGAGGAGCTAAAGAAGAGGTCGACTACAGCTCCAATATTGATATTACCATCAGGAGCCGGAGGATTTTCTATTTACAGTGATATATCAGGTAAGGGTTTGGGTTGTGTGTTGCAGCAGAATAGGAAGGTGATTGCCTATGCTTCTAGGCAATTATGTACGCATGAGAAGAATTACCCTACCCATAACCTGGAGTTGGTAGTAGTTATATTTGCTCTTAAATTCTGGAAACACTACTTATATGAAGAGAAAGTAGAAATATTTACAGACCACAAGAGCTTGAAGTATGTGTGTACACTAAAAGAGCTCAACATGAGGCAACGAAGATGGTTGGAGTTGATGAAGGATTTCAATATTTCTTTGTAGTACCATCCAGGGAAGGCCATCATAGTCGCGGATGCCTTGAGTAAGTATCCAGTGGCTATGTACTTGACGAGGGACAGACACTTATTGACTGATCTTAACAGCTTGGGCATTAAGGTATTAGTTCCTGGAGTTGCATCACAGATATGGGGACTTCAGGTATAGTCAGAGTTGATGGAATGAATCAGATCCATATAGTTCGAGGATGAGTTTCTGAGGAGCATCAGAGCACAGGTCCAGATATGGTTGGCAGAGGACTTTAGCATCGCAGATGATTGATTATTGCGGTACAGTACCAGATTATGTGTGCCGAGTAGAGCATTGCACGAGAAGATTCTTCAGGAGGTGTATCGATCTCAGTACTCTATGTATCCAGGTGCCAACAAGATGTATAGAGAAATGAGAGAGCATGTTTGGTAGTATGGTATGAAGTGGGAGGTAGCTAGCTTCATAATTAGATGCTTAGTTTGCCAACAGGTAAAGGCGGAGAGACAGAGGCCAGGTGGATTACTTCAGCCTTTACCTATTTCAGAGTAAAAATGGGAGCATGTGACCATGGATTTTCTTTCAGTACTTTTACGTTCTCTGGGAGGTAAAGATGCGATTTGGGTCATCGTGGACAGGTTGACCAAATTAGTCTACTTTCTGTCATTTAAAGTGGGTATATCTACGAAGAAGCTCACGGAGATGTATGTGCGCCAGATAGTCAGATTGCACGGTGTTCCAGTTAGCATAGTCTCGGATTGGGATAGTCGTTTTATATTCCATTTCTGAAGGAGTTTGTAGGCTAGCTTGGGCACTCAGATCAAGTTCAGTACCTCATATCACCCTCAGACAGACGGGCAGTCGGAGAGGACTATTCAGACTCTCGAGGACATGTTACGAACTTGTATTTTGGATCTTGGAGGTTCTTGGGAGGATCATCTTCACTTGGGAGAGTTTTCATACAACAGCTACTAAGCCAGTATCGAGATGTCACAATTTGAGGCATTATATGGACGGAGATATCGTACTTCATTACCATAGGATGATATTGGTGAGAGAGCTTTATTAGGACCAGAGATGGTAGTGGATGCCGCTGAGAAGGTGAAGCTCATTAGGGATAGACTTTGAGTGGCGTAGGACAGACAACGGCATTAGGCCAATAGCTATCGGAGACCTTTGGAGTTTGAGGTATAGATTTTTGTTTTTTATTGCTTGTGATTGTTTTGTTTTTGTTAGAGTGCTAAGGTTATGTTTCATGCTAAGTTAGCAGTCTGGTTTTCTTAAGGATTTTTCCGACAAGTTGTACGATTCATTTCGGTGGAGGCAGAAAGCTTAGTCCGCGATTCATCAGACCTTTCAGTATTCTTGAGAGGGTCGGTACAGTTGCATACAGACTAGACTTACCACCTGCATTCGAGGGAGTGCACAACGTGTTTCACGTGTCACAACTGAGACGGCACGTGGCAGATCCTAGCATTATGTTGGATCACTTGGAGATAGAGGTGGGCCCTACTCTTAGCTATCCAGAGCAGCCAATTGATATTCTGAATCGAAGAGAGAAGGCGCTGAGGAACCAGACAATTCCTTTGGTACGTGTCGCGTGGAGGCATCACTCGCCATGAGAGAATACCTGGGAGCGAGAGGCAGAGATGCGCGAGCGATATCCATATTTGTTCGAGCCGTGAGGTATTATTCTTTCTTGTATTGTATTGTTTGCTTTTGGTAGTTAGTTTCTTCCTTAATTTTAAGGAAGAATTTTTTTTAAGGTGGGTAGGATTGTCACCCTCACATTTTCAATCAAGGGTAGTTTGGTAATTGACAATGATATTTTTATTTTTAGGATTTGTATTTAAATATTGTGTATGTGTATTAATTAATTAATTTTTTATTTATTTATTTAATATTAGATGCTAGATAATTTTGGACTTGTGTAGTGGACCTAACTAATTAAATTAGATGCATGAACCCAATATTTTAGTTAGTTTAGATTGAGCCCATTAATTAGGCCCATGGATTAGGAGGATGAAGTAATTAGTAAAACTATTAGACTAGAACCTTTCCCCCTTAATTAATTTTTTTATGAGAGGCCCCAAGGGGTAAATTAGATATTTTATAATTGCTTGAGGAGAGGGCTAGGGTCGGCCATTAGGAGGTAGGAGAGAGAGTGTCTCTCATTTTATTTTTTATTTGCATTTAGATCTAGATTTCCCCTTTCCAAATTCTTTTATTCCTTCTCCATTCCCTCACAAATTTATTTCCAAATTTCTTTCCTATTCTTTAATTGAGGCTAATACAACAAGGATCTATAAGAAGAAAGCAAGGATCAACAAGAAGGAGGCCAAGATCTACAAGGAGGAGGCTACATTCCACATTTGGGGATTTTTATTAGGAATCAATCTCCCAATAGGTATATTTCAGTTTTCCCTCTTTCATTAGGTTCTAAATCTGAGATTTAACCATGAGAATCACCCCACATACATAGGCTACCCATAGGAATAGGTTTTAGGTTTATAGGAGACCTATGGTGGAAGTTATGTGTATTTTTGTGTTAATTTTGGGAGAATTTCAAGATTGACACATGTGGTGTTTGTCAATTAGTCAAATAGATCAATATGACATGTGATTGATTATTTATGACTAGTGTCGTATCCACAATTGGGTACGTGTAGGCCATATCTCGTCAATTTGGCGATACAGATTAATTTTGGGGGTTTTCCTCTAACACGAAGATTTGTGCAAATTATTTCTTGACACAGACACGTAGTTGATTATATTATTGCTCGTATAGTGTATAATTAGTATTCTAGACTTTCTCATGTCCTTTGGGATATGTTTGGTTGTATGGTGGAGCCGTATCGCAAGCGTATCATAGAATGAGTGTGATACGGGTGCGGTGCACTTCACGTATTTGCCTTATTGCTCTTAATCTATGTATGCTTGTGTATATGTATATGTATGCTATATATTATATGATATATATGTATATGAGTGTGTATTTATACCATATTGTATAGGTGAGTATTTATAGCTAGGTATACATATAGCTATGGTATCTATATGCATTATGTAAGTGTGTATGTGATATCTATATTTATAGAGTATATATATATAGCAATTGATATACATAAAGGTGTATGTATATATGTATGTGTGTTATATGCATAGTGAGTGAGCAGTGTGGCAGTTGAAGGGGCTCGGGCTGAGGTAGACCAGTGCAGCCTTCAGTAGGAGAGCATCCTCACTGCAACACTGTGTGTGCACTGCATTCAATTACTGCATCAACTGGAAGTATGGCTTTCAGTAGTTCAACAGGAAGGGAGAGGCCTGGAGCCACTATAGTTTAACAAGTGAAGCAACATGAATACTATAGTAGCATTCGAGCAATGCATTCAGCTAGCCCGAGTGTGCAGTGCAGCAGCTACACAATGAGCATGCAAGAGGCAAGGTATCAGCACATCAACTGCTGGAATAGAGTAGATGAGCAACTACATTGAGAAGCAGTTATCAGTAGCATGAGCTGCAGCCTAGGTAGGCACTTCCCTCAGTGAGTAGTTCATCAACAGCAGCTTCCATCGACATGTACACTACAGTTAGCAACTTCAGCAAGGAGCAACACAGTACAACTTCAGATTCAGCAATGGCAGTATGCACATCAGTGCCCACACAGTACTTGCAGTGTATCCGTTCAAGTGTATCATCAAGGTATGGGTTAGTGGTTTGTAGTATAGCTAGATGGTTAGTATATATGACTAGTAGTATATATATATAAAAGTTATTGGCTAAGTAACTATATGTAGTATACATAAGTATTGCATTGTTTAGTTAGATAGATATGTGTATTGTTAGGCAATATATGTTAATTTAGTTATATTAGTATAGTCTAAGGTTATAGGGTATTAGCTAGATATTAGCTATATTCATGGGGTTTTGAATTACCTTGGGATACCTAGATAATGTCAAGGTAATGGTTCGATGCTCAAGGTATTGGGTTTGAGTATCGAGATAGGTGTGTGGTAGTGTGATACACATTGGTGTAAGGCCAAGGTATCCTATTTTGCTTTAATTAGTTAGATACTATATATATTGACTTGTGTATATATATAAATTACTATTTTCCTATTAAAACTTACGTATCCTAAGATACGGCTTTTTATGTGTTTCATAGTATCATAGATTAGCTAGTATAGCTTAGTTTCATAGCTTATCGACCTAGTATCCTAGTGTTAGACTCATACAACCTATTATTAGTCGGTTTGACTTAGAAATGGTTTTATGACTTAGAATTGCATCAATTTAACTTATTTTTATTCCAGAACCTTGTATTGATATAACGTATCATATATAGGTCTGTGTGACACCAGCTTGGGCATCGAGAGACACACCTTGCTTATGACTTCAGTTAAGTATATTTCTCTATTAGTTTTTAATTCATAATAGTGTATATATGCATGTTCTAGAATTATATACTTGATTCCGACACAGTAATTTTATGGACTTGTACTACATGGATCTCGGCAGGAGATGTTATCCCCTACCGTGTTCAGTGGGTACTCCTGTACATATATTTCATCGTGTACATTGAGTATTGATTTACATTTTATGTTCACACACTGCTCGTATTCAGTGTTCTTATTCGTGTACACACACTGCTCATGTTCAGTATGATTATATTCGTGTACACCCACTGCTCGTGTTCAGTAGTCATATTCGTGTTCGTAGCGTGTCGTGATTGGATCCATTAGTATTAGTTAGGGATGGGAGAGTAGGAGTTGATTATGTGATCAAAGTCCCATTGTTCATCGTGTACATTCTGTTTATATAACATACTTGTAATCATCTTACCTTATTGATCATGTTCACCAAAATCGATCACATAATGAACTTGTATTCTAAGGCACATTAGTTAGATTGTAGTTATTTTATCATATTGCAGATATTCATATTGTTGTTCTATATTCTCAAACATTACCTGTATACCTATTGTTTATTTATTCATATGTTTAGTTGTCTTGTATTTTATTTCTATTATTTGTTTATATGCTCGATTATGTTATTGAAACTGCTTTCAGAGGTATGTACTTTGCTCTAATCCTGACTGGATATATTTTTCCAGATGATTGGCTTATAGAGCAGTATCCCACATTCTATGGGCCGCAGGACAGTGTACCTATAGAGGATACTCCTATAGACCAGGAGGACTTAGTTGCAGAGCCCGAGGAGGTTTAGATTATTATTTTGTGTTGGTCTTCTATTAGACTATTTGTTGAGATTCATAATTTGTATATTATTTCAGATTGTGGATTATATCTTGATTTCTTTCCTTCGCTATTCCATTCGTGCTTTATCTTCCTTAGTTTGTTTTATGATTGAGATTAGTTATACTTGTGAGATACCATATTGTTCCTCTGTTTGGAGTTGAGATGATTGACAGGTACCGGATTATATTATTGAGATGTTAGATAGTTAGAAATGACCCAGACAACATTCTACCGCCGATGCTGCGGCGTAGACTGGGCTTAACCACGTACTCGTGCCCCAATATCCGGGTGCGGCTCAAGACACTAACTATAATCAGAACCCTTCTAGAAACTAATTACAATAACAGATACTAAGAGTAAAACTATAGTCGATCATGTTTCTTCATAATTGCAAGATGTACTTGCCTATGAAGAAAACCGGGAGCAAAATAAGAGAAATTAACAAGTGATGAGGGAGAATGGTAATAAGGATATATATATATATATATATAGACAAGGGGTTAATGGTGAACCGTCGGATCTCTCCAATAAATATAAGCCACACACCCTACCTACCTACCACCACAACATCAATATTAGCCAATGTGCGCCAAGAATGAAAGCACTAGCAAAAGTGCGCCAACTTAAGTATATTTCAAGTATACGGGATAAGGGAATGACATAAATGTAGATGCATACTATGGCAGGCTGCACGTGTACATTCTTAACAGGATGTAGTTGAGTCTAGGCTGAGCTGCCACGTTGACGTTTGTTGCGATTTGCTGTTGCTGAAGATCTGGGCGATTCTCGTCTTTTGTTTGCGTTATTTGGTCTGCTTGACACGTGCCCCATATTTTGTTGCAGAAAATTACTTCAGTCGCAACAAAAAGATTTCGACTTAGGAAACCATGCCATGTTGGAAGCATGGAGTCTGGGACGCATAGGACGCATGGAACACATGGAGTCTAGAATGCATGGGACTAGAGATGCATGGAACACATGGAGTCTGGAATGCATAGGTCCAGAGATGTATGGAACGCATGGGGTCTGGGACGCATGTGGCCTCTTACACATGCCGCTGCACGCCTGTCAGGAGTTAAGTTCATGCTGACGTGGGGTTTTATCGTTTAGCATGCTCACGTCTTTTGAGGCATTTAGAAAGTCCTTTTTGTCAAGATTTTGTGTCAGACATAATCTTTTTGTTAGGCCTTTATGTGGCCAGTATTGGGGCACCTGGATACTTAAGGGAGTAGTGGCGCATGACACTATGGGACATGCGAACACTAGTTAGTTAGTAGCGCATGACACTGCTGGCACATGAAAATACTAGTTACTTAGCGGTCCGCGCATAATAGCTGCTTTTCTGGGCCACATAGTCGTTCTGCGACCTGATTTCTTCTTAGTCGATCTTTGGGCCCATATTTGTTGGATGCATGGATCTAGATTTTTTATGCTTCTACAAGACCCCCTTCAAAGTTTTTAAATTGATAAGTTTTGGAACACTTTGAGAAAGAAGCAGGAAGGAGAATACCTTAGGCCGCATTTGAGGACAAGCCACATAGGCATGTTGTCGTACAGGCGCTTTCGCCAGGATGTCAGATCATTAAATATCGAGATTTGGCTCGATCTCCGAGCAGATTTCTTGGGGATTCTGAGTCAACAGCATTTTCAGAGTAGATAGATAATGATCATGCAAATCGAGGCATCAGGTTCATCCTCATAACTGCCTGGTTTATTGCCTCGAACTTCTCACTCGCCCTAGGAGCCTATAAATAGGGAGGTTAGGGAGGAGAGAGAACTTTTGTCTCTTGGCTTCCCCCTATTTTGGTGAAAGAAGATGCCGATGGCTGCTGTCTATGTGATGACCCGCACCCGGTGTAAGGGGATGAGTACATGGGTACGTCAAGTCTACGCCGCGATATCGGCAGTAGAATACTATCTATGTCAACAATACTATCTAAATATCTCACAGAATATATATAATGTACTTGTCAAGATATTTTAACTCCTAAATAGAGGATAATATGATAATGGTAAACAATGCTCAATCATAATAACAAACTAAAGAAAGATATAACACGATATTGAATAAAAGAAAGAAATAAAGTCACAATACATTACAAGTCCAAGTCTAATCTCAACACAATGATCTCAAATATAATACAATGCCAAAAGTATCTAACTGACATATACAATATCATAAATGAAGTAGCTAAGTCTCATCGACTGCTGGTACTAACTCAACAGGCTCTATATGTGCTAACTCAACTGGCTCGCCATCTTGTGGCCCATAGTAGGTAGGACACCACTCATTTAATGAATCATCTAAAAAATATATCCAGTCAGGATTGGAGCGAAGTACAACCCAATAATAGTTCCATTAATTGACAAAAACTATGAAACAACAATAGCAATGAAAATAAATGATGGACATAACTGAACCAATAAATATCATAAGAAAGTACATCTTGGTATATAATAGAAATAAACTGAGAACAATATAGTGAGGAACATCAATGTAATAAACTAAAATAATAGAAATAATATAACAAATGTGCCTTGAAATATTAGTATGATAATGTGATCGACTTGGGCCTAACACGAGCTATATAAAAAGGTAAGCTAGTGTAATCATACGTGAGTTGAATAATCTGCTAGCTATCATGGGCTACACTAAATCATGGGCTATAAGGTATGATCATATATCTACTAATATTTTTCCAACCTTCGACTTGTACATGGATCTAAATCATGATACGTTCTAATATGTATATCATACTGCACGGTCTATAATATCATGCACTATGATCACGGTCTATATAATCACTAAGATATCACGGTAATCACTGAGTAATCACGAAGCATGACACGACGATCACTGAGTAATCATTTTAATAACATCTCATGACCAAGATCTATGATACCAATCCGTGTAACCATCGTGTCAGGAATAAGATATCTCAATACTAAATATATAAAATATATAGGCTATCAAATAAGAAAACTATCAAAGAATGTACTCGCCTGTGGTCTTGAACAAATGGTATAACTCGATGTTCGAGCTGGTGTCACACAACCCTATATATGAATATCATGTCACTTGGGTGTAATAAAGATAATTAAGCTAAAATGAGTTAAAGTATGATTTCTCGGTTAATACTAGGTCACCCTAGTCAAACTAAAGTCATACACAAGTTTCTAGGTCCACATTAAGATAATTAGTCCATATTAGCCACTAACTAGCTAACACTAGCTTATATTAGCTATACTAGGTTATTTGACCTTAGTATATAAGTAAGATCTTCACTAATATCTACTATCTAGTTATAACTTAGTATCATGGATGCCTATCAATACTTAGTATTATATACTAGCCAACTTAAACTATAGGTAATAATCCCTCCTAACTAGTATTAGTATCATATTATCTATCCCCTCAGATACCTACCATATCTGATACTGAGTTGTATCAGACATCTCACACCATAACTCCAAACATCTACGGCTCCTCAAGTTGATACCCAGAGTTAGCTACTGCTAACCCACATCTAAGCTAGTGCTGCTACTAAACTAACAAACACTCTCAAAACCAAAGTTCACATTATCTTAACATACATCCATAAATTTGGAGTCAGTGATAGTTACAAGTAACAAATACACCCACCTAGCACACATGCACACCCAGGTTTTACCACTGCTATCCAATATTGAACACAGTGTGGTATCCCCTCTTGTTGGAACCCGAGTTTAATCCAAACCCACTGCTTCAACTACCACTCAATCAGTGCTCATGTATCACCCTCTGATACATGGGTATCAGTTCAACGTTCTCCTCATACCTTTGTATAATGGCCTTTCCTTCCCCCATAGCTGTGCAGTTAACATGTAACCCAACTGCAGTGGCATGCTGCCACATCCCTACATCAATCAGTTGCTGTTGCTGTTGCAATTGTTGTTGTTGAAACTGCCTTCAATGATTCCCCCCTCTCGGATACTATCTAACTTAACATCCCTCTTATTAACCTATCACACTTCAATGAAAGCATGCAAGACCCGCACCCCTTATTTTATTATTATTGAATGGGACCTCTAATTCACCTTCACATTATGAAATCAATGTACTACTGTAACTGACCCAACAAGTTTCCCTCCCCTTCACTGTTAACCTGAACCATGCCATACATACATAACACTCCAGGTACCCGAGCCCCATCTCACAACTGATACAATACTCCATACACACTAGAATATTAAGTCAAATACTTGCTACACACATATATGATACTCTATGATACGCACTCAAACAAAGTACCAAAACCCATAATTCTCAACTATTATCAATTATTGTCATGACCCGCACCGGAATAAGGGCACGAGTAATGAATAATGCCCAGCCTACACCGCAGCATCGGTGGTAGATTACTGTCTGGGTTAATATAACTATCTACACATCTCACATGATATATAAAATGGTACTTGCCATGCTATCTCAACTCCAAAAGGAGAAATAATGTGGTATATGATAATGGTAAAGAAATCTCAATCATAATATAAAACTAAAGGAGGATGAAAACACGATATAGAATAAAAGAGAGGAAGTAAGAGTCCCAATACATCCAAAAGCCCAAATCAATAAGTCTAGACATAGCCACTCCCAAAATAATATATACATGCCATGTGTCTAGAAATGAGACTAATACAATATCCAAAAATATATAACTAGGCCTCCATGGACACTAGCACTAGGTCCTCTGACTCTATGAGAGTATCATCTAATGGCTCACCATCTTGCGTACCTTAATAACTGGGACACTGCTCCACAAGCCAATCATCTGAAAAATATATCCAATCATGACTGGAGCGAAGTTTAAAACTCTGGAAATAGTTCCAAATATATGGTAGGACATATATGACAAATAATGGAAAATAATATAAGATAACTAGTAATAGGAAATAAAAATAGCTAGAGTAAACATGTGAAGTACTGGAATGAAAGAACATGCAATATGGAATAACTGCAAGTAAAAAAAATAACACTAGCTAATGTGCCTTGGAGTACAAGTTTATTATGTTATCGGTTTGGGTTAAACATGAATACAATATGGTAACTCGATTACACATGTGATATGTAATCGACATATACACGAATACACTTGGTATTGATCACATAACCAACTCTTACACTCCCGTCCCCAACCAATACTCATGGATCCAATTATGACAAGTTATGAACATGAATATAATCATACTGAACACGACCAGTGTGTGAAAATGAAGTACACGATAATCAATACCGATACACACGATAAAATACATGTGAAGGAGTACCAGCTGAACATGGTAGGGGATAACATCCCATGACAAGATCCATTTAGTACCAGTCCGTGTAGTCACTGTGTCAAAATCAAGTATACAGTTCTAGAATATGTGATATATGCACTATCATGACTAAAAACTAACGGAGAGATATACTCGCCTCTGGTCCTGAGCAAAGGGGGTCTCTCAATGCCCAAGCTGGTGTCACACAATCTTATTTAGAAAATATCATGTTAAAATTGTGTAATGAGGATAATTAAGTTAAAGAATGCACTATCATGCTCTTATAGGCCATTTTTA
The DNA here is from genome assembly GCA_036927795.1 of Iris macrosiphon. Lineage (NCBI taxonomy): Eukaryota > Viridiplantae > Streptophyta > Magnoliopsida > Asparagales > Iridaceae > Iris > Iris macrosiphon. The sequence continues at coordinate 138,003,390 of JAYESA010000019.1, read as the reverse complement.
GCTAAAATAGGTCCCTACTAAGGTGTAGGCTCAAATAAACTATTAACTAGCTACTATAAGTCAATACTAGCTATGATAGTAAATACCACTAATAACTCTATCGTAAAATATCCTATGTATCTATATACTAACTAGTATCTAATAGCTAACTCATACCAATTAAGATATATCTTAATTAATACACTAGTACAGAATATATAAATTGGACATCTACTTAACCTTCATATATTAGCTATGTAAACTAACTAACTAAACTAACTGGGAGTGACACTAATACATCACAAATAATAATACACTAAATGACCTGAGTAACTAATACATCTCAATAACTTCTATATCCCCCTAGCTTAATATCTGACTTGGTCTCACCTTTTGTGTTGATTGCACAGCAGATAACTTAATTACCCCCAACATAACATCATGCATCCTGCTCACCGAGTTACTGCTGCTTCTGGTCTTAGGTACCAACATCCAGTGCTCGAGTCCTTCATTCTCACATACCTTCATGCATCAATAAACTAATGTACTCATCAGTGGACTGATATACACATTAATACCCGCACTAACCTTGGTAACAGTCATACACCTACTAACCTCCTTACATCCCACACCCTAGCTCCTTGAGTGTCCCCCTTGATACTCACCATCAATTTGCACCATTCTCTTACATCGTCTTCTACCTTATGCAGCTGTAATGTGCATAATTATATATGCTGCAAAGTCACCCAGGTGCAGCAGTACCTGCAATTGATTGATACACTGCCTTCAGTCATCTGCCCCTCTTGAATTAAGACATCCAAATAACCCTCACACAACTACATTACTAGTATATCTTTGTATCAGTCCACAACACTATTGAAGAACATTGTATTATATACGATCACTTGATCACTGCTAGTGCAGTAAACTGCACGGCCAAGCCAACCTCTGATACACTTTGTATCTGGTTTGCCCGAGCCCCTGTTTACTTCCTCATCACACATTAACTTACCCCTCCAAATATAATGCACCGCAACTCTTCCTTTGACTTGAATTTGCTTCACCTAACATGCTTTCTGCTGTTGTCCTTTATGCTACTGTTTTCTTGCAGGAGGACTTGAGGTGCACTGCTTATGCTCCTCTTGGAAGCTGCTGTGCCTCTACTCGACTGCATAAGCACAAAATCTTGTGCTCGAGTCATCCTTTACTTCACTGATACAAGCCTACACACTTGTAAATAGTAGTGTGCAAGTAATCCTTCCCAGTTCTGATGACAACTGACAGTGCACACTATGTACACTATTGCAGTGTTCCTCCTTAAGTCTGCCAACAACCCAAGCCTCCACCATTGCTCTCTGATACTGGCACACCCCCCTTCAATTCTAACTTGCTATTACAGAGGGGAGCATCCCCAAGAACCTACACGTCCTTTCAACACCATACACTCACAGTACCATACTTAGTTTATTTGATACCCTTAGTTCCACCTTTACTTCTACTTGCACTACCATATTTTTTATTAAAAGGTATTTTGGTTATTTTATATTAATTAAATATCGTGCATGTTGTAAATTTATTTATTGTATTATTTATTTATTTTTAGATGTTAGATTTTATTTTGGACTTGTGTTAGTGGAGCTAACTAGTTTAGATTAGATCCATGGACCAACAATTAATTCTAGTTAGAATTGAGCCCAATAATAAGCCCAATCATTAGGAGGATGAATTAATTAGTTAAACCAATTAGACTAGAACCTTTCCTCCTTAATTATTTTTTTCATGACAAGCCCCAAGGGGTATTATAGATATTTCATTGTGGCTTGGAGAAGGGAGTAGTGGCCAGCCTAGTAAGGAATGGAGGAAAATTCTCTCTCTTTATTTTTTATTTCAAATCTAGATCTGGAATTTTTCTCTTTCAAATTTCTTTATTCTTACATCAAATTCTACCCAAATTTCTTCCTAATTTCTTCCCTATTCATCATTAGAGGCCGTTAGAACAAGGAGAAAGCAATGATCTACAAGGAGAAAGCAATAATCCACAAGGAGGAGCAAGAATCTACAAGTTGAAGGCTCTTGACACTCAATTTAAGAATTTTATTGGAAATCTATCTCCCAATAGGTTATAATTCAGTTTTTACTCTCTAATTAGACTATAAATCTATAATTTAACCATTAGGAACAATCCCATATACTAAGGCAACCCATAGGAATTAGAATTAGGTTCATAGGAGGCTTGTGGAGAAAGTTATGTGATATTTTGTGTCAATTTTGAGAGAATTTCAATATTGACACATCTTGTATTTGTCAATAGGTCAATTAGACCAAATTGACATGTGTTTGGTTGTGTGTGACTAGTGTCGTGTCCATAATTAGATACGTGTAGGTCGTATCTCGACAATTTGGCGATACGAGATAATTTGGGGGTTTTCTTCCGACACGGAGGATTGAGCATGTCATATTTTGACACGGATACGTAGTTGAGTAGCTAACTCTTCGTATTGTTCATAATTATGATTCTAGACTTGCTCGTGTCAATTGGGATATGTTTGGTGTTGTGGTGGAGCCATATCGCAAGCGTATCATAGAATGAGTGAGATACGGGTGCGGTGCACTCCACATTTTTATTTCATTACATTTTAATTCAATTTATCTTGGTTATGGCTATTATAATATTATAATTATAATTCTTATATGATATATATGTATATGTATATATATAGTTATATGTATGTTTCTATTTTCTATTGTGATGTGTTGGTGGTCATGAGAGAATAGGAGAGTGCTTGTGCATCACTAGTGTGGTTATGTGGTGACACACACACACACACACACACACACACACACACATATATATATATATATATATATATATATATGTATAAATATGTGAGTGAGTGTATGTGTATATTAGATGTGTGGTTATGTGTACATATAAAGTAGATGAGGGAATTATAAACGAAAAGCAGAAAGCAGCGATAAGCAGCAGCTGCAGCAGCAGCAGCTGTAGAAGTATGCAGAAGAAACAACATAAGCAGCAGCAGCAGCAGTAGCAGTAGCGTTAAACAGGAGCAGAAGAAACAACAGAAGTAGCAACAGAAGCAGCAAGCCGCAGCAGAAGCAGAAGCAGCAACAGAAGCAGCAAGCACCAGAAGCAACAAGCAGCAGTAAGCAGAAGCTGCAGCAGTAAGCAGCAATAGTAGCTGCAGAAGCAGCAACAGAAGCAGCAAGCCGCAACAGAAGCAGAAGCAACAATAGACGCAACAAGCAACAACAAGTAGAAGCTGCAGCAGTAAGCAGCATCAACAGTGATAAGCTGCAGCAGTAAGCGGCAGCAGCAGTGTTAAGCAGCAGCAGTAACGATAAGCTACAGTATCTTGAGTGCTTATAGTTAAGTTGTGGGTAAGTTAGGATAAGCTAGTAATAAGCTAGTTAGTTTATATTGATAAGTTAGTAAGTTATGTATATATTTAGTAAGTTAGTATATATATATATAAGCTAGTTAGTTTATATTGATAATTTAGTAAGTTATGTATATATTGTTAGTAAGTTAGCATATATATATATATATAAGCACTAGTTATCAATGGTTAGTATTCTTTCTAGATTACCTTGAGTTACACCAAGGTAATGAGAGTTAAGGTTTCTTGGGTACGAGTATTGAATATCCGAAGGGGGTATGTTAGTATATTAGTTTAGTATAGTATTGTTATAAGTTTAAATGCATATTAGTATATAGTGAGTTGTATGGTTTGTTAATTATATGTTAAATATTGTATTACCTTGTGATACTAAGATAATGTCAAGGTATTGGGTTTTACTCAAGGTGTTGAGTTTGTATATCAAGATGGGTGTGTAGGTGGTATGATACCGCTTTTGGTTCAAAGCCAAGGTATCCACTTAGCATTAGTTTAGCTAGGAGTGCTATATATTTTGTCTTGTATATATATTATAATATTTTCATATCTAATAACTTGCGTATCTTATGATACGATATTTTGTTGGTATGCTAGTATAGCTAGTATAGCCTAGTTACATAGTGTTTGGTCCCAATATCCTAGAGATGGACTTTTACAATCTAGAAATAGCTAGTTTGACCAAGATTGACTAGTTTGACCTAGATTTGACATAATTTGACTGTTTTAACTTATAAATAGCTTTATGACCTAGAATTTAACTAGTTTAACTTATTTTTATTTCAAAATCTTGTATTGATATAATATTCTATATTTAGGTCTCCGAGGCACCGTACCAGATATCTTTGATACTATTTATCGGATTCTAGGCGAGTATATTCTCTGATAGTTTCTCATTCATGATATCCTTTATGTCTCTTGTATCTAGTATATATATCCTTAATTTATTGACACGATGGTTACACGGATTGGTACATCCGGATCTCGTTATGAGATATTATTCCTTGGTATTTATGGTATATCTTGTGCAAGTCTTGTTCCTTGTTCTTCTTGTACATATACAAACATTGATTCTCGGGGAGACTTGCTACCTATCTAGATAATCCTGTGTCATAACGTACCATGCTTGGATCTACTATACCAGTCGGGGGCAGGGAGTATTTAGTGTAGATATGTGATCATACCCTCCTTGTGTATGTCTTGTTCCTTGAATAGTGTTAATCATACACTACACGTATGATTAACCAGGCCATTATCCTTATGCAAGTTTCCAAGCCGATCACATGTTGAAGCTGGTGCTCACTCACTTAGTAGTAGTATTTCTTGTTCATTCCTATGATGCTCATTCTTTTATTTATTTCCAGTATTTCTATATTGCATAGCTCTTGTACCTTTATATTATATCTTATATATTTGCTCTATTTACTGTTACATAGTTTATATTATTTATTAGAACTTCTCTTAGAGATGTACTTTGCTCCTTTCCTTACTGTTTATATTTTTTCCAGATGACACTGAGGAGTGGTACCCCAATTACTATGGGCCTCAGAACGTAGTTGGCTTAGAGCCATAGACTTTGGCTCAGGAGGGTCTCATCCTGATTGAGACAGACGACCCAGGGCTCATAGCTCAGTAGATAGATCTTTTTATACTGGATTTGTCTCCAGCATTGTTATTAGTATTCTTATTATTTTAGATAACTTGTTGGATATTATTTGTTTTGTGAGTTATATTTCCCTCTTCAGTCTTTTATCATATTTGTACGATTATTCTATTTTATAGATCTGTGATTGAGTATTCATATTTTATTGGTGGCATTATTATATCTTGATTGCTAGATAGATAGTTTTCCTAAACAGTATTCTACCATCGATGCTGCGGCGTAGGCTAGGCGTTGTTCACTACTTGTACCCCTACTTTGGGTGTAGGTCATGACACTTTTTAGTGGTGGCCCATGCAGGTCTTTGATGTCATAATTAGTGCAATCCGTAGTGGTGCTCTGATTTGAGTGATATTATGAGCCTATTCCAGGATATAGGATATAGGCTATAGGCTGAGAATACTCAATCATATCTAGGAAAAACTCTATTGTTCATTTCAACTATTCTTCCTTGATATTATTATTTGATCTTTAACTGTCCTTCTTAGAATACATTATATCATGTGTCATATTTTTTTTTCTTTTGCTTGCCTCATGATGCCGCCTAAGACTAGATCACAGCAGAGGGGAGCAGTTTCTGAGAGATCTACGACTTCCCAAGGGCCTACACCAGTCACTTCTCCGATGACTGGAATATCAGCTGCGTTTGGGGGTCCACCTCCAGTTCAGAGGACTGTTTCGGCTGTGTCTGAGGGACTTCCACCTCCACCTTCCACGCTGACAGATGCGAGTTAGGTGTTCGTATTATTTTTCAAGATGTTAGAGGCTCAGAGGGCCCAGTCAGAGGCTCACCAAAGGTAGACCGATGTGTTACGATAATTTATTGAGAGTGCTCATCAGCTTGCCCTTGCTATACTAGAGAGAGGAGACCTGGTCCAGGAGCAAGTTGCCCAGCTTCGTCCGGGTAATATTCTAGAATTCAAGAAGCTGGAACCTCAGGTCTTCAAGGGGACTGAGGGTATCGTCTACGCTGATAACTGGCTTAAGGATATTGAGCGTATCATAAGGATGTCCCGTATTGCTAAGGATCTGAAGGTTAAGACATTAGGACTTTAGCTGTTCGACATCGCCCGTACTTGATTCAGAAATGAGCCACTTTTTGCTGATATAGGGCAGTCTTGGGAGGTATTCAAGGACCTCTTCAAGAGAAAGTTCTTTGCTCGGGCGGACAGATTGGACTTGTGGAGGCAGTTTGAGGGCCTTACTCAGGAGAGCATATTCATGGAGGAGTACACCGCAGAGTTCAGTATGCTGAGCTGATTTACGGAGTATTTGGTGAGAGAGCCAAAGGTTCGAGCTATCCTCTTCCGCGAGGGTCTGAACTAGGAAGTGAAGATCCTTATTCCATCTTTCTATAAGACATATTCGGAGATACTTGTGGAGGCACACAAGGTTGAACGGGAGTTGGGCTTGAAACCTAAGAGAGATCGTGATTATTTTCTGGGGGCTAATAGCAGCACAGTGACTGCTAAGCGTCCTCATTTCCAGTCCAGGCCTTTTCAGCATCTGCAGCAGCACCAGACTCCAACTAGGGCGCCATTTCACCAGGCACCCCAGCAGCACCAGAGACAGTCATAGCAAGCTTCCTGCCACTACTGCAAGAAGCCCGGCCATATCTGGAAAGTTTATAGGAAGAGGTTGGGAGTTTGTCTGTATTATGGTATTGAGGGGTATCATCCGAGGGATTATCCTTCCAACCCTCGTCGTACAGTTCAGGGAGCAGCTCCAGCTCAGAGGACACAGGTGAGGCCACCTGCAGTACAGTCGAGGGTACCACCGCTTTTGACCCAGCAGTGGTGTTATGCCCAGAACCAGCATCAGGGAGGTGCACGCTAGGGACGAGCATTCGCTATGACGGTTGAGGAGGCCGAGCCCACCGGAGATGTTATCGCATGTTCTGTTCTTCTTGATTCTATTCCATCTTTAGATTTATTTGATAGTGGTGCTTCCAATAGTTTTGTATCTATTTCTTTTTGCTCTGAAGCATCATTTGGTAGCTGAGTCTTTGCTTAGGACTTGCAAGATCATGACTGGGGGAGGCATTATCCTGGTTAGTGATATTTGCAAGAATCGACGAGTTACTCTGGGAGGCTAGGAGCTGAGTGTATGTCTACTTGTATTGCCACTTCTGAGCTATGACATTGTACTCAGGAGAGATTGGTTGAGTAGGCACCATGCTAGTAAAGATTACAGAGGAGGTATAGTTTTGTTTAGCCATCCAGGAGATCCAGAGTTTGAGTTTGCTAGAGGAGCTGCTGAGCAGAGAGAAGGCATTATCTGTGGAGCTATGGTGGAAGACAAGGAGTTGCTGCATCCTTTGATAGTAGAATTCTTTGATGTATTTCCTGAGTAATTTTTAGGATTGCCGCCAGATCGAGATATTGAATTATCTATAGACTTGGTGCTAGGTGCAGAACTAATTTCATAACATGTCTATAGAGTGATCAACAACGTGCTGGTCGAGCTGAAGAAGCTAGTGGATGAATTCCAGGATAAGGGGTTTATCAGATCTAGTTCTTCACCATAGGGAGCCCCGATATTATTTGTACCGAAGAAGGATGGATCGATGGGCATGTTCATCGATTACAAGATATTGAATAATCTCACTATCAAGAATAAATACCCTTTTCTACGGATTGATGACCTGTTCGATCAGTTGAGTGGCGCCAGGGTGTTTTCCAAGATAGACTTGAGATCAGGCTACTACCAGGTAAAAGTGAAGTCGAAGGATATTCCGAAGACTATATTTAGGACTCAGTATGGCCAGTATGTGTTCATGGTGATGCCGTTTGGGTTGACTAATGTCCCGACGGTATATATGAATTTGATGAACAAGGTGTTCCACCAGTACTTTGACAAGTTCATGGTGGTGTTCATCAATGACATACTCATTACTTGAAGACACTGGAGGAGAACACGGATTATTTGCAGATTATATTGGATGTGCTGAGGAAGGTGAAGCTGTATGAGAAGCTGTCCAATTATGAGTTCTTCCTGGACAAGGTGGAGTTCTTAGGATATATTGTGACTGGTGATGGAATTTCAGTAAATCTGAAGAAGATCGCAGTAGTGGAGTCGTGGAAGACCCTAAGTTCAATGGCAGAGATTAGAAGTTTCTTGGGTCTAACAGACTATTATAGGAAGTTTGTGCAAGATTTTTTAAGGCTTGTCGAGCCGATGACTAGACTCACCAGGAAGGATGCAGAGTTTGTTTCGACAAAGGAGTTCCATGTTGCTTTTGAGGAATTGAAGATGAGGCTGACGTCTGCTCCTATTTTGATGTTGCCATCAGGGTCTGGAGATTTTACTATTTATAGTGATGCATCGAGAAAATGGCCGGCTTGTGTTCTTTAGCAGAATAGAAAAGTGATTGCCTATGCATCTAGGCAATTGCGTCATCATGAGAAGAACTATCCTACCCACGATTTGGAGTTGCAACAGTCATCTTTGCCTTGAAGTTATGGAAATACTATTTGTACAGAGAGCGTATGGAGATCTTCACAGACTATAAGAGCTTGAAGTACATTTTTACTCAGAAGGAGTTGAACATGAGGCAGCGTCGGTGGCTCAAACTGATGAAGGATTTTGACATATCTTTGTAGTATCATCCTGGAAAAGCCAATGTAGTTGTCGATACCTTGAGCAGGTATCCGGTAGCTATGTTGTTGACGCATGATAGGTATTTGTTGGAGGACTTGGAGAGATTGGGTATTGAGATAATAGTTCCTGGTTTTGCCATACAGATCTGGGGGATGCAGATACACTCAGAGTTGATGGACAGGATCAAGGCAGCCCAGTATGAGGATGTATCTCTAAGAGCATCAGAGCTCAGGTGAGAGCATGATTGGAGGATGATTTCACCATTGCTGAGGATGGTTCTTTAAGGTATAGTTTAGATTATGTGTGCCTAGTGGGGAGATGTGTTAGGAGGTGTTACAAGAAGTGCATCGCTCTCAGTATTCCATGCATCCAGGTTCCAATAAGATGTATCATGATATGCGAGAGAGTGTGTGGTGGTATGGCATGAAGAGGGAGATGGCACAGTTTGTATCCAGATGCTTAGTGTGCTAGCAGGTGAAAGCTGAGAGGCAGAGGCCAGGTGGTTTACTTCAGCCATTACCCATTCCAGAGTGGAAGTGGAAACATATTACTATAGATTTTGTGTCTAGACTTCCACGATCTCCAGGAGAAAAAGACGCAATTTGGGTCATCGTTGACAGGTTAACCAAGTCGGCCCACTTTTTGCCTTTCAAGGTGGGTTTGTCTACGGAGGAGCTGGCAGAGATGTATGTGAGGCATCATCAGGATACATGAGGTTCCCGTCAGGATAGTCTCAGATCGGGATAGTCGTTTTACTTCTTATTTCTAGAGGAGTTTGCAGGCGAGTTTGGGCACCCAGCTCAAGTTCAGTACTGTATATCATCCCCAGAAAGATGGACAGTCAGAGAGGACCATTCAGACACTCGAGGATATGTTGTTTACTTGTTTACTAGATTTTGGGGGATCTTAGGAAGACCATCTCCATTTGGTAGAGTTTTCTTACAATAACAGCTACCAGACTAGTATATTATAGAGAGATTTTGCTAGGGCCGAAGATGGTTTTGGATGCAGCGGAGAAGGTTAAGTTAATCAGAGATAGACTTCGAGTGGCGCAGGACAGACAGCGACATTAGACCGATAGCCACCGGAGACCTTTTGTCATAACCCGTACCCGATGTAAGGATGCAAGTCCGAAACAACGCCCAACCTACGCCACAGAATCGATGGTAGAACGCTGTCTTGATAATCTATCTAGCAATATAATGAACCACCAATAATCACAATATACTCAATCACATATCTAAGATAGAAACGAGCACGAATATGATAAAGAATCAAAATAGTCACATAAAACTCATGAGTCTAAAATACTACATCAATGATTATGAAAGAATGCTAACAAAATAAGCTGAAGAAAAATCCAGTATAAGAAAGGCTAAGAAGGTACTAATCCTGGGTCATCTGTCTCAGTCGGGATAAGTCCCTACTAAGCCAGGGTCTCTGACTCTAAACCCACAACATCCTAGGGTCATAATGTGTAGGGTACCACTCCTCAGTGTCATATGGGAGTAGTATATCCAGTCAAGAAAGGAGCAGAGTACATATCTAACAGTAGTTCTAATCAATGATAAAAACTATGTAACAGTAAATAGATGTGAATATACAAGATGCACAATAGATACGAGAGATATATAATAAGGAAATACTAGAATGAATACAATAATGAACAATATGACAATGAACAAGAATACTAATGACTAAGTGTGTGAGTACTAGCTTTAACATGTGATCGGCTTGGAAATATGATACAATATATATGGCTTGGCTAATCATACGTGCGATGTATAATTAACACTATTCAATGAACAATACTTGATACAATGAGGGTATGATCACATATCTACACTAAATTACTCCCCACCCTCGACCGGTATAATTGATCCAACCATGATACGCTATGGCACGAGATTTTCTAAGAAGATAACGATACTTCTTGAGAATCAGTGTCTGTATATGTACAAGATAACCAATGATACAATACTTGCACAAGATACACCATATACCAAGGAATAACATCTGATAACGAGATCCAGATATACCAATCCGTGTAACCATAGTGTCAAGAAATATGGATAGCTACACTAGATACAATGAACATAGAGGATATCATAAATGAGAAACTATCAGAGAATGTACTCGCCTGAAGTCCAAAAAATAGTCTCACAGATGTCTGATACGGTGCCGCAAAGACCTAGATATGGAATACAACATCAATACAAGGTTCCGGAAAGAAAATAAGTTAAATTAGTCAACTTCTAGGTCAATAAGTCAATTCTAAGTCAAAAGTCAAACTTGGTCAACTCTAAGTCAACTATGGTCAAACTATAGTCAAACTATGGTCAACTATGGTCAACTACCTATTTTAGGTTGCATAAGTCTAATACAAAAATATTGGGTACAAATACTAAAGTCTAGGTCACAAAAACCATATCTTAAGATTCTAGGATACCGTATCTCCGGATACGTAAATCAATAGGTAAATCATCACATACTATGTCAAACAATTATTAATAATATAAAATCCTAATTACAAATATTAAATAGATTTCTTGGTTTTGAACCAACTTGGTATCACAACACTAAGCCATAAATTGATACCAAAACCCAATACCTTGGGTATCCCCAATTACCTTGGTACTTACCTTGGTATCTCAAGGTAATACCCAAATACTTATTTATACTAACTACCCGTAAATATATATATGCTACACTAATTATTATACATATAGTATACTATAATACAAATAGCAATTAGGAACATATTTACATATATATTAAATACCATATATATATATATATATATATATTTAAATATCTAATATTAGAAAATTGCCAAACTGTCACTAATAACTGTTGCTGACCATCGCTGAAGTCTCTGATACAGCTGATACTCTGCTGTTTGAGTGACGGTTCTGTTGCTGTCGCTAAACTACTGTCGTTGCTGCTGTTGTATGCTATTGCTGCTGCTTTGGTGACGCTGTTGTTATCGCTAAACTGTTGTCGCTGCTGTTGTTGTATGCTATTGCTGCTGCTGTTGTGCTGTTGCTACGCTGCTGTTGTTGCCTTTGTTGTTGTCGCTAAAAACCCCTCTATATTAACACAATATATATATATATATATATATATATATATATATATATATATATATATGCAACTATACAATTTATACATACATTCTATAACTACTAATATATATATATAATTTCTACATATGAATATACATACACCCATACATATATACTAATATATATATATATATAACTACACATACATGTATACGTATATATAATCGTAGAATAATATGTATACATGTATTATAAAGTATATATATATATAATATAAACAACTTATACATACATATATATATATATATATATATATATATATATATATACATAATACATAACCACAACATATATATACTATAATATATATATACATACACTATACTATTAAATAGCTCTTACATATGTAGAATAATAGCTATCTACAATATACATAAATATATTACATAGATCTAAGACACAAAGAAACATATATATATATATATATATATATATATATATATATATATATATATATATATATATACACACACACATATACACACAACAACCACATATGTATATACAATAACTAGTAGATCTTACATATGTAAAATAATAACTACATAAATATACAACACATATATATATAATTAGATATATAGATCTATGATATTTAATACATAAATATATATAACAACTATATATAACAATATATATATATATATATATATATATATATATATATATATATATATATATATATATATATATATATATACACACATATATAATTATACCTCACCGTGAATAAGAACAAAAGAGAAATAGATCTACCATTAAATTGCATATCTCATGGAACGTATCACTCTGTATCCCACTAGATCTAAGATACGCTTGCGACGCGAGTCCACTACACATCCAAACGTACCCCGAAGGACATGTATAAATCATATATATTATTTACGAACAATACGAAGAGTCAAATACAAATCTACGTGTCCGTGTTAAAATATGACATGCTCAAAGTCCCGTGTCAGAGAAAAAACCCCCAAATCAACATGTATCACCAAATTGATGGGATACGACCTACACGTACCCAATTGTGGACATGACACTAGCCCCAAAAATACAAGCATATGTCAAAATAATCTATAGGACCAATTGAAACACACAATAATTGTCAATCTCGGAATTTCCTCAAAATTGATACAAAAAATACCATAACTTTCTCAATAGGCCTCCTATGAACACAAAATTAAATCCTATGGGTAGCCTATGCATATGGGTTAATTTCTTATGGTTAAATCTCAGATTTAGAACCTAAATTAAGGAAAAAAACTAAATTGTACCTATTGGAAGATGGATTTCCAATGCAACCTCCAAATATGATAAAATTGGCCTCCAAATTGTAGATCCTTGCTCCTCTTTGTAGATCCTTGCTTCCTCCTTCTAGATCATTGCTCCACTAGCCTCCAATGATGATTTGGGAAGAAATTAGGATAAAATTTGGTAGAAAAATAAAGTGGGAATGAAGGAATTTGATTGAGAAAAATTCTAGATTTAGTTTTGAAATAAAAAAAGGAGAGAGAAACCAATTCCTCCCTCTTTAATAGGTCGGCCCCCTTTCTTCTTCCTCAAGTCACTATGAATTGTCCAATATACCCCTTGGGGCCTCTCATAAAGAAATAATTTAGGAGTGAGGCTTCTAGTCTAATGGTTTAATTAATTTAATCATCCTCCTAATCAATGGGCTTTCTAAATGGGCTAAATTCTAACAATTAATATATATTGGTCCATGAGTCTAAAGTAAACTAGTTAGGTCCACTAACACAAGTCCAAAATAAATAACTAACATCTAACAATAATTAAATAGTATAACAAATAATTATTTAACATGCATAATATTTAATTAAATATAAAATTACTAAAATACCCTTTCCTATAAAATATCGTAGTGACAAGTCTACCCTCCTTAAAATAATTTCTTCCTCGAAATTCAAAGACAAAAACTATCCCCAGAAAATAACAGAACATAACAAAAGAACAAAATTAAAGAACAGAACTAACTATAAAAGAACATAACATAATTAGGAAAGAACATACCTCAAGGCACAAACAAATATGGATAATGCTCTCGCATTTTATCCTCTCTCTCCCAGGTAGAATCCCCCAGAGAGTGATGCCGCCATGCGACGCACACCAAAAGAATAGTCTGGTTCCTCAGCACCTTCTCTCTCCGATCCAGAATCTCAACTGGTTGCTCTGGATAGCTAAGAGTATGGCCCACCTCTATCTTCGAGTTATCCAATACATGACTAGGATATGCCACGTACTATCTCAAATGTGACACATGAAATACTTTATGCACTCTCTCCAATGCAGGTGGTCAGTCTAGTCTATAAGCAACTGCACCGACCCTCTCTAAAATTGTGAAAGGTCGGATGAATCGCGGACTAAGCTTTCCGCCTCCACCGAAGCGAATCGTGCCTTGTGTCGGAGAAATTCTCAGAAACACCAAACCACCTACCTAGAACAAAGTACTACCTTAAGAACTTAATTTATAACAAATAACCAGGAACAAGCACAAAACAAAAATCTAAAACTATTCCTCGAACTCCAAAGGTCTCCGGTGGCTATCGGTCCAATGCCGCTATCTGTCCTACGTCACACAAAGTCTGTCTCTGATCAACTGAACCTTTTTTGCTACATCTACAACCATCTCTGGCCCAAGCAAAACTCTCTCTCCAATATTATCCGATGATAAGGGAGTACGACACCTCCGACCGTACAGAGCTTCAAAAGGTGACATCTCTATACTAGCCTGGTAGTTCTTGTTGTAAGCAAACTTTACCAAATGGAGATGGTCCTCCCAAGAATCTCCAAAATCTAGTACACAAGTGTGCAACATATCCTCGAGAGTCTGAATAGTCCTCTCTGACTGCCCATCTGTCTGGGGATGATATATAGTACTGAACTTGAGCTGAGTGCACAAACTCTCCTGCAAACTCCTCCAAAAATGAGAAGTGAAACGACTATCCCGATCCGAGACTATGCTGACGGAAAATCCATGTATCCTAACGATCTGTCTCACATACATCTCTGCCAGCTTCTCCGTAGACAAATCCACCTTGAAAGGCAAAAAGTGAGCTGACTTGGTCAACCTATCAATGATGACCTAAATAGCATCTTTTTCTCATGGAGATTGTGGAAGTCCGGACACAAAATCCATAGTAATATGCTCCCACTTCCACTCTGGAATGGATAATGGATAAAGTAAACCTCTTGTCCTCTGCCTCTCAGCTTTCACCTGCTGGCACACTAAGCATCTGGATACAAACTGTGCCACTTTCCTCTTCATGCCATACCACCATACCCTCTCTCGCATATTCCGATACATCTTGTTGGCACCTGGATGCATGGAATACTAAGAGCGATGCGCTTCCTGCAATACCTCCTCACGCAGTTCACCACTAGGCACACACTATCTAACTCCATGCCTCAAAGATCCATCCTCAGCAATGGTGAAATCATCTTCCAATCCTGCTCTCACCTGAGCTCTGATGCTCCTCAGAGATACATCCTTATACTGTGCTGCTTTGATCCTGTCCATCAAATCTGAATATATTTTTAATCCCCATATCTGTATAGCACAACCAGGAACTATCACCTTAATGCCCAAGCTCTCCAAGTCCTCCAGCAAATATCGATCCTGCGTCAAGAACATAGCTACCGAATACCTACTCAAAGCATCGGTAACTACATTAGCTTTCCCAGGATGATATTGCAAAGATATATCAAAATCCTTTATTAGTTCCAACCACCAACGCTGCCTCATATTCAACTCCTTCTGCCTGAAAACGTACTTTAAGCTTTTGTGGTCTATGAAGATCTCCACACGCTTTTCGTACAAATAATGTTTTCACAACTTTAGGGCAAAGATGACTGCTGCCAACTCCAAATCATGGATATGATAGTTCTTTTCATGAGGACACAATTGCCTGGATGCATAAGCAATCACTTTCCTATTCTGCTGAAGAACACAAACCAAACCTTTCCCCGATGCATCACTATAAATAGTGAAACCTCCAGACCCTGATGGCAACGTCAAAATAGGAGAAAATGTCAACCTCTTCTTTAATTCCTCAAAAGAAGCCTGGCAATCCTCCGTCTAAATAAATTCTACATCCTTCCTGGTGAGTCTGGTCATCGGCTCGGTAATCCTCAAAAAATCCTGCACAAACTTCCTGTAGTAGCCTGCCAATCCCAAGAAACTCCTAATCTCTGCTACCGAACTCGAGGTCTTCCAAGATTCTACTTCTGCGATCTTCTTCGGATCCATTGAAATACCATCACCAGTCACAATGATGCCCTAAGAATTCTATCTTGTCCAGGGAAAACTTACACTTGGACAACTTCCCATACAACTTCTCCTTCCTCAGCATATCCAATACAATCCTCAAATGCTCCTCATGCTCCTCCGATGTCTTCGAGTATATGAGTATGTCATCGATGAACACCACCACGAACTTGTCAAGGTACTGATGGAACACCTTGTTCATCAAGTTTATAAATACCGTTGGTCCATTAGGCAACCCAAACGACATCACCATAAACTCGTATTGACCATAACGAGTTCTAAAAGCAGTCTTCAGTATGTCCTCCGGCTTCACCTTCACCTGATGGTAGCCTGATCTCAAATCTATTTTAGAAAATACCTTGGCACCACTCAACTGATCGAACAAATCATCAATCTGTGGTAAAGGGTACTTATTCTTGATAGTGAGATTATTCAATACCCTGTAATCAATGCATATGCGCACCGATCCATCCTTCTTTGGTACAAACAATACCGGGGCTCCCTACGGTAAAGAACTCGATATGATAAACCCCTTATCCTGCAATTCGTCCACCTGCTTCTTCAGCTCGACCAGTTCGCTATTGTTTACTCTATAGACATGTTGCAAAATTGGTTCTGCACCTGGCACCAAGTCTATAGAGAATTCAACATCTCGATCTGGCGGCAATCCTGGCAATTCCTCAGGAAACACATCCAAGTACTCTGCTATCAACGAATGCGACAACTCCTTGTCTTCCACCAAAGCTCCACAATAATGCCTTCTTCCTGCTCCGCAGCTCCTCTAGCAAACTCGTCGATCATGATCTTGCAAGTCCTAAGCAAAGACTCAACTTCCAAACCATGCTTCAGAGCAAAAGAAACAGATACAAAACTATGGAAAGCACCACTATCAAACAAAGCTAAAGCTGGAATGGAATCAATATGGCACATGATGTAAGACACTCAAAGAAAGTATAGTTTAAGAGATCAAGTATCAATATCAAAGAAGAATAGTTGAATCAAAAGAATTTTCCTAGTTATGATTGAGTATTCTCAGCCTATAGCCTATATCGTATATCCTATCGCAGGCTCGCAGTAGTACAACTAAATTATCGCACTACCATGACATCATATAACTTGTGAAGCTTGACCTGCATGGGCCACCACTAAAAATGTGTCACGTCCCGCACCCGATGTAAGGATGCAAGTCGGAAACAACGCCCAGCCTACGCCGTAGAATCGGCGGTAGAACGCTGTCTGGGTAATCTATCTAGCAATATAATGAACCACCAACAATAACAATATACTCAATCACAGATCTAAGATAGAAACAAGCACGAATATAAAAAAGAATCAAAATAGTCATATATAACTCATGAGTCTAAAATACTACATCAATGAGTCTGAAAGAATGCTAACAAAATAAGCTGGAAACAAATCTAGTACAAGAAATGCTAAGAAGGTACTAATCCTGGGTCATCTGTCTCAGTTGGGATAAGTCCCTTCTGAGCCAGGGTCTCTGACTCTAAACCCACAACATCCTGGGGTCCATAATATATAGGGTACCACTCCTCAGTGTTTGTAAACTCCCTCACCCAAAATAGGTATTTTGTGTATATTTTATATTATTATATTTATTATATATGTTAAATTTATTTAGAATATGCTCTTAGTTAATTAGAAAATAAATTTCTTGATATATTTACTTATATAAATATTTATTTAGAATTATTTTAGGTTATTTTAGATTTTTGGAGATTTTTCTAGAATTTTTGGTAATTAAAACTTAGAAAACATAAATTTCTAGGACTTCTATGATTTACTATATGACCATACTTGCATGTCGTTCCTACCAAATATTTATTTTAGTTTAAAATATTTAATTATATTTTTTTGTAATTTATTTATAATTTTAAAAAATTTATTTAGATTTTAAAATTATTTAGGATTTATTTGGATATATATAGTCTTAATATTAGATAGATACTAATTTAGTGTTAATAGATATTAATAAATATTTTATAAATTATTTATATTATCTTTAATTATATTTAAGATTATAAATTATTGAGATAAATTCAAACTCTATTTTAAATTAATTCAAATCCTGAACCTACTAGGAAATCAATTTATGCATATCCTATCCTTATTTAAATTCATCATAATCCTATCCAAATTAACCAATCCTATTCGTATTTAATTAAGTAGTGTCCACCATTATAAATACCTCATCCTTCATATTTTTCTTTCACAAATTCCTCTCTTTTTCGTCCAAAAATAGTCAAAATTCGTCATAAATTCAGCCTCATTTTCTACTAGTTATGATGAATTAAAAAGACGATATCTCCTAGCTCCGGACTCCAAACATGCTCCAGTTTTTTTTGTTAGAACGATAATAAGGTTAGCTTTCTGATAATATAATTTTTTTTAAATTATTAGTATTAAATTCGTAGAGCACAGCATGTCCGAAAATAGACGTGTTTCGATATTTTTGCGATTTTGGGAGAACCAGGAATCAGAATCACTAACCGTTTAAAGTTTCGGAAAGCTAATGTCGAGATCATAGACATATATTTTTCCCAGAATTTATTTCAAAGTATTTATATACTGTTAATTCTGTAGAACTTCTAGGTTAGAATTTAACCATCGGTGCACAATACAAAATTTGTATGTGCCATAATTTCCAAACGAATTTGAATTCAGACGAGTCGTAAATTCCAGTATGTTTTTGATTCTGAAATCTATAGGAAATCATACATAAAAGTCGAGTTTGTATTGTTTGACTTTTTGGTCAACAGATCGCCTCGATTTGCGTGCCACGAGTCTCGAGTTGATAAAATTCAGTTTCTTTGGATAAAATTTAGGAATTAACATAAAAATCAGAATAATAAGATTAAAATAGGATTTTAGAGTAATTATTCTAGAATTAAATAAATTAAAATAAATTAATGGTTATATTATTATATAGTTATATGAATATATATGTAAGTAAATGCTAATTGATAAATATGACTAAATATTCAGACTGTATGACCCTAGGACATCGTGGACTATCCCATAATTACCTTGACCATATTGATCCTAAGAACTTGTGAATTTGTCTGCCATGCGTACACTAACGTACTGGCATAGACACCTGTCAGTTGACTGACTGATTTCGTACAGTACTTGAAGACGCGACACCCGCGTAATTCAATGCGTAATTGACCGTGTTAGATGACTAGTGTTACCCCTAGTATACCCCCTGATTCCAGTATAAATGTGGTTGAGTATGTGCTAGTGTAATGACTAATGATTATATTATATTATATTTATGTGTACATAGGATATTGGATTGTTCTGTACGATTTCTGGAGCAGGTTATTGGTACATTGTAGCTTCCTTGTCAGGCAAGTATACCTTGCCATTGTACTGTTATTTATATTCCATATGTTGCATGCATTTTTATTTTCTGTCTTTAGTTCATATATTTTAACTGTTATATAAAATGCGCACGACGGTGACATCGCGATATATTTTTATTTATGTATTGCATTGACCTTGTTCATGAGACTACCCCATTATCATGTAGCACCATTAGGTTCATTGGCCGTGACACAATGGTTACACGAGTGTGAGTCTCATATAGATCACGAACTGCGTGACAGGTCTGGCCTCCTATACGTATGGGCCGTGCGTTAGGAATAGCTGCTGTTAGAAACTTTGCATGCTAGTAGACTTGGCAGTTATTAGAGGTGTTATTGTGTCATGGATATGACATGCTTAGAGCATGGGGTGGGGAGAACAACAAGTACCGTATTTGAGCTCTTTTACACTTTTTTCTGTGACGTCCGAATTCTCCGCTGGAGATACGGGTGGTGATGACCCATATATATACATTGGCGGGCCTCCGCCGTTCAAAAGACGACGTGCCTTTGGGCCCCTAGATCTTCAAAAGAGAACCATGCCAAATCCCAGTTTTAAGCCAGATAGCTCACTTGTGGGGAAAGTTGTTCTTAACTGCATTCACTTTAGATGGTTAGGCGACCCCTTTGGATATTTATTTCAGTACTTTATTGGCATGTGTTTAAGTATCTTGTTATGTCCCTCTAAGGACCTGGTCCGCTGCCAGGTGTATCTTTTCTTGAGTATTTGTAGGAGCGCAGATTTGGATGGTTACATGTGATCCGAGGATGTCTTCTCTTCGAGCTATGATGGATAGCTGGTATTCTTATATTATGTTGTGGTGTTGTACTTATATTGTATTTGCTCTTATATTCGAGTTGGTAGTGGATTTGTTTCCATCCAACTATCATCCTTAGATACTTCTTATTGAGATCTAGTTTCATAGATACTGGTTATTTATTTCTATATGATTTTTGTGGATGAGATTTAGATTTTATCCTGTGACTTGTGACATATGTTTATACCACTTGTGGATTTTGTATTCATATTACAGCGTATGTATGGATTTGGTTTTCATATATTGGAGTTGCCATATCCATGCGGCTGGCATGCTTACGTGTTCCTAGTCCTACGTATTTGGGACTGGGGCGTGACAGTGTTATCTGGGAAAAATATATCCAGTCAGAAAAGGAGCAGAGTACATCTCTAACAGCAGTTCTAATCAATGATAAAAATTATGTAACGGTAAATAGATATGAATATACAAGATGCACAATAGATACGAGAGATATACCAAAAGAAAATACTGGAATGAATACAATAATAAACAATATGACAATGAACAAGAATATTAATGATTAAGTGTGTGAGTACTAGCTTTAATATGTGATCGGCTTGGAAACATGATACAATATATATGGCTTGGCTAATCATACATGTGGTGTATGATTAACACTATTCAATGAACAATACCTGATACAATGAGGGTATGATCATATATCTACACTAAAGTACTCTCCACCCTCGACTGGTATAATAGATCCAACCACGGTACGCTATGGCACGAGATTCCCCAAGAAGATAATGGCTCTTCCCGAGAATCAGTGTCTGTACAAGTACAAGATAACCAATGATACAATACTTACACAAGTTATACCATATACCAAGGAATAACATCTCATGACGAGATCCGGATATACTAATCCGTGTAACCATAGTGTCAAGAAACATGGATATCTAGACTAGATACAATGAACATAAAGAATATCATAAATAAGAAACTATCAGAGAATGTACTCGCCTGAAGTCCAAAGAATAGTGTCACAGATGTCTGATACGGTGCCTCAAAGACCTAGATATGGAATACAATATCAATACAAGGTTCCAGAAAAAAAAGTTAAACTAGTCAACTTCTAGGTCAACAAGTCAATTCTAAGTCAAAAGTCAAACTTGGTCAACTCTAAGTCAACTATGGTCAAACTATAGTCAAATAATAACTACATAAATATACAACACATATATATAATAGATATACAGATCTATGATAATTAAAACATAAATATATGTAACAACAATATATAACAATATATAACAATATATATATATATATATATACATATATATATATACATATATATATATATATATATATATATATATATATAATTACACCTCACCATGAATAAGAACACAAGAGAAATAGATCTACCATTAAATTGCACATCTCATGGAACGTATCACTCCGTATCCTACTAGATCTAGGATACGCTTGCGATACGAGTCCACTACACATCCAAACGTACTTCGAAGGACACGAATAAATCATATATATTATTTATGAACAATACGAAGAGTCAAATATAAATCTACGTGTCCGTGTCAAAATATGACATGCTCAAAGTTCTGTGTCAGAGGAAAACCCCTAAATCAACATGTATCACCAAATTGATGGGATATGACCTACACGTACCCAATTGTGGACATGTGTCACGACCCGCACCCGATTTAGGGGCACGAGAGCGTGGGTACGTCCAGCCTACGCCGCAGCATCGGCGGTAGAACGCTGTCTAGGTCAAGTACTATCTAACAATCTCACGCTAGTATCCAACTCCATAAGGAGACACGGATAACACTAAAATAAATCTAGAAATACTCAATCACAACTACAGCACGATAGAAAATGAAGAAATAAAAGAATACAGCACAAGTCTAATGATAACATAACATACCTGCAATCCTTAACTTCCAATCCCCAAGTGTCAGAAACCAGTCTACTAATGTCACAGTCTGGAAAAATATTTTCCAGTCAGGAAGGAGCAAAGTACATCTCTAAATAGCAGTTCTATATAAATGACATAAACTATGTAGCAGTTCTAGATGGAAACATACCAGATGCATGTATAAGTACGAGGAATGTACAATGAGAGAAGTACTGGAAATACTGTAAGTAAATGCAGGAAAAGAACAATATGTCCATGAGTAAGAATTCTATGACTAAGTGTGTGAGTACTAGCTTTAATATGTGATCGGCTTGGGAACTTGATCAGGCTGGTTACATGTGATTAGCTATGGTTCATATAAAGTCAGGCTAACCGTTGGTTAGCTATGGTTCATATAAAGTCAGGCTAACCGTTGGTTAGCTATGGTGCATGTAGAGATCAGGCTAATCACACGTAACAGCTATGGTTCATATAAGTGGTCAGGCCGCACCCGACGTGAGATGTGGGGTGAGCTATGGTGCATATAAAGTTGGGTATGATCACATATCTACACTAAAGTACTCCCCAAACCCCCGACTGGTATAGTAGATCCAATCATGGTACGCTATGGCACAGGATTCCCTAGGAAGGTAGCAAATCTCCCCGGGAATTAGTGTCTGTACATGCACAAGATATCAAGGAAACAAGTCTCGTACAAGCTACACCATGAATAAGGAATAACATCTCATGACGAGATCCGTGTATACCAATCCGTGTAACCAACGTGTCAAGAACATGTATATTTACACTAGATACAGTGAACATAGGAGATATCATAAATTAGAAACTAATCAGAGAATGTACTTGCCTTGGGTCCTTAGCTGGTAAAACCAATGTCCTGTCCCAGAGTATCCCCTGGGTAAACCAACAGTCCTATAAACATAACACAAGCAAACCACATTTGCATCAGATGCTACACTAACACAGTCAAAAATACTGGTCTCAGGGCCATGTCAGGCAGGGCACTAGTCAACTAGGGTCATCTATTAGGGGCACGTATATAATATACATTTACACTCAAAGTATACCAATAAAACGTAATATAATATATATACAAGTGTCTCATAGTATTTGCACAAAATACATATTTGTATATTTATACACCAATCAAATATTTTTATATATGTATATTAGCAAATCAAATAATGTACATAATGCCACACTTCTCAAGGTGATCCCAAATGAAGTAGCAGTTAGTTCCAATGGGTCCGGAGCAGTCCAATTAGCTAGAAACTACATAAAGAAGTCCAAGATCGGAGCTCGGCACGAAAATCGAGATAAGTATACCGAGTCCTCAATACATAGAGAAATTCACCGGGGTTTAGCTAAGGTTAAGATTTACAAGTTAGCTAATAAGAGAAAAGGTCGATTGTTCGTAATCAAGGTAACTCCTTAATTTATGAAAAATCATTTGGAAATCATTTTGAACAATAATTGTTAAAACTCTCCTTTTGAACAAAATTACAATGTAAAGGTTTATTTATAAAATCTAAAATTTACGTAAAAGCCAATACATTTTCATTTATGGTAAAAACCGGTCACCGATCCAAATAAACTAATTACATAAATTAGCTAATTACATATACTAACCCATTTACATTTATTTACTACATCAATTACAAATTAACTAAACTAATTATAAGAAAATACCAACTAATTGATTAATATTTACTAACTGGTTGATAAATAAACTCCTGATTACTAACTAATTACTGTTTATTAATTATTAACTAATCAACTCATTAACTAACTAATTATAATTAATTAATTAACTAATTAATTATAATTAACTAACTGGTTAATAAATATCTAACTAAACTAATTAACTAATTAATCTTATTTAACTAAACTAATTAAATATTAATTAACTAATTAATTATAATTAACCCCTTTTAAACTCACCCCCCCCCTTCTGAGAATCGAAAGGAAAAAAGAAACAGGGAAGGGAGGCTCACAGGGTTTTCCGTCGGCGTTGGCGCGGGGTTCGCCGGGACCGGTCGGCGGGGCGTCGGCGGATCTGTGGCGGCGGCTCAACTCAGCGGCGGAACTCGACGGGTCTGCGGCGGCGGCTCGATGGATCTGAAGCGGCGGCGGCTGGATTTACAGCGGCGGGCTCTCGGCTTCCGCGGCGACGCTCGACTCAGCGGCCAACGACGGCGGCAGGTGCTCGATCTCGGCGGAGGGGATCCGCGACGGCTCGCTCGGCTCGAGGCGGCGGGCTCGGCGCTCGAGGAGCGGCGTTCTGTCCGAGGAGGCGGGCTCGGTGCTCGAGGAGGCGGTCGGCGGCTCCTCTCGGCGGTGGCGGTCTGCGGCTCCTCTCGGCGGTGGCGGTCTGTTCGAGGGCAGGGCGGCTTCGACGAGGGCTCGACGCGGTGGCGACAGGGCTTCGTTCCAGCGGCCACGGCGATCGCCGGCTTCAGCGGCGACGGCGGCTGGCTGACCTAGGTTAGGGCTTAGGGTTCCGGTTAGGGTCTGGGCGTGTCAGGGGGTCGTCGGACACGGGGATGGTGCTCTGTGGAGGACGTGTCCGGGGCAGGACACAGGAATCCGATGTACTGTGGGCGTGGGGGTTGTGTCCGGGTGTGTCGGACACGGAAATCTGATTGTAAACTGTAAATCTGGACACAGGAAAAGAAATGGATATGGTGGGACACCCGGGGTCGGACCCGAGGCCATCACGGCTGACACGGATGTTGGACACACGGACACGAGCACACAAAATGGTGGTGATGGCTTGTTGGCTTGGGAATTGGAGGCTAGCTAATAATTAGGAGATTAGGGTTTCTAGGGAGATGTGAAAATGAGAACTTAAATAGGGAGAAGGGTGTGGGATAAAGGGTTGCGGGTTGGCCCAATGATGAATGGCCCAGAATTAAATATAAAGGGGCTTTTCATGTGGGAAGAATGGGGCGTGAATGGGAGACGGAAAACGATAAAAAAAATAGAAAAGAAATTTGAGAAAAAATGTTTTTAAGAAGCTTTTGATTAGCTACTAATTAAACTCATTTTTCAAAATATTAGGAAGTACGTAATTCATTTATTTACTACCCCAATTAATTATAAAATTTATTATGAAGAAACACTAGTCTTTTAATTAATTTTATCAAATAACTAACTTTATGATTTCAAGCCAATAAACATTTGAAACAAAAATATATTATTATTTATTTATTTATTTTGTAATACATCGACATTTAGAAAAATGACTTTTATAAAAGATTTTTAAATTACCTTCTAAAATCAAACATCGTTCAAAATCAATTAAAAATTTTCAAGGAGCAATATTTTATAAAACTTGATATTTTAAAATAAATTAAAATCTAATTATTTTGGAAATTGGAAATCGGAGGTTACAAGTCTATCCACCTTAGAAAAATTTCGTCCTCGAAATTTTAGGGATGACTAGGATAGAAAAAATTTGTTGTTCATAATGATGAATATATCATTGAAAAAATATTTCTATAAGGAAAATATTTACCAACAGAAGGAAACATGAAGAAAAAGAAAATATGGTTTAAGACAGGAATGACATGAAGGAATCATGGCTCGGCTTTGGATCCTCTAGAAGGTTAGGTTTTGGGAAGTAGACACGATCACAAAAACAGATAATTTGAATAATGCACGTTACCTTTTCAAGGTAACTAAACCAAGGAAGACCCAGTATAATGAATGATATAGACATGAAAGTTATAGCTGAATCGAAAGATACGGTCGACAATTTGATTTAAGAACTTAAATACATCATTCAGAATGTAATCAAGAGACATCTAATTGCCCCTCTTAATTTCTAGAAAAAAATAGTCTTTACTACCATCTGAAAATAATCCTTCCTTTTTATCCTCGTTCATTTTACTTTTCTCAATCTTGTGATTCATCATTAACTAATATCTATAAAAGTTCAAATTCCACAACTTTATTAGATTAGATCTTCGAATTTCTGAATCAAAAGCCTTATCATCAAATTCGAGTTTGTTTATCTTAACATCAACTATACCTCGATTATTTCTTCGATTTCAATGTTACTGTCATGGTCAAGATTTTAATTTAGATCACAACCTCAATATACCATGATCTAACCTTACGACCTTCAATTATACGATCCCATAATCAATTATTAAAATCTTCTTTACCATGAGCTTCATTTCATTCCATATTTCTTTATCCATATGTATAGTGTTTCCTAATTTTGAACTAATATATTTTTTTTTTCATCCTCTGAATTTATTATCCCAATGTAAAATTCTTTATTACTCAAATCCTCAATATTTTAGTTGAATTCCAGTCGTATCATAGTCTCCTCAAATTTTGAGTAAATAACTAAGTACAAAATTTACTATCCAATCCCTCAATTGAAACCCAATCAATGCATATTTATAAAACTTAAAAACCTGCATCCCAAAATTTTAACTTTAAAACTCATCAATCATCTAACTCAAATTCAATTGATGCTTATTCCAATCTAACTCCTCATCCCAAGAATTTAATTCGACACTATTCCATTTACGATATTTATTTTCTGATTTTCGTTTTCCTCAAATATGCACGATGCGATGCTTCCAGAATCTTCAATGCAACATTCGTAACATATAAAATTTCTATCTTGCAATCAATTAGATAAAATGATAATCTCTCGAATTTCTCAAATTTTAAATAATCAATTCAATCATATCAAGACCTCCTTAAAATTAATAAATCCTCAAATTTTTGGCTCTGTCAATTTCTTAATTCTCCCTTTAAGTAATTGTTTGCCCTCGAATTTCAATCATACCTTGATTATCATAAAATCAATGATCCATCAACTCCGTTATAACAACCCCTAATTTCTTTATTTAATTTAATGCTCATCCACAAATTTAATCCTCTTGTCTCTTTTCGTCAGTCATAACCTCGTCATAGATCTTTGCTATGGTCAAAACCCAATGATCATGGTTTAAGAAAACTCTTCCTACAGCCATGCAATTTAAGAAAATATAGGTCATGTGTCTTTTGTCATGGTATTTCAGTCTCTGTTAGGGGGTACTACTAGTTATATTCTAACAAAAAAATCATGAATATAAACCACGTTACTAGGGAATCAATCAATCAAAAGACGAAAAAGAACATTAGGAAGGAAAAGAAAGAACCTGCTAACATATTACTTGTAGTGTCTACTATCTCTAACAACACTTAACTCTAGCACATTCACTAACTAATTCCTATTCATGTACACTGGTACCCATATCAACTAATCATATATTAATATTCATATCTCTCATCTACCAAAAATTAACTCTTAAAATAATCGTCAAGGTTTAACTTCCCGATCAACTAAAAAATGCATATACTTCCTCAAAATTAGATACTCCACATCGAAATAAAATTTAATCACTTCTAAAATCTTTGTAGCCTTAACTATGTTTAGTGAATCAAATTTAAATCCTCAATATTTTAACAACATAAAATCTCAACTCCTTAAAAATTCTGAAAATATTAAATTCATTTCCACCTTTTAATTTATAACTCCTTAATGTACATATTAGTGCTCACGGTCTCTGATACTCAAGGTGCACTCAATACCTCTATTGTCTAGAACTGTGTACTAAATTTGTACTGCCCGAATCACTTGCACTATTACCTCCAATGATCAAAGTTATCATCAACTGTGTTTTTCCTTCATGATTTCAATTATGTCAATTGGTATATCATCTAATTATCAACACACAGAGTGCTTACTGTTATTAACGTCATCCTTGACTAATCCGCGATATAGAATCATTAGCACTTCTTGGTATTCTATCACTAGCTGCATTAATGGATTATCTCGTCAAGCTCATTAGACTCATGATCACCTGTATCCTCTATAACACTCATGTTTCTTTACTCTCATGGGTATGTGTATGGTTCCTCATCTCGATGGTTGTATATGTATTTCCTTCAATCCCTTAAAGCCTATTAAGCTAATCCGTGATACGCTTCACAACTTCCATTACTAATCCTGATATTCCTCTACTTATGACATCTCATTAAACCCTTTATACATATACCTTTCTTTACCTTTAACATTTCCGATATCAATCATCAATTTGGACATCATGCTCCATAAATCCTTAACACAATTCCCTGATACTTAATCGTTTACATAGATCACTCAATTACATAATCATGATTATCCAGGACGGGTAATTGGCTCTGATACTAACTCTGAGAACTGATACTCTATACTCTCCTTAGTCTCTAATGACACTACTCCTAGAATCATTTGTACAAGGTACTATACTAAGGGCTAACTCTAGATTAAAGCCTACTGCTCACATGCCCAACTAAGAAACACTGACAACTCACTAGCAACACAGTCAATACTAATACAAGACACAAACAAAATTACAAGCCACTAATTATCATACTTAACAAGAAATCCTCAAGGAATAGGAGCTCAAAGACTGAATTGAGGACAGAAGGTATTTTTACTGTTAGTAAAGAAAGAAGCGGTGGAACAAGGTCCTGGAATAACAGAAATAGATAAGTCTTGAGATGATATTTTAAGAACCAATTTAGGATACAACCTGATAATCATACACGTCTGTCTGAAATCATGACACTCAGAATCCTCGCCACGCCAGTAAGCATAGATGCGATAAACGATAGGTTTCGTAACTAAGGTATGCACTCTATAATCATGTCGTCTAGAATCTTCGCCACGCCAACCGGTATGGCTGCGAAAGACTCTAAGCTTCATAACTATAGTATGTACATCCAAGTCAGGTTCCTACGTTCTCGTCACCACAGCTAATATGGCTGCGATAAATTCTAGGTTCCATAACCAAAGTAGACGTTTTACCTTCCTCACTGTCCTCATCAATATATGTCATCAGATGATACCATAAATCCTAGTCCGTAAAAATTCATCTTAATTTAAATCAACTCAATAACGATACCAGGAATTAAAGTCAACACTGGTTAACAAGAATCAAACTCAAAAATGATACCAAGAATTTAATTTAATAATTGCTCAACAAGAATCAAGTTCAGTAACAACAAGCGAGAGCGGACGGAAACAAGGAAAGATTTATATTGAAAATAAGATTCTCATGGGGTCATCCCAGGAAATCTTTCAAGAATTTGTGATTGAGTATCCTCTCTCATCCTAGTATCCTATGTCCTATATTCAATAGCAGGTACGCAGTAGTATAACAAGGATGCCACACTACTACGACGTCGCACAACTCGCGAAGTCAGACCTGCATGGGCCACCACTAAAACGTGTCACGACCCGCACCCGATTTAGGGGCACGAGAGCGTGGGTACGTCCAGCCTACGCCGCAGCATCGGCGGTAGAACGCTGTCTAGGTCAAGTACTATCTAACAATCTCACGCTAGTATCCAACTCCATAAGGAGACACGGATAACACTAAAATAAATCTAGAAATACTCAATCACAACTACAGCACGATAGAAAATGAAGAAATAAAAGAATACAGCACAAGTCTAATGATAACATAACATACCTGCAATCCTTAACTTCCAATCCCCAAGTGTCAGAAACCAGTCTACTAATGTCACAGTCTGGAAAAATATTTTCCAGTCAGGAAGGAGCAAAGTACATCTCTAAATAGCAGTTCTATATAAATGACATAAACTATGTAGCAGTTCTAGATGGAAACATACCAGATGCATGTATAAGTACGAGGAATGTACAATGAGAGAAGTACTGGAAATACTGTAAGTAAATGCAGGAAAAGAACAATATGTCCATGAGTAAGAATTCTATGACTAAGTGTGTGAGTACTAGCTTTAATATGTGATCGGCTTGGGAACTTGATCAGGCTGGTTACATGTGATTAGCTATGGTTCATATAAAGTCAGGCTAACCGTTGGTTAGCTATGGTTCATATAAAGTCAGGCTAACCGTTGGTTAGCTATGGTGCATGTAGAGATCAGGCTAATCACACGTAACAGCTATGGTTCATATAAGTGGTCAGGCCGCACCCGACGTGAGATGTGGGGTGAGCTATGGTGCATATAAAGTTGGGTATGATCACATATCTACACTAAAGTACTCCCCAAACCCCCGACTGGTATAGTAGATCCAATCATGGTACGCTATGGCACAGGATTCCCTAGGAAGGTAGCAAATCTCCCCGGGAATTAGTGTCTGTACATGCACAAGATATCAAGGAAACAAGTCTCGTACAAGCTACACCATGAATAAGGAATAACATCTCATGACGAGATCCGTGTATACCAATCCGTGTAACCAACGTGTCAAGAACATGTATATTTACACTAGATACAGTGAACATAGGAGATATCATAAATTAGAAACTAATCAGAGAATGTACTTGCCTTGGGTCCTTAGCTGGTAAAACCAATGTCCTGTCCCAGAGTATCCCCTGGGTAAACCAACAGTCCTATAAACATAACACAAGCAAACCACATTTGCATCAGATGCTACACTAACACAGTCAAAAATACTGGTCTCAGGGCCATGTCAGGCAGGGCACTAGTCAACTAGGGTCATCTATTAGGGGCACGTATATAATATACATTTACACTCAAAGTATACCAATAAAACGTAATATAATATATATACAAGTGTCTCATAGTATTTGCACAAAATACATATTTGTATATTTATACACCAATCAAATATTTTTATATATGTATATTAGCAAATCAAATAATGTACATAATGCCACACTTCTCAAGGTGATCCCAAATGAAGTAGCAGTTAGTTCCAATGGGTCCGGAGCAGTCCAATTAGCTAGAAACTACATAAAGAAGTCCAAGATCGGAGCTCGGCACGAAAATCGAGATAAGTATACCGAGTCCTCAATACATAGAGAAATTCACCGGGGTTTAGCTAAGGTTAAGATTTACAAGTTAGCTAATAAGAGAAAAGGTCGATTGTTCGTAATCAAGGTAACTCCTTAATTTATGAAAAATCATTTGGAAATCATTTTGAACAATAATTGTTAAAACTCTCCTTTTGAACAAAATTACAATGTAAAGGTTTATTTATAAAATCTAAAATTTACGTAAAAGCCAATACATTTTCATTTATGGTAAAAACCGGTCACCGATCCAAATAAACTAATTACATAAATTAGCTAATTACATATACTAACCCATTTACATTTATTTACTACATCAATTACAAATTAACTAAACTAATTATAAGAAAATACCAACTAATTGATTAATATTTACTAACTGGTTGATAAATAAACTCCTGATTACTAACTAATTACTGTTTATTAATTATTAACTAATCAACTCATTAACTAACTAATTATAATTAATTAATTAACTAATTAATTATAATTAACTAACTGGTTAATAAATATCTAACTAAACTAATTAACTAATTAATCTTATTTAACTAAACTAATTAAATATTAATTAACTAATTAATTATAATTAACCCCTTTTAAACTCACCCCCCCCCCTTCTGAGAATCGAAAGGAAAAAAGAAACAGGGAAGGGAGGCTCACAGGGTTTTCCGTCGGCGTTGGCGCGGGGTTCGCCGGGACCGGTCGGCGGGGCGTCGGCGGATCTGTGGCGGCGGCTCAACTCAGCGGCGGAACTCGACGGGTCTGCGGCGGCGGCTCGATGGATCTGAAGCGGCGGCGGCTGGATTTACAGCGGCGGGCTCTCGGCTTCCGCGGCGACGCTCGACTCAGCGGCCAACGACGGCGGCAGGTGCTCGATCTCGGCGGAGGGGATCCGCGGCGGCTCGCTCGGCTCGAGGCGGCGGGCTCGGCGCTCGAGGAGCGGCGTTCTGTCCGAGGAGGCGGGCTCGGTGCTCGAGGAGGCGGTCGGCGGCTCCTCTCGGCGGTGGCGGTCTGCGGCTCCTCTCGGCGGTGGCGGTCTGTTCGAGGGCAGGGCGGCTTCGACGAGGGCTCGACGCGGTGGCGACAGGGCTTCGTTCCAGCGGCCACGGCGATCGCCGGCTTCAGCGGCGACGGCGGCTGGCTGACCTAGGTTAGGGCTTAGGGTTCCGGTTAGGGTCTGGGCGTGTCAGGGGGTCGTCGGACACGGGGATGGTGCTCTGTGGAGGACGTGTCCGGGGCAGGACACAGGAATCCGATGTACTGTGGGCGTGGGGGTTGTGTCCGGGTGTGTCGGACACGGAAATCTGATTGTAAACTGTAAATCTGGACACAGGAAAAGAAATGGATATGGTGGGACACCCGGGGTCGGACCCGAGGCCATCACGGCTGACACGGATGTTGGACACACGGACACGAGCACACAAAATGGTGGTGATGGCTTGTTGGCTTGGGAATTGGAGGCTAGCTAATAATTAGGAGATTAGGGTTTCTAGGGAGATGTGAAAATGAGAACTTAAATAGGGAGAAGGGTGTGGGATAAAGGGTTGCGGGTTGGCCCAATGATGAATGGCCCAGAATTAAATATAAAGGGGCTTTTCATGTGGGAAGAATGGGGCGTGAATGGGAGACGGAAAACGATAAAAAAAATAGAAAAGAAATTTGAGAAAAAATGTTTTTAAGAAGCTTTTGATTAGCTACTAATTAAACTCATTTTTCAAAATATTAGGAAGTACGTAATTCATTTATTT
Organism: Iris macrosiphon; assembly: GCA_036927795.1. NCBI lineage: Eukaryota > Viridiplantae > Streptophyta > Magnoliopsida > Asparagales > Iridaceae > Iris > Iris macrosiphon. The sequence goes on along the minus strand of JAYESA010000019.1, from coordinate 137,970,654 downwards.
ACTACCCCAATTAATTATAAAATTTATTATGAAGAAACACTAGTCTTTTAATTAATTTTATCAAATAACTAACTTTATGATTTCAAGCCAATAAACATTTGAAACAAAAATATATTATTATTTATTTATTTATTTTGTAATACATCGACATTTAGAAAAATGACTTTTATAAAAGATTTTTAAATTACCTTCTAAAATCAAACATCGTTCAAAATCAATTAAAAATTTTCAAGGAGCAATATTTTATAAAACTTGATATTTTAAAATAAATTAAAATCTAATTATTTTGGAAATTGGAAATCGGAGGTTACAACATGACACTAGCTCCAAACACACAAGCATATGCCAAAATGATCTATAGGACCAATTGACACACACAACAATTGTCAATCTCGGAATTCCCCTAAAATTGACACAAAAAGCACTATAACTTTTTTAATAGGCCTCCTATGAACAAAAAACCAAATCCTATGGGTAGCTTATGCATATGGGTTGATTTCTCATGGTTAAATCTCAGATTTAGAACCTAAATTAAGAAAAAAATTAAATTATACCTATTGGAAGATGGATTCTCAATGCAACATCCAAATATGATAAAATTGGCCCACCAGGATACTAACTAGTGTTAGCTGCATCAAATCCCGACCCCACATACATTGACAATAACCTCTCATATTGACACTCAATAAAAATTTGGAGCCCCATTCTAAAGCCTTGTCTACAACACACTGCCAATGATATCTGCTCATAATGTTTCTCTTAAATGCTGTACTACAGCTGTTGTTCTTTCTAAAATACTGCTGCTGCTCTTGCTGCTATTGTTGTTGCTGTACTGCCTAATGCTAATACAATCGAGATTGCTGCTATTACTGCTGCTGCACTGCCTATTACTAATACAATCGAGATTGCTGTTATTTCTGTTGCTGCTGCACTGCCTATTTGTAGTTGCTGATTACTGCTAATGTTGTCATCTTATTTAGAACCCGACCCCCAACTTCTAAGTACACTACCTCAGTAACCCCACTGCACTCAAAAGTTTTCCTCACACTGTACACCACCCGACTAGTACACTGCAGCATATTCCTGATCTACACTAACCTGCAAAACTGTTTGCAGTACACAACACAAGCCCCGACTCCCTTCAAGTACACCATAATATAGTATATTATATCATAACCTAGTCACACCTCACTGCCTCCTTCCTTCTCTTGATAACAGTAAATACCAAACACAACAACTATAACATACATGCCATATAAGTATAGATATATGCTAATATATGTATATGTATATATATATATATATATATACAAAACTAGTACCTAATGAACAATATCACAACCGCCTATGGTGTATCATCAGGATACTCACGATACGTTCTCAATTGATGCCAAAACTACCAATATACCATATTACTACGTACATATCATAAACTTCATAATACAACTAAAGTAACTTGCTACAAAAGAAATTAAAGAGTAATTACAAAAGTCATCCCAATAAAAATACAATTGGATACGATATAGACACGATCTCTAGCTCTAAAGCTCCTCCTCCTTGTGCTCCTTGCTTCTCCAAGCTCTAAAGCTCTAAGAGTGATGAATTTAAGAAGGAAATAGAGGTGAATTGAGTATAAAATCAATGGAGGAAAATGGAAAATTAGAGATCTATAATTTGGGAGCAAAAAAATAATACAAATGAAGAGAGAGAGAGAGAGAGGAACCCCCCTCTAATAGTGGTCGGCCTAATCCCCCTTCCCCAAGCAAAATTAAATATCCAAGTTACCCTTATATGGTAAATTATGAGGAATAATTAAGGGTGGGTAAATTGGAAGTCTCTAACTAATTGTAATTAAACTAATTCTCCTTAATTCAATTAGTGGAATGACTAATGGGCTTGGGTTCAAGTTGGGCTCACTAATTGCCATAAAAAATCTAAATAGGTTCATATGTGTCAAGTCTAAATATTGGGTAGTCTCTCTAACTAAGCTAAATAACATAAGTCTCTAATTAAATAACTAATACTAGTCACAAATAATTATCGCTCAACATAATTAAATAATTAATATAATTACCTAAAATTAAATACCCATGCCAAATTACCAAACTACCCCTAGGTGGAAAAGTGAGGGTGACAATCCTACCCACCTTAGAAAAATTTTGTCCTCAAAATTAAGGAAGAAACTAACTATCATGAACAATCAATACAAGCAAGAAAGAATTATACCTCATGGCTCAAACAGATAAGGGTATCACTTGCGTATCTCAGCCTCTCGCTCCCAAGTACTCTCTCCTGGCGAGTGATGCCTCAACCCGACGCACACCAAAGGAATTATCTGGTTCCGCAGCACCTTCTTCCTACGACCCAAAATCTCTACGGGCTGCTCTAGATAGCTGAGAGTTGGACCAACTTTGATCTCCGAGTGATCTAGTACATGGTTAGGATCTTCCACGTACTGTCTCAGCTGTGACATATTGAACACGTTGTGCAATTCCTCTAATGCAGGCGGCAAGTCTTGTCTGTAGGCTACTGCACTGACCCGCTCAAGAACACCGAAGGGTCCGATATACCGTGGACTAAGATTTTTGCCTCCACCAAAGCGAATCATGCCCCGTGTTGACGAAATTCTCAAGAATACCAGATCTTCAACCTAGCACGAAACATAGCCTTAGCACTCTAACTAAAACAAACAATCATAAGAAATAAAAAATAAAAACTATACCTCAAACTTCAATGGTCTCCGATGGCTATCGGCCCAATGTCGCTGTCTATCCTGCGCTACCCTAAGTCTATCCCTGATGAGCTTTACCTTCTCAGCTGCATCCACGACCATCTCTGGTCCAAATAAGGCTCTCTCACCAACATTATCCCATGACAACAGAGTGTGGCATCTCCGTCGATATAATGACTCAAATGGTGACATCTCTATACTGGCCTGGTAGCTGTTGTTGTAAGAAAACTCTACCAAGTAAAGATGATCCTTCCAAGTGCCTCCAAAATCCAAAACATAAGTGCATAGCATATACTCGAGAGTCTGGAGAGTCCTCTACGACTGACCGTCTGTCTGAGGGTGATATGCGGTACTGAACTTGAGTTAAGTGCCCAAGCAAGCCTGTAAACTCCTACAGAAGTGGGATGTAAAGCGACTATCCCGATACGAAACTATGCTCACAGGGACTCCATGCAATTTGACTATCTGACACATATACATCTTCACGAGCTTCTCCGTAGACGTATCCACTTTAAATGATAGAAAGTGGACAGATTTGGTCAACCTGTCCACGATGACCCAAATTGCGTCTTTACCTCCTGGAGAACGCGGAAGCCCTAAAACAAAGTCCATTGTCACATGCTCCCACTTCCACTCTGGAATGGGTAAAGGCTGAATCAATCCTCCTGGCCTCTATCTTTCTTCCATTATCTGCTGGAATACCAAACATCTGGATACGAAACTAGCCACCTCCCGTTTCATACCATACCACCAAACATGCTCTCTCATGTCCCTATACATCTTATTGGCACCTGGATGCATAGAGTACTGAGATTGATGTACCTCCTGAAGAATCTTCTTGCATAACGCTCCACTCGGCACACATAATCTAGTACCGTACCACAATGATCCATCATATGTAATAATGAAGTCATCTGCCAATCCTATCTTGACCGGCACTCTGATGCTCCTCAAAGACTCATCCTCGAACTGTGCAGCTCTGATCCTGTCAATCAACTCTGACTGTACCTGAATTCTCCAAATTTGTGCTGCAACTCCAGGTACTAACACCTCAATACCCAAGCTATCAAGATCGGCCAATAAATATTTGTCCCTCATCAAGTACATAGCCACTGGATACCTGCTCAAGGAATCAACGACTATGTTGGCCTTTCCTGGATAGTACTACAAAGAAATATTGAAGTCCTTCATCAACTCCAACCATCGCCTCTGTCTCATGTTAAGCTCTTTTTTGTGTAAACACATACTTCAAGCTTTTGTGATTTGTAAAGATCTTTACCTGCTCTCCATACAATTAGTGCTTCCACAGTTTTAGAGCAAAAATAACTACTGGCAACTCCAAGTCATAGATAGGGAAATTCTTCTCATGTGGGCGTAATTGTCTGGAAGCATATGCAATCACCTTCCCGTTCTGCTGTAACACACAACCCAAACCCTAACCCGATGCATCACTATATATAGAAAATCCTCATGTCCCTTATGGCAATATCAACACTGGAGCTGTAGTCAACCTCTTCTTCAGCTCCTCAAAAGCAGAATAATAATCTCCAGTCCAGACGAACTCCACGTCCTTCCTGGTTATTATAGTCATCGGCTCCACAACCCTGGAAAAATCCTGAACAAATCTCTGATAATAGCTCGCCAATCCAAAAAAACTCTTGATCTCTGCCACTGAACTCGGGGTATAGCATGACTCAATTGCTGAAATCTTCTTTGGGTTACTGAAATCCCGTCTTCTGTAATCACATGCACGAGAAATTCAACCTTATAAGGAAGAACTCACACTTCGAAAGCTTGCCATAAAGTTTCTCCTTTCTGAGGGTCTCCAAAACTATCCTCAAGTATTTCTCATGCTACTCCGGGGTCTTCGAATAAATCAGAATATCATCAATGAATACTACCATAAACTGATCCAAGTACTGATGAAAGACATTATTCATCAGGTTTATGAATACCATCGAGGCATTGGTCAACCCAAACGACATTACCAAGAACTCAAACTGCCCATACCGAGTCCTGAAAGTTGTCATAAGAATGTCTTCCTTCTTTACTTTCACCTGGTGGTACCCCGATCTCAAGTCTATCTTAGAGAATACCTTCGTTTTGCTCAACTAATCAAATAAATCATTAATCTGCAGCAACGCATATTTTTCTTGATAGTGAGGTTGTTGAGTGCCCTGTAGTCGATACACATGCGTACCGACCCATCCTTCTTCTGGATAAATAATATCGGATCACCCTACGGTGATGAAGTAGAGCAAATGAAGCTATTGTCCTGTAACTCATCCATCAGCTTCTTCAACTCCTCCAGTTCGATGTTGGTCACCCTATAGATGTGCTGTGATATCGGCTCTGCGCCTGCCACCAAGTCTATAGAGAACTCCATATCTTTGTCTGATGGCAACCCCGATTACTCGTCCAAAAAGATGTCTATATACTCAGCAATCAATAGATGTGGCAGCTCCTGCTCTTCTACCAAAACTCTACAGAAGTCTCCCTCGCTCTGCTTTGATGCTCCTTTGACGAACTCAAACTCTGGCTCTCTTGGTGCCTGAAACAAACTCTACCTTCATGATAATCGATACTAGCATAGTACCTACTCAACCAATCCATCCCTAGTACTATATCATGGCTTAGAAGTGGCATTACGAGTAGACACACACTCAACTCTCGACCTCCTAAAAAAACTCTCTAATCCTTGTAAATATCACTAACCAGGATAATGCCACCCCCGGTCGTGATCTTGCAAGTACTCATCAACGGTTTAGTCTCAAGATAGTGTTTCAGTGCAAAAGATATAGATACAAAACTATATGAGTCACCAGAATCAAATAAAGCATGAGTTAGAAAAGAATCAAAATAGACTGAACCTGAAATAACATCACCGACTGGCTCCTCCTCCTTGACAGTCTAGGCAAAAGCTTGTCCCTGTCGCTGGGCACCTCTCTGCTGCTGCTTCTGCTGAGCGAACTGCTGCTATTATGGTATTAGAGGAGGTCCCCTCTGCTGTCCCACTGGTGGTCCCATGGGTGCTCTCTGTGCCTGAGCTCCGCCCTGAGCTGGACGAGTTGGAGCTTTAGTACAAGCCCTCAAATGATGATCTCCTGATTTGCAGAATAAGCACTGGCCTAATCAAATCCTACATGCATCCCATCCATGTCCTTGCTTCGTATTGAATGGGCAAGGAATAGCTGGCCTCTGGATTTGGTGCATCTGCTGTATCGATACTCTAGCTTGTCCATAATACTGCTGCCTCGGCTACTGGAAGTGCCTCTGGTGCTGCTGCAGAAAATAAGGTTGCTTCATTAGACCCGTGTTAGTAATGGATCCTCCTATGTCCCTCGGCCTTATAGATCCAAGCTCTAGATCATCCTCTGTCTGGTGTGCCTGCCTCAATATCTCCACAAAAGTAACGGTGCGGTCTCCATTCTTATGTAATTTGATCTCTCTGTTCAGGCCCTTCCTAAATATCCTGGCTCTTTCTCTGGGGTTCTGCCCCTCCACAAAATGTCTTAATCTGTAATACTCTGTTGCATACTCATCCACCATCATACCTCCCTGAACGAGGTACGAAAACTGGCTCTCTAGAGGTGTCAGAGCCACATTTGGAAAGAACTTTTTCTTGAAGAGCTCCGTAAAAGTTTTCCAAGAAAGTCCCAGTGCTTAGATTCTGGGTCTATCCTGAACCAAGTTAGTACGATGTCAAATATCATGCTTCCTGCAGCCTCCACATGCAACCTCTCTGGAATCTGCTCCAGCCGCAGATTTTGCTCAATGTCTTCTATCCAATCATCAGCATAAATAATCCCTTCAGTGCCTTTAAAGTCCTTCGGCCCCATCATCATGAAATCTATGATAGTCTCCAACCTCGTCTGTGGTGGGGTAAACTGAGGTGGTATCGTCTGTGGCTAGACTAAGGTGACTCTCTCGACTGGTGCGAGCACAATCTGGTGAGCATTCTTAATACCCTGCCTCATAACCTCTGATTGGCGCTACCGTGTCTCTATCATCTGCTGAAAGAGCGTAAACATCTGTGTCTGCTCGACTGCGGGTGGTGGGGGTGGAAGATTCCCTGAAACTGTCGGCGCTACCCTCTGTACCGGAGGTGGAACACCTCCGAAAGCTGTTGCAGAAACGCCCACCTGGATCGGTGAAGCGTATCTCCAAAATATAGCTGCTGGGACAGTGTCTGCTGGTGCTACCCTCATAGGCGATGAAGTGATCGAACTCGCTGACATTGCGCCTGAGTGCTGGGAACACGTCTTCGGCGGCATCCTGAAGATAGATTGAACAATAGAATCAATATTGAGTATGATACGATATCATCAAAGAAGGACGAATTATTCAAAGTAATATAAACATTCAATAGGTAAGGATAGTAAAACAAATATTTGGAATTGTTTCCTACTTGTGATTGAGTATACTCTCAGCCTATATCCAATATCCTAAAGCAGCCTCGTAGTAGTACCGTAGGTGAGCACCACTATGATATCGCTCTACTTGCGATTGAAGGTTCGAGACCTGCATGGGCCACCACTAAAAATGTGTCATGATCCACATACAAAATGAGGGCATGAATAGTGAGCAACGCCCAGCCTACGCCATAACATCGGCGGTAGAATATTATTTGGGTCAACTCTACTATCTAAACATCTCATACAATATATATACATGGTACCTATCAATCATCTCAACTCCAAACGGAGGAACAATATGGTATTTGATAAAAGTAAACTATACTCAATCACAATGCAAACTAAGAAAGATAAAGCACGGGATGGAATAACGAAAGAAAGAGTCATAATACATCCACAAGCCTGAGATAATATATACATGTCAATAATCTCAATAAAAGTCTAATACAAGTATAAAAAATAATCTAAACCTCCTTAGGCTCTGGTACTAAGTCCTCCGGCTCTAAATGAGTATCCTTTAACGGTACGCGTCATGCGTCCCGTAGTATGTTAGACACTGCTCTATAAGCCAATCATCTGAAAAATATATACAGTCAGGATTGGAGTGAAGTACATATCTCTGAAAGCAGTTTCAAATACATAATTGAGCATATATAACAGATAATAGAAAAGAATACAAGATAATTAAATATCAAAATAAAATAAACTAGAGTGAATAGGTAATGTACTGGAATGAAGAACAGATAATAGAATAACTGTAATATAATGAAAATAAATAAAACTAGCTAATGTGCCAAGGAATACAAGTTTATTATGTGATCGGTTTAGGTTGAACACGAATATAATATGGTAACTTGATTACACGCGTGATATGTAATCGATATGTACACGAATACACTTAGGCTTGATCACATAACCAACTCTTATTCCCCCATCCCCAACCAATACTTATCCTGACACTGACCCAAATACCTTAACTCGATACTCAATATATCAATATCTACTAATACTCAACTCTAACACTTAAACTAGACACTCCTTACAGACTTAACCTTGCATTATCTAGAATATTCTAATATTACTCATATCCTACCCTCACCCAAAACACTGATACTCTATATTACTTACCCTGACACTGGTACCTTAACTAAACAACCACTAGGATACTAACTAGTGTTAATTTTTATCAAATCCCAATCCCATATACATTGACACTAACCTCTCATATTGCCACACAATAAAAATTTGGAGCCCCATTCTAAAGCCTTGTCTAAAACACACTGCCAATGATATCTGCTTTAGATGTTACTCTTAAATGTTGTACCGTAGCTTCTATTCTTGCTAAAATACTACTGCTGCTCTTTCTACTATTGCTGTTGCTGCACTACCTACTGCTAATAAAATCAAGATTGCTGCTATTTCTATTGCTGCACTGCCTACTGCTAATACAATCGAGATTGTTGCTATTGCTGCTGCTGCTGCACTGTTAATGAGGTTGTTGCTATTGCTGTTGCTGTACTGCCTATTTACAGTTGTTGATTGATGCTAATGTTGTCATCTAATTTAGAACCCGACCCCAAACTATTGAGTACACTACCTTAGTAATCCCACTGTACTCAACAGTTTCCTCACACTGCACACCACCCGACTAGTACACTACAGCATGTTCCTGCTCTACACTAACATAAAAAATTGTTTACAGTGCACAACACAAGCCCCGACTCCTTTCAAGTACACCATAATACACCACATTACTTTACAACCCAGTCATACCTCACTACCTCCTTCATTCTCTTGATAACAGTAAACACCAAACACAACAACTATAACATACATGTTATATAAGTATAGATATATGCTAATATATGTATATGTATATATACATATATATATACAAATCTAGTACCTAATGAACAATATCACAACCACCTAGGGTGTATCGTTAGGATACTCATGATACGTTCTCAATTAATGCCAAAACTACTAATACACCATATTACCCATACATACATATCATAAACTTCATAATACAACTATAGTAACATGCTACAAAAGGAATTTAAGAGTAATTACAAAAATTATCCCAAATTGAGCCCCGTATCACAAATTTCAATGATACGCTATATTCGTGTCCAATTATGGACACGTACCTAGTTCTACAACCCCGATCTATGTCTAATTAGATCTAATTGGTCTCATGACACATACTTGATGTGTCAAAATTATAATTTCCCCAACAAGCACACAAAACTCCCCATATAACTCATAATACATAGCCAAATAGCTTAGAACATGTTCCTATAGGTAGTCCTATGCCATGGGGTTATTCCTAATGGTTAAATACATGATTAAGAAGCTATAATAGAATTTTTTTAGGAATTACCAATTGGGAGATGGATTCCAAATAAGAATACAATTGGACACGATCTAGACATGATCTCTAGCTCCAAAGCTCCTCCTCCTTGTGCTCTTTGCTTCTCCAAATCTCCAAGAGTAATGAATTTGAGAAGGAAATAGAGGTGATTTGAGTAGAAAATCAATGGAAAGAAATAGAAAATTGGGGATCTAGAATTTGGGAGCAAAAATATAACTTAAATGAGGAGAGAGAGAGAGAGAGAAGAACCCCCCTCTAATAGTGGCCAGCCTATTTCCCCTTCCCCAAGCAAATTAAATATCCAAGCTACCCCTATATAGTAAATTATAAGGAATTATTAAGGGTTGGTATTTTTGGAAGTCTCTAACTAATTATAATTAAACTAATTCTCCTTAATTTAATTAGTGGAATGACTAATGGGCTTGGGTTCAAGTTGGATTAACTAATTGTCATGACAAATCTAAATAGGTCCATATGTGTCAAGTCTAAATATTGGCTAGTCTCTCTAACTAAGTTAAATAACACAAGCTTTAATTAAATAACTAATACTAGTCACAAATAATTATAGCTCAAAATAATTAAATAATTAATAAAATCATCACATAATATTCAATATTAAAACCTAACACTAAATACCCATGCCAAATTTTCAAACTACCCCTTGCTAAAAAAGTGAGGATGACAGCAGCAGCTAGGTGTAGAAGTACTAGCAACAGTGCATACTCGTGCACTGCTTTAGAGCAGGCAGTATGCAACAGCAGCAGCAGCTAGGTGCTGCAGCAAATAACATTGTAGTAATGCAGTAGCAGCAATATCAATAATTACCAGCAACCTAAGGGGGCTCGGGCACAGTTAATTGTGCAGTATGTGAAAAGGGGGAATTGATGCTTGGGTACCCCTGATACCCAAGATCATCAGAGCAGTAGCAGTAGAGGGATTGGATGTAAGGGTATTATTAATATGGGATATGTGTGTATCAGTCATATCAATCTTTGTTTGATGAAGTATCTAGTGTATAGTGGTGTATCATAAATATTGGGTGTTGGGTTTTAAAGTTGGTTGAGTATTCGGGCAAGGTGTTATGAAGAGTTGTAGCCACTGCTTGTGGCAAGGTAGCAGTTGTAAAAGTTTTAGGCAGGTGTTCAGGAATTGAGGCTTGGGTTGTGTACACTTGAGTGTATGTGAGATAGTGATGGCTATTGGTGAGTTCAGTCTTTAAGTCATGTTAGTATATGCAGTTAGTCTCGATACTGATAGTTAGTATATTAGTGCTAGTATCAATTGTTTGGAAGTTAGTTATATGAGTATCATATATATATATATATATATATATATATATATATATATACATGTCAACAGTTAGCTACTATTAGGTAGAGTACATATATATAGTTAGTTAATGATAAGTTTTGGCTAAGGTAATACCCAGGTTAATTAGTGAGAATTCATTAAATGACCAAATAGACAAATTAGTTTGGGGTGGAACTAGTTTAGTTTGTATTGAGTAATTAGTACCCAATCTCTAATTATCTTAGTGTGACCTAGTATGGCCTAGTAGAGTATGTATAGTTGCATTGTAGCTCCTTATTATTTATTTATACCCAATTTGATATAATATCCAAATTTAGGTGACTTCGACACCAGCTTAGACACCGAGTGACATCTTTTGCTCAGGACAAGAGGCGAGTATATTTCTCTGTTAGTTTTTATTTCATGATAGTATATGTATCACATATTCTAGAACTGTATACTTGATTCCGACACAGTGGTTTTACGGACTGGTACTATATAGATCCTATCAGGAGATGTTATCCCTTACCGTATTCAACAAGTACTCCTTCACATCTATTTTATTGTGTGTATCGGATATTGATTATCATGTACTTTATGTTTATATACTGTTCGTGTTCAGTGTGCTTATATTCGTGTTCATAATGTGTCATGATTGGATCCATAAGTATTGGTTGGGGATGGGGGAGTAGGAGTTGGTTATGTGATCAAGCCCAAGAATATTCGTGTACATGTCAATTATATATCATACGTATAATTGAGTCACAGTATTGTATTTGTGTTCAACCTAAACCGATCACATAATGAACTTGTATTCCATGGCACATTAGCTAATTTTATTTTTTCCATTTAAATTACAGTTATTTATAAGTATTGGTTAGGGATGAATCTTGCTGGAAGAGGTTGGGAGTTTATTTATATTGTGGTGCAGAGGGACATCAGCTGAGAGAGTGTCCTTACAATCTTTGTGGTACAGTTCCAGAAGCAGCTCCATCTCCAAGGACACAGGCGAGACCACCTACAGTACAACCGAGGGGACCGCCGCTTCTGAACCAGCATCAGCGTTATACCTAGCACCAACATCAGGGAGGTACACATCAGGGACGAGCATTCACTATAAAAGTCGAGGAGGTCGAGCCCACCAGAGATGTCATTGCATGTTCTGTTCTTCTTGATTCCATTCCAGCTTTAGCTTTATTTGATAGTGGTGCTTCCCATAGTTTTGTATTTGTTTCTTGTGTTCTGAAGTATTGTTTGGTAGATGAGTCTTTGCTTAGGACTTGCAAGATCATGACCGAGGGAGGCACTATCCTGGTTAATGATTTTGTAAGGATCGAAGAGTTACTCTGGAAGGCTGGGAGTTGAGTGCGTGCCTACTTGTAATACTACTTTCGAGCTACGACAATGTACTCGGGATGGATTGGTTAAGTAGGCACCATGCTAGTATAGATTGTAGAAGAGGTAGAGTTTTGTTCCACCAGTCTGGAGAGCTAGAGTTTGAGTTTTCTAGAGGAGCTGCAGAGCAGGGAGAAGGCATTATCTATAGAGCTATGGTGGAAGACAAGGAGTTGTCGCATCCATTGATAGCAGAGTTCTTGAATGTGTTTCCTGAGGAATTGCCAAGATTGTCGCCAGATTGAGATATTGAATTCTCTATAAACTTGGTACCAGGTACAAAACCAATTTTACAGCATGTCTGTAGGGTAAACAACAACGAGCTGGTTGAGCTGAAGAAGCAGGTGGACGATTTGCACGATAAGAGATTTATCTGATCGAGTTCTTCACTGTGGAGAGCCCCGATATTATTTGTACCAAAGAAGGATGGATCGGTGCTCATGTGTATTGATTACAAGGCATTGAATAATCCCACTATCAAGAATAAATATCTGTTGCCATGAATTGATGACCTGTTCGATCAATTGAGTGGTGCCAAGGTATTTTCTAAGATAGACTTGAGATCAGGCTACCACCAGGTAAAAGTAAAGCCGGAGGATATACCGAAGACTGCTTTTAGGACTCGGTATGGTCAGTATGAGTTTATGGTGATGCCGTTTGGGTTGACTAATGCCACAACGATATTTATGAATTTGAGGAACAAGGTGTTGAGTCAGTACCTTGACATGTTCATGGTGGTGTTTATCGATGACATACTCATATATTCGAAGACACCGGAGGAGCACGAGGAGGATTTGTGGATTGTGTTGGATGTATTGAGGAAGGAGAAGCTGTTAGGGAAGCTGTCTAAGTGTGAGTTCTTCTTGGACAAAGTGGAGTTCTTAGGACATGTTATGACTGGCGATAAAATTTCAGTGGATCCGAAGAATATCACAGCAGTAGAGTCTTGGAAGACCCTGAGTTCAGTAGCAGAGATCATGAGTTTCTTGTGTTTGGCAGGCTACTACAGGTAGTTTGTGCAAGATTTTTTGAGGATTGCCGAGCTGATGACCAGACTCACCATGAAGGATGTAGAGTTTGTTTGGATAGAAGAGTGCCTGGTTTCTTTTGAGGAATTGAAGAAGAGGTTGACGTTTGATACTATTTTGACGTTGCCATCAGGGTCTGGAGGTTTAACTATTTATAGTGATGCATCGGGGAAAGGTTTGGGTGGTATTCTTCAGCAGAATGGGAAAGTGATTGCCTATACATCCATGCAATTGCGTCATCATGAGAAGAACTATCCTACCCACCCACGATTTGGAGTTGGCAGCAGTCATCTTTGCCCTGAAGTTTTGGAAACACTATTTGTACGGAGAGCATATGGAGATCTTCACTGACCACAATAGCTTAAAGTATGTTTTCACGCAGATGAAGTTGAACATGAGGCAGCGTCGGTGGTTGGAACTGATAAAGGATTTTGACATCTCTTTGCAGTATCTTTCTGGGAAAGCCAATGTAGTTGCCGTTGCCTTGAGCAGGTATCCGGTAGCTATGTTGTTGACGCATGATCGATATTTGTTGGAGGACTTGGAGAGCTTGTTCATTGAGGTGATGGTTCCTGGTTTTGCTATGCAGATGTGGGGGTTACAGATACACTCAGAGTTGATGGATAGGATCAAGGCAGCCCAGTTTGAGGATGTATCTCTGAGGAGCATCATAGCTCAGGTGAGAGCTTGATTGGAGGATTATTTTACCATTGCTGAGATGGTTCTTTGCGACATGGTATTAGATTGTGTGTGCCTAGTGGGGAGCTGCGTGAGGAGGTATTGCAGAAAACACATCGCTCTCAGTATTCTATACATCCAGGTGCCAACAAAATGTATCATAATATATGAGAGGGTGTGTGGTGGTTTGGCATGAAGAGGGAAGTGGTATAGTTTGTATCCAGATGCTTAGTGTGCCAGCAGGTGAAAGCCGAGTGGCAGAGGCCAGAAGGTTTACGTCACCCATTACCCATTCCAGAGTGGAAGTGGGAGCACATTACTATAGATTTTGTGTCCGGACTTCTACGATCTCCCAGAGAAAAAGACACGATTTGGGTCATCATTGACAGGTTGACCAAGTTGGCCCATTTTTTGCCTTTCAAGGTAGGTTTATCTACAAAGAAGCTAGCAGAGATGTATGTAAGACAGATCGTCAGGATACATGGGGTTCCCGTCAGCATAGTCTCGGATCGGGATAGTCGTTTCACTTCTAATTTTTGGGAGAGTTTGCAGGCGAGTTTGGGCACCCAGCTCAAGTTAAGTACTGCATATCATCCTCAGAAAGATGGTCAGTCAGAGAGAACTATTCAGACTCTCTAGGATATGTTATGCACTTATGTTCTAAATTTTGGGGAATCTTGGGAGGACCATCTCCATTTGGTAGGATTTGCTTACAACAACAGCTACCAGGCTAGTAAAGTGATGTCACCATTTAAGGCTCTGTTCGGTCAGAGATATCGTACTCCCTTATCGTGGAATAATGTTGAAGAGAGAGTTTTGCTGGGGCCATAGATGGTTGTGGATGCATCAGAGAAGGTTAAGCTGATCAGAGACAGACTTCGAGTGGCGCAGGACAGACAATGACATTGGACCGATAGCCACCGGAGGCCTTTGGAGTTTAAGGTATAGTTTTAGATTTTTATTTTGTGCTTGATATTGGTTGTTTGTTATAGATTAAGTTCTTAAGGTTATATTTTATTCTAGGTTGGTAGTTTGGTGTTTCTGAGAATTTCTCCGACACGAGATACGATTTGCTTCGGTGGAGGTGGAAAGCTTAGTCCGCGATTCATGGGACCTTTCACTATTCTAGAGAGGGTCGGTGTAGTTGCTTATAGACTAGACTTGCCACCTTCATTGGAGGGAGTGCACAATATTTTTCACGTGTCGTAGTTGAGACGGTACGTGACGGATCCTAGTCACATGTTGGATCACTCAGAGATAGATGTGGGCCCTACTCTTAGCTATACAGAGTAGCCAGTTGAGATTCTGGATTAGAGAGAGAAGGTGCTGAGGAACCAGACTATTGCCTTGCTACGCATTGCATGGAGGCATCACTCTCCGGGGGAGTCTACCTTGGAGAGAGAGAATAAAAAGCGAGAGCGTTACCTATATTTGTTTGTGGCTTGAGGTATGTTCTTTCCTGATTCTATTCTGTTTTGTTCTTTTTTTTTGGGGTTAGTTTCGTCATTGAATTTTGAGGACAAAATTATTTTAAGGGGGGTAGACATGTCACTTCCATATTTTTTAGGAAAGGATATTTTGGTCATTTCATAACTAATTAAATATTGTACATGTTGAATAATTATTTATTATATTATTTAATTTTTGTTAGATGTTAGTTTATTATTTTGAACTTGTGTTAGTGGATCTAACTAGTTTAGATTAGATCCATGGACCAATATTTTATATTTAGTTAGAATTGAGCCCAATTAGAAGCCTATTCATTAGGTGGATGATTAATTAAATTAAACCTATTAGACTAGAACTTTCCCTCCTTAATTAATTTTTTATGAGAGGCCCCAAGAGGTAAATTAGTCATTGTATAGTAGCTTGGGGAAGGGACTAAGGGGGCCGGCCATTTAAAATAGAGGGGGAAAATTTCTCTCTCCTCATTTTTACTCCAATTCTAGATCTAGAATTTCCTCTTCCCAATTTCATCATTTTCACACCAAATTTCTTTCTAATTCCTTTCCAAATCACCATTGGAGGCTTGTAGAGCAAGGATCTACAAGGAGGAAGCAAGGATCTAAAAGGGGGAACAAGGATCTACAAGTTGAAGGCTCATTTCAACAAAATTAGAGTTTCATTAGGAATCCATCTCCCAATAGGTACAATTCAGTTTTTCCTCTTTATGTAGACTCTAAATCTATGTTATATCATTAGGATCCACCCATATGATAAGGCTACCCATAGGAATTAGAATTAGGTTCATAGGAGGCCTATGGAGAAAGTTAGGATGTGTTTTGTGTCAATTGTGGGAAAATTCTGAAATTGACACATGTTGTGTTTATAATTGGTCAATTAAACTAAATTGACATGTGTTTAATTGTGTGTAGCTAGTGTCGTATCCATAATTGGATATGTGTAGGCTGTATTCCAATTATTTGGAGATACGGATTAATTTGGGGGTTTTTCCTCCGACACGGGACTTTGTGCATGTCATATTTTGATACGGAAACGTAGATGTGTAATTAATTCTTCATATTACTCATATATACTATTTAGATTTGCTCGTGTCCTTTGGGGTATGATTGGTTATGTGGTAGACTCGTATCGCAAGCATATTATAGATCTAGTGTGATACGTGTGTGATGCACTCTACGTGTTTGTTGCATTACATTCCTAGATTAAATTTGCATTATTTATAGCTATTAGTTATATAAGTATTCATATGTATATATATATATATATATATATATATATATATGTATATATATATATATATGTGTATGTGTGTGTGTGTGTGTGTGTGTGTATGTTGGTGTTTATATATGTATAAATGTATGTGTATATTTATAGATATATTGATAGGAACTTGTATGTTTATATGTATGTTTATGCATATATGATTTAGTGTATAGTTATCTATATATCTATTTGTATTATATATATGCAAGTGTATATGTTTACATATGGTTATCTATACATATTGATAAGTATATATCTATGTATATATATAGGTTTATCCATATATATATGTATATAGTTATATATAAGTGTTGTGCATATAGGTGCTTGTGTGTGTATGTGTATGTGTATGTGTGTATAGATATATATATCTAGTTGTACACTTATAGGTGTTTGTGTATATGTACTTGTGTGTGTGAGAGAGAGTGTTGTGTTATATATATATATATATGCATAGTTTGTGTGTGTGTGAGTGTGTGTTAAGGGGGAAGGGTTGAGCACTGCACAGTAGCAGTGAGGCAATGAAGAAATCGAGCAACAACACCTGCAACATCAAGCAGTTCAGCAATCAGTACAAGCAGCCATTGCTGCAGCAGCAGTAGTAACACTGCGACAATGTAGTGGCAGCAGCATACAATAATTGCAATAGCAGCAGCAACAAGCACCACAGCAGTGCGAGCAGCAGCGTGTGCTGCAGCGAACTGCAACAGCAGTTTGGCTAGCACGAACAACAACAACCAGCAACTAATCGAGCAGCAGCAGCAGCATTACTCAGCAGGGACTGCAGTATCAGGAAGTGTAATATCCAGTAGCAGCAGGAAACTCAGTCCAGTGGGCACCAAGGTATGTTAGTAAGGGTTTAGTTTAGCTAGTAGTTGGTTAGCTAATTAGTTACCTATACATATGTACTTTTGATATCTAGTACTAGTGATACTATTAGTGTTATGTATATACTTGTATCTCTAATTGTAATAGGTATGTATATATGTATATATTTAGTAGTTAGATCTATATGTATATCTTTTGTATCTCTAGTTAGTTATATATATGTATGTATATATGTTTTGTATGTTAGTAGTAGTAGATAGTTGTGTATTAGTAAATACTTAATAGTTGTTAGTTATAATTAGAGTTGAGTAGTTAACTACATGCTAGATTTGATATTACCTTGAGATACCAAGGTAAATGTCAAGGTATTGAGGGATAATCAAGGTATTTGGATTTGAGTATCAAGATGGGGGTTTAGTAGTACGATACCACGTTGGTTCAAAGACAAGGTATCCACTTAGCATTTGTAATTAGGAATATTATATATAATATTGATTGTATATACAAATTATGATTATTTTATATCAAATTGGTTGCGTATCTTGCGATACGGTATCATATTGACTTTCTAGTATCCTAGTTTAACTAATGTGGCTTAGTTACATAGTGTATGGACATGATATCCTAGAGTTAAGACTCATACAACCTAGAAATAGCTAGTTTGACCAGTTTGACTTAGGGTTGACCTAGTTTGACTATTTTGACTTAGAAATAGTTTTTTGACTTAGATGTTGACCAATTTAACTTATTTTATTCTAAAACCTTGTATTGATATAATATCCATATTTAGGTCTTCGAGGCACTGTACCGGACATCTGTGATACTGTGTACCAGATTCAAGCGAGTACATTCTCTGATAGTTTCTTATTTATGATATCCTCTATGTTCCTTATATCTAGTGCAGATATCCTTGATTTCTTGACACGATGGTTACACAGATTGATATATCCGGATCTCGTCATGAGATGTTATTCCTTGGTATTTATGGTATATCTTATGCAAGCCTTGTCTCCTTGTTCTTCTTGTACAAGTACAAACATTCGTTCACGAGAAGAGTAGCACCTTCTTGTGAAAACCCGTGCCATAACATACCATAGTTGGATCCACTATACCAGTCGGGGACGGGGAGTATTTAGTGTAGATATGTGATCATACCCTCCTTGTGCATATCTTGTTCCATGTGAGTGTTGATCATACACCGCACGTATGATTAACTAGGCCATTTATCCTTGTGCAAGTTTCTTGTGCCAGTTTTCCAAACCGATCACATGTTAAAACTGGTACTCACTCACTTAGTCATTAGTATTCTTGTTCATTACCATTTTGTTCATTCTTGTATTAATTTTCATTATTTTCTTTATTATATATCTTCTGTACCTATATATTGCATCTTGTATATTTCATATCTATTTACTGTTATATAGTTTATATCATTTTTTAGAACTACTGTTAGAGATGTACTCTTCTCCTTTTTTGACTGGATATTTTTTTTTCAGATGACACTGAGGAGTGGTATCCTACTCACTTTGGACCTCAGTACATTGTGGGCTTGGAGCTAGAGACCTTGGCTCAGGAAGGTCTTATCCCGACTGAGACAGACGACCCAAGACTCATAGTTTATTGATAGTTCTTTTGTACTGGATTTGTCTCTAGCATTGTTTTAGTTTTTTCTGACTCATTTGATGTTATTATTTGTCTCATGAGTTATATTCGTGACTCTTCTATTCTTTTATCATATTCGTGCTTATTTTTATCTTCGATCTGTGATTGAGTATAATCATATTATTGGTGGCATATGTATATTGATAGATAGTTTACCCAAATAACGTTCTACCGTCAATGTTGCGGCATAGGCTGGGCGTTATTCACTACTTGCATCCCTACACCGGGTGTAGGTCGTGATACCTGTTATTCATTCCAGTACATTACCTGTTCACTCTAGTTTATTACATTATGATGTTTAGTTATCTTGTATTATTTTCTATTTTTTGTTGTATATGCTCGATTATGTATTTGAAACTACTTTCAGAGGTATGTACTTCGCTCCAATCCTGACTGGATATATTTTTCAGATGATTGGCTCGTAGAGCAGTATCCCACCTATTATGGGCCGTAAGACAGCGTATCATTAGAGGATACTTCCTTAGAGCAGGAGGACCTAGTACTAGAGGCCGAGGAGGCTTAGATTATTTATTTAGACTTGTATTAAACTTTATTAAGATTTTGGCATTTCTATATATTATTTCAGGCTTATGGATATATTGTGACTCTTTCTTTCGTTATTCTATCTCGGGCTTTATCTTTTTTAGTTTTCATTATGATTGAGTCTAGTTTACATTTATCATATACCATATTGTTCTCCCGTTTGGAGTTAAGACGATTGAAACATACCATGTATATATTGTATGAGATATTTAGATAGTAGAGTTGACCCAGACAACGATCTACCGTCGATGCTGCGACGTAGGCTGGACGTTGCTCACTACTCGTGCCCTTATTCTGGGTGTGGACTATGACACATATTTAGGGGTGGCCCATGCATGTCTAGAGTCGCAATTAGAGCGATATCGTAGTAGTGCTCACCTAGAGTACTGATACGAGCCTGCTTTAGGATATAGGATATAGGCTGAGAGTATACTCAATCACAACTAGGGAATAATTCTAAATATCTTTTTTGCTATCCTTATTTATTGAATGTTTGCTTTATCTTGAATAATTTTATCCTTCTTTGATGATATAGTATCTTACTCAATATTGATTCCTTATTTCAATCTATTTTAAGGATGCCGCCGAAGACGCGTTTCCAGCGCTCAGTCGCAATGTCAGCGAGGTCGGTCACTTTGTCTTCTATGAGGGCATCACCAGCATACACTGTTATAGCAGCTACATTTCAGAGGTCCACTTCACCGATCTAGGTGGGCATTTTTGTTGCAACTTTCGGGGGTACTCCACCTCTGGTAAAAAGGGCAGCACCAATAATTTCAGGGGATCTTCTACCCCCACCATTCGCAGTCGGTCAGATGTAGATGTTTGTGCTCTTTTAGCAGATGATGGAGGCACATCGGCGCTAGTCAGAGGTTATGAGGCACGGTATTGAGAATGGTGTCACTACCATATTTTCTAGGAAAGGATATTTTAGTTATTTTATAATTAATTAAATATTATACATATTATAAATTTATTTATTATATTATTTTTTTTATTGTTAGATATTAGTATATTATTTTGGACTTGTGTTAGTGGACCTAACTAGTTTAGATTAGATCCATGGACCAACATTTATTTCTACTTAGAATTGAGCCCAATAATAAGCCCTATCATTAGGAGGATGATTAATTAGTTAAACCAATTAGACTAGAAACTTTCCTACTTAATCAATTTCTTCATGACAAGCCCCTAGGGATATTATGGACATTTTATAGTGACTTGGAGGAGGGGGTAGTGGCTGGCCTAGTAAGGAATGGAGGGAGACTCTTTCTCTCTTTATTTTTTATTTCAAATATACATATAGAATTTACCTCTTCCAAATTTTTTCAGTCCTACATCAAATTCTACCCAAATTTCTTTCCAATATGATCCCTATTTATCATTGGAAGCCATTAGTACAAGGAGGAAGTAAGCATCTACAAGAAGGAAGCAATAATCTACAAGGAGGAGCAATGATCTATAAGTTGAAGGCTCTTAACACTCAATTTGGTGATTTTATTTGGAATCTATCTCCCAGTAGGTATAATTCAGTTTTTTCTCTCTAATTAGACTCTAAATCTATAATTTAATCATTATAAACTATTTCATGTACTAAGGCTACACATAGGAATTGGAATTAGGTTCATAAGAGGCCTATGGAGAAAGTTATGTGGTATTTTGTGTCAATTTTGGGAGAATTCCGAGATTGACACATCTTGTGTTTGTCAATAGGTCAATTAGACCAAATTGACATGTGTTTGGTTGTGTTGACTACTGTCGTGTCCATAGTAGGTTATGTGTTGGCCGTATTCCGACAATTTGGCGATACGGGTTGATTTGGGGGGGGGGGAGGTTTCGACACGGGGGTTTGAGCATGTCACATTTTGACACGAACACGTAGTTGAGTAGCTAGCTCTTCGTATCCGTTGGTATACGTTTGGTGGTGTGGTGGAGCCATATCACAAGCGTATCATAGATTTAGTATGATACGGATGTGGTGCACTCTACTTGTTTATTTTATTGCATTTTAATTCAATTTGTCTTGGTTATAGCTATTATAATATTATAATTATAATTATTATATGATATATATGTATATATATGTGTGTATGTTCTATATTTTTTTTGAGGTATTGGTGGGCATGAGAGAATAAGAGAGTGTATGTGCATATCTAGTATGGTTATGTGGTGACACACACACACACACACACACACACACACACACACACACACACATATATATATATATGTGTGTGTGTATGTGTGTGTGTGTGTGTGTGTGTGTGTGTATAATATGTGAGTGAGTGAATATATGTATGAATTAAATGTATAGATTTGTGTATGTGAGCGAGAGGGGAGAAACAGACAGCGACATAAGCAACAGCTATAGCGGCAGCAGCGATAAGCAGCAGCAGCGGTAAGCAACAACAGTAGCAGTTGAGGTATCTTGGGTATAGATATTGAATATCTGAAGGGGTATGTTAGTATATTAGTTTTGTATAGTATTGTTATAAATTAAATACATATTAGTGTATAGTGAGGAGTGGGTAGTTAGTTATATGTTAGATATTGAATTACCTTGTGATACTAAGGTAAAGTCAAGGTATTGGTTTATACTCATGGTATTGAGTTTGTATATCAAGATGGGTGTGTAGGTGGTGTGATACCGCATTTGGTTCAAAGCCAAGGTATCCACTTAGCATTAATTTAGCTAGGAGTGCTATATATTTTGTCTTGTATATATAGATTATAGTATTTTAATATCTAATAACTTGTGTATCTTATGATACCGTATTTTATTGGTATCCTAGTATCCTAGTATAGCTAGTATAACCTTGTTACATAGTATATGGATCCAATATCCTAGAAATTGACTCATACAACCTAGAAATAGCTAGTTTGACCAATTTTGACTAGTTTGACCTAGAGTTGATCTAGTTTAACTGTTTTGACCTAGAAATGGCTTTATGACCTAGAATTTGACTAGTTTAATTTATTTTTATTCTAAAATCTTATATTGATGTAATATTCTATATTTAGGTCTTCGATGCACTATACCGGACATTTTTGATACTATTTACCATATTCCAGGCGCGTATATTCTCTGATAATTTCTCATTCATGATATCCTCTATATTTCTTGTATTTTGTGTAGATATCCTTGATTTCTTGACGCGTTGGTTACACGGATTGGTATATCTGAATCTCATCGTGAGATGTTATTCCTTGGTATTTATGGTGTATATTGTGCAAGACTTGTTCCTTGTTCTTCTTGTAAATATATACAGACATTGATTCTCAGGGAGACTTGCTACCTACCCAGAGAATCTTCTGTCATAACGTACCATGATTGGATCTACTATACCAGTCAGGGGCGGGGACTACTTAGTGTAGATATATGATCATACCCTCCTTATGCATGTCTTAATCATATACCTTGCGTATGATTAACCAGGCCATAATCCTTGTGCAAGTTCCCAAGCCGATCATATGTTGAAGTTGATGCTCACTCACTTAGTAGTAGTATTTATTATTTATTTCTATGATGCTCATTCTTGTATTTATTTCAAGTATTCCTTTATTGAATATCTCTTGTACCTGTATATTGCATCTTGTATATTTGCTCTATTTACTGTTACATAGTTTATATCATTTATTAGAACTGATTTTAGAGATGTACTTTGCTTTTTTTTCTGATAGGATATATTTTTCCCAGATGACACTGAGGAGTGGTACACCACTAACTACGGGCCTCATGACATATTTGTCTTAGAACCAGAGACTTTGGCTCAGGAGGGTCTCATTCCGATTGAGACAGACGACCCAAGACTCGTAGCTCAGTAGATAGAACTTTTGTACTGGATTTGTCTCCAGTATTTTGTTATTTGTATTCTTTCTATGACTCATTGGATATTATCTTATCTTGTGAGTTGTATTTGTCTCTTCTGTTCTTTTATCTATTTGTGCGATTGTTTTATCTTATAGATCTGTGATTTGAGTATTCATATTTTATTAGTGGCATTATTATATTTGATTGCTAGATAATTAGTTTACCTAAATAATGTTCTACCGTTGATGCTGCGACGTAGGCCGGGCGTTGTTCACTACTCTTGCCCCAAACCGGGTGCTGGTCGTGACAAATGCTCACAAGATTGTGCTTGATGCAGTCGAGAGAGTCGCCTTAGTCCAGCCACAAATGACACCATATCAGTTCATCCCGCAGCAACTGAGGCCGGGGAACATCATAGATTTCAAGAGGATTGAGCAGAAGGACTTTAAAGGCACTAAAGAGATTATTTATGCTGATGATTAGATATAAGACATTGAGTGGAACCTGCGACTGGCGCAGATTCCAGAGTGGTTTCAAGTGGAGGTCGTAGGAAGCATGATGTTTGACATCGCCTTGACTTGGTTCAGGATGGACCCCAGGATCTCAGCGCCAGGACTTACTTGGAAATCTTATAAGGAGCTCTTCAAGAAAAAGTTCTTTCCGGATGTGGCTATGATATCCCTAGAGAGCCAGTTTTAGTACCTTGTTCAGGAAGGTATGACGGTAGATGAGTATGCGACAAAGTATTTTAGATTAGGCCACTTTGTGGAGGGGCAAATCCCCAGAGGAAGAGCCAGGAAGCTCAGAAAGGGCCTGAACAAGGAAATCAAATCACATACAAATGGAAACCCTACCGCTACTTTTGAGGAGATTTTGAGACAGGCACAACAGGCAGAGGATGATATAGAGCTTGGCTCTAAGAGGCCAAGAGACATAGGAGGATCTAGTATTAACACGGGTCCAATAAAGCGGTCGTATTTTCAGCAGCAGCATTAGAGGCACTTCCAGCCGAGGCAGCAGTATTATGGACCAACTAGAGAGCCGATATAGCAGACACACCAGACCCAAAGGCCAACTATTCCTTGCACATTCTGTAAGAAACAGGGACACAGATAGGATGCGTGCAGGATAAGATTGGGCCAGTACTTATTCTGTAGATCAGGAGACCATCAGTTGAGGGCTTGTCCTAAAGCTCCAGCTCGTCCAGCTAAGGGCAAAGCTCAGGCACAAAGAGCACCCATGAGACCACCAGCGGGACAGCAGAGAGGACCTCCTCTACCACCATAACAGCAGCAGTTCGCTCAGGACCTGTAGAAGCAGAGAGGTGCCCAACGACAAGGGCGAGCTTTCGCTTTGACCATCAAGGAGGAGGAGCCAGTCGGTGATATTATTTCAGGTTCAGTCTATCTTGATTATTTTTTAGCTCATACTTTATTTGATTCTGGTGCTTCACATAGTTTTGTATCTGTATCTTTTACTCTGAAATATCACCTTGAGACTAGACCATTGGCGAGGACTTGCGAGATCACGACCAGAGGTGGCATTATCCTGGTTAGTGATGTTTACAAAGACCGAAGAGTTTTTTTGGGAGGCCGAGAGTTGAGTGTGTGTCTACTCATAATGCCACTTTCGAGCTACGATATAGTACTTGGGATGGATTGGTTGAGTAGGCACTATGCTAGTATTGATTATCGTGGAGGTAGAGTTTTATTTTAGGTTTCAGGAGAGCCAAAGTTTGAGTTTGTCAGAGGAGCAGCAAAGCAGAGTAAGGAAGATTTTTGTGGAGCTATGGTGGAAGAAGAAGAGCTGCCATATCCATTAATTACAGAATATATGGACGTCTTTCCGGATGAGTTACCTGGGTTTCCACAAGACAGAGATGCGAAGTTCACTATAGACTTAGTGCCAGGCACAAAGTCGATATCACAGTACATCTATAGAGTGAACAATAGCAAACTGATAGAGTTGAAGAAGCAGGTGGATGAGTTAGAGGAAAAGGGCTTCGTCCACTCCAGTTGATTATCGAGGGGTACTCTGGTATTATTTGTACTAAAGAAAGATTGATCGGTACACATGTGTATCAACTACAAGGCACTCAACAACCTTACTATCAAGAATAAATACCCGTTGCCGTAGATTAAAAATTTATTTGATCAGTTAAGCGGAGCGAAGGAATTCTCAAAGATAGACTTGAGGTTGGGGTACCAACAGGTGAAAGTGAAGAAGGAAGACATTACAAAGATAGCTTTCAGGAATCGATATGGGCAGTTTGAGTTCTTGGTGATACCGTTTGGGTTGACCAATACCCCGACGATATTCATGAACCTGATGAATAAGGTGTTTCATCAGTACTTAGATCAGTTTGTGGTAGTATTCATTGATGATATATTAATCTATTCGAAGACCTCGGAGGAGAACGAGAAACATCTGAGGATAGTTCTGGAAACCCTCAGGAAGGAGAAGCTTTATGGCAAGCTTTCGAAGTGTGAGTTCTTCCTTGATAAGGTTGAATTTCTCGGGCATGTGATTACAGAAGACGGGATCTCAGTAAAACAGAAGAAGATTTCAGCAGTCGATTCATGGTCTACCCCGAGTTCAGTAGCGAAGATCAAGAATTTTCTTGGATTGGCAAGCTATTATCGGATATTTGTTCAAGATTTTTCCAAGATTGTGGAACCGATGACTAGACTAACCAGGAAGGATGTGTATTTCGTCTGGACTGAGGATTACCAAGCTACTTTTGAGGAGCTAAAGAAGAGGTTGACTACAGCTCTAGTATTGACATTGCCATCAGGGATAGGAGAATTTTCTACATATAGTGATGCATTAGGTAAGGGTTTGGGTTGTGTGTTACAACAGACGGGAAGGTAATTTCCTATGCTTATAGGCAATTATGCCCGCATAAGAAGAATTGTCCTACCCATGACTTAGAGTTGGTAGCAGTTATTTTTGCTCTTAAACTGTGGAAGTACTACCTGTATGGAGAGCGAGTAGAGATCTTTACAGATTATAAGAGCTTGAAGTATTTATTTACACAAAAAAAGCTCAACATAAGGAAGCGGCGATGGTTGGAGTTGATGAAGGACTTCGATATTGCCTTGTAGTACCATCCTAGAAAGGCCAACGTAGTCATGGATGCCCTTAGCAGGTATCCAGTGGCTATGTAATTGACAAGGAAATAGACATTTATTAGCCAATCTTGATAGCTTAGGTATTAAGGTGCTAGTTCTTGGAGTTGAAACACAGATGTAGGAACTTCAGGTACAGTCAGAGTTGATGGACCGGATCAGAGCCGCACGGTTTGAGGATAAGTCTTTGAGGAACATCAGAGTGCAGGTCCGGATAGGATTGACAGAGGACTTCAGTATTGCAGATGATGGATCATTGCGGCACAATACCAGATTGTGTGTGCCGAGTAGAGCGTTACGCGAGGAGGTTCTTCAGGAGGCACATCAATCTCTGTACTCTATGCATCCAGGTGCTAACAAGATGTATAGAGACATGAGGGAGCATGTTTGGTGGTATGGTATGAAGCGGGAGGTAGCTAGCTTCATATCCAGATGTATGGTATTCCATCAGGTAAATGCAGAGAGACAGAAGTCAGGTGGATTGCTTCAGCCTTTATCCTTTCCATAGAAGAAATGAGAGTATGTGACGATGTACTTTATTTTGGGGCTTCCGATTTCTCTAGGAGGAAAAGAGCAATTTGGGTCATCATCGATAGGTTGACCAAATTAGCCTATTTTCTGCCATTCAAAGTGGGTACGTTTATGGAGAAGCTCACGGAGATGTATGTGAGTTAGATAGTCAGATTGCATGGAGTTCCTATGAGCATAGTCTCGGATCGAGATAATCGCTTCATATTCCACTTTTGGAGGAGTTTGAAGGCTAGCTAGGGCACTCAGCTCAAGTTTAGTACCGCATATCGCCCTTAGATAGACGGACAGTCGGAGAGGACTATCCAGACTTTCGAGTATATGTTACGCACCTGTATTTTGGATTTTGGAGGCTCTTGGGAGGATCATATTTACTTGGTAGATTTTTCTTAGAACAACAGCTACTAGGCCAGTATAGAGATGTCACAATTTGAGGTATTGTATGGAAGAAGATGTCGCACTCCTTTATCATGGGATGATGTTGGTGAGAGAGCCTTATTGGGACCAGAGATGGTCGTGGATGTAGCTGAGAAGGTAAAGCTATTCAGGGAGAAACTTCGGGTGGCGCAGGACAGATAGCGGCATTGGGCCGATAGCCACCGGAGACCATTGGAATTCGAGGTATAGATTTTGTTTGTATTGCTTGTGATTGCTTTTAGTTAGAGTGCCAAGGCTGTGTTTCGTGCTAGGTTGGAGATCTGGTATTCTTGAGGATTTCTCCGACACGGGACATGATTCACTTTGGTGGAGGCAGAAAACTTAGTCCACGGTACATTGGACCATTCAATTTTTTTAATAGGGTCGATGTAATGGCCTACAACATATATTTGCCGTCTGCTTTTGAAAGAGTACACAACGTGTTTTATGTGTCACAACTGAGATGATACATGGCAAGTCCTAGGCATGTACTAGATTAGTCGAAGATCGAGGTTGGTCCGACTCTCAGCTACCAAGAGCAGTCCGTGAAGATTTTGGACTGGAAGAAGGTGCTGCAGAACCCGACGATTCCTTTGGTGCATGTCGCGTGGAGGCATCACTCGCCAGGAGAGAGCACCTGGGAGCGAGAGGCAGAGATGCGCGAACGATATCCTTATCCATTTGTGTCGTGAGGTATAATTCTTTCTTGCTTTTATTGATTACTTTTGGTAATTAGTTCTTCCTTAATTTCGAGGACAAAATTTTTCTAAGGTGGGTAGGATTGTCACCCTCACTTTTCTAGCAAGGGATAGTTTGGTAATTTGGCATGGGTATTAAATTTATGATTTTAATATTGAATATTAATGTAATAATTATATTAATTATTTTTTATGTTGAGCTATAATTATTTCTGGCTAGTATTATTTATTTTAGTTGGAGAGAGACTAGCCAATATTTAGACTTGACTCATATGGACCTATTTAGACTTGTCATGACAATTAGTGAGCCCAACATGGACTCAAGCCCATTAGTCATTTCTAATAATTAATTAAGAAAAAATAGTTTAATTACAATTAGTTAGAGACTTCCAAAAAATATCCACCCTTAATTATTCCTCATAATTCACCATGTAAGGGTAACTTAGACATTTAATTTTTCTTAGGGAAGGAAAGAATAGGCCGGCCACTATTTAGATGGGGGTTCTCCTCTCTCTCTCTTCTTATTTGTATTGTATTTTGCTCCCAAATTCTAGATCCCCAATTTTCTATTTTCTCTCCATTGATTTTCTATACAATTTACCTCCATTTTCTTCTCAAATTTATCACTCTTGGAGTCATAGAGCTTGGAGAAGCAAGGAGCACAAGGAGGAGGAGCTTTGGAGCTAGGGATCGTGTTCGGATCATGTCAAATTATATTTTTATTGAGAATCTATCTCCCAATTATAATTCCTAAATTTTTCTTTTATTATATCTTCTTAATCATGCATTTGACCATTATGAATGACCCCAAGTCATAGGACTACATATAGGAACAAGTTCTAAGCTAATCAGTTAAGTATTGTGAGTTCTATGTGGAGATTTGTGTGCATATTGGGGGAATTATAAATTTGACACATCAATTGTATGTCATGAGACCAATTAGATCTAATTAGACTTAGATCGGGGTTATGAGACTAGGTACGTATCCACAATTGGATACGTGTAGGACGTATCATGGTATTTTGTGATACGGTGTGACACGGAACAAATTTTGGGTATTTTATGTGCATACCCTTCAAACACCTATTGTAATTAGTTATATAGATGTATTATAATGATTTTGGTATGTGGGAAGTTTTATTGTGGTAAATTTTGGGTTTTAGTATTCCATTTGAATGTGTATCATTAGTATCCTATTTTTTACACTCAAATTATTGGATGTATTAATTATACTAGTATGGGTTGTGTTATATCCACTAGAGTGTATGGTGTATGTTGTGGGGGGATATTAAAGTTAGAGGCTGCAGTGTGCTGACTGCACACTGATGGGTGCAGTCAATGGTGAAGTGGGAAGCATATGTATCAGTTGGGTTAAGAACGGAGGAGAATGAGTATCAGTTGGAACTACGGGGGGGGGGGGGGGGGGAGAGGGAAGACTACACAGCAAATCAGGAGAGAGAGAAGAACCCCCCTTTAATAGTGGCCGGCCTATTTCCCCTTCCCCAAGCAAAATTAAATGTCCAAGTTACCCCTACATGGTAAATTATGTGGAATAATTAAGGGTGGGTAATTTTGGAAGTCTCTAACTAATTGTAACTAAACTAATTCTCCTTAATTTAATTAGTGGAATGACTAATAGGCTTGGGTTAAAGTTGGGCTCACTAATTGTCATGACAAATCTAAATAGGTCCACATGTGTCAAGTCTAAATATTGGCTAGTCTCTCTAACTAAATTAAATAACATAAGTCTTTAATTAAATAACTAATACTAGTCACAAATAATTATAGCTCAACATAATTAAATAATTAATACAATCATCACATAATATTCAATAATAAAACCTAAAACTAAATACCTATGCCAAATTTCCAAACTACCCCTAGCTGGAAAAGTGAGGATGACAGCAGCAGCTAGGTGTAGAAGTACTTGCAGCAGTGCATATTCGAGCACTGCTTTAGAGCGGGCAGAATGCAGCAGCAGCAACAGCTAGGTGCTGCTGCAAATAGCATTGCAGTAGTACAGTAGTAATAGTATCAGCAATTAGCAGCAACCGAACGTGGCTGGGGCATAGTTAATTGTGTAGTATATAAAGAGGGGAAATTGATGCTGTAAAACCCCCTTCCTAAAAATCGTATACACCCTTTATTTATTAATTTAAATTATGGTAATTATGTGCTAAATAGGAGAAATAGATTTTTAATAATTTTTATTTTAGGTGTTCGGGCACTTAGATGACTTATGGGACCATCAGAAATTTTTTAGAATTTATTCCATGTAGGAGACCCCTTGAGCTGTTGATATCCTAATGGTGTGCATTATTCTAATCCACGAATTTTCTTATGAGTATATATATATAATATATATGTATACACAAATATATATATGTATATATATATTTAGAAAGGAAAAGGAAAGAAAGAAAAAGAATAATTAAATAAAGCTTTACTAATAAATATAATAATAATGATAATAATGATAATAACAAAGCAACTACTTCCTTAGTAATAACAAAGCAACTACTTTTCCTTAGCAAACTACTTGCAACTCCTTAGCATTAGTTGCTGAGACCAACGCCCCCTTCCAGCAACTTTAGTAATTTCTACTCCCAGGGACCGCCCCTATTTGCACAACAAGCCTATTCTTCCCCCCCCTTTTGCCGAAACCGATCCTCACCCTCTCTCTTCCTATCTTATATATATATATATATATATATATATATATATATATATATAAATATAGCTCTCAAAAACCCTAACCTAAATATCCAGACCCCCTCTTCTCATCTAGAGCCGTCACCGCAGCCAGAGAAGCCCCCCAAGCCATCCAAATCATCCCGACGACTCCGACCTCGCGCACTGCGGATTCCCACACGAGGTACCTTCGCTCCGGAATTATTTTTCGTCGACTCGCTCAACCAAACACCGTTCCGTCTTCACCGGTATGCTCACTCCTTAACTCTCTTCTATATTTGTATTATAGCCAACCTCGGAAAACGTGTACCCCTAGGCGAAAAACAGCGTCCAAAGTGGGCGCGAGCAGACCCAATTCTGGAATCGCAGAAAACTGCGGTGACCATCCATATTGCCGAGTTCGTATCTCCCACCACAGAGATCTAAATTCGGTGATTCTTTTTGATACCTGTAGAAAACTTGACCTAGTTTATTTTCTGTTAAATAACCCTATGCTATTAGTTGCTGTGGACATAGTTAAATTTGTCACAAAACCGCGCGAACCCACTTTTTCCAGGATTCCAAAGGTTGGAAAACGGAGCGCGCCCCGCCAAACGGGATCGCCCCGCCGGGTACCAAGTGTACCGAATGGTGCACGCAGTGTAACCGGACACGTGAAAATTTGTGGAGACTGATTCGGACGCGTGTGCGCGCTTGAATCAGGCCGTATCCGCGGACACATCCCGTATCGCAACTTTTGTGAAACTCGCGCGTATTTTGTGTACGCTTGTCAGATTGCGACAAAACTTGTGCCACCAGACTCATGGTAACGCGCTGGTCCTGTGACCCAATTTTCATGCAATTCTGAGATGGTTGACCAAATCGCCAATTGGCGGGCCCCACAGTTGACTTTTTGGACAAAATTGTGTTCGGCCCATCGGAATCCACATTTGGATATACCGTTAGATTCGTATTGACATTTAGAGTTGTTTGACCTATAGTTTGTCCCATTTAGAGACTGTTACCCTTGGCACGCTTTTTGGTGCAAAGTGGGCCACATGTGGACCCCACTTTTACCCGAAATTACCGTTTTGCCCCTGTGTCCAAATTGGACGAAAGAAAAGTACTTTTTAGCTATTTTGCTTATTCTAGGAACGTTGGTGATGTTTATTTCTGCATCCGGAGATGTTCATTCTGAGGCCGTAGCTTCTGACTCTTTGTGTTGGCATTGGGACACTACATTTTGCAGCTTTCTTGCCAGGCAAGATACCTTGCCAAGTTGTTTACAGTATTTTACATGCTTAGTATATTTCTGTATAATTATTTTATTCTGTTTATTTATTGCATGTGTAGTTCCTTTCAGTCATTACTATATATTAGAGATATTGACACACACTTGACACTTAGTATCATAGAGGACAATCATTAGGCGTATGGGCTTTTAACCACTCTGGTAACACCGTAGTCACTAGCACGCACTATGGTGGGTCATGTCCGATGGTCGCTACCCCCGCGGTATGTCGATTGATGGAGTCCGAGGGTCGCTACCCCCGCGGTATGTCGGCTGATGATGTCCACTGACGAGCGTGAGGTTGTGAGGATTAGATCGAGTAGCCTACCCTTGCCCATACGTCAAAAAGTTATCCTTATTTGTATTCATATAGATTGTCTTGTACAGCGTACTTATTTATTTTCAAATTATATGCATGTTTACTGTATTCAAGTTGGCTCGTATTTTCTGTATCTTGTTACGTCCCTCTGAGGACCTGGTCCGCTGCCAGGTGTACCTGTTCTTGAGTATTTGCAGGAGCGCAGATTTGGATGGTTATAGATGCTTCGTGGACGTCTTCTCTCGAGCCGTGATTGATAGCTGGTACTTATATTGTTTGATGGTGTTGTACTTATATTGTATTTACTTTTCCCATTTGAGTTGGTAGTGGATTTGTTTCCATCCAACTATCATCCTTAGATACTCCTTATTGAGATCTAGTTATTTGATTTTCGTGGATGAGATCTAGATTATACCCTGTGACTTGTGACAGATGTTTATACCACTTGTGGATTTGATATTCATATTACAGCGTACGTGTGGATTTGGTTTCCATATATTGGAGTTGCCATATCCATCCGGCTGGCATACTTACGTGTCCTAGTCCTACGTATTTTTGGGACTGGGGTGTGACATGTTTTTGTGGTGGCCCATGCAGGTCGAGATCATATTGTCTCGGTTACGTTATTGTACCGAACAAGTCTGCACCTAGGAATAGAGTATAGGATCTCATCCATAATTGACTATGATTCGCTCTCCTTCCAATCCATTCCATCTGGATAATTGCATCCCGCTTGATTCCTGTACTTCCCTAATAGTTCTTTGGGTATAGCCTTCTGCTAGAATATAAGAACCCCTATTATTAGGATGATAAATATGGTAGCACACCTATTAAGAATACAATGGGGATATAGACACCACTAAGTTTAGAATATCTAGGAAACCCTAGAATTTCTTTTCTATAGATTGGTTTACCATTACCCCTTGATGTATTATGAAGACTTGAGAGTAGTATAGACACTACTAGAGTTAGTTAGAAGTTTTACCATAATGTTTGAACCTAGTATAGAGGATACCCTAATAAGTACCAAGACCCCTTCTCGTAGACCTTAACAGGAGTTTCTACGGTATGTTTAAGATAATTATATTACTAGTTTATTGTTATAAGTTGGGTAGTATACCTCACAACATAGTATCACATAGTCTTTTGCCCTATTGTTGAAGTGTAGATGAATGACATTAACTGTGTGCTAGCATAAGAAGATAATGTTTCACCAGACTGTAGAACTTAGAGGCTATACCCCTACTTTGTCGACCATCGACTTAGACAAGGAATTAGTATGACAAATATAGAGTTTGTGGAGTCTTATCTTTTGTGAACTTGAATTGTTATGTACCTTCTTTCATCATAATCCAGCGTATTTATGTTTGTTGTACTACCTTGACTTATGCTGCTATTATAGCCTAGTTTTTGTAAGCTTATTCTTTTATCAAGCTTTCTCATGGCATATGTATTATTGGGTGCACACAATGATACAATTGCCTAGTCAAAATCGGTGTATTAAGGTCTAGCTAACCTTAGTGCGCTTGGTTCGCTCTTCGCATGACTACTTTACGTGGATTGAGATATATGGTAGTAGAAAGATATACTTGCCCCTAGATATGTCTGACACATCGTATCGATTACATAACTGTACTGATACAAGCATGTAAATAGGAAATTACCAAAAATAGGATTTTAATCCACAACTGTCCTGACAACTCTCTTTTCGATTCTTTAACCTCTTTGAACCTCGTACTTGTATTTGGTCACCTTCACCTTGAGTTCTTTATTATTTCTCTCCGTCTTCCCCTATTTCGGAAAGATGAAACCTCGTGCTGGTATAAGTTGACACTGATAGTACTAGATATACCCCATAAGGCTAATCACATGACTTAGTGACTCTCTTTTATAATTGATTAAGGGCATATCATAGGTGATATGTTTGGTGTTAAAATTTTGAGGATTAAAAATTATGATTAAATAATTTGAGCAATAGTTTTTCTAGATGTATAGCCTTAGGTGGTAGATGGAAAAATTTTAAGTTCGGCAGATTGTGAACCCCTCACCCAAAAATTTGACCTACTTGGCTGAGTTAGTGAGACTAAGGTTAGCTTGAGTCCAGTTAGAGATAGAACACGATATTTATTTAATTTTGCAATAATTATATCACTTAGCGCCCTTACCGTGCTCCGATAATTGGAGCACTACACTAGCCACTGCCTTCCTACAAATTCTACACCCATATCCTAGACGTGCCCATCATCCAATTCTCATCTTTGTACAATTTTCTAATTGTTGGGCGCTTTTATACAAAAGAGCATTTAGGTATCCACACCATTGGATATGACACATAAAGAAACATATTTTCGCTCATGTGAATTTTCCCGTAATTTTTTTTGGGATGTGCAACGCGCAACATCGCCCACCCCTTTTTAAACCTGGCCTTGCATTTTAAACGATGCAAATCTTATACCATCCTTGACATTTTATCGTGGCTTAATTTTAATTTCGAGAACAAAATTTTTATAAGTTAGGTAGAATGTAAAACCCCCTTCCTAAAAATCGTATACACCCTTTATTTATTAATTATTAATTTAAATTATGGTAATTATGTGCTAAATAGGAGAAATATATTTTTAATAATTTTTATTTTAGGTGTTCGGGCACTTAGATGACTTATGGGACCATCAGAAATTTTTTAGAATTTATTCCATGTAGGAGACCCCTTGAGCTGTTGCTAGCCTAATGGTGTGCATTATTCTAATCCACGAATTTTCTTATGAGTATATATATATAATATATATGTATACACAAATATATATATATGTATATATATATTTAGAAAGGAAAAGGAAAGAAAGAAAAAGAATAATTAAATAAAGCTTTACTAATAAATATAATAATAATAATAATAATAATAATGATAATAACAAAGCAACTACTTCCTTAGTAATAACAAAGCAACTACTTTTCCTTAGCAAACTACTTGCAACTCCTTAGCATTAGTTGCTGAGACCAACGCCCCCTTCCAGCAACTTTAGTAATTTCTACTCCCAGGGACTGCCCCTATTTGCACAGCAAGCCTATTCTTTCCCCCCTTTTGCCGAAACCGATCCTCATCCTCTCTCTTCCTATCTTAAATATATATATATATATATATATATATATATATATATATATATATATATATAGCTCTCAAAAACCCTAACCTAAATATCCAGACCCCCTCTTCTCATCTAGAGCCGTCACCGCAGCCAGAGAAGCCCCCCAAGCCATCCCGACGACTCCGACCTCGCGCACTGCGGATTCCCACACGAGGCACCTTCGCTCCGGAATTGTTTCCCGTCGACTCGCTCAACCAAACGCCGTTCCGTCTTCACCGGTATGTTCATCCCTTAACCCTCTTTCATATTTGTATTATAGCCAACCTCGAAAAATGTGTACCCCTAGGCAAAAAATAGCGTCCAAAGTGGGCGCAAGCAGACCCAATTCTGGAATCGCAGAAAACTACGGTGACCACCCATATTGTCGAGTTCGTATCTCCCACCACAGAGATCCGAATTCGGTGATTCCTTTTGATACCTGTAGAACACTTGACCTAGTTTATTTTCTGTTAAATAACCCTATGCTATTAGTTGCTGTGGACATAGTTAAATTCGTCACAAAACCACGCGAACCCACTTTTTCTAGGATTCCAAAGGTTGGAAAACGGAGCGCGCCCCGCCAAACGGGATCACCCCGCCGGGTACCAAGTATACCGAATGGTGCACGCAGCGTAACCGGACACGTAAAAATTTGTGGGGACTGATTCGGACGCCTGTGCGCGCCGAAATCAGGCCGTATCCGCGGACACATCCCGTGTCATAACTTTTGTGAAACTCGTGCGTATTTTGTGTACGCTTGTCAGATTGCGACAAAACTTGTGCCACCGGACTCGTGGTAACGCGCTGGTCCTATGAACCAATTTTCACTCAATTCTGAGATGGTTGACCAAATCGTCAATTGGCGGGCCCTACAGTTGACTTTTTGGACAAAATTGTGTTCGGTCCATCGGAATCCACATTTGGACATATCATTGGGTTCGTATTGACATTTAGAGTTGTTTGACCTATAGTTTGTCCTATTTAGAGGCTGTTACCCTTGGCACACTTTTTGGTGCAAAGTGGGCCACATGTGGACCCCACTTTTACCCGAAATTACCGTTTTGCCCCTGT
The DNA here is from genome assembly GCA_036927795.1 of Iris macrosiphon. Lineage (NCBI taxonomy): Eukaryota > Viridiplantae > Streptophyta > Magnoliopsida > Asparagales > Iridaceae > Iris > Iris macrosiphon. The sequence continues at coordinate 137,933,925 of JAYESA010000019.1, read as the reverse complement.
ATCCAAATTGGACGAAAGGGAAGTATTCTGAGAACGTTGGTGATGTTTATTTCAGCATCCGGAGACGTTCATTCTGAGGCCGTAGCTTCTGACTCTTTGTGTTGGCATTGGGATACTACATTTTGCAGCTTTCTTGCTAGGCAAGATACCTTGCCAAGTTGTTTACAGTATTTTACATGCTTAGTATATTTCTGTATAATTATTTCATTCTGTTTATTTATTGCATGTGTAGTTCCTTTCAGTCATTACTATATATTAGAGATGTTGACACACACTAGACACTTAGTATCATAGAGGACAATCATTAGGCGTATGGGCTTTTAACCACTCTGGTAACACCGTAGTCACTAGCACGCACTATGGTAGGTCGTGTCCGATGGTCACTACCCCTGCGGTATGTCGATTGATGGAGTCCGAGGGTCGCTACCCCCGCGGTATGTCGGCTGATGATGTCCATTGACGAGCGTGAGGTTGTGAGGATTAGATCGAGTAGCCTACCCTTGCCCATACGTCAAAAAGTTGTCCTCATTTGTATTCATATAGATTGTCTTGTACAGCGTACTTATTTATTTTCAAATTATATGCATGTTTACTGTATTCAAGTTGGCTCGTATTTTCTGTATCTTGTTACGTCCCTTTGAGGACCTGGTCCGCTGCCAGGTGTACCTGTTCTTGAGTATTTGCAGGAGCGCAGATTTGGATGGTTATAGATGCTTCATGGACGTCTTCTCTCGAGCCGTGATTGATAGCTGGTACTTATATTGTTTGATTGTGTTGTACTTATATTGTATTTACTTTTCCCATTTGAGTGGTAGTGGATTTGTTTCCATCCAACTATCATCCTTAGATACTCCTTATTGAGATCTAGTTTCATAGACATTGGTTATTTTATTCATATTTGATTTTCGTGGATGAGATCTAGATTATACCCTGTGACTTGTGACAGATGATTATACCACTTGTGGATTTGATATTCATATTACAGCGTACGTGTGGATTTGGTTTCCATATATTGGAGTTGCCATATCCATACGGCTGGCATGCTTACGTGTCCTAGTTCTACGTATTTTTGGGACTGAGGCGTGACAAATGCTTGCGTATTACTGATACCCAAGAGCATCAAAGCACTAGTAGTAGAGGTATTGGAGGTAAGGGTATTGTTGATATGGGATATGTGTGTATCAGTCATATCAATCTTTCTTTGATGAAGTATCTAGTTTATAGTGGTGTATCATAAATATTAGGTGTTGGGTTTTGAAGTTGGTTGAGTATTCGGGCAAGGTGTTATGAAGAGTTATAGCTACTGCTTGTGGCAAGGTAGCAGCTGTACAAGTTTTAGGTAGGTGTGTAGGAATTGAGGCTTGGCTTGTGTACACTTGAGTGTATATGAGATAGTGAAAGCTATTGGTAAGTTCCGTCTTTAAGTCATGTTAGTATATGCAGTTAGTCTCGTTACTGACAGATAGTATATTAGTGCTATTATCAATTATTTGGTAGTTAGTTATATGAGTATCATATAGGTATATATATATATATATATACATGTCAATAATTAGCTACTATTAGGTAGAGTACATATATATAGTTAGTTAATGATAAGTTTTGGCTAAGGTAATACCCAGGTTAATTAGTGAGAATTTATTAAATGACCAAATAGACTACTTAGTTTGCTGTGGGCCTAATTTAGCTAGTATTGACTAATTAATACCCAATGTTGACCCAATTACCTTAGTGTGACCTAGTATGGCCTAGTAGAGCATGTATAGTTGCATTGTAGCTCCTTATTATTTATTTATACCTAATTTGACATGATATCCAAATTTAGGTGACTTCGACACCATCTTGGACACCGAGTGACATCTTTTGCTCAGGACCAAAGGCGAGTACATTTCTCTGTTGGTTTTTATTTCATAATAGTGTATATATCACATGTTCTAGAACTGTATACTTGATTCTAACACAGTGATTTCATGGACTGGTACTATATGGATCCTGTGAGAAGATGTTATCCCTTACCGTATTCAGCGGGTACTCCTTCACATGTATTTTATCGTGTATATCGGGTATTGATTATTATGTACTTCATGTTGACACACTTCTTGTGTACAGTGTGCTTATATTCGTATTCGTAATGTATAGTGATTGGATCCATAAGTATTGGTTGGGGATGGGGGAGTAGGAGTTGGTTATGTGATCAAGCCCGTGTATTCCTGTACATGTCGATTACATATCATACGTGTAATCGAGTTACCATATTGTATTCATGTTCAACCTAAACCGATCACATAATAAACTTGTATTTCATGGCACATTAGCTAGTTTTATCTTTTCCATTTAAATTGCCATTATTTATATTGCATGTTCTTCATTCCAGTACATTAACTATTCACTCTAGTTCATTACATTCTGATGTTTAGTCATCTTATATTCTTTACTTTTATCTGTTGTATATGCTCGATTATGTATTTGGAACTACTTTCAGAGGCATGTACTTCGCTCTAATTCTGACTGGATATATTTTTCAGATGATTGGCTCGTAGACCAATGTTTCACCTATTTTGGGCAGCAGGATGGCGTATCATTATAGGATACTTCCTTAGAGCAGGAGGACCTAATACCAGAGACTGAGGATGCTTAGATTATTTGTTTAGACTTGTATTAGAATTTATTGAGATTTTGGCATGTATATATATATATATATATATATATATATATATATATATATATATATATATATATATATATATATATATATATATAATTTTAGGCTTATGGATGTATTGTGACTCTTTCTTTCGTTATTCCATCTCGTGCTTTATCTTCCTTAGTTTGCATTCTAAATGAGTATACTTTATATTTATCAGATACCATATTGTTTCTTCATTTGGAGTTGAGACGATTGACATATACCATGTATATATTGTATGCGTTGTTTAGATAGTAGAGTTGACCCAGACATCGTTCTACCGCCGATGCTGCGTCGTAGGTTGGGCGTTGCTCACTACTCGTGCCCTTATTCCAGGTGCGGGTCGTGACAACCACTATGAATCACACTAATTGTGACCTCGAAGACCTGTATGGGATATCACTAAAAATGTGTCCTGACCCACACCCGATGTAGGGATGCGAGTAGTGAACAACGACCAGCCTACGTTGCAGTATCGGCAATAGAACACTATTTGGTAAACTATCTATCTAGCAATAATGCTACCAAAGAACTATGAATACTCAATCACAGATCAATAAGATGGACAATCGTACGAATATGATATAAAGAATTATAGAGTCAAATATAACTCACAAGATAAAATAATATCTAATGAGTCATCTAATAATAAAAAATGCTAATATCGACTGCTGGAGACAAATCCAGTACAAAACCTATCTACTTAGCTAGACAGGCACTGCGTTATCTGTCTTAAACGGGATGAGACCCTCCTGGGCCAAAGTCTCTGACTCTAAGCCAACTACGTCCTGAGGCCTATAGTGAGTGGGATACCACTCCTCAGTATCATTTGGGAAAAATATATCCAGTCAGAAAATGAGACACCTCTAATAGTAGTTTCAATGAATAATAAAAACTATGTAACAGTAAATAAAGTGAATATACAAGATACAAGATACAAGTAAATGAGATATACAAAATAGGAATACTGGAATTAAATACAAGAAATGAGCATCTTAGAAATGAGCAAGAAATACTACTACTATGTGAGTGAGTATCAACTTCAACATGTGATTGGCCTGGGAACTTGCACAAGGATTAGGGCCTGGCTAATTATACGTGCGGTGTATGATCAACACTTACAAGGAAATGCACAAGGATATGTATGATCACATATCTACACTAACACTTTTTGCCCCGACTGGTATAGTAGATCCAACTATGGTACGTTATGTCATGGGATTTACTGGGTAGGTAGCTAGTCTCCCCAAGAATCGATGTCTGTACATGTATAGGAAGAACGAGAAAAAAATCTAGCACAAGATACACTATAATACCAAAGAATAATATCTCATGACCAGATCTGGATATACCAATCTGTGTAACCATCGTGTCAAGAAATTAATGATATCTACACTAAATACAAGAAATATAGGGGATATTATAAATAGAAAACTATCAGAGAATGTACTTATCTAGAATTCGGTGAACAGTATCAAAGATGTCCGGAATGGTGCCTCGGAGACCTAAATATGGAATATTACATTGATACAAGGTTTTAGAATAAAAAATTAGTCAAGTAGTCAAATTCTAGGTCATAAAGCCATTTCTAGGTCAAAACAGTCAAACTTGGTCAACTCTAGGTCAAACTAGTCATTTCTAGGTTGTATGAGTCCATCTATTGGGGCCATACACTATATAACTAGGCTATACTAGCTATAGGATACTAGTATTATACCGTATCGTAAGGTACGTAATGTCTAATATATGAAAATACTAGATAAGATACACAATATAATATATAATAGTATTCCTAGCTAAACTATACTATGGATACCTTGGCTTGAGGCCAAACTTGGTATCACACTACCCATCTTGACCCAATACCTTGAGTCAACTCCATTACCTTACCTTACCTTACCTTACCTTACCTTACCTTTCCTTACCTTACCTTGGTAACACAAGGTAATACCTACTAACCAGTTAATCTAACTAGCTAACTCATATATGTATACCAATATATATACTATCCTGTATAACTATCAATCATGAGTAATAATATATATTAAATAAGTATATCATCCCATATCAATATACAACTTAACATAAACCACCAAATAACTAACATATACTATTTTCTAATATATAATCTAACTCAAAACCACTAACTAACTGCCATTAGTAGTTAACTATAAACCAACATCAAAACATATATATATATATATATATATATATATATATATATATATATATATATATATATATATATAACACTAACTTATAACTAACAGTTAACTAATAACTACCAACCATTAGCTAATAGTTAAACAACACATAACAAATACTTAACCAATTAACAACTAGTTAAAACAAACCGTCCTCTCAGCATACCGAGCTGTTGCTGCCCCTAAATCCTTGTTGAAAACACAGCAAAACCTGACCCACATGTTGTGCACTAATACACAGCTGTTGTGCACTGCTCTTCCTATACATCCCGACTTCTATTTGCTTCAGTCACTATGTCACTACCTTCCATTTTTACTTGATCATCTATCGTGGATTCCATAAACTCCCCCCCCCGGCTCGAGTCTGGATAGCAGACTTCACAACTGCAGGAACTTATATTAAGTTTGTTGATAGTAACCCCAAAACTGTACTGTGAAATCCTCAAAATCCTCCCAACTGTGCTGCTACTTGACCTTGTTGAAACACAGCAAAACCTGACTCCAACACCCTACTGTGCACACAGTATATAACACACTCCAACCCGATAGTGCACTGTGCACACACCCTCATCTCCCTACTGTTGAATAGGATCCCCCTTTACAGTTGACATACCACTATAAACATTCCACAAGTTATCTCAATTAAGTCTACACTTGTGCAACCGTCCCTAACACATCCAAAACAGTCTACACTAAATCCTCCTCTAACCATTATACATCTATGAACACATCAATACAAGTAAGAACATAGGTAAATGATTATATAATCAATATATAGCTATATATATCATATATACAACTCATATACAATACTTAATTAGCTATACACAGGTCTAATGAATTAAAAACAAAATAACAAATACGTGGAGTGCACCTAACCCGTATCGCACTCAATCTAAGATACGCTTGTGATACAGCTCCACTACACCACCAAACGTATACCGAAGGACACAAGCAAGTCTAAAATTATAATTAGAAGTAACACAAAGTGCTAGCTACTCAACTACGTGCCCGTGTCAAAATATGCTATGCTCAAAATTCTGTGTCGAAAGAAAATCCACAAATCAACCAGTATCGCTAAATTATCATGATACGGCCTACACATATCCAATTATGTACAAGACACTAGTCTCATACAATCAAATATATGTTAATTTGGACTAATTGACCTATTAACAAACACATGATGTGCCAATCTCAGAATTCCTCCAAAATTGGCATAAAATACACCATAACTTCCGCCATAGGAGATGGATTCCCAATGCAAGTCTCAAAATGAGTGTCAAGAAAAAAAAAAGTGAATTGCACCTATTAGGAGATAGATTGTACCTACAGATTTAGAGTCTAAATAGAGAGGGAAAAGTGAACTGCACCTATTAGGAGATGGATTCCCAATGTAAGTCTCAAAATGAGTGTCAAGAGCCTTCAACTTGTGCTCCTTCCTCCTCCTTGTAGATTATTGTCTCCTCCTTGTTCCAATGGCCTTCAATGGTGAATAGAGAAGGAATTGGAAGAGAATTTGGGTAGGAATTGGTATATAGATAAAGGAATTTGGAAGAAAAAATTTCTAGATCTAGAAATAAAATGAATGGATGAAGAGAGAGAGAGAGAGAGTGTCTCTCTCCTCCCCCTTATGGCTGGCCTTGCCCCCTACTACAAGTCACTATAAAAAGTATACAATACCCCTTGGGGCTTGTCATAAAGAAATTAATTAAGGAGGGAAGGTTCTAATCCAATTGTTTAACTAATTAAGTCATCCTCCTAATGAATGGGCTTATTTATTGGGCTCAAATCTAGCTAGAATTAATGTTGGTCCATGAGTCTATTATAATCTAGTTAAGTCCACTAACACAAGTCCAATAAAAATGTAGCATCTAAAAATAAATAAATAATACAATAATAAATATACCATAAGCACATTAATTAATTATAAAATGACCAAAATACCCTTCCTAGAAAATGTGCTAGTAACAGTATAGGAAGAGGCGCACCAAGCGCGACGGAGTTGATGATAGAGAGCATAGAGAATGCTTATTAGGTGGTTCTACAAACAGTGGAGAGAGTTTTCCAGCAGCATCCTAGCCAGCCGCAGCAGCAGAGGACAGGCACTATAGTGGACTTCAAGAGAATGATACTTCAGGAGCTTAAGGGTATCGAGGGGATACTCTATGTTGATGACTGGTTGGAGGATATAAAGAGGAACGTGCATTTGGCTCAGATTCCAGAGAGACTGCATATCGAGTCCATCGGCAGTCAGTTGTTCGATATCACACTCACTTGGTATCGCATGGAGCCGAGACATACCGCTCGAGGATTTACTGGGGAGGCTTTTAAGGAGCTTTTCAAGGAGAAGTTCTTTCCCGATGTAGCCCTAGGATCTTTGGAGAGTCAATTTGATGACTTGGTCCAAGGGAACGTATTGGTCGACGAGTACGCCACAGAGTTCTGTCGCTTGAGCCGTTTTGCACCATCTATGATTCGGGATCCAGGAGATCGAGCCTGAAAGATCAAGAAGGGGCTGATGAGAGAGATCAAGTCTCGTACTTCTTGTCATCGCACCGCTACCTTCGAGGGCATTCTAATGGATGTCCAGATTGCTGAGGATGATCTGGATCTCAGGCCTAGGAGAGGATATAATATTTTTGGAAGAGCGAGTGGAAGCACAGGACCGACAAAACGTCCCCACTTTCAGCAGCAGTAGTGACCGTATCAACACCAGGCACCATCTTGTGGACATATCCAGCATCAGCCATAGAGGCTGACCCATCCCATTTTCTATTGTGCGTACTGTGGGAAGACGAGACATACGAGAAATATCTGCTATAAGAGGCTTGGTACTTGCTTATCTTGTGGATCATCAGTGCACCAGTTGAGGGATTGCCCGTCCATTCAGACTCGTCTAGGTCAGGGTTGAGCAGCCGCTCAGAGGGGACCTGCCAGAGCACCTACCACACCGGAAGGTAAGCAGAGGGGACCTACACTCCCACCATAGCAACAGAGATTTATCCAGCACCAACAGCAGCAGAGAGGTGCATCCCATGGGCGAGCATATGTTATGACACTCGAGGAGGACGTGTAACCTCCGATTTCCAAATTCCCGAAATATTTAGATTTTAAATTATTTTAAAAATATCAAGTTTATAAAATATTTTCTCCTTGAAATTTTATTTGATTTTTAAACAATGTTTGATTGTAGAAGGTTATTTAAAAATCTTTTATAAAAATCATTTTTTCTAAATGTCGATGTATTACAAAATAAATAAATAAATAATAATATATATATTTTTCTAGTTTCAAATGTTTATTGGCTTGAAATCATAAAATTATTTAATTGATGAAATTATTATAGGACTAGTTGTTTTCATAATAAAATTTTATATCCATTTTGGAATAGTAAATAAACAAATTACATATTTTCTAGGATTTTGCAAAATGAGGTTAATTAGTAGCTAATTTAATCAGTTAGTCTTTGAAAGCCTCTTAAAAATATTTCTTAAATTTCTTTTCTATTTAATTTACCCGTTTACCGTCTCCCATTCACACCCTCATTTTTTCCACATGAAAAACCCGTTTAATTATGATTTGGGCCATTCATTATTGGGCCAACCCGCACCCTTTAGCCCACAACTCTTTCCCTATTTAAGTCCCTTATCACAACTCCCTAGAAACCCTAGCTAGCCCTCACAAATCCCCACAAAGCCAAAGCCACCACCATTTTGTGTGCCCGTGTCCGTGTGTCCAGCATCACCGTGTCAGCCGTGATGGCCTCGGGTCCGACCCCGGGTGTCCCACCGTATCCATTCATTTTCTGTGTCCGGTTACAATATTACAACCAGATTTCCTGTGTCCAACACCCGGACACGTCCACAGTTCATTCAAACCCCTGTGTCCAACACCCGGACACGCCCGCAGTACAACGAACCCATCGTGTCCAGCCGACACGATGCACCCCGACACACCCAAAACCTAACCCTAACCTAACTCCGACGAGCGCCGGTGGCCGCCCAGATCTCGATCGCCGCCCGGAGCCATCGTCGCCGCCGCTGAAGCCGAGCACCGCCGCCGCAGAAGATCCGCCGCCCTCGAGTTCGATTGCCGCCGGCGACTGGACCCCCTCGGCGTCGAGCGCCTGTCGTAGAGCTCGCCGTGGCCGACCAGACGCAGCCGCCTCGAAGCCGCCGCCTCCTCGAACAGAGCGCCACCTCGAGCCGAGCGCCGCCGCCGCCTCAGATCGGTCGAAGCCGCCGCCGCGGATCCCCTCCTCGCCGAGTTTCCGCTGCCGCCTCGGATCCGTTGACTGCCGGTTCCTCGAACCGCCGCCGCCGAGACAAACGTCGACCGACGACCACAGCAGATCCGCCGATCCGCCGTCGGGCTTCGCCGTTGCCGCCTCGTGCCGATACCCCACCGCGCCGACGCCCTGCCCGGCCGGACCTCGCCAGAAAACCCCACGTGAGCTCCCTCCTTCCCCTTTTTCCCCTTTCTTCGTTTCAGACTGAACCTTTAGAATTCAATTAGTTAGTTAAATAATTAATTAGTTTAGTTAATTAGATTAATTAGTTGAGTTAATTATTAGATTAGTTAGTTTAATTAGTTTAATTATAACAATTAGATTAGTTAATTTTTATTAATTAATTTAGTTTTAATTAGATAAATTAGTTAATTTATATTAATTAGTTGTTAATTGTATTAGATTAGTGATTAATAATTAGATTAGTTAAATTCATATAACTAGTTGTTAATTGCATATAATTAGTTTAGTAATTTCCTATAATAAGTTTGGTAATATATATATATTAGTTTTATTGTCTATAATTTAGTTATTTATTATGTGTATAAATTAGTTATGTATTATATATATAAGGATTTTGATTTTATAAATATATAATAAGTTTGGGTTATAATATTAATTGAGTAATGGTTTCAACATTAAGCTTAGTTTAAAAATTAGTTTATTTGGACTGATATATATTTTACTATAGACATAATTGTATACTGGCTTTTACATAAATTCTAGTTTTTATAAATAAACTTTATTTGAAATTATTGTTCAAAATAATTTCGAAATGATTTATATATGTAAATACGTATTCTAGTGTATGTAATTGATTTGGTATCTATGTATATATATTTTAGTATATGTATATAATTATTTTGGGGTATATACTTATATATATATATACATGTATATATGTATATATATTTTTGGTATAATTATACATATATTTAATTGGTATAATTTCATGTAGTATAAGTGTAATAAAACGTATTTTTATATATGAATTAATTGGCATCTGTATGTATATATATATATAGTATAAATTTGAATTGGTAATTTAATATTAGTATATTTTAATAATAACATTGACAATATACATATATATATATTGTAAATACATTTAAATTGGTGCATGTATATATATATTGTAAGTATTAATGATAATTAATAATATGTGTATTTATATACGTATCCCTACTAGATGACCCTAATTGACTAGTGCCCTGCCTGGCATAGCCCTGAGTTAGTATTTTGTTTGTGTGTTAGCATAGCATCTGATGCAAATGTGATATTGTGATATGTTTATAGGACTGTGGGTTCACCCAGGGGATACTCTGGAACAGGACATCAATAATTACCAGCTAAGGACCCAAGGCGAGTACATTCTCTGATTAGTTTCTAATTTATGATATCTCCTATGTTCACTGTATCTAGTGTAGATATCCATGTTCTTGACACATTGGTTACACGGATTGGTATACACGGATCTCGTCATGAGATGTTATTCCTTTTTCATGGTGTAGCTTGTACAAGACTTGTTTCCTTGTTATCTTGTGCATGTACAGACACTGATTCCCGGGGAGACTTGCTACCTTCCTGGGGAATCCCGTGCCATAGCGTACCATGATTGGATCTACTATACCAGTCGGGGGTGGGGAGTATTTTAGTATAGATATGTGATCATACCCAACTTTTCATGCATCATAGCTCATCCCACATCTCACGTCGGGTACGGCCTGGCCCTCTCCATGCTTCATAGCTGTTACGTGTGATTAGCCTGACCTATACATGCATCATAGCTAACCAACGGTTAGCCTGACCTTCGTGAATCATAGCTAATCACATGTAACCAGCCTGATCAAGATCCCAAGCGGATCACATGTTAAAGCTAGTACTCACACACTTAGTCATAGGTTTCTTGCTCATGGACATATTGTTTCTTTTCCTGCAGTTACTTACAGTATTTCCAGTATCTTTTTTGTATATTTCTCGTACCTATACATGCATCTGGTATATTTCCATCTAGAATTGCTACATAGTTTATGTCATTTATATAGAACTGCTATTTAGAGATGTACTTTGCTCCTTCCTGACTGGAAAATATTTTTCCAGACTGTGACCTTAGTGGACTTATTTCTGACACTTGGGGATTGGAAGTTAATGATTGCAGGTATGATTATTTTGTCGTTAGACTTGCCTTGTATTTCTTGCTTGCCTTGATATCTCATCGTGCTTTAGTTTATGTGATTGAGTATTTCTAGCATTATTTTATGATATCCACGTCTCCTTATGGAGTTGGGTATTCACGTGAGTTGATTAGATAGTTACATGACCTAGACAGCGTTCTACCGCCGATGCTGCGGCGTAGGCTGGACGTACCCACGCACTCGTACCCCTAAACCGGGTGCGGGTCATGACACATTTTTAGTGGTGGCCCATGCAGGTCAGACTTCGCGAGTTGTGCGATGTCGTAGTAGTGTGGCATCCTTGTTATACTACTGCGTGCCTGCGATAGGATCTAGGACATAGGATACTAGGACAAGAGCGAATACTCAATCACAATTTCTTGAGAGATTCCTGGGACGACCCCTTGAGAATCTTATTATAATTTCCAATTTAAATCTTTTCCTTGTTTTCGACCGCTCTCGCTTGTTGTTACTGAACTTGATTCTTGTTGAGCAGTTATTAAATTAAATTCTTGGTATCATTGTTGAGTTTGATTCTTGTTGACCAGTTGTTAACTTTAATTCCTGGTATCGTTGTTGAGTTGATTTCAAATTGAGATGAATTTTACGGACTAAAATTTACGATATCGTCTGATGACATATATTGATGAGGACAGTGAGAAAGGTAAAAACGTCTACTTTGGTTATGGAACCTAGAGTTTATCGCAGCCATATTAGCTGTCGTGACGGGAACGTAGGAACCTAACTTGGATGTACATACTTTAGTTATGAGATTTAGAGTTTCTCGCAGCCATACCAGTTGGCGTGGCGAGGATTCTAGATGACATGATTATAGGGTTGTATACCTTAGTTACGGAACTTGTCGTTTATCGCATCTATGCTTACTGGCGTGGCGAGGATTCTGTGTGTCATGATTTCTGGCAGACGTGTATGATTATCAGGTTGTATCTTAAATTGGTTCTTAAAGTATCATCTCAAGACTTATCTATTTCTGTTATTCCAGGACTTTGTTCCATCGCTTCTTTTCTTTACTAGCAGTAAAGATACCTTCTGTCCTCAATCCAGTTCCTTTTGAGCTTATTTTCTTTGAGGATTCCTTGTTAGTATGATAATTAGTGACTTGTAATTATGTCTGTGTCTTGAGTATTAGTATTGACTGAGTGTTGCTTGCGAGTTTGTAAGTGTTTCCTAGTTGGACATGTGATCAGTAGGCCTTGATCTAGAATTAACCCATAGCATAGTACCTTGTAACAATGGTTCTAGGATAAGGTCATTAGAGACTGTGAGTAGAAGGAGAGTATAGAGTATCAGTGATAGTTCAAGGGTTAGTATCAGAGCCAACCTACCCGTCTTGGATAATCATGATTATGCAATTGGATGATCTACGTGAACAATTAAGTATCCAGGAATTGTGTTAAGGATTTATGGAGCATGATATTCAATTTGATGATTGATATCGGAAGTGTTAAAGGGAAGAAAATATATACGCATAAAGAGTTAATGAGGTGTCATGAGTGGAGAAATATCGGAATTGGTAATAAAAATGGTGAGGCGTATCACAGATCAGTTTAACAGGCTGTAAAAGGTTAAAAGAAAATACCTATACAACCATCGAGATGAGGAACCATATACATGCCCATGAGAGTAAAGAAACATGAGTGTTATAGTAGATACATGTAATCATGAGTTATACTGAGCTTGATGAATGATCCATTAATGAAGCTAGTGATATAATACCAAGAGTGCTAATGATTCTATATCAAGGATTTGTCAAGAATGACGTTAATAACAGTGATCACCCTGTATGATGATAATTAGATGATATACCAGTTGACATAAATTGAAAATCATGAAAGAAATTACAGGTGATGATAACTTTGATCATTGGAGATAATGGCGCAAGTGATTCAGGCAGTACAATTTTAGTACACAGTTATAGACATTAGATGCATTGAGTGCACCTTGAGTATCAGAGACCGTGAGCACCGATATGTACACTGTGGAATTATAAATTAAAAGGTGGAAATAAGATTGTATTTTAGAATGATTGAGGAGTTGAGATTTTGTCATTAAATTTTTGAGGATTTTAAAATATGAATTCAATAAACATGGTTAAAACTACAAAGATTTTAGAAGTGATTAAAATTTTATTCGATGTTGAGTATTTGACTTTGAAGAGGCATATGCATTTATTTTAAGTTGATCGAGGAGTTGAACCTTGATGATTATTTTTTAGAATTAAATTTATGGTAAATGAGAAATATGAATATTAATATATGAGTAGATGATATACATGTGTAAGGATCTGATAACTTGAGCATGATCGAGATGGCACCGCAGACTGACTTGGGTGTCCATTTAAAGTTGTATTGGAAAGAACAGTATTTAGTATGATGTGTTACACTTGGCATGCACTTGAGTGAGGAGAACGACTAGTATGAATAATTATAGTAGGAACGGGAACTGACAGAGAGTATGGTACTAAAGAGATAGAGGTATCCACTTGGATGCATTATTGAATCATGGTTATATTAGAGATTCTTGGCATCAGATTTTGGTATTAATAAACAGGTGTGCAATACGGATGTATTCATGGATTTTGTGGATTAATGAGTAGTTGATATGGGTACCAGTGTACATGAATAGGAATTAGTTAGTGAATGTGCTAGAGTTAAGTGTTTGATAGCAGAAACCGCAAGTAATATGTTAGCAGGTTCTTTCTTTTTCTCATGTTGTTTTTGTCTTCTGATTAATTGATTCCCTAGTATCGTGGTTTGTATTTATGATTTTTGATTGATTGTAGCTAGTAGTACACCTTAACAGAGACTGAAATACCATGACAAGATACATGACCTATATTTTTCCTAAATTGCATGGCTGTAGGTAGAGTTTTCTTAAACCATGATCATTAGGGTTTTTGACCATAGCAAAGGTCTATGACAAGGTTATGACTGACAAAAAGGGACAAGATGATTAAAGTATGGATGAGCATTAATTTAAATAAAGAATTTAGGGGATTGTTATAACAGAGTAGATGGATCATTGATTTTGCAAAAATCGAGTTATGATTGAAATTCAAGAATAAACATTAACTTAAATGGAGAGTTAAGAAATTCACAAGGCAAAAATTTGAGGATTTATTAATTTTAGGAAATCTTGATATGATTTAATTGATTAATCGAGAAAATTTAGGGAATTATCATTTTTCTATTTGATTGCAAGATAGAAATTTTATAGTTTATATTATGAATGTTGCGTTGAAGATTCTGAAAGTATCGCATCGTTGAGTATTTGAGGGAAAAAAAAAATTTGGAAAATAAAATCGTTAATGGAATGGTGTCGAATTCAATTCTCGGAAAAGAATTTATATTTGAATAAGCATCAATTGAATTTGGGTTAGAGGAGTAAGATGAATGATGGATTAGTGTTTAAAATTTAAATTTGGGATACAGATTTTTAAATGTTATAAATATACATTGATTGGAATTCAATTGGAGGATAGGATATTAAATCCTTGAGTAATTAGATACGAACTTAAATTTTGGAGGAGATTATGAAAAAAAAAATTTGAATTTGATTTTAAAACTTGAAGATTTTTCGGAATATGATGATATAGAATTTTGAAAGGTTGTGAAATAGCAATATGGAATTACTTCATGATTAATTGGTTTGAAATTTAAATTTTGATAGAAATAATATGATGAGTAAAGGCAATTATTGAGAATCCTAAATTTCGAGGACGAAATTTTTCTAAGGTGGGTAGACTTGTAACCTCCGATTTCCAAATTCCCGAAATATTTAGATTTTAAATTATTTTAAAAATATCAAGTTTATAAAATATTTTCTCCTTGAAATTTTATTTGATTTTTAAACAATGTTTGATTGTAGAAGGTTATTTAAAAATCTTTTATAAAAATCATTTTTTCTAAATGTCGATGTATTACAAAATAAATAAATAAATAATAATATATATATTTTTCTAGTTTCAAATGTTTATTGGCTTGAAATCATAAAATTATTTAATTGATGAAATTATTATAGGACTAGTTGTTTTCATAATAAAATGTCATATCCATTTTGGAATAGTAAATAAACAAATTACATATTTTCTAGGATTTTGCAAAATGAGGTTAATTAGTAGCTAATTTAATCAGTTAGCCTTTGAAAGCCTCTTAAAAACATTTCTTAAATTTCTTTTCTATTTAATTTACCCGTTTACCGTCTCCCATTCACACCCTCATTTTTTCCACATGAAAAACCCGTTTAATTATGATCTGGGCCATTCATTATTGGGCCAACCCGCACCCTTTAGCCCACAACTCTTTTCATATTTAAGTCCCTCATCACAACTCCCTAGAAACCCTAGCTAGCCCTCACAAATCCCCATAAAGCCAAAGCCACCACCATTTTGTGTGCCCGTGTCCGTGTGTCCAGCATCACCGTGTCAGCCGTGATGGCCTCGGGTCCGACCCCGGGTGTCCCACCGTATTCATTCATTTTCTGTGTCCGGTTACAATATTACAACCAGATTTCCTGTGTCCAACACCCGGACACGTCCACAGTTCATTCAAACCCCTGTGTCCAACACCCGGACACGCCCGCAGTACAACGAACCCATCGTGTCCAGCCGACACGATGCACCCCGACACACCCAAAACCTAACCCTAACCTAACTTCGACGAGCGACGGTGGCCGCCCAGATCTCGATCGCCGCCCGGAGCCATCGTCGCCGCCGCTGAAGCCGAGCACCGCCGCCGCAGAAGATCCGCCGCCCTCGAGTTCGATTGCCGCCGGCGACTGGACCCCCTCGGCGTCGAGCGCCTGTCGTCGAGCTCGCCGTGGCCGACCAGACGCAGCCGCCTCGAAGCCGCCGCCTCCTCGAACAGAGCGCCGCCTCGAGCCGAGCGCCGCCGCCGCCTCAGATCGGTCGAAGCCGCCGCCGAGGATCCCCTCCTCGCCGAGTTTCCGCTGCCGCCTCGGATCCGTTGACTGCCGGTTCCTCGAACCGCCGCCGCCGAGACAAACGTCGACCGACGACCACAGCAGATCCGCCGATCCGCCGTCAGGCTTCGCCGCTGCCGCCTCGTGCCGATACCCCACCGCGCCGACGCCCTGCCCGGCCCGACCTCGCCGGAAAAACCCACGTGAGCTCCCTCCTTCCCCTTTTTCCCCTTTCTTCGTTTCAGACTGAACCTTTAGAATTCAATTAGTTAGTTAAATAATTAATTAGTTTAGTTAATTAGATTAATTAGTTGAGTTAATTATTAGATTAGTTAGTTTAATTAGTTTAATTATAACAATTAGATTAGTTAATTTTTATTAATTAATTTAGTTTTAATTAGATAAATTAGTTAATTTATATTAATTAGTTGTTAATTGTATTAGATTAGTGATTAATAATTAGATTAGTTAAATTCATATAACTAGTTGTTAATTGCATATAATTAGTTTAGTAATTTCCTATAATAAGTTTGGTAATATATATATATTAGTTTTATTGTCTATAATTTAGTTATTTATTATGTGTATAAATTAGTTATGTATTATATATATAAGGATTTTGATTTTATAAATATATAATAAGTTTGGGTTGTAATATTAATTGAGTAATGGTTTCAACATTAAGCTTAGTTTAAAAATTAGTTTATTTGGACTGATATATATTTTACTATAGACATAATTGTATACTGGCTTTTACATAAATTCTAGTTTTTATAAATAAACTTTATTTGAAATTATTGTTCAAAATAATTTCGAAATGATTTATATATGTAAATACGTATTCTAGTGTATGTAATTGATTTGGTATCTATGTATATATATTTTAGTATATGTATATAATTATTTTGGGGTATATACTTATATATATATATACATGTATATATGTATGTATATTTTTGGTATAATTATACATATATTTAATTGGTATAATTTTATGTAGTATAAGTGTAATAAAACGTATTTTTATATATGAATTAATTGGCATCTGTATGTATATATATATATAGTATAAATTTGAATTTGTAATTTAATATTAGTATATTTTAATAATAACATTGACAATATACATATATATATATATTGTAAATACATTTAAATTGGTGCATGTATATATATATTGTAAGTATTAATGATAATTAATAATATGTGTATTTATATACGTATCCCTACTAGATGACCCTAATTGACTAGTGCCCTGCCTGGCATAGCCCTGAGTTAGTATTTTGTTTGTGTGTTAGCATAGCATCTGATGCAAATGTGATATTGTGATATGTTTATAGGACTGTGGGTTCACCCAGGGGATACTCTGGAACAGGACATCAATAATTACCAGCTAAGGACCCAAGGCGAGTACATTCTCTGATTAGTTTCTAATTTATGATATCTCCTATGTTCACTGTATCTAGTGTAGATATCCATGTTCTTGACACATTGGTTACACGGATTGGTATACACGGATCTCGTCATGAGATGTTATTCCTTTTTCATGGTGTAGCTTGTACAAGACTTGTTTCCTTGTTATCTTGTGCATGTACAGACACTGATTCCCGGGGAGACTTGCTACCTTCCTGGGGAATCCCGTGCCATAGCGTACCATGATTGGATCTACTATACCAGTCGGGGGTGGGGAGTATTTTAGTATAGATATGTGATCATACCCAACTTTTCATGCATCATAGCTCACCCCACATCTCACGTCGGGTGCGGCCTAACCCTCTCCATGCTTCATAGCTGTTACGTGTGATTAGCCTGACCTATACATGCATCATAGCTAACCAACGGTTAGCCTGACCTTCGTGAATCATAGCTAATCACATGTAACCAGCCTGATCAAGATCCCAAGCGGATCACATGTTAAAGCTAGTACTCACACACTTAGTTATAGGTTTCTTGCTCATGGACATATTGTTTCTTTTCCTGCAGTTACTTACAGTATTTCCAGTATCTTTTTTGTATATTTCTCGTACCTATACATGCATCTGGTATATTTCCATCTAGAACTGCTACATAGTTTATGTCATTTATATAGAACTGCTATTTAGAGATGTACTTTGCTCCTTCCTGACTGGAAAATATTTTTCCAGACTGTGACCTTAGTGGACTTGTTTCTGACACTTGGGGATTGGAAGTTAATGATTGCAGGTATGATTATTTTGTCGTTAGACTTGCCTTGTATTTCTTGCTTGCCTTGATATCTCATCGTGCTTTAGTTTATGTGATTGAGTATTTCTAGCATTATTTTATGATATCCACGTCTCCTTATGGAGTTGGGTATTCACGTGAGTTGATTAGATAGTTACATGACCTAGACAGCGTTCTACCGCCGATGCTGCGGCGTAGGCTGGACGTACCCACGCACTCGTGCCCCTAAACCGGGTGCGGGTCGTGACAGGACGAGCCAGTAGGAGACGTGATATCAGGTTCAGTTCTTCTCGATTCTATTCTAGCATTTGCTTTATCCAATTTTGGTGCTTTCCATAGTTTCATATTTGTATCTTTTTCTCTTAATCATCGTTTAGAGGAAGAAACCTTGACTAGGATTTGCAAGATCACGACTAGGGAAGGCATTATCCTAGTCAGTAATTTTTGCAAGGATCAGAGAGTTTCAATGGGAGGCCGGGAGTTGAGTGCGTGCTTACTCAAAATTCTACTTTCAGGATACAACATTG
The DNA here is from genome assembly GCA_036927795.1 of Iris macrosiphon. Classification (NCBI taxonomy): domain Eukaryota; kingdom Viridiplantae; phylum Streptophyta; class Magnoliopsida; order Asparagales; family Iridaceae; genus Iris; species Iris macrosiphon. The sequence continues at coordinate 137,914,900 of JAYESA010000019.1, read as the reverse complement.
TACTCCGGATGGATTGGTTGAGTAGGAAACATGCTACTATAGATTATCGTTGAGGCATAGTAATATTTCTACAGCCAGGGGAGCCAAAGTTCGAGATTGCCAGAGGAGCAACGAAGTAGAGTAAGGACATTATTTGTGGAGCTATGGTGGAAGAGAATGAGTTGCTCATCCTTTGATAGCGGAGTTCCTGGATGTCTTTTAAGATGAGTTGCCAGGATTTCTGTCAGACCGAGATGTTGATCTCTTTATAGACTTAGTGCCAGGCGTAAAGCCAATATCATATCATGTCTATAAGGTCAACAAAAATGAACTGGCAGAACTAAAAAAGTAGGTTGATGAGTATTTTTTGTATTGAAGAAAGATGGGTCGGTGCATATGTGTATCGACTATAGATCTCTGGACAACCTCACTATCAAGAACAAATATCCGCTGCCGAGGATAGATGATCTCTTCAATTAGTTGAGTGGAGCGGAGGTATTCTTGAAGAAAGACTTGATGTCATGCTACCACTAAGTGAAAGTGAAGAAGGAAGACATTCCTAAGACAACTTTTTGGACCCGGTATGGCCAGCTTGAGTTCATGGTAATATAGTTTGGGTTGACTAATGTATCGATGGTATTCATGAACATGATGAATAAGGTGTTCGACTAATACCTTGACAAGTTCTTAGTGGTGTTCATCGATGACATTCTTGTATATTCGAAGATACCGGAGGAGAATGAGGAGCACCTGAGGATGGTTTTGGAGACTCTCAGAAAGGAGAAGCTTTACAGGAAGCTTTTGAGGTGCGAGTTCTTCCTTGACAAGGTAGAATTCCTTGGGCATGTGGTGACAGGTGATGGGATCTCAGTTAACCAGAAGAAGATCGTGGCAGTGGAGTCATGGACTACTCCAAGTTCAGTGGCTGAGATCAGAAGTTTTTTGGGACTAGCAGGTTACTACATGAGATTTATATAAGACTTCTCTAGGATTGTGGAGCCGATGACTAGGATGATCAAGAAAGATGTAGATTTTGTCTGGAAGAAGGATTGTTATGCCCCATTTGATGGGATAAAGAAGAGATTGATGATAGCTCCAGATTTGATGTTGTCATCGAGGACAGGTTGATTTACTATCTATATTGATGCTTCAGGGAAGGGTTTGTGTTACGTTCTTCAGCAGCATGGGAAGGTGATGCCTATGCTTTTAGGCAATTATGGCATCATGAGAAGTACTACCCCACCCACAATTTGGAGTTGGCAGCGGTCATCTTTGCTCTAATGTTGTGAAAATACTATATGTACGAAGAGCGTGTGGAGATCATCACAGACCATAAAAGCTTGAAGTACGTGTTTACGCAAAAATAGTTGAACATGAGGCATAGGTGATGGTTGGAGTTGATGAAGGACTTCGATATTTCATTATAGTACCACCCAGGAAAAGCTGCCAACATAGTCGTTGATGCCTTGAGCAGGTATCTGATGGCTATGTAATTGACGATAGACAAACACTTCTTGGCCGATCTTGAGAGCTTGTAAATTGAGGTGCTAGTTCCTGGTATCGAGATACAGATATGGGGTTTGCAGATACTATCTGAGCTGATGGACAGAATCAGAACTATACAGGATGATAATGAGGCTCCGAGGAGTATCAGGGAACAAGTTCAGACATAATTTTCAGAGGGCTTCACTATTGTTGATGATGGATCATTGTGGCACTGTACTAGAATATGTGTGCCGAGTGGAAAGTTACACGAGGAGATTTTCCAGGCGCATCTCTCTCTTTACTTGATGCATCCAGGTGCCAACAAGATATATCGGGACCTGAGGGAGCACGTATGGTGGTATGGTATAAAGCGGGAGGTGGCGCGCTTCGTATCCTGGTGTTTAGTGTGCCAGCAGGTAAAGGCGGATAAAAAGAGGACAGGTAGATTGTCTCAGCCTTTATCCATCCCAGATTAGAATTGGAAGCATGTGACTATGGATTTTGTTTCAGGACTTCAGCATTCTCAGGATAAAAAAGACGCAATATGGGTCATGCAAACAGGTTGACAAAATCAGCCTATTTTTTGCCATTTAAAGTGGGTACGTCTATGGAGAAGTTAGCGGAGATGTACGAGCGGCAGATTATCAGACTGCATAAAGTTCCTAAAAGTATCGTCTCGGATCCGGATAGTCATTTCACTTCCCACTTCTGGAGGAGTTTTTAGGATAGCTTGGGCATACAGCTCAAGTTCGATACCACATATGACCACCAAACAGATGGGAAGTCAGAGAGGACTATTTAGACTCTCGAGGATATGCTTTGCACTTGTATTCTGGATCTCAGAGGTTCTTGGGAGGATCATCTGCACCTGGTAGAGTTTGCTTACAACAACAGTTACCAGGCCAGTATTGAGATGTCACCATTCGAGGCTTTATACGGACGGAGATGTCACACTCCATTATCTTGGGATGATGTCGGTGACAGAGCCTTGTTGGGACCCAAGATGGTCATGGATGCAGCTGAGAAGGTGAAGCTCATAAGAGATAGATTTCGAGTGGCGCAGGAGAGACATCGGCATTGGGCCGACAGCCACAGGAGACCCTTCGAGTTTGAGGTATAGATTTTGTTGTAATTTTTTGTGATTATTTTGTTTTAGATTACGAGTTAAAGCTGTATTTTGTTCTAGGTTGGAGATTTGGTATTCTTGTGGAATTCTCGGACATGGGGCACGATTCACTTTAGTGGAGGCGGAAAGCTTAGTCCATGGTACATTGGACCTTTCGATATTCTTGTAAGGGTCGATGTAGTGGCCTACAGACTAGACTTGTCGCCTGCACTAGAGGGATTACATGACGTGTTTCACGTGTCATAACTGAGATGGTACATGGTAGACCCTAGTCACGCATTAGATCACTCAAAGATCTAGGTTGGTCCGACTTTCAGCTATCCAGAGCAGCCAGTAAAAATTTTGGATCGCAGGGTAAAGGTATTACGGAACCAGACCATTTCTTTGATTCATGTCACGTGGAGACATCACTCTCTAGGCGAGTTTACCTGGGAGAGGGATGAATAAATGCCCGAGCAATAACCATATATCTTCGAGCCTTGAGGTATTATTCTTCTGTTCTAATTGTGTTCTTATGATAGTTTAATTTCGAGGACAAAATTATTTTAAGGAGGGTAAACTTGTCAATACCATATTTCTAGAATAGGGGCATTTTTGTCAATTTTAATATATATATATATATTGTGTTTATAGTTTGTTTAATGTGTATTGTATGTATATTATAATTATTAATAATATTGGTTAGTGGACTAGACTTGATATGATCTTGTAATCAATATTAGACTAGTCACTTTGGACCTAACTAGTCATTTCCTTTCTTTAATTAGAAGCTAGTTAAACCCCTCATTAGAAATAAAACCCCACTAATTAAGATAACTCTTCATGACAATCATAGCGGGCATTATGGACTTTTTACATTAGCTAGCCCTAGGTTTACATGGCAGACCCTATATAGGAGAGGGGGGAGCCTCCCTCTATTTCATTCATTGTTCTTAAAAATCCTAAGTTGAGTTATTGTCACTCCCAGTTCTCGATATACATATTTGGGACATATTAGTTTTTCTGCTTATATTAATTCTTGCTTGCATGGAAATTAGATTGCATGCCATAAAAACTAGACCTATTCTTTGGTTCAAATAGACTTATGGTTTAATTATTTGGTTGGTTGGTCATGAGTGAACCCATGGTCTAAATCTCAACCCTAGCATATATAAGCTAACTTCCTTCTCTCTCTTTCCTCATTCTCGAATTTTCCTATTTCCTTCATTTTAGGCAAGTACACCTTGCATTAGATAGAGAAATCTCTTAATTTTTGATTCTTGCTCTTTTCTTACATTTTATTAGTCTAATATGTGTGCATTATGATTCGTGCATTATGATTCTTAACATTTTTAATACATAAATTTTTTGATTATAATGGCTAGATATGAGTTGATCTATATTTGATGTTTAGGGTTTTTATTGGTTCTATGTGTTTTTTGTGGTTTTGATCCACTAAAATATGGTATTTTAGAAAATTAGTTTTTGTGGTTGATGGAGCACTTCATTTCGAGCATTTTGTCTTTTGTTTTACTTGATTCAGAGTTAAAATAAAGTTTTTATGAAGTAAATATTTTTTTGGTTTTTGGAGCTTTTCTGCCATGGCTGAACTGGCTATCTGGAGAAGACAAAGTTTTTATGAGTCTAGCGCTATATGCGCCCGAGACATACTTGCGGCATGATCCTTATGTGGTTCATCTCTTTGCTGCATAGTCAACCAGCATGCGTCAATTTTGTTGGAAGCATGACTGAACATTATACAAAGTATTCTGGAGCTAAGTGACATAACTCTTTGTATTTTGTTTGCTGTACGAATGAGAAAGTCGCTAAAGTCCAAAGAGAAATATGCGGTCGAGTGACTTATGGAGAGAGCAAAGTATGCGGCCTCCTTTCCTTGGATGCATGACTTTGAACTGTTAGAACATCTTTCTATATTTTGTCTTTTCTTTCTGACACTTTATGACTTGTCACATCCATCATTTTGTTTACATCTCTGACACATCACGTTAGCATTTGTCCCAAAGAGTGGACTTTTGTCCAGAGCATGCGGCTTAGAGGAGCATTCGGCCTGGGATCGTATGCGGTCTGGGATAGTATACAGCCTAAGGTAGCATGCGGCCGACAGTCCATGCGGCACCCGTCTCATGCACTAAGTTGTGCATGCGGCTTAGCAATTTTATTTGGAATATTTCTTTATTCTATGTGGTTGGTCTTGATAATTGCGTGTGGTTGATCCTAAGGAAGAATGAACTTAGTAACCCGACCTTGTGCTAGACATGACCATGTTCTAGAATTGACTATATCGTAAGTGACTAACCTGCTATGTGCATAACATGAGCTACGTGTTCCAAAGTGATAAGGCTTATATGACTAATTGTAAGTTTGGTAATTCGACCCAATTTCTTATATTTGTGCTGATACAATTTCTAAGTGCTACGTGTACATGTGTGATAAGGTATACTGAGGTATGACCATATCATAATGTGCATTAAGGTACGACTTAACTTGCTACATGCTATGAGAATACATATTTTGGGTTGTGCATCAAGAGTGCCTCATAAACTATCTGACATGTGATATTATTATATTAATTCCCTAACTTAGGCATATTATGTGGGTCAACTACCAAAGCGTGGTAGGACTTGATTGATTATTGTATCATGCTTGGGTGAATCCAGTTTGAGCTATCAAGTAACAAAGTGGATTCATATCTAGCGTGGACCATACTACAGTATGACATATAGGAGGATTTATCATATGACCACGCTAAGGGATTCCTAACATAACCATATTGTTAATTTAGACAACTAAAATTAGAAGAGCATTTAGAGGGATAAAATCCCGAGATCGTACACATTTGCCACCTAGACAACTGTCATGACGTGCAAGGCAAACCCCCAGGGATATTGGTCACGTCCGCACTAGTGGACGATAATATCCGAATAATAATATTATACAATGAGTTCTATGTAATCCTAGCACGGTGGCCTTATGAGGGACCGGTGCATAATATATAATGTGTTATACGATAATATGGCTCGGTTAGTCTCGCTAAATAGCTCATGATCTGAGGATTTCTCTTATGCATCCAATCTGAGATTACTCAGACCCTACAATAGCAAGTCGTACAAATGATTGGCCGTCATATAACTGGACTTGGTTGCAGTTGTATTATTTTGTTAGTAGTCTAGGGACATGGATTATTATAGTATGATAATTCAACCCTCATCCTTGTTTGGTTGTAGGTTTGGACTATTATGCTAAGATAAGCTATTGAATGAAACCATGACACAGAACCTATATTTATACCTATATATTGCTTTTGGTTTTTTTTCCCCATTTTAGTGGTTCCTTTGCGGTACTTGCTATTAGGGTCTATCCCTACCGGTTTTGTATTACCAGATTTCGAGCCAGTTCCAGAGGATCTAGCTTACTTCTCCCTTTCTGATGGCGTGCACTAGGAGGATGGTCGTTGAAAGACACGAGTGGGTTTCTTCTTCCCTGCTCGTTATTATATATTTTACTCTTTTGGGCGTTTATCCACCAACACTTGTTAGCCGTAAATATGGATATTTAGTTTCCTTTACATGATTGTGATTAATCAGACTGCAGCTGATCATGGTAATGTACTTTTGGTACTCTGTCAGCTTTTTATTTTGTACTGCTGGTTTCCAGAATGTTGTGGCAGGGCATTTGGGATGCCTAACTTCCTTGTCATATATGTTCTATGTTTACTATTATTGTTTGGCTGATTGAAACAATATATGCCCCTTATAATCTTATGTGACTTGATTGTAGCATGAATCCCTTGTCTAGTTACAACCGTGATCGTCGTACTACGTATAGTACCTTGTACGGGATAGCTGGCCATGTCCATCTTCGTATTCCCGTACTGGGCATAACAAGGTTTTAGTTTGGCCCATACAGGTCTATGTTTTCAGACTTGTGGGGTGTTATGGTCATTGGAGTCTCAATCAAATATGTGCCTTTGAAATCTTGAATTTATTCTTCTCGAAGCTTTGCTTGCCTATTGATACAATTATTTTCTTAATCCTTGACGTCCTATTCTTGATGTTTTATGTCCTTTCTTTAGGGCTTCTTCAGTTGCTGGAGCAGCAGGCATAGCCGAACAGGGTTCCCCTAGGAAACAACGGGAGGTAACGCCTGCCCAGCATCAAATTCGGATAGATCCAGTAATTGAGCAAGCTGGCACCGTAGAACCGAAAGTTTGACATATTGAGCCACAAGACCCTAAGATCCCCGTACCTCTAGTAGTACATACAATACCAGTGGTACTAGGTACTCTAGCATTACAAGAGATTCTCCGAGAAATGGTGGCTACGTAGCAACATCAGATGGCAGTGCAACAGTACCAGCAGTTTCAACAGCAAGAGCAAAATGTCTTGTTAAGTCAGGGTTTGCAGACGGCTATGGAGAGAGATAGAAGGACTAATTCGGAGGCATCGGTCAGATTTGCATACTTAACCCGGGATACTTTGACGGCACGGAGGATGCCATCATGGCAGATGCATGGATCCAAGACATCAAAGTTATTCTAGCAGCGACAAAGGTTCCGGATGATGAGCAAGTTGACCATGTCCGACTGCAGCTTCAGGACCTTGACCATGACTTGTGGGCATCAGTGGAAGTTGGCTTGAGGTATCCTATCTCTTGGGATAGTTTTAGGGCTCGATTCAGGGTTAATTATTTTGGAATTGTAGTGTAGTATGAGCTCCAGCAGAGGTTTATCGGTCTTAAGCAGGCCGGTAGGACTGTAAATGGATATGCAGCAGAGTTTTGCAGGCTGAGTAGGTTCGCTCTGACTATGGTAGCTACCGAGTTGGATGAGAAATGAGGTTCCACTATGGGCTCCACCTAAAGATTCTATAACTGGTAGAGGAGCACGACTACCAGACTTATGAAAAAGTATTGATAGTAACCAGAAGGTACGAGTTGACTATGTAGAGATTGTCAACAAGGACAATAGGCCAGAAGAGGTCTCATACTCAGGTTGGGGGAGGGACAGCACCCCGAATGTCCGTACCATCACCTGACATTCGTATCTATGAATCTGCTCCAAGAAGGGCGATAAATTCAACAACAATAGATCCAGCTCGGTAGCAGCCATGATAACAGCAACAATAATAGTGTCAAAGAGCACAGGTGGGTTGTACCTACTGTGGCAAGAAAGGCTATACTAGAGACGTTTGCAGAGCGTCTAATGGGCTTTCAATAAGGTGGGGTGATCCAGGCTACAAGATTTCTAATTGTCCGATAATGAAGGGTCAAGGAGGGTCGGCTCAGTAGTTTTCGGCACTACCAGTACCAGGGGTAGTACAGTACAAAGGACCATCAGTAGTCGCACGACCAGTGGCTCAGCATCCATTATTGATGCAAGAATAGATGTTCCTATAGAGGGACCAAAAGTAGGGCCAGAAGAGGCCACAACAGCGTTACCAAGGGAGGCCACAATTGTCACCCTCATATTTTTATCCAAGGATAGTTTGGTAACTATCATGGGTATTAATTATTTTAGAATTATTATAATTAATATTTGTGCATGGCTTAATTTATTTAATTATTGTACTATTATTTTTTGATAGTGTAGACTTATTTTGGACTTGTGTAGTGGAACTAACCATTTAATTAGAGGGCATGAAATAAACTTTTCGACTAGTCTAAGTTGAGCCGGTGAATTAGGCCCATGGATTAAGAAACTTGATTAATTAGTGAAACCATTAGACTAAAACCTTCCCTCCCTAATTATTTCTTCATGAGAGGCCCCAAGGGGTATTTATGACTTTGTACATTGCTTGGAGAGGGGTTTATGACCAGCCATAATTAGGAGGAGAGAGAGTGCTCTCATTTTATTTTTTCCCCAAATTCCTAGATCTACATTTTCCCTCTTCCAATTTCCCTCTATTCCCTCATCATTTCTCCACAAAATATTCACGAAACTCATTCTAAATTCATCATTGAGGCCTCTACATCAAGGATCTATAAGCAAGGAGCAAGGAGCAAGGAGGAGGAGACCAGGATCTACAAGGAGAGGAGCTACTTATCATTTGGGACCTTTTCATTGAGAATCCATCTCCCAAAAGGTACACTCAGTTTTCTCCCTTCTATTAGACTATAGATCTGAAATTTTACCATGAGAAACCAACCCACATGCATAGACTACCCATAGAATTTGGTTTTGGGATAATCGGAGACCTACGGTGGAAGTTATGTCCATTTTGGTACAAATTTTGGAGAAATTCCGAGATTGGCACATGTAGTATTTGTCATTAGATCTAATAGATCTAATTGACACGTGATTATTGTTTGTAGCTAGTATTGTGTCCATAATAGGATACGTGTAGGCCGTATCTCGTCAATTTGACAAAACGGTTGATTTTAGGGTTCTCCTTCGACACGGAGTCTTGTGCATATCATTTTATGATACGGACATGAAAACACTCTAATTACTGTACGTATTGTTCATAATTAGTGTATTAGACTTGTACGTGTCCTCCAGGGTGCGTGTGGTTGTGTGTTGGGGCCGTATCGCAAGCGTATCATAGAGGAAGTGTGATACGGGTGCGATGCGCTCCATGTGTTTGTGTTTTGTTCTTCTCACTATACGTGCATATGTAATTATATCTAGATGATAATTAGGTGATGTATATATACATATGTTAGTATATTTGAGTTTATGTATATATGTGTGTCTATAAGTTTATATATTAGTGTATCTAGATATATATATTTATATGTATATGTATATATGTACTTGTATGTATTTATGAGTGTGTTTGATTATATGTGTGTTGATTTATATAGAGAGATGCATAGATGAGGAGTATATATATATATATATATATATATATATATATATATATATATATATATATATATATAGCTAGTTATTTTAGATGTGTTTGAGAGTGCAGTGTATATTATTAGTGTATCTGTGAGTGGTTCAATAGTAAGGAGAATCAACAGGGTAGCAGTTTCAGTCACAGTGGCAAGGGGGAGAAAGAAGCTCGGGTATGCCAATGATGTTCAGCAGTAGCAGCAACCCGAGAAGTGCCAGAGAGGATGCAGCCTTGAGGCAGTGTAACTCAGCAACTAATCTGGGCATCAAGAGCTGGGACACAACTGAAGATCAACAGCGGGATCAACACAACTATGCACTGCATAGAGCACTAACAGCTCAACTAAAGAACAGTAGCAGTTACAGTAAGAGGGGGATGTAGCATTCATATATATGCATTGGCAGCAATGCATCCTGTGCATCTATATCAGCATCCTTCATCTACAACCAGTCCAGAGAGCACTGAGAAGCATGACTCAAGGGGCTCGGGCATGGAAGAGCAGGGAAGTATCAGTGTATCCGTGTTCATCAAGATGGGAAGTGATCAGCAGCTAAGGACTGTACAGACAACAACAGGATTTGCACAGCTATTCATCCAACTCCAGGGAGTAGCTTGTTTAGCATGCTGCAGCAACCAATTCACTGCAACTCAGCAAAGTACAGTGGACCAACAGCAAGGATGTGCACTGCAATGGACACAAGGAAGCTCGGGGTGCACACTTCTCAGCAGAGAGCACTGCAGTGCAGAGAACAAGTGCACAGCAATTGAAGAAACAAGGTATCACTGTATCAGTTTAGTATCGGACAATATGCAGTATCCTCATCAACAACAAGTCCAATACCTCGAGCATTGCTAAGCACAGCAAGAGAAAGATGCAGGAAACTGAGCACAGGCAGTAAGACACCATATGTAGGAGTTCACGATGGATATAGTATCAGGTAGTGTATCAGTTCCATGTTTCAGTATAGTGTCAAGTATCGTGTCAGGCCAAGGTATTAGTCTAGCTATTATATGAGCAGTTAGTTGATAGCATTTAATTGAAGGTTTTGGTTAATAGTTAAGTAGTTGGTATCTATGTAGTTGATAAGTATTAGCATATATTAGTTATATGTGTACTTATGTGGATAGTTAGATAATTATACTTATATCTTGTATTAGTAGGGGTGTGGTATTATAATAGGTATTTACGTAGTATGGTATATATTGTGTTAGTAGTTAGGCATTAGACAGTAGGATATTAGCTTAGGGTATTATCTAGTTCTATTAGTTATATGTTAATTATTTTAAGTTACCTTGGGATACCAAGGTATTACTAAAGTTTTGGGCCGATACCCAAGGTATTGAGTTTGGATATCGTGTTAGGTGTGATACGCATTGGTGCAAGGCCAAGGTATCGTATTTTTATTATTTTGAATTAGTACTATATATATATATATATATATATATATATATATATATATATATATATATATATATATATATATATATATATATATATATATATATATATATATGCATAAACTACTATTTTTATATGATTAAACTTGCGTATCTTAGGATACGACCTTTTTGTGTGATTCTAGTATCGTAGCTTAGCTAGTATAGAATAGTTCATAGTGTATCGACTTAGTGACTTAGTGTTACTCTTGCAACCTAGAATTTATAGGTTTGACTTAGAAATGGCATATCGACCTAAAATTGTATCAACTTCACTTATTTTTTATTATTGAACCTTGTATTGATGCAACATACCATATATAGGTTGTGAGACACCATCTTGGGCATCGAGAGACACACTTTGCTCAGGACTTCAGGCGAGTATATTTCTCTGTTTGTTTTCAATTCATAATATTGTATATATGCATGTTTAGAATAGTATACATTGATTCTCGACACAGTAATTTTATGGACTAGTGCTGTATGGATCCCGTCAGGAGTCAGGCGGTGTTATCTCCTACCGTGTACAACGGGTACCCAGTCACATGTATTTCATCGTGTGCACCGGGTTTTGACTTTCATGTGCTTCTTGTGCATCCATTATTCCGTGTGCTAGTGTGACTATCGTAATCATGCACGTAACGTGTCATGATTGTATCCATGAGTATTGGTTGGGGAGGGGGAGTAGGAGTTGGTTATGTGATCAAAGCCCACTTGATCTCATGTGCATGTCGATTATACACCTCACGTATAATGGAGTTACCTTTATACCTCATGTGCAACCTAAGACGATCACATAACGAACTTACACTCTAAAACACATAGTTAGTATTCTTGTTCTCTACTTGCAGTTATTCTTCTATTTACTTCCAGTTTTTATTGTGCTTATTGCCTGTTCACTTGTATTGTATATTCTTTCTACTTGTGCAACTTGTATCCTTTTTCTATTGCTTGTTATATATGCTCGATTATGTTATTGGAACTGCTTTCAGAGGTATGTACTTTGCTGCAATCCTGACTGGATATATTTTTCTAGATGATTGGCTAGAGGAGCTGTATCCAAACATTACGGCCCTCAGAAGGGTGAGACTTTAGAGGACACTGCCCTAGAGTAGGAGGACATAGTACCAGTGACTGAGGAGGTCTAGTTTTGTTTAGTGATTCTTGTATTAGAATATTATTTTTAAGGAGATTCATAGATGTACTATTATTTCATATTGTGGATTGTACCTTATACTCTCCTTCGCTTTTCCATTCGTGCATTATTCTTCCTTAGTTTGTTTTGTAATTGAGATTTGTTATATTTGTGAGATACCATATTACTCCTCCGTTTGGAGTTAAGATTATTAACATTTACCATATTATATTGTTAAGATGTTAGATAGTTAGAAATGACCCAGACAGCATTCTACCGCCGATTCTGCGACGTAGACTGGGCGTAACCATGTAGTCGTGCCCGAATATCCGGGTGCGGTCGTGAAACCATGTAGTCGTGCCCGAATATCCGGGTGCGGTCGTGATATGTTTTTAGTGGTGGCCCATGCAGGTCTAGATAGATATCATAGTTGTGCTCGACAAGAGTATTGCTACGAGCCTGCTTTAGGATACATGATTTAGGCTGAGACTTACTCAATAACAACTAGGAAATATTCCAATATCAGTTTGTAATTCTTATCTATTGAATATTGTTTTTTATTTTGAATTAAGTTATGTCCTTCTTTGATGATATCACATTATATTCAATATTGATTCTGTATTTTCAATCTGACTTTAGGATGCCTCCTAAGATCAGATTCTATCGCTCAGGAGCAGTGGCAGCTTCCTCAGCTACTTTCCAGCCTGCTACGGATAGAGTAGCAGTTACTACTGTTTCTTCTCCAGTTGAGAGGATCGCCTCACCGGTCCAGGTGGGAGTTTCAGCAGCCGCTTTTGGAGGTGCTCCTCCCCCAGTTCAGAGGGTTGCTCTAGTTATTTTCGAGGGACTTCCGCCACCACCGCCAGTACCAGCTAATGCTACACAGCTGTTTGCACTTTTTCATATGATGATGGAGGCCCAGAGGGCCCAGGTCGAGGCGTAGCACCGACAGACCGAGGTGATGAGACAGGGCTTTGAGAGTGCTCACCAGGTGGCCATTACCGCCATAGAGAGGACCGTACCACCATAGCCACGGTAGGTACAGACCAGGCCCGGTACTATACAGGAGTTCAAAAAGTTGGATCCTCGACCTTTCAAGGGGACAGAGGGCATCATTTATCTAGATAACTGTTTGGAGAGCATGGAGCGCGTCATGCGTTTATCCCGCCTTACGGAGGACCTGGTGGTGGAGGTAGCAGGATTGCTGATGATGGACATCGCCAGCACTTGGTTCCGAAATGAGCCACGGATCGCCGATTCAGGATTGACATGGGAAGAGTTCAGGGACTTGTTCAGAAGGAAGTTCTTCCCGCCTACTGAGAGAATTGATCTGGAGTGACAGTTCCAGAACCTTTACCAGGGGAACATGTCGATGGAGGAGTATGCTGCCGAGTTTGGTAGGTTAAGCAGATATGCCGACTATATGGTGAGAGACCCTGAGAACCAGGCTAGTAGATTCAAAGAGGGTCTGAACTGGGAAGTGAAGGCTCTCATTTCTTTGAGCCACGAGACGTATCCAGATATTTTGAGGGAGGCTCGCAAGGTCGAGAGAGACCTGAGTTGGAGGCCCAAGAGGGACCAAGATATTTTTGGTAGCAGCAGCAGCACAGGTCCAGCCAAGAAACCCTATTTCCAGCAGCAGAGGCAGCAGTTCCATGCGCCTAACGACACACCTGTACAGCAGACGTTCCAGATGTAGAGACCAGCCCAGCCAGCTCGTGCTTGCCCCTTCTGTAAGAAGATAGGGCACGGATGGGATATTTGTAGGAAGAGGCTTGGGCAGTATTTGTTTTGTGGATCATCAGATCACCAGCTGAGGGATTGTTCCAAGACCTTAGCTCGTACAGTTCAGGATGTAGCCCCTATCCAGTAGATACCCGCGAGACACCCGGCGGGACATCATAGGGGACCTCCTTTACAGCCCCAACATCAAAAGTTCGTACAGCACCAGCACCAGCAGAGAGGTGCACATCAGGGATGAGCTTTTGCCCTGACCGTAGAGGAGACAGATCCAGTCGGAGACGTTATATCAGGTTCAGTCTTACTTGATTCTTTTCCAGCTCATGCCTTATTTGATTCTGGTGCTTCTCATAGCTTTGTATCTGTATCTTTTGCTCTGAGACATCGTCTTGAGTCTGAACCGTTGGCGAGGATTTGCAAGATCATGACCGGGGGTGGCATTATCATGGTCAGTGATGTTTGCAAGAACCAGAAGGTTTATATGGGAGGCCGTGAGCTGAGCGTATGTTTACTTGTAATGCCACTTCCGAGTTACGATATAGTACTCAGGATGGATTAGTTGAGTAGACATCACGCTAGTATCGATTGTCGTAGAGGCAGAGTTTTATTTCAGACGCTAGGAGAGCTGGAGTTCGAGTTCTTCCGAGGAGCAGAGCAAAGTGACGGTAATTTTTGTGGAGCTTTGGTAGAAGAGCGGAAGTCGCTACATCCGTTGATTGCAGAGTTCTTGGATGTCTTTCCAAAGGATTTTCAGGATTACTGCCGGACAGAGACATGGATTTCTCTATAGATTTAGTGCCAGGCATAGAGCCGATCTCTCAGCACATCTATAGAGTAAACAACAGTGAACTAGCGGAGTTAATGAAGCAGGTGGATGAGTTACAAGACAAAGGCATTATCTGTTCCAGTTCATCACCATGGGGTGCTCCGGTACTATTTATACCCAAGAAGGATGGGTCGGTACATATGTGTATCGACTACAGGGCACTTAATAACCTTACTATCAAGAACAAATACCCGTTGTCGCATATTGATGACTTATTTGACCAGCTGAGCAGAGCGAAGGTATTCTCGAAGATAGACTTGAGGTCAGGGTACCACCAGGTGAAGGTAAAGAAGGAAGACATCCCAAAGATGGCTTTCAGGACTCGTTATGTGCAGTTCGAGTTCTTGGTGATGCTATTTATGTTTACCAATGCATCGACAGTGTTCATGAACCTGATGAACAAGGTATTTCATCAGTACCTGGACCAGTTTGTTGTAGTCTTCATAGATGATATTATGATATATTCGAAGACTCCAGAGGAGCATGAGCAGCACTTGAGGATTGTTCTGGAGACCCTCAGGAAGGAAAAGTTGTATGGCAAGTTGTCAAAGTGTGAATTCTTCCTTGATAAGGTTGAATTCCTTGGGCATGTCATTACAGGAGATGGAATCTCGGTGGACCCAAAGAAGATCTTAGCAGTTGAATCGTGCTCTACCTTGAGTTCAGTAGCAGAGATCAGGAGCTTCCTTGGATTAGTAGGCTACTACCGGAGGTTAGTTCAGGACTTTTCCAAACTAGCAGAGCCGATGACTAGGCTGACCAGGAAGGACGTGGAATTCGTCTGGAATAAGGATTGCCATTCAACATTTAAGGAGCTGAAGAGGAGATTGACTACAACTCCCATCTTGACACTACCATCAGGAGCAGGGGGATTTTCCATTTACAGTGATGAATCAGGGAAGGGTTTGGGTTGTGTACTACAGCAGCACGGGAAGGTAATTGCCTATGCTTCCAGGCAATTACGCCCGCATGAGAAGAACTACCCTACCCATGATTTGGAGCTTATAGCAGTTATCTTTGCTCTCAAATTATGGAAACACTATCTATATGGAGAGAGAGTAGAGATCTTCACAGACCATAAGAGCTTAAAGTACGTGTTTACACAGAAGGAGCTCAACATGAGGGAGCGGCGATGGTTAGAGCTGATGAAGGACTTTGACATATCTTTGTAGTACCATCCAGGGAAAGCCAACGTAGTCGCGAATGCTTTGAGCAGGTATCCCGTGGCTATGTGCTTGACTAGAGACAGGCATCTATTGGCAGACCTCGATAGTTTGGGCATTGAGGTATTGATTCTGGGAGTCACAGCGTAGATGTAGGGACTTCAGGTTCAGTCAGAGCTGATGGATCGAGTCAGAGCCGGACAGTATGAGGATGAGTCTCTGAGGAGCATCAGTGCACAGGTTCAGGTCAGGCTGGCAGAGGACTTTATCATCGCAGATGATGGATCATTACGACACGGTACCAGGTTGTGCGTACCAAATGGAGCATTACGCGAGGAGATTATGCATGAGGCGCATCGTTCCCAATACTCTATGCATCCCAGTACCAAAAAGATGTATAGAGACATAAGGGATCATGTATGGTGGTATGGCATGAAGCGAGAGGTAGCTAGCTTTGTGTTCAGATACTTAGTTTGTTAGCAGGTCAAGGCAGAGAGACAGAGACCAGGAGGATTGCTTCAGCCTTTGCCAATTATGGAGTAGAAATGGGAGCATGTTTCTATAGATTTTGTATCGGGGCTTCCCCGTTCTCCAGGAGGCAAGGATACGATTTGGGTCATCGTGGACAGGTTGACCAAATCAGCCCACTTTCTGCCATTTAAAGTGGGTACATTTAAGGAGAGACTTGCGGAGATGTATGTGCGCCAGATTGTAAGATTGTACGGTGTTCCAGTAAGCATTGTCTCGGATGAGGATAGTCGATTTATGTCCCATTTCTGGAGGAGTTTACAGGCTAGCTTGGGCACTCAGCTCAAGTTCAGTACCGCCTATCACCCTCAGATGGACGAACAGTCGAAAAGGACTATTCAGACTCTCGAGGACATGCTACATACCTGTATTTTGGATCTTGGAGGTTCTTGGGAGGATCACCTTCACTTGGAAGAGTTTTTATACAACAATATCTACCAAGCCAGCATTGAGATATCACCATTCGAGGCATTGTATGGACGGAGGTGCCACACTCTGTTTTTCTGGGATGATGTTGGTGACAGGGCTTTATTGGGACCAGAGATGGTAGTGGATGCAGCAGAGAAGGTGAAACTTAGCATGGACAGACTTTGAGTGGCGCAGGACAGGCAGCAACATTGGGCCGATAGCCACCGAAGAGCTTTAGAGTTTGAGGTATAGCTTTAGTTTTGTCTTATTTGTGTTTGATTGTTGCTTGTTAGAGTGCTAAGGTTGTGTTTCGTGCTAGGTTGGCGGTCTAGTTTTCTTGAGGATTTCTCTGACACGTGGCACGATTCATTTCGGTAGAGACGGCAAGCTTAGTCTGTGATTCATCGGTCCTTTCAGCATTCTTGAGAGGGTCGGTACAGTCGCTTACAAACTAGACTTACCACCTGCATTGGAGAGAGTGCACAACGAATTTTACGTGTCACAGTTGAGATGGTATATGGCAGATCCCAGTCATGTGTTGGATCATTCAGAGATAGAGGTGGGCCCTACTGTCAGCTATCCAGAGCAGCCAGTGGAGATTCTAGATCGGAGAGAGAAGGTACTGAGGAACCAGATGATTTCTTTGGTGTGCTTCGAGTGGAGGCATCACTCGCCAGGAGAGAGTACCTGGGAGCGAGAGGCCGAGTTGCGCGAGCGATATCCGTATCTGTTCGAGCCGTAAGGTATAATTCTTTCTTGCATTGTATTTTTTTGGTAGATAGCTTCTTCTTTAATTTCAAGGATAAAAATTTTCTAAGGTGGGTAGGTTAGTCACCCTCATATTTTCATCCAAGGATAGTTTGGTAATTATCATGGATATTAATTATTTTAGGATTATTATAATTAATATTTGTGCATGGCTTAATTTATTTAATTATTGTACTATTATTTGTTGATAGTGTAGACTTATTTTGGACTTGTTTAGTGGACCTAACCATTTAATTAGAGGGGATGAAACAAACTTTTGGACTAGTCTATGTTGAGCCCATGAATTAGGCCCATGAATTAAGAAACTTGATTAATTAGTGAAACCATTAGACTAGAACCTTTTCTCCCTAATTATTTCTTCATAAGAGGCCCCAAGGGTTATTTGTGACTTTTTACATTACTTGAAGAGGGGTTTATGACCAGCCATAATTTGGAGGAGCGAGAGTGCTCTCATTTTATTTCTTCCCCAAATTCCTAGATCTATATTTTCCCTCTTCCAATTTCCCTCCATTTTCTCATCATTTCTTCACTAAATCTTCACCAAACTCATTATAAATTCATCATTGAGACCTCTACATCAAGGATCTACAAGCAAGGAGCAAGGAGGAGGAGGCCAAGATCTACAAGGAGAGGAGCTACTTATCATTTGAGACCTTTTTATTGGAAATCTATCTCTCAATAGGTACAATTCAATTTTCTTCCTTCTATTAGACTATAGATCTGAGATTTTACTATGAGAAACCAATCCACATGCATAAACTACCCATAGGATTTGGTTTTGGGACAATCGGAGATCAACGGTGGAAGTTATGTCCATTTTGGTACAAATTTTGGGGAATTCTGAGATTGGCACATATAGTATTTATCATTAGATCTAATTGATCTAATTGACACTTTATTGTTGTTTGTATCTAGTATCGTATCCACAATTGGATACGTGTAGGCCGTATCTCATCAATTTGACAAAACGATTGATTTTAGGGGTTTTCCTCCGATACGGAGCCTTGTGCATATCGCTTTATGATACGGACATGTAAACACTCTAATTACTATACGTATTATTCATAATTAGTATATTAGACTTGTACGTGTCCTCCGGGGTGCGTGTGGTTGTGTGTTGGGGCCGTATCGCAAGCGTATCATAGAAGAAGTGTGATACGGGTGCGATGCGCTCCATGTGTTTGTGTTTTATTCTTCTCACTATACGTGCATATGTAATTATATCTAGATGATAATTAGGCGATGTATATATACAAATGTTAGTATATTTGAGTTTATGTATATATGTGTGTCTATAAGTGTATATATTAGTGTATCTAGATATATATATATATATATATATATGTATATATATATATTTATATGTATATGTATATATGTACTTGTCTGTATTTATGAGTGTGTTTGATTATATGTGTATTGATTTATATAGAGAGATGCATAGATGAGGAGTATATATATATATATATATATATATATATATATATATATATATATATATATATATATATATATATAGCTAGTTATTTTAGATGTGTTTGAGAGTGTAGTGTATATTATTAGTGTGTCTATGAGTGGTTCAACAGTAAGGAGTATCAGCAGAGTAGCAGTTTCAGTCACAGTGGCAAGGGGAGGAAGAAGCTCGGGTATGCGAATGATGTTCAGCAGTAGCAGTAACCCGAGAAGTGCCAAAGAGGATGCAACCTTGAGGCAGTTTAACTCAGCAACTAATCTGGGCATCAAGAGCTCGGACACAAGAAGGGAAGTGATCAGCAGCTAAGGAATGTACAGACAAAAGCAGGATATGCACAGCTATTCATCCAACTGCAGGGAGTAGCTTGTTTAGCATATTGCAGCAACCAGTTCACTACAACTCAGCAACGTACAGTGGACCAACAACAAGGATGTGCACTGCAATGAAGGCAAGAAAGCTCAGGGTGCACGCTGCTCAGCAGAGAGTACTGCAGTGCAGAGAACAAGTGCACAACAATTGAAGAAACAAGGTATCATTGTATCAGTTTAGTATCGGATAATGTGCAGTATTCTCATCAACAACAAGTCCAATACCTCGAGCATTGCTAAGCACAGCAAGAGAAAGATGCAGGAAACTGAGCACAGGCAGCAAGACACTATCTGTAGGAGTTCATGATGGATACAATATCAGGCAGTGTATATGTTCCATATTTCAGTATAGTGTCAAGTATCGTGTCAGACCAAGTGCAAACCCCCTCGACCAATTTAGGTTTTATTAAGTTTAATTGAGTGACTAGGGTTTATTTGGATACGATGACATTAAGGTGCAATATTTATGTAACTTAATTCACCTTACGGTTGCCCTAATGTTTGGAGCACTATACTAGTAGGTACCCCCAAACCAATTAAGTACCCATCCCCTAGACACGTCGGACTACCCACCTACACCTTGTGTAACCTTCAGATCCCGATCTTGTGCCCTAATGTAGCTGCACAACAGTCGTTGCAAACGTCTAAGTATATTCTTATAAAATAACTTTCTCCTAATGATGGATGTAATTGTTGTAACCTGATTTAAATTGAGGCCAGATCACTTCTAAACTAGTCTTAACCAAGACTTTATACCTATCAGGAGGACTAGACCTCACCCCAAGGAGCCCAGACAAGCCCAAGGCCCAAGCCATAAACCCTACTATATATAAACAACTATCCCTAATACTATGGAAACCCTAATATCACCCATCCCCTCAACCTAGCCGAACTCCCTTGCCAACCCAATTCCTCTCAGCCACACCGGATCAACCGCCGCCTCCCTACCGGACGGAACCACCACCAGTACAAGCCGCCACCACCAGCCCGTTCACCTGTACCCCTCCACGACACCGGACCACACAGGCCGCTTGCACCGCCACCCATCCACTCCGTCACAACTTCCTCCAAACACCACCAACACCCTTCCTTAAACCGACCATCCCGGCCCAGTCTCCAGCACCCCAACCACCGCTGTCAGGCAGAGCGCGACTTCCTCCCAACCCGACAGTCACTTCCGCACCACCCTAGCCGGCTATCACAGCGGTCAAGACCGCTGCAGTCGCTGCCGAGACTCTGCACCACTGCCGCTGCTAACGGTCGGACGCCGGAGTTCCACCGATCGACGGTCAGCGGACTCGTCAAAGAAGCAGACACCCCCTCTCGTCCTATTGGTCAGGTCCTATTGGTCAGGTACTCGTCCTCCAACAGTCCCTCGTGTGTCCTATATTTCTCCTTCGTGTCGTCGTGTCGCACTTAAAACCATAACCATAGTATTTGACCTAGTTAAGAAATATTTGCATGGAAGTTAATATTAATTAGATATTTATTAATAAATAATAAGTCTAAACTAATGACCAGTTACCAGAGTCAGGAAATTCACTTGAAACGCTGAAATATAAAACTAGTATGTTGAGCATGGAAATAGAGACATGTGTTCGTGCAGAACCGAAATTATGGACAACCCGTAACTAGATAATTATTGACTCGAGACACATGTTAACCGAAGATAGAACACGTGTACATCCTCGCTACGTGCACACGTGATATTGTACTCAAACAACAGTGAATTCGTGACAGTATTCAAGTATAGAGTCGTAATTGTATGTAGTTAATGCGTAGTGTCTGATGATTGGTTGTTATGTTATATTGTGTGTTAGGATCATTGGATCAGCCAGGGGATATTACAGGAACCGGATTCTGGCATTCACAGCTTCAAGACACAGGCAAGATACCTCGCTATATTTACTCTCTAATTTAAATATGCATAAGTTGTATTGTAATCTTGTTGCTCGTAATTTATACAACTGTGCGCGTCCGAGTTGTCTTGGGTGCATTCGACGGATACGTCGATGATTAGTATATATGGACTTAGCTCTTAGCAGACTCAACCCATTGGACGATACCCTGTTATTGTCTGAGACCTGACACCTTACACGGTCACTGAGATATATTCATATTGGGATACGGGTTTGCGCACTCGACTAGCTATCGTTGCGTGTAACCTACATCACGGTTAGTATGTAGTCAGGATATAATTTAGAGACTTGGCATATAGATACAGGGTATGCACGTCGAGTAGTCGATTTGTGTATCTACATTGGGCGGGGAGGACAACTAGTAGGCGTATGGGGTACACACATTGGAGCCGTAGTTCGGAGGAGCCTCGAATCCAATAATTTTCTCTTTATACTGATGCCACGTTCTTCAAAGCGATATGGACGATATACTGTACAGATGCCACTCTCTTCGGAGCATGGACGTTATGCCTACACCTACCCATACGCACCAGCGTTGTCCTCACATTGCATTCACTTAGATGGCTGGCACACCCTTCTTGTATTTATTTTATTCAGTATTCATATATGGCATGTTGTTTCTTGTATCTTGTTACGTCCCTCTGAGGACCTGGTACCTTGCTAGATTTAGACGAGGCTTACTACCCCACCGTATACGGCCCGGGACAGGAGACAAGATTTGCTACATTTGAGGAGTTGGAGGTACAACCGTTAGAGTTTCCGTGACCAGTTGGTAGGCCTTTAGCCTAGATAGAGGGCATCATTATCTACTCAGCTGATGCTCTAGTCATTATCTTTTATATCTCATTTCAGTACTTTATTTTGTCATAGTAGTGGGTTTGTTCCCACCAGACATCACTGGTTGTACTATGATATCTTGAGACTGGTATTTATCAACCAGCAGTTTATTTAGTATTTCTTGCTCTTTATATTGTTGATGAGATTAGATTACCTGTTATTGATTGATATTGGACATATAGTATTATAGGACAGCGTAGCACTCTTCGTGGATCCATTAAATTGGGATATCTTCGGAGACGTGTCAGCTGGCCATTGCCACGTGGCCTGGTCCCGTATATTTTGGGACTGGGGCGTGACACCAAGGTATTAGTCTAGCTATTATATGGGCAGTTAGTTGATAGCATTTAATTTTAGGTTTTGATTAATAGTTAATAGTTGGTATCTATGTAGTTGATAAGTATTAGCATATATTAGTTATATGTGTACTTATGTGGATAGTTAGATAATTATACTTATATCTTGTATTAGTAGTGGTGTGGTATTATAATAGGTATTTACGTAGTATGGTATATATTGTGTTAGTAGTTAGGCATTAGATAGTAGGATATTAGCTTGGGGTATTATCTAGTTGTATTAGTTATATGTTAATTGTTTTAGGTTACCTTGGGATACCAAGGTATTACTAAAGTTTTGGGCCGATACCCAAGGTATTAAGTTTGGGTATCGTGTTAGATGTGATACGCATTGGTGCAAGGCCAAGGTATCATATTTTCATTGTTTTGATTTAGTACTATATATATATATTAATTTGTATATATGCATAAACTACTATTTTTATATGATTAAACTTGCGTATCTTAGGATACGGCCTTTTTTTGTGATTCTAGTATCGTAGCTTAGCTATTATAGAATAGTTCATAGTGTATCGACTTAGTGGCTTAGTGTTACTCTTGCAATCAAGAATTCATCGGTTTGACTTAGAAAAGGCATATCGACCTAAAATTGTATCAACTTCACTTATTTTTTATTATTGAACCTTGTATTGGTGCAACATACCATATATAGGTTATAGGATACCAGCTTTGGCATCGAGAGACACACTTTGCTCAGGACTTCAGGCGAGTACATTTCTCTGTTTATTTTCAATTTATAATATTATATATATGCATATTCTAGAATAGTATATATTGATTCTCGACACAGTGATTTCACGGACTGGTGCTATATGAATCCCGTCAAGAGGTGTTATCCCCTACCGTGTGCAACGGGTACCCAGTCACATGTATTTTATCGTGTGCACCGGTTATTGACTTTCATGTGCTTCTTGTGCATCTACTATTTTGTGTGCTAGTGTGACTATCATGATCATATACGTAACGTGTCATGATTGGATCCATAAGTATTAGTTGGAGAGGGGGAGTAGGAGTTGGTTATGTGATCAAAGCCCTCTTGATCTCATGTGCATGTCGATTATACACCTCACGTATAATGGAGTTACCTTTATACCTCATGTGCAACCTAAGACGATCACATAACGAACTTACACTCTAAAACACATAATTAGTATTCTTGTTCTCTACTTGCAGTTATTCTTCTATTTACTTCCAGTTCTTATTGTGCTTATTGCCTATTCACTTGTATTGTATATTCTTTCTACTTGTGCATCTTGTATCATTTTTCTATTGCTTGTTATATATGCTCGATTATGTTATTGGAACTGCTTTCAGAGGTTTGTACTTCGCTCCAATCCTGACTGGATATATTTTTCCAGATGATTGGCTAGAGGAGCTGTGTCCCACATATTATGGCCCTCGGAAGGGTGAGACTTTAGAGGACACTGCCCTAGAGCAGGAGGACATAGTACCAGTGATCGAGGAGGTCTAGTTTTGTTTAGTTATTCTTGTATTAGACTATTATTTTTGAGGAGATTCACAGATATACTATTATTTCATATTGTAGATTTTACCTTATACTCTCCTTCGCTTTTCCATTTGTGCATTATTCTTCCTTATTTTGTTTTGTGATTGAGATTTGTTATACTTGAGAGATACCATATTACTCCTCCGTTTGGAGTTGAGATGATTGACAAGTACCATATTATATTGTTGAGATGTTAGATAGTTAGAAATGACCCATACAACGTTCTACCATCGATTCTGCGGCGTAGGCTGGGCGTAACCGCATACTCGTGCCCGAATATCTAGGTGCGGGTCGTGACAACAATAAGGAGCGCAACAAGGCCAAAGGTAGGCATTCACTTTATTACTGGAGGAGGCCTTGGCATCAAGCGATGTAGTGGTAGGTAATATTTTTGTTGTATCTTTTTTTGTAATAGCATTATTTAATTCAGGAGCTTTGTATTCATTTGTATCTGTATAATTTCAATTCGTATTGGTTTAGAGTTTAGGGCATTGCCTTAGAGGTTGAATATTCTTACTGGTAATGGGCTCATAGAAGTCAATATAGTGCGTGTAACATGTCTAATCATAGTGTTCATGCGTTCATTACCTGCCAAGTTGATCGAGTTTCCTATGGGTAACTTTGACATATTTCTAGGCATGGACTAGCTGAGAGATAGTCATGCTATGATAGATTGCCATAGAGGTAGAGTGTTATTTAGTATCCCATGTACGGAAGATTTTTTCTTGAAAGAATCATGAGGATCGATGTGAAGATAGAATTGCAGCTGTAGCAGTAGTAGAAGAAAAGTATATTCCTGGGGTAGTCCAAGAATTTCTAGATGTATTTCCTGATAAATTTCTAGGTTTACCCCCAATAAGAGATGTGGAGTTCTATATAGACTTGATTCCAGGGGCAGGACCAATATCTTGTAAAGTTTACCAGATGGCACCATTAGACCTAGACATACTGTACCAACATGTAGAAGAGCTGAAGGCGAAGAAGTTCATTCAAACCAGTGGATCATCTTGGGAAGCACCAGTTGTTCTAGTGAATAAGAAAGATGGGTCATCCCATTTATGTATCGACTACAAACAGCTGAACCCAGTGATAGTGAAGAATACCAATAATCGATGATTTATTTGATCAATGGAGCAAGGCTAAGGTTTTCTTCAAGATCGATCTTCGATCAGGGTATCATCAAGTAAGAGTTCGGGAGCTAGACATACCTAAGACAACATTTAGCTCACGATATGGGCATCACAAATTCTTAGTTATGTAATTTGGACTGACAAATTCTCCAACAATATTTATGGATTTGATGAATCAATTTTTTATATCGTACTTGGATCAGTTCTTGGTGGTGTTTATAGATAACATTCTTGTTTATTCTAGTACCAAGGAGGAATACGAAGAAAATCTTCGGAAGGTCTTGCAGATTCTGAGGGAGCACCAGTTATACGCAAAACTCAGCAAGTATGATTTTTGGTTGGATCACATATTATTCTTGGGTCATATCAACTCTGGAGCAGGAGTGACAGTATACCCAAAGAAGGTTAAGGCCGTAAAGAGTTGTCCAGTTCCTAAGATATTAGCAGAAGTGCATAATTTTTTCGGCTTGGTAGGATATTACAGAAGATTTGTGTCAGATTTTGTAAGGGTTTCAGCACCATTGTCTCGTTTGACACGCAAGGAGGCTAAGTTTGATTGGTCAATAGAGTGCTAGACTGCATTTGAAGAGTTGAAGAAGAGACTGATTTGGGCATCAATTCTCATACTTCTAGTATATTCTAGAGGGTTTACAGTATATTATGACGCATCTCGCAAGGGACTAGGGTGTGTATTGATACAACATGGAAGGGTGATACTTATACATCTCGGTAACTTCGAGATTATGAGAAAAACTATCCAACTCACGACTTGGAATTGGCAGCAGTGGTATTTGCGCTTAAACTATGGAGGCACTACTTATATGGTGATCGGGTAGAGATATTTATGGACCATAAAAGTCTAAAATATCTATTCACTCAGAAGTACTTGAATATAAGGCTGAGAAGGTGGCTAGAATTGATAAAGGACTATGATGTAAAACTTCAGTATCATCCGAACAAGGCTAATATAGTAGAAGACACACTTAGCCGGGGAGACAGCGCATTCATGTTGACATCGCAATGACATAAATTAGAGGATCCTCAAGAAATGGGTATTGAGGTAGTACTTTCGCTGGATGCAAGAATTTTGGCTATCTTGCAAGTACATTCTAATTTGGTGGAGAGAATCAAGGTGACTTAGACAGAGGACCCAAAGATTCAAAAGCTACAGGCAGAATATGAGTCTGGTCTCAGGAAGGAGCTGACAATTCATGAAGATGGGACCCTAAGATTTGAGAATTGTCTCTATGTACCAAATGGAGATATTCGTCAAGAAGTTATGACCGAGGCACACAGTTCTCAGTATTTTATACATCCAGGCGGCACTACGATGTATCAAGATATCAAACAAAAATTTTGGTGGAATGGGATGAAGAGGGAGATAGCACGATTGGTTTCTCGGTGTCTGATATATCAACAAGTGAAGGCCGAATAACAAAGATAGACAGGATTATTACAACCGCTTTCTATTTCGGAGTTAAAGTGGGCACATATCACGATGGAGTTTATGACTGGTTTACCTAGATCTCCAACTGGTCGTGATGCAATTTGGGTGATAGTAGATCGTCTCAAGAAAGTAGCTCATTTTCTTTCCTTTCGAGTAGGACAATCCACAGAGCAGTTGGCAGAATTGTACATGCGACAAATAGTGAGACAGGACAGTGTCCTAGTGAGTATCATATCAGATTGAGACACCCATTTTACTTCATATTTTTGACAAAGCTTGAATCAAAGTTTGGGCACCAAGTTGAGATTCAGTACTGCTTATCATCTTCAAACAGACGAACAATTAGAGAGAACCATCCAGACGTTGGAGGATATGCTGCGAACTTGTACTTTGGATTTTAGAGGGTCTTAGAAAGATCACCTTCATCTCATTAAGCTCTCGTACAATAATAGTTATCAGGCCAGTATTCATATGGCCCCATTCGAGGCATTATATGGGAGAATGTGCAGGTCACCATTGGCATGGGATGATATAGGTGTGCGAAAGATGTTAGGCCCTGAGATGATCATGCAGACAGTAGAAGTTGTTAAGCAGATCAGAGAGCGACTTCGGGTTGCACAAGACAGGCATCGGCATTGGGAAGATCATGTCACGACCCGCACCCGAAAATTGGGGCACGAGTACGTGGGTACGTCGAACCTACGCCACAGCATCGGCAGTAGAACGCTGTCTAGGTCATAATACTATCTAATCAATCTCACACGAGTATACAACTCCATAAGGAGACACAAATATCACAATATAATATGGAATACTCAATCACAGAAACTAGAGCACGATAAGATCTCAAGGAAAATATATGAAATACAAGACAAGTCTAAATAACAATAATAGTCTAACCTGTAATCAATAACATCCAAATCTCGAAGTATGTCGGAAACAAGTCCTCTATGTCACAGTCTAGAAAAATATTCAGTCAGGATTGGAGCAAAGTACATCTTTAACAACAGTTCTAAATCAATGATATAAACTATGTAGCAGTAGATAGATGTAAATATATAAGATGCATATACATGTACAAGAGATACACAATAAAGGAAATACTAGAAATAATTATGAGAATGAACAATATGACAATGAACAAGAATACTAAATGACTAAGTATATGAGTACTAGCTTTAACATGTGATCGGCTTGGGAACTTGTACACGAATAATGGCCTGGTTAGTCATACGTGCGGTGTATGACCAACACTAACATAAGAACAAGACTTGTACATGAAGGATATGATCACATATCTACACTAAAATACTTCCCACCCCCGAATGGTACAGTAGATCCAACCATGGTACGCTATGGCACAGAATTCCCCAAGAAGATAATGACTCTTCCCGAGAAACAGTGTATGTACATGTACAAGATAAATAATAAATAAGACTTGCACAAGATACACCATGAACAAGGAATAACATCTCATGATGACATCCGGATATACCAATCCGTGTAACCATCATGTCAAGAAATATGGATATCTACACTAAATACAATGAACATAGAGGATATCATAAACAAGAAACTATCAGAGAATGTACTCGCCTGGGGTCCTTAGCTAGCAATACCAATATCCCGTTTTTGAGGTCTTGTCTGAATGATTCAACAGTCCTATAGACATATCATAATATACAATATAGCATCAGTCGATACACTAACATACACACAATCATAATACACTGGACTCAGGGCCTACGCTAGGGGTGCTAATCATCTAACAGGGTCAAGTGTGCGTTTAGCTGCACGGGTGTCACGTCTGCAATTACTGTGCAAGATCAGACAGTCAAAATAATACGGGTCTCGCCAGTACGTCAGTGTACATAAGGCAGTCTGCTAACAAATCACAGAGTCACAGGGTCATGTGTAACTACGGGATATCCGCAGCTATACCTAGGGGTCATACAACATGTACATATTGCAGTCATAATTAACCTAGTATATAATTACTTATAATATATATATATATATATATATATATATATATATATATATATATATATTTATATATATATATATAACAACCAATAATTATATGTATACCAAAAGAATATATATACTAAATATATATATACATATACCAATGAATAAGATACATACATACTAAATATATACATACTAATTATATTTATACATTTACCAAATTGAATAATATACACATACGTGTACGTATGCGTATATGAGTTGGGTTCATTGCAGGGTCTCAAGAAATCGATATCTAATGAATACGTTAAATCCTAATATTTTACATATACGTACATGAAATCACGAAGGAGGGGGACAGGTACGAACCTGCACGGGAATGCACAGGATGGACGATGACGATGATGACGACGATGACGATGGTGACGATGATGATAACGACGATGATGATGATGATGAGGGTGAGGGTGATGATGATGAACAGGGAGGAGGCAGGGTCGAGGCTGCTCGGGAGGAGAAGACTTAGGCGAGGTACTCAGGTGGTGGTTTATTGCCGACATTCAGGCGAGGGAGTTGGCTGCGAATGGGCTCGGCTGACAATGGTGGTGGACTCGAGGTCGAGCGGTGAAGTAGGGAAGAGGGGAGATGAGAGGAGAGGTCGACGAGGGTGGTGCTGAGGAGCGGTGCAGGGTGGAGGGCTCGGCGGTCTGGCCGGAGGAAGGGTCGAATAATGGGGCTGCTGATCGGGGAATATGGTGGAGAGTAGGTCGGCGAGAGAAGGGGTGAAGGTTGTGGAGGCGGAGAAGAGCTCAGGCGGTTGCTCCACGGTTGGTTGGACAGGAAGGTGTGGCGGACATGGGTTGCTCCGATATTGGGTACAGCGGGTTCAGCCGCTGGTCGAGGGGAGAAGACGGTGGAGGGGCTGTTAATGGTGGTGGTCTTAATGGTGCGGAGGTGCATGAACTCGACGAGGAGGATGGGAGTCGTGCACGGGTCGAGCCCGGCGGGGTACTGCTCCGGTGGAGGGTCGGAGAAGAGGCCGGAGTTGGGCCGGGGGAGATGAACAGGAAGGGGAGGTTTTGAGTTAGGGTTTTTGTTGAGGTGGATGATGATGGTTAATATTTAATGAGGAAGAGGTATTTGCATGTGGGGGAGACGTTGATGTTGACCTCCTAGGGATTAGGGCCGGCTGTGCCTTGGGATGGGTGTTTGTATTGGGAGAGGGGTTATAAGGGATTATATATATATATATATATATATATATATATATATATATATATATATATATATAGGTGAGGTGTTGTATGGTGAGGATGGCTCCATCTTAAATGGATGGCCATGATTTAACGTGGAGGAAAATATATAACAAAAAGAAGGAGAGAGAGGATTGAATGGTCAAAGAGAGGGGGAGGTATTTTCTTCATGTGCTTGACCAATAAGATGGTGACACATTATTGTATTTTTGCATAAAAGCCCTCAACAATTGGAAATATGCACAAAAAGTGGGTTTTTGGATTAAATGAGAGAAAATACCATGTTTGGTGTGATGTATTGGATAAAAAGAATATTTGGTGTTTAGGATAAAGCTTGAGGGTGTGAATGGGGGTTTGGTTTGGTGTTGAATCCAATTTTGGGTCAAGTTGGGTCCTTACATTAATTTATTTAAAATTGATGTAAGTGGTGTTCTAAAATTAATTGGAAGTACATGGAATTAAAATTAGGTGAAACACAAGTGTCATTGACGTAGAAGACTCAGAATAGAATATTATCATAATTTGGGTTGCACAAAATGGATTAAGGTTGTGTCTCCAATTTTGATTGGAACGCACAAAGATACAAAGTTGAATTTATTAAAAATAAAAATAAACGTCCGCGACGAATATTGTGCGACTAAAATAAAGCACAAAAGAGCATATTCATGAGTTACACAAGGGTCCGAATGGAAGGTAGACACATCTAGGACAAGGTTGTAGAATTTGTTGGAAGGAAAAAGCTATGGTAGCGCTCTAAATATTGAAGCAACGGTAAGGCACAACAATTAAATAAAATTACGGTAATTAATTACAACCTCCATAATGAAATCCCAAAAATGCTAATTAAAATCCATGATCCTATAATTCGGTCATGGCTTCATCTAGTGGGCTTCTAGGTCTAGTCTACTAACTCATGCATTAATGACCACTATATATAATACACACATATATATATACACATCATGCAATTATATAAAATAAATACATACAATACCTATAATATATAAAATGACAAAAATACCCCTATTTTCAGGATGTTGTAGTGACAGATCATCATCGTAGGCCCTTAGAGTTTTGTGTCGGTGACCACGTGTTCTTTCAGATTTTGCCATCCCATGGAGTTATTAGATTCGGGGTCCGTAGGAAGCTTAGTCTGCGATACGTTGGTCCGTTCGATATTTTTAAGCGGGTAGGCTATGTTGCTTATCGACTTGCCCTTCCACCTTCGCTACGTGAGGTACATGATGTATTTTATGTGTCTCAGTTGTGCAGGTATATTCTGGATCTGAGTCATATCCTTGATCACTCTGAATTAGTCATTGGTACCGACTTATCTTACGAGGAGCAACCCATATCCAAATTAGACCGAAGGGAGAAGGTGCTCAAGAACCAAACTATTTCTCTTGTCCGGGTTACCTGGGGCCATCACTCACTGGAGAATCAACGTGGGAGAGCGAGAACGATATTTGATCCTGGTACCCACACATGTTCGATTCAGAAGGTATATTCTTTGAAGGTATATTCTTTCTTACGCCTTCATATATCAGATTCTGTAATCATCGATCACCTATGTGTTGTGATATTGCTTTTCTTTATTATGTTTGATTGCTTGCATGTATAGATTAGCTTGTAGATTAGTATCGTGCTTGTCATGACTTCTTTAACAATACTTGGATTTGAATTTCGAGGATAAAATTTTTCTAAGGTGGGTAGAGATATTACTCTTCGTTCTCGATATACGTATTTTAGACTTTTTTTCCTGGTTATATTAATTTTTGCTTGCAAGGTAATTAGAATGCATGCCATGGAGACTATACCAATTCTTTGGTTCAAATAAATTTATGGTTTAATTGTTGGGTTGGTTGGCCATGAGTGAACCCATGGTCTAAACCTCAACCCTAGCATATATAAGCTAATTTCTTTCTCTCTCTTCCCTTATTCTCTTATTTTCCTCTTTTCTTCATTTTAGACAAGTAAACCTTGCATTAGACGGAGAAACCTCTTGATTTTTGATTCTTGCTCTTCCTTTGTATTTTATTAGTCTAATATGTGTGCATTATGAATCTTAACACTTTTAATACTTAGAGTTTTTGCTTTTGATAGCTATATATGAGTAGATCTATATTTGAATTTATAGTTTCCATAGGTTCTATGTATTTTTTGTGGTTTTGATCTACTAAATTTGGTAATTTAGAAAAATTAGTTTTTGTGGTTGATGGAGCACTTTATTTCGAGCATTTTGGCTTTTATTTCACTTGATTCGGAGTTAAAATAAAGTTCTTATGAAGAAAATAATTTTTCGGTTTTTGGAGCTTTTTTCCATGGCTGACTTGCTGCCTGGAGAAGATGATATTTTTATGCGACCAGTGCCATATGCTGCCGAGACTTCCATGCGGCACGATCCTTATGTGGCTGGACTCTTTGCCGCATAGTCAACCAGTATGCATCCATTTTGTTGGAAGCATGAATGACCATTTCATAAAGTGTTCTGGAAATATGTGACATAAATCTTGGTGTTTTATTCGCTGGACGAATGAGAAATTCGCTAAAGTCAAAAGCGCAATATGCGGCCAAGTAACTTATGCGGAAAGCAGAGTATGCGGCCTCTTTTCCTTGGATGCATGACTATGAACCGTTGGCACATATTTCTATAATTTTATATTTTTCTCTCTGACACTTTATGGCTTGTCACATCCATCACTTTAGTCACTTCTCAAACACATCATGTTGGCAATGTCCCAAAGAGTAGACTTTTCTCCGGATCATGCGGCTTGGAATAGCATGCATCCTGATATCGTATGCGTCCTAGGATAATATGTGGCCAAAGGTATCATGCGGCCGACAGTCCATGCGGCACTAGTCTCATATGCCAAGTTGTACATGTGGCTTAGCTATTTTATTTAAAATATTTCTTTGTTCTATATGGTTGGTCTTGATAATTGCTTGTGATTGATCATAAGGAAGAATGGACTTAGTAACCCGACCTTGTGCTAGACATAACCATGTGCTAGAATTGACTATGTCATAAGTGACTAACCCATTATATGCATAACATGATCTAAGTGTTCCAAAGTGATAAGGCTCATATGACCAATTGTAAGTTTGGTAAATCGACCCAATTTCTTGTATCCATGCTAATACAATTTCTACGTGCTACATGTACATGTGTTATAAGGTTCATTGAGGTGCGACCATATCATAATATGCATTAAGGTGCGGCATAACATTCTACGTGCTATGAGATTACATGTTTCGGGTTGTGCATCGAGAATGCCTCCTACACTACTCGATATGTGATATTACTATATTAATTTCTCAGTACGGGCTTGGTATGTAGGTCAACTACCAAAGCGTGGATAGGATTTGATTGATTATTGTATCATACTTTAGAAAATTCTATTTGAGTTATCAAGTACAAAGTAAATTGGTATCTAACATGGACCATACTATGGTACGACATATAGGAGGATTTATCATATGACCACGCCATGGGATTCCTAACATAACCAGAGGGTTAATTTAGGTAACTAAAATTGGTAGAGCATTTAGAGGGATGAAATCCTGAGATTATGCACATTAGCCACCTTAGGCAACTGTCATGACGTGCAAGGATGAACCCCATGGATGTTGGTCACGTCCATACTAGTGGACGATAATATCTGAATACTTATATTATACAATACGTTCTATGTGATCTTAGCATGGTAGCCTTACGAGAGATCGGTGCATAATATACAATATGATATGCAATACTATGGCTCGATTATCCCTGCTAAACAGCTCACGATATGAGAATTTCTCTTATGCATCCAATATGAGATTACTCAGATTCTACAGTATCAAACCATACAAATGGTTGGTCGTCATATAACTGAACTTGGTTATGATTGTATTATTCTATTAGTAGTCTAGGGAAAGATTATCATAGTGTGATGATTCAACCATTCTCCTTATTTAGTTATAGGGTAGGGATATTATGCTAAGATAAGCTATGGACCAAAACTATGACACAAAACCTATATTTATACCTATCTATTTCTTTGGGTTTTATTTCTCTATTCTCGTGCTTCCTTGGTGGTACTTGCCATTTGGGGTCTAACCCCACTGGTTTTGCATGGTCAGGTTTTGAACCAGTTTTAGAGGATCCAGCTTACTTTCTCCTTCATGATGGCGCGCACTAGGCAGATGGTCGCTGAATGGCAAGAGTGTGTTTCTTCTTCTCTAGTCGTTATCATATATTTTACCCTTTTAGGTGTTTAGCCACCGGTACTTGTTATCCGTAAATCTGGATATTTAGTTTCCTTAACATGATTGTAATTAATCAGACTGCAGCTAATCATGGTTATATACTTTTTCTACTTGGCCAGCTTTTTATTTTGTACAGCCAATTTTTAGAATATTATGGCAAGGCGTTTGGGACGCATTACTTTCTTGTCATATATGTTTACTATTATTGTTTGACTGATTGAGACAATAGATACTTATTATGACCTTAAGTGAGTTGATTGTAGCATGCACCCCTTGTTTAGTTACAATCGTGATCGTCGTACGACGTATAGTACCTTGTACGGGATAGCTGGCCATGTCCGTCTCCGTACTCCGGTACTGGGGCGTGACATTTTTTCTCCAAATCCACCCACTCCTCCCCTAAATTCCTCCAAATTAATCTCAATCCCTCTCATTTCCATTATCTAAGAGGCCTAGAAGCTTATATTTCAAGGAGCATTGGAGAAGAAAAAATTGGCTATAAAATCTTTGGCTTTGAATTAGGAATCCATCTCCCAATAGGTGAATCCTCAAATCACTCTTTTAAATTCTGTTTTATTTGTTTTGTTGTCCATTAGGAGCCCACCCATGGATTAGGAATACCAACAAGGAGAGAGAATAAGTTTCTATTAGTTTCCATTATGATTTCTTTATGGTGTTGTGTCCATATTTGGGGTTTTGTGTATATGGGTATATTTTCCCCTACTTTTTATGACAACTAATCATGTTAGATTTGATATGTATATATATGATTAGTTTCATGTTAGGGGATTTGGCATGTAGATTGGTTGTGTATCATGAGTATCATATTTGTGCACTCAATGTGCTTGATAAAATGACCAATAGAGGGTATAACCTATTTAGAGTGCTAATTTCATATATATATATATATATATATATATATATATATATATATATATATATATATATATATATATATATATATATATATATGTATGTATATATTAGTGAGCGCATATATTTTGGTATGTGGGTGTGTTTGTGCACATACAAGAGAGAAGGAGGAGTGACAGAAACTGTGACAGTGCACAGGAATTGTGAGGTGCACTTGTGAGGGGTCGGGTTCCCTGTTTGTAGTCAAGTGGAGTATTTTGCATTAGCTAGTATGTTTGTGTGTTGTGTTACCCACAGTTTATGCTTGTTCTTGTGAGGTAAGTGTGTTCTTAAAGGCAGTGACTGTGTGCCAGTGAGTGCATAGTGTCTGTGCAGTCTTGTGCACTTACAGTAAGGTTAAGGTGGACTATGTGAGGTTGCAGGCTTGTGACGGCCAGGTATCAATACCTTGGAGGTACAAGACAAAGGGGGGGTTCTGTACTTAGTGTAGACCTAGTACAATTGTGCACATGTGCACAGGTAATTGGGTAGTATAGAAGTGTTCATTAAGGTAGGATGGATGTGTATGCTTGGCTGTCAAGAGGTGGGGATGGAGTACCTAAGGGTGTGTGTGGTACACACATTGTGTAGATTTTGGTTAAACACTAATGTGTCTATGTATATATAGATATATATATTACAACTTATGTGTGTTTATGAGTGTACATCTATATGAGAGTATCTGTGTATAGAGTTGGTTATAGGTTGGATCTGGTTTCAGTCTAGATCAGTGAGAGGGTATCACCCTCACTTTTCCAACTAGGGATAGTTTGGTAAATTGGCATAGGTAAATAATTTTAGGAATAAATATTTATATTGGTATATTATAAAAATTATTGAATGATTTTAATATAGATTAAATGTGACTTGTATTAATTATTTTGTTAGATGTTAGTCCAATAATTAGACTTGTCAAGACAACTAGTGAGCCTAACTTGGACCCATGCCCATTAGACCTTTCTCACTAATTAATTAAGAAGAATTAACTTAATTACAATTAGTCAGAGACTTCCAAAATTAGCCGTCCTATTTATTTCTCATAATTCACCATATAGGTGTAACTTGGACCTTTGCAAGTGACTAGAGGAAGGGGGCCGGCCACTATTAGAGGGGGCTCTCCTTTGTCTCTCCTCTCATTTGCATTCATTTAGATCTAGAATTTGGATCCCCAATTTTTATCATCCCTCCATTGAATTCCTACTTAATTCACCTCCATTTCCTTCTCAAATTCATAACTCTTGGATCTTAGGAGCTTGGAGAAGTAAGGAGCACAAGGAGCACAAGGAGGAGGAATTTTGGAGCTAGGGATCATGTCCGTAACGTGTCTAATTTTGTTTTTAAGGGAAATCCATCTCCCAATTGGTAATTTCTGAATTTTTTCTTCATTGTAGCTTCTTAATCATGTATTTGACCATTAAGAATGACCTCATGGTATAGGGCTACCAATAGGAACAAGTTTTAGACTATTTGGTTATGTATTATGTGTTCTATGTGGTGATTTGTGGACATGTTTGAAAAATTATGAGTTGGACACATCAATATTATGTCATGAGACCAATTAGATCTAATTAGACTTAGATCGGGGTTATGAGACTAGGTACGTGTCCACAAATGGATATGTGTAGGTCGTAGCATGGTAAATTTGCGATACGATATGATACAGGGCCTTATTTTGGGCATTTTATGTAATTACCCTTTATTTTCTTTTATAGCAAGTTACTTTAGTTTTATTATGAATTATTATGTATATATATATATAATCATTATAGAGAAATTGGGATTGTGGCTTCTTACTTGGGTGTGTATCATGAATTTTCTCAAATACACACTCTAGGTGTTTGTTTATGTCTTTTGTATATATATATTCCAAATGAGTATATGTTTATATGAGTGTTATATATTATATAGGCATATATATAGATATACGTATATGTATATGTATGTACATATAGTTTTATGTGTGTATGATTATATATATTAGATGTGTGATGTGCTCCAGTACAAGAGTGCAGGTGATGTTGGTGTTGGGTTGTGTGGTATATTGGGGTACACTCGAGGGATGTTGGAGGATCAGGACTGTGCACAGGGTGGTACAGAACAGTGTGTGAGGTGAGGAGAGTAAAACCATGTATAATATTGTATTAGTGTGTGAATGATATAGAAGTGATGTGCACTGGAGGGTAAAACACAGCAACAACAATGAGGTGCACATGGTATTGTGTTGCAGGGAACAAATTAGGCTCGGGTAAGTATGGCCTGTTCAGGGGTATCCAGATAAGGAGAGGATTTATGTGTGTACCTGCAATTTAATATGAACTATTAATACGTTGCAGTCATTAGTGATACCTGGACTGAAAGATAGAGAACTTCTTATTGCAGTCAGTTGTAAGTAGTGGAGAGTAGTAGAGTATATATCAAATGAATACATCTAGGAGTTATCAGTTGAGGAAGGAAATTTTTAGTTCAGTTAGTAGGAAGAGATTGTACAACCATGATAGGGGCTTCCTCGTTCAATTTGTGCTGTATTGCTACAAAAGTGCATCACTTCCAAGCATGTCAGTTGCTATCAGGTGATCGAGTTTTATGTCATAAATTTGCACAACAACTTAAAGGGGGTTTATGTATCAGATTATGTATCAATTGGAGCTCGGGTATTACAGTATCAGTGAGGCAGTACATTAATGGATATTGTATCAACCATCCGACATTAGATGAAGGGAAGATATGGAAATAAAGAATACAACGACAGTAGCAACAAAATGCCGGAGGATGATCAATTGAGAGTGATACTCAGTTGGAGTTGAGGTTAAGGGGTTTGGGGCTTGAGAATAAGGTATCTTGACACAACAACATCAGTTGCAATCAACAACACTAAGTAACAGCAGTAACAGCATTGTATCTGGCAGGGTTATCCAAGAAGTGTATCCTAGTGTATCAGTTAGAGGTTACCAGTTATCAAATAGAGTTAGTTAGTGTATAGTTAATTAGTTAGTTTAGGAAGTAACATTAGTTGTTATATCATTATCGGTTGTATTTGTATTTGTTAAGTTCAGTTGTAGTTATGATACCAGTTGAGTGTGTGATACTATTTGGGTCAGTTTAGCATAACAATAAACATCAATTAGGGTCAGTTAGTTGATTAGTTAGAAGGCTGGTATTATTAGATGGCAGTTAGTATATTAAGGTAATTTTTAGTTAGTGTATTGATATTAGTTAAGTAGTATCAGTTATTAATTAGAGATGTATTAGTATCACTTAAGTAGTATAGCTCTTATGTTATTACCAATATAGATATAAGTACTAATGTAGTAAGTTAACATAGTATTAACACCATTATAATTAATATACTTAGGTAATGACCTTGTACACCTTGATAAGCTAGTATTAGCTAGTTAGTAACCAATATAGACCAATTAACTTAGTGTGGATCTAGTTGGCCTAGCTTAGCTAGAGTGACCTAGTATTAACCTAGAAATCATATTAATGCATTTTTTACTCATTATTTATCCATCTCACCATTGATATGATATTTCCTATATAAGTTTGTGTGACACCAGCTCGGATACTAAGTCGTACCTTTTGCTCAGGACTAGAGACGAGTAGATCTTTCTGTTAGTTTTTATTTCATGATAGTGTCTATATCGTATATTCCAGAACTGTATACTTGATTCCGATACAGTGGTTACACGGACTAGTTCTATATGGATCCTGTTAGGAGATGTTATCCTTTACCGTATTCAGTGGATACTCCTTCACATGTATTTTATCGTATGTATCATATATTGATTTTAGTGTACTTCTTGTTCACACACTGCTCATGTTCATTGTGCTTATATTCGTTTTCGTAACCAGTCGTGATTGGATTCATAAGTATTGGTTGGGGATGGGGGAATAGGAGTTGGTTATGTGATCAAGCCAGAGTGTATTCGTGTACATATCGATTATATATCACATGTGTAATCGAGTTACCATATTGAATTCGTGTTTAACCCAAATCGATTACATAATAAACTTGTATTCCATGGCACATTAGCTAGTTTTATCTATTTTCTTTTATTGCAGTTATTCTATTGCATATTTTTATTCCAGTACATTACCTGTTCACTCTAGTTGATTATATTCTGATTGTTAGTTATCTTGTATTATTTTCTATTATCTGTTATATATGCTCGATTATGTATTTGAAACTGCTTTGAAAGGCATGTACTTTACTCCAATCCTGACTGAATATATTTTTCAGATGATTGGCTTGTGGACTAGTATCCCACCGACTATGGGCAGCAGGACGGCATACCATTAGAGGATACTCCTTAAGAGCAGGAGGACCTAGTACTGGAGGCTGAGGAGGCTTAAACTTATTGTTTAGACTTGTATTAGACTTTATTGAGGTTTGGCATGTATATATATTATTTTGGACTTGTGGATGTATTATGACTCTTTTTCTCGTTATTCTATCTCGTGCTTTATTTTTCTTAGTTTGCATTATGATTGAGTATAGTTTATCATTATCATATATCATATTGTTCCTCCGTTGGAGTTGAGATGACATTAACAGGTACCTTATACATATTGTGTGAGATGATAGATTGTATGTTTGACCCAGACAATGTTTGATCGTCGATGCTGCGGCGTAGGCTGGGCCTTGCTCACTGCTCATGCCCTCATTCCGGGTGCGGGTCATGACACATTTTTAGTGGTAGCCCATGCAAGTCAAGAGTCAAAATTAGAGCGATATCGTAGTTGTGCTCACCTACAGTACTACTATGAGCCTTCTTTAGGATATAGGATATAGGCTGAGAGTATACTCAATCATAATTTGGAAATAATTCCAAATATCTGTTTTGCTATCCTTACAGATTGAATGATTGCTTTACTTTGAATAATATTGTCCTTCTTTGATGATATTGTATTACACTCAATATTGATTTCTTTGTTTCAATCTATCTTCAGGATGCCGCCGAAGAGGCGTTTCCAGCGCTCAGGCGCAATGTCAGCGAGGTCGGTCACTTCGTCACCCATGAGGGTAGCACCAGTAGAAACTGTTCTAGCAACTACATTCCAGAGGTCCGCTTTACTGATCTAGGTGGGCATTTTTGCAGCAGCTTTCGAAGGTGCTCCATCTCTGGTATAGAGGGCAGCACCGATAATTTCAGGGGATCTTCCACCCTCACCACCTGCAGTTGATCAAACACCGATGTTTGCACTTTTAAGCAGATGATGGCTGTGCAGCAGCGCTAGTCAGAGGTTATGAAGCATTGAGAATGCTCACCAGATTATGCTCGCCATAGTCGTGAGAGTCACCTTAGTCCAACTAAATACGGTACCACCTCAGTTCACCATGCAGCAGCCGAGGCCGGGACTATCATAGATTTTAAGAGGATGGGTCCGAAGGACTTTAAAGGCACTGAAGAGATTATTTATGCTGATGAAGAGATTATTTTTGCTGATGACTGGATAGAAGATATTGAGCAGAACATGCGGCTGGCGTATATTCCAGAGAGGTTGCAGGTAGAGGTCGCAGGAAGCATGGTGTTTAACATTGCACTTACTTGGTTCTGGACAGACCCCAGGATCTCAGCATCAGGACTTACTTGGAAAGCTTTTAAGGAGCTCTTCAAGAAAAAGTTCTTTCCGGATGTGGCTTTGACATCTCTGAGAGCCAGTTTTAGTACCTCGTTTAGGGAGGTATGATGGTGGATGAGTATACGACAGAGTATTACATATTATGACGCTTTATGGAGGGGCAGAACCCCAGAGGAAGGGCCAGGAAGAGGTAGCAGTACCTGAGACCAGCTAGAGCGACAATATAGCAGACGTACCAGATCTAGAGGGCAGCTATTTCTTGCCCTTTTTATAAGAAACATGGACATGAATGTGATGCATTTAAGATGAGATTGGGCCAGTATTTATTCTGCGGATCAGGAGACCATCAGTTGAGGGCTTGTCCTAGAGCTCCAGCTCGTCCAGCTCAGGGCGGGGCCCAGGAATAGAGGGCACCCACAAGACCACCAGTGGGACAGCAAAGAGGACCTCTGCTACCACCGCAACAGCAGTAGTTCGCTCAGCAACACTAGCAGCAGAGAGGTGCCCAACGACAGGGGCGAGCTTTCACCTTGATCGTCGAGGAGGAGGAGCCAGTCGGTGATATTATTTCAGGTTCAGTCTATCTTGACTCTTTTCCAGCTCATGTTTTATTTGAATCTGGTGCTCCACATAGTTTCATATCTATATCTTTTGCTCTGAAACATCACCTTGAGACTGAACCATTGGCGGAGACTTGCAAGATCACGACCGGGGGTGGCATTATCCTGGTCAGTGATGTTTGCAAGGATCGGAGAGTTTCTTTAAGAGGCCGAGAGTTTAGCGTGTGTCTACTCGTAATGCCACTTTCGAGCTATTATATAGTACTCGGGATTGATTGGTTGAGTACCCACCATGCTAGTATTAATTATCAAGGAGGCAAAGTTTTGTTTCAGGCACCAGGAGAGCCAGAGTTTGAGTTTGTCAAAGGAGCAGCAGAGCAGAGCAAGGGAGATTTCTATGAAGCTATGGTGGAAGAGCAGGAGCCACCATGTCCATTGATTGTAGAGTATATGGACGTCTTTTTGGAGGTGTTGCCAAGGTTGTCACCATACAGAGATATGGAGTTCTCTATAGACTTGGTGCCAGGTGCAGGACCAATACCATAGCACGTCTATAGGGTAAACAATAACAAACTGGTAGAGTTAAAGAAGAAGGTGGATGAGTTACAATATAAGGGCTTTATCTGCTCCAGTTTATCACCGTGGGGTGCTCCGGTATTATTTGTACCGAAGAAGGATGGGTCGGTATGCATGTGTATCGACTATATGGCACTCAATAATCTCACTATCAAGAATAAATATCCGTTGTCACGGATTGATGATTTATTTGATCAGTTGAGCGGAGCAAAGGTATTCTCGAAGATAGACTTGAGGTCAGGGTACAACCAAGTAAAAAAGGAAGATATTCTGTAGATAGCTTTTAAGACTCGGTATGGGCAGTTTGAATTCTTGGTGATGCCATTTTGGTTGACCAATGACCCAACGGTATTCATGAACCTAATGAATAAGGTATTTTATCAGTACTTGTATCAATTTGTAGTAGTATTCAAAGATAATATATTGATTTATTCGAAGTCCTCGGAGGAGCATGAGAAATACCTGAGGATAGTTCTGGAGACCGTAAGGAAGAAGAAGCTTTATGGCAAGCTTTCAAAGTGTGAGTTCTTCCTTGATAAGGTTGAATTCCTTGGGCATATGATTACAGGAGACGGGATATCAGTAGACCCGAAGAAGATTTCAGCAGTTGAGTCGTGGTCTACTCCGAGTTCTATGG
Organism: Iris macrosiphon; assembly: GCA_036927795.1. Classification (NCBI taxonomy): domain Eukaryota; kingdom Viridiplantae; phylum Streptophyta; class Magnoliopsida; order Asparagales; family Iridaceae; genus Iris; species Iris macrosiphon. The sequence goes on along the minus strand of JAYESA010000019.1, from coordinate 137,872,691 downwards.
CGGAGATCAGGAGTTTTATTGGATTGGCATGCTATTATTGGAGATTTATTCATGATTTTTCCAGGATTGTGGGGTCGATGACTAGACTAACAAGGAAGGATGTGGAGTTCGTCTGTACAGACGATTGTCAGGCTACTTTTGAGGAGCTAAAGAAGAGGTTGACTACAGCTCCTGTATTGACATTGCTATCAGGGACAGGTAGAATTTTATATATAGTGATGCATTAGTTAAGGGCTTGGGACGTGTGTTGCAGCAGAATGATAAGGTGATTGCCTATGCTTCCAGACAATTACGCCCGCGTGAGAAAAATTACCCGATCCATGAATTGGAGTTGGCAACAGTTATTTTTTACTCTTAAGCTGTGGAAGCACTACTTATATGGAGAGCGAGTTGAGATCTTTACTGATCACAAGATCTTGATGTATGTGTTCACACAAAAGGAGCTCAACATGAGGCAGTTATGATGGTTAGAGTTGATGAAGGACTTCAAAAATTCTTTGTAGTATCATCTAGGGAAGGCCAACATAGTCGCGGATGCCTTGACCAGATATCCAATGGCTATTTACTTGACGAGGGACAGGCACTTGTTAGATGATCTTGATAGCTTGGGTATTAAGGTGTTAACTCCTGGAGTTGCAGCACAGATGTGGGGACTTAAAGTACTGTCAGAGTTGATGGACCGGATGAGAGTCATATAGTTCGAGGATGAGTCTCTGAGGAGCATCAGAGCATAGGTCCAGATAGGGTTGGCAGAGGACTTCAGTGTTGTAGAGGATGGATTATTGCGGCATAATACCAGATTGTGTGTGCCGAGTAGAGCGTTGCACGAGGAGGTTCTTCAGGAGGCGCATCGATCTCAGTACTCTATGCATCCAGGTGCCAATAAGATGTATAGGGACATGAGAGAGCATATTTGGTGGTATGGTATGAAGCAGGAGGTAGCTAGCTTCGTATCTAGATGTTTGGTATGTCAGCAGGTAAAGGTAGAGTAACAGAGGCCAGGTGGATTGCTTTAGCCTTTACCCAATCCAGAGTGGAAGTGGGAACATGTGACGATGGATTTTGTATCAGGGCTTCCTCGTTCTCCAGGAGGAAAAGATGCGATTTGGGTCATCGTAGACAGGTTGACCAAATCTGCCCACTTTCTGGCATTCAAAGTGGGTACATCTACGGAGAAGCTCGCGGAGATGTATGTGCGTCAGATAGTCATATTGCATGGAGTTCATGTGAGCATAATCTCAGATCGGGATAGTCGCTTCATATCCCATTTTTGGAGGAGTTTACAGACTAGCTTGGCCAACCAGCTCAAGTTTAGTACCGCATATCACCTCTAGGTAGACGGGCAGTCAGAGAGGACTATCCAGACTCTCGAGGATATGCTACACACTTGTGTTTTAGAGTCAAAGGATCTTAGGAGGATCATCTTCACTTGGTAGAGTTTGCTTACAACAACAGCTACCAGGCCAGTATCGAGATGTCACCATTTGAGGCACTTATGGATGAAGATGTCGCACTCCATTATCATGGGATGATGTTGGTGAGAGAGCCTTATTGGGACCAGAGATGGTCGTAGATGCAGCCGAGATGGTGAAGCTCGTCAGGGAGAGTCTTCGAGTGGCGCAGGACAGGCAGCGGCATTGGGCCGATAGCCACCAGAGACCATTGGAGTTTGAGGTATAGATTTTGTTTGTATTGCTTGTGATTGATTATTTTATTAGATTGCTGAGGCTGTGTTTTGTGCTAGGTTGGCGATCTGGTATTCTTGAGGATTTCTCTGATATGGGGCACGATTCACTTTGGTTGAGGCAAAAAGCTTAGTCCACGGTACATCGGACCCTTCGGTGTTCTAGAGAGGGTCAATGCAGTAGCCTACAGACTAGACTTACCGCATGTATTATAGGGAATACACAATGTATTCCATGTGTCACAGCTGAGACGGTACGTGGTAGATCCTAGACATGTACTAGACCACTCAGAGATTGAGGTTGGTTCGACTCTCAGCTACCCTAAGCAGCCCGTAGAGATATTGGACCGCAGGAGGAAGGTGCTGCAGAACCAGACGATTCCTTTGGTACGCATCGTGTAGAGGCATCACTCGCCAGGAGAGAGTACTTGGGAGGGAGGGACTGAGATGCGCGAGCGATATCCTTATTTGTTTGAACCATGAGGTATACTTTTTTTTTGCTTGTATTGACTACTTTTGGTAGTTAGTTCTTCCTTAATTTCGAGGACAAATTTTTTTTAAGATGGGCAGGATTGTCACACTCACTTTTCCAGCTAGGGATAGTTTGGTAAATTGGCATGGGTAAATAATTTTAGGAATAAATATTTATATTTTTGTGCTATAAAAATTATTGAATGATTTTATTATAAATTAAATATGACTTGTATTAATTATTTTGTTAGAGGCTAGTCCAATAATTAGACTTGTCATAAAAACTAGTGAGCCTAACTTGGAACCAAGCCCATTAGACCTTTCTCACTAATTAATTAAGGAGAATTAGCTTAATTACAATTAGTTAGAGACTTCAAAAATTACCTTTCCTAATTATTTCTCATAATTCATTATGTAGGGGTAACTTGGACCTTTGCAAGTGAATTGGGAAAGGGGAAAGGGGGTCGGCCGCTTTTAGAGGGGGCTCTCCTCTCTCTCTCTCTCTCTCTCTCTCTCTCTCTCTCCCCCCTCCCCTTTTATTTGCATTCATTTAGATCTAGAATTTAGATCCCCAATTTCCATCATTCTCTCCATTGAATTCCTACTCAATTAGCCTCCATTTCCTTCTCAAATTCATCACTTTTGGAGCTTAGGAGCTTGGAGAAGCAAGGAGCACAAGGAGAAGGAGCTTTGGAGCTAGAGATCGTGTCTGGTACGTATCCAATTTTATTTTCATTAGGAATCTATCTCCCAATTGGTAATTCCTGAAATTATTCTTTATTGTAGCTTCTTTATCTTGCATTTGACTATTAGGAATGACCCCATGTCATAGGGCTACCTATAGGAACAAGTTCTAGATATTTGGTTATATATTATGAGTTTTATGTGGTAATTTATGGGCATGTTGGAGGAATTATGAGTTTGACACATCAATATTGTGTCGTGAGACCAATTAGATCTAATTAGACATAGATCGGGGTTATGGGACTACGTACGTGTCCACAAATGGAGACGTGTAGGCCGTATCACGGTAATTTTACGATACGGTGTGATACAAGGCCCTATTTTGGGAATTCTGTGTAATTACCCTTCATTTTTTTTGTAGCAAGTTACATAAGTTGTATTATGATGTATTATATATATATAATTATTATGGAAAAATTGGGATTGTGGCTTCTCACTTTGGTGTGTATCATGAATTTTCTCAAATAGACACTCTAAGTGTTTGTTTAATATCTTTTTTGTATATATATTTTATTTGAGTATATGTTTATATGAGTGTCATATATTATATAGGCATATATATAGATATATGTATATGTATATACATATAGTTATATGTGTGTATGATTATATATATTAGATGTGTGTTGCTCTCCAGTGCAAGAGTGCAGGTGATGTTGGTGTTGGGCTATGTAGTATATTGGGGTACACTCGAGGGATGTTGGAAGCTCGAGACTGTGCACAGAGGGGTGCAGAACAGTATGTAAAGTGAGGAGAGTAAAACCATGTGTAATGTTGTATTAGTATATGAGTGATAGAGAAGTGCTATGCACTTGAGGGTTAAATACAGCAACAACAGTGAGGTGCACTTGGCACTATGTTGCTGGAAATATATTAGGCTCGGGTAAGTGTGGCATGTTCAGGGGTGTCCAGATAAGAAGAGGTTTTATGTGTGTACCTGCAATTTAATATGAACTATAAATACATTGCAGTGATTAGTGATACCTAGACTGAAAGATAGAGAAATGCTTATTACAGTCAGTTGTAAGTAGTGGAGAGTAGCAGAGTATATACACTGTGTATATCAAATGAGTACATCTAGGATTTATTAGTTGAGGCAAGAAATTATTAGTTTATTTAGTAGAAAAAGATTGAACAACCAGGATAGGGGCTTCCTTGTTCGTTGTGTACTGTATTACCACAAAAGTGCATCACTTCCAAGTATGTCAGTTGCTTTGAGGTGATCGAGTTTTATGTCATAAATTTGCATAACAAAATAAGTAGGGTTTATGTATTAGATTTAGTATCAATTGGATATCGGGTATTACAGTATCAGTGAGACAGTGCATTAATGGATATTGCATCAACCATTCGACATTAGATGAAGGGGAGATATGGAAATGACGAATATAACTACAGTAGCAACAAAATATCGGGGGATGATTAATTGAGAGTGATAGTCAGTTGGAGTTGAGGTTAAGGGGTTTGGGGCTTGAGCAGTAGGTATCTTGATGAAACAGCATCAGTTGTAATAAATAACACTAAGTAACAGCAGCAACACTGTATCAGGCAAGGGGTATCTAGGAAGTGTGTCCTAGTGTATCAGTTAGAGGTTACCAATTTTCAAATAGAGTTAGTTAGTGTATAGTTAATTAGTTAGTTTAGTTAGTAACATTAGTTGTTATATCATTATCAGTTGTATCTGTATTAGTTAAGTTTAGTTGTAGTTATGATACCAGTTGAGTGTGTGATACCAATTGGGAATCAGTTTAGCATAACTCTAAACATTAATTAATGTTAGTTAGTTGATTAGTTAGAAGACTGGTATTATTAGATGGCAGTTAGTATATTAAGGTAATTTTCAGTTAGTGTATTGATATTAGTTAAGTAGTATCAGTTATTAATTAGAGATGTATTAGTATCACTTAAGTAGTATAGCTCTTATGTTATTACCAATATAGATATAACTACTAATATAGGAACTTACCATAGTATTAACACCATTATAATTAATATACATAGGTAATGACCTTGTATACCTTGATAAGCAAGTATTAGCTAGTTAGTAATCAATATAGACCAATTAACTTAGTGTGGATCTAGTTTGGCCTAGCTTAGCTAGAGTGATCTAGTATTGACCTAGAAATCATATTAATGCATTCTTTTACTCATTATTCATCCATCACACCATTGGTATGATATTTCTTATATAGGGTTGTGTGACACCAACTCGGATACCGAGTCGTACCTTTTGCTCAGGACCATAGGCGAGTACATCTCTCTGTTAGTTTTTATTTCATGATAGTGTCTATATCGCTTGTTCTAGAATTATATAGTTGATTCTGACACAGCGATTACACAGATTGGTACTATATGGATGTTGTCAGAAGATGTTATCCCTTACCGTGTTCAGCGGGTACTCTTTCACATGTATTTTATCGTGTGTATCAGGTATTAATTTTAGTGTACTTCATGTTCACACACTGCTCGTGTTCAGTGTGCTTATATTCGTGTTCATAATGTGTCGTGATTGGATCCATAAGTATTGGTTGGGGATAGGGGAATTTGAGTTGGTTATATGATCAAGACAAAGTATATTCGTGTACATGTCAATTACATATCATACGTGTAATCGAGTTACCCTATTGTATTCATGTTAAACCCAAACCGATCACATAATAAACTTGTATTACATGGCACATTAGCTATTTTAATCTATTTCTCTTTTATTACAGTTATTCTATTGCCTGATCTTCATTCCAGTATATTACATGTTTACTCTAGTTCATTACATTATGATATTTAGTTATCTTTTATTATTTTCTATTATCTGTTATATATGCTCGATTATGTATTTAAAACTGCTTTCAGAGGTATGTACTTCACTCTAATCCTGACTGAATATATTTTTTAGATGATTAGCTTGTGGACCAGTGTCCCACCTACTATGGGCCGTAGGATGGTGTATCATTAGAGGATACTCCTTTAGAGCAGGAGAAACTAGTACCAGAGGATGAGGAGGCTTAGACTTATTATTTAGACTTATATTAGACTTTATTGAGGTTTGGCATGTATATATATTATTTCGGACTTGTGGATGTATTATGACTGTTTCCCTCATTATTTTATCTCGTGCTTTATCTTTCTTTGTTTGTATTATGATTGAGTATAGTTTATCATTATCATATACCATATTGTTCCTCCATTGGAGTTGAGATGATATTGATAGGTATCTTATACATGTTGTGTGAAATATTAGATTGTATGTTTGAGCCAGACATCGTTCTACCGCCGATGTTGTTGCGTAGGCTAGGAGTTTCTCACTGCTCGTGCCCTTATTCCGGGTGCAGGTCATGACAAAGTGTGTAGGTAGGAGAAGCTTAGGAATGCTTCCACAGAGGGGAGTGTACTTTAGTTACACACAGAGTAACTAAAGTATCTGCAGTTAAGTAACTGTAGTATCTGTAGTTGAGTAACCAGTACAAAATAAAGCATGGTGCATTATAAGAAGGGTGACATTGTATGCAGTCAGTTTTAGGGAAGCTATATTTGGGTGCTTGCAGTGCAATCAACTGCTAGTATCTTCATGGTAGTAGCTGTTGTAGGCAGCAGGGTGTTAGAGTAGCAAGTTATTGCTGCAGTGTGCTATAGTTGATGTTGTTGATTAAACTATGTCAAGTGTGGGAGTAACCAGTTTACCTGTGTGTATATAACATTAGTATGGGTGAGGAGGGGTATTTAAGTGAGGAATTTATACCCGTACCTAAGGGTATAAAGAAGGAGTGGTGCAAAAAACTGAAGAGTTAATGACTGTACTTGAATGCAATCCAGGGAACTACATGTGCAGTCAGAATTCGAGTAGGGGGGATACTTGTTGTGTTTTGTTGGTGCTAGTTGCCAATTTTGCTATTGGTGTTAGTGTTGGTATTGGTAAGTACCAGATAACAAGGTAAGGATACTAAGAGATAAGGTATACCAGGTAATGTACAATCAAGGCAATGTAAATAAGTTAGGGGTATTATTGTTTAGCCATGAGTCAAGTTAAGTTATGGGTTGAAGGTGGGTATCTAATAGTATTAGGTATATATTGAGGTATGTTGTATATAGCTAAGTTAAAGGTATTGAGTTTAAGATATGAGTTTAGTGATACCAAGGTATGATATTGGTAATATGTTAGAGTATGGTAGTATGATACATAGTATTAAATATTTGCTAGTAAACTTAGTAATAGCTAGTATAACTTGGCAATGACTAGTACAACCTAGTTTAACCCTAGTGTTGACCTAGTTTGGACCTAAAAGTCTAACATAGAGCTAGTTAAATATGTTTATCATTTCAGTTCACCATTTAACTTTGATATTCTAATATCTAGGACTCTTAGGATCCAGTTTATTCTCTGTTGACAGTTTTTTACTCAGGACCACAGGCGAGTATATTTTCTAACAGTTTTTGTTATTTTTATCATTACTATGAATCCAGTTATAGTGTATACTTGATTTTGACACAATGGATACACGGGTTAGTATCATAGATACCTTTCATGAGGAGTCATCATTGGATCCATCGTACTAGCTAGGGACAAAAAAATATTATCAAGTTATGTGATCATAGCCCACCTTACATGTACCATAGCTCACCCTACATCTCACGTAGGGTGTAGCCTGACCATATTACATGCCTTATAGCCTGTCATATATGATTATCTTGACTCTTGCTCGTATTATAGTTAACCATATAGTTAGCCTGACCTCATATGTATCATAGCCAATCATATATAACAAGCCTGATCTAGTCCCAACCCGATCACATAACAAACTAATATTTTAAGGCACTTAGCCAGTATTTTTATTCTTTTTTTCTAGTTCATTCATTACTAGTATTCACATATATCTATTTACTGCTAGATATTTCTTTATGATGATTACATGTCTCTCTAGTTTTTCTAACATTCCAGTATTTTTTTCTATTATGTATTTTCTTACACTGCTTTATAATTTTTATCAATATAATTGGAATTGCTGTTAGTATTTGTGCTTCGCTCCAATCCAGACTGGATAATATTTTTCAGAGGATCTCGAGGACTTTTGTCCTCATTGTGGACCAGGAGTAGATGATGGTTATATCCAGGAGCTTTCGGAGGAGCCACTCCCTCTAGAGGAGATACCACCAGCAGTTGCTTAGTTAGTACTTAGCTTATTTATGTATTGGATTGTTCCAAACATTGAGACTGAGTTATATTATGTTGAGACTTATATTGTGTTGAGATAGCTAGACTCTTAGACTCTTACTTGTTTGAGTTATATATTATTTTGCCTCTCGTGTTTCTTTATATCTTTATCGTGCCATTTATCATCCTTATAGCTATTTTGATTGAGCATATATGTATTCATTGTCCTCCATTTGGAGTTGAGATACATTGACAGGTTATTATATCATATATTGTGTGAGATTGATAGATAGTTATTTTGACCTAGACAGTGTTCTACCGTCGATGTTGCAGCGTAGGCTGGACGTACCTACGACTCATGCCCAATTTCCATGTACGGGTCGTGACATTATATTCTTAAAGGAGAATAATGTCTTAAAGTAAATTATATCTCTTGCTTCTATAATAGTGTTATTGATGATTTCATTTACTTCAGAATATATCACTAGAATACTATTAGCATTGCTATCTAAGGCATATCCTATGAACACATCATCTATAGTCTTAGATACAGTCTTTCTCTTTTTACGTTCAAAAATTCCTACTTTTGTTAGGCATCCTTAAACTTTAAGATAATTAGTCCTAGGGATTATATGTTTCCATAATTCATAGGGAGTCTTATAATTTGGTTAACTAGGGATCCTTTTCAGGATATAGCAAGCTGGTAACAATGCTTCTCTCTACAAATTATCAGGATCATCTTAGCTAAGAAGCATGGCATTCACTATGTCTAACAAAATATGATTCTTTCTTTCAGATACTTCGTTGGAACGTAGTGAATAAGGATTAGTTATCTCATGAATTATTCCATATTTTTCACAGAATTTAACCATATCATTTATACTCTCCACCATGATCTCATGATCATATCTTAGTATTTTTAATCTTTTTTTCTAATTAGTTCTCAACTTCATATTTGTATACCTTAAATCTATCAAATACTTCATCTTTGGTCTTGAGAAGATATGTATAACAATACTTTGAATAATCATCTATAAATGTGACAAAATATTTTCTACTGCCTCGGGTCAAAACTCTATTTGAATTACATACATCACTATGAATTAAGTCTAAAAGATCATAATTTCTATCTACATATTTGAAAGGTACGTAACCTAGTGTGTTTGGCTGGAATACGTATCATTTATTATAGTCTTAGGAATGAGTTCTAAGTTTATCAGTCTTCAAATATTTTGGGAGAATATGATATTTTATTAATAGAACTAATATAAATAATCTATATTTTATAAAATATTTTCCAACAAATGAATCATTGTTAAAAATTACTAATTTATTCGCCTCTATTATAATCTTGTACCCTAAAGCTACAAGAAGAGACCCACTAACTAGATTTTTTCTAACTGACGACACATGAAGCACATCATGAAGAGGTAGAATTTTTTTATGTAATCTTTAGATATAGTCATGCTTTTCCTATAATTTGTGCCATTGACATCTAATAAAGTTACATCTCCTGCACCCGATTCTTGATAGTTTGAAAAATAAGTGCGATCAAACAAAATATGAACATTAGCTCCATAATCCAATACCAATCATTATAATGGTAAGAAATATTTACTAAGGGTTGGTAGCTCATAGACCTGAAAGAACTAGAAGAACCATCGGGTTTGAGAGTGCTTTTTCCTTTAAAAGGGATCTTAGTAGCTTCCTTTTTTCTATAAAAATAGTTGAAGGATGGATGATTTGTTCTTCCACACACTAAACAAAATGTTTTGATCCCGTGTATGAGTAGAATGTCTAGGTTTATGGTTTTGCTAGTTTTGTTGGTTCTAGTGGTAAGGCTGAAATTTTTTCTTATTCTTGAATAAATTTCTCTTGGGTTTGTGAGGGTTAGACTTAGTTTTACTCTAGTTTTCTACAAGGTTTACCTTAGCCTTAGAATCATACTTAGGTTTAGACTTTAACCTAAGTTGTTCTTCTATTCTAATAACATTTAGGACTTGTATAGAAGTAAGAATATTTCTTTTTACTGATAAGTTCTCTAGCATGATCAGACCAAGAATGAGGGATCATATCTCTCAAGCAAGCTATCTTATGATCATTAAAGAAAATAGTACATTTTGCTTGGATGTGTCTAAGACATTCCTAGAATTCATGAATTTCGTCATTTGTAGGTTTTTTTATCTACCATAAAGTACCTATTTAGTAAGGAGGAATTGAATCTTTTTATTCTAGCATCATCACAACTATATTCTTCTTCTAATGTATCTAGAGTTCTTTAAAACTTTGTATTCAAAGAAAATATTATATAATGACTCAGATAAAGCACTTAGAATTCTTATAAAATAATATAGTATATTTCTTTTGGGATTTTTGGCTTGATGGACATAGTGGATTTGGTTACGCCAAAGTTAGATTCAGAGTCATCATAATCATTAAAATATGTGTGTTTCCATCAATTGTTGATATAAGCCCTAGAGTAATGAGACAAGATCTAATCTGACTCTGCTACCTCCTAAAGTAAATTTTGGTGAATTTTTCAGGCTTAACACTAGTAGAGTCATCTTTACCAGCCATTGTGACAAATTTGGAAGTCTAAAAGTTCTACAAAAATATTATATTAAATCAATATGTAATATCCCTTAATATAATAATAGTTTGAATAATTTTTGCTAATCAAACTTAACAAATTTTTAGTATAAAAAGTGTTGATCAACTTGGATTAGTTGTAGGGACCGAATCCCAACCAGTAGTGGTCCGAAGACTGTTAAATACCATGTAGCATGGGTCTATTTACACCAATTGTAAGAAGGACTCTTTCAACTTGTACCCAAACTAATAACTACTTTAAAACTTATACACAAAAAATTTTGCAATATCACTCAACTACTACCTTTTAACTAGATGTTCCAATAATTTAAATATAAAAAAACTATATTCGGTATTACAATATGCAACTAATCAAAAACTACATATAATTTCTCCCAACAGTAAAAGTTATAGTCTTTAATTCATAATATTTAATATTTTAACTGAATTTAAAATAATATTATAACATAATAGTATAGACTGTATTTGCTAAACTGCTTTTGTTAAATGTATTTACTAAATGTTAAAATTTCAAAAAAGTAAGATAATAGAAAAGATCAAATATATTTACTAAACAGTATTTGTTAATAGTAGAACATATATTCATAACAGTAACAGTATTAACATGTTTAGAAAAGTAACAAAATAGCAAATGTATAAATTGTATTCACTTACACAACAGTTTCTCTTAACTAGTTTTAGAGTATAAAATTGCTAACAAAATATTTGTTAACAGTTTACCCATTTGTTAACAAAATTTTTTGTATAGAAGTTTACAAAATAGTTTATAACAAAAAATAGAATATTGAACTTTACTATGCTGTAGTTCACATAATAAAAATGTATACTATTTTATTTTTTTTATTTATTATATTAAACATGCATATATAACATGAATATTTATTTTAGATTGTTAGAAAATATTGACATTTCCTATAAACAAAATATAAAATAAATTTAGTTAGTGTTAACGGTCTTCGGGATGAGTCATATATGAAGTACTACTCTAAAAGAAATATTCGAGCTCTATGTGCAAACTTTTCTCGAATTTCTCGTAGAAGTAAAAGCTCCTTGCTACCAACATCCTGTCACTACACAGCTCCGGAAGAAACGATCAAAACTTAGCTTTATCCAAAAAATATGATGAATACTGTAGCTTTTGGTTTGCAAACGAGAAGGAATAGAGACAGAATTTTATCGCTGGTTACAAGTCTGTCCCAAATAAACAAACTGTATAAATTATATAGGCTACCCTAAACCCACAGATTAAATAATAATTAATAGGATAAAATTGGCTAATAATGTATCCATTTAGGAATAAATAAATCACACATTAGATAAATTAATGTGCAACAAATAGAAAAATAAAAACTAAAATTGTCTGAAAGAGGAGTAAAAAAAAAATTTTTGGTGTTAACCCAAACCAAATAGTAGAATTCGAATCGATATTTGGTGCCCTCATATGTGGGCGCATACAAGCACACTTAGAAACGTCGATCAGAACCGAACTGAGGCGAGTAGAGCGGTGGCGGCGGCGACGACAGTGCACGTATGTAGCCCACAGGTCTATCCAATAACAACTCACAAATGAGGAAGAGAGATAAAGTAATATAAAGACTATAAAGGATGTTATTCTAGCCGAAGTGGGACTAAAAGAGAAGTTGGATTTTTCACCCAAAGTGGGACTAAAAGAGAATACTGCAATCACATAATAAGTTAGTTTTTCTCTCATGATGCTCCTTTCTGGAAATAGGTAATTAAAAAAGTATAATTTTACCATGGAGAATAGTACTTAATTTTTAACAAACTTACCTTCAGGCAGTAAATGTATAGGTTGCAAGTGAAATTTTAAAATGAAACTTAAAGCCGATGGTAGTATACAAAAATATAAGTCTAGGTTAGTAGCTAAATTTTTTACTCAAAAAAAATAATTAGATTATTTTCACACATACTCTCCAATAGCTAGGATTACCATTATTATAACACTCCTAGCTTTAGCATCCATTCATGATATGTTGATCCATCAAATGGATGTAAAGACTATATTTCTAAATGGAGATCTAGAGGAAGAGATTTATATGGAGCTTGCAACCTGAAGGGTTCATTGTTAAAGGTCAAGAAAAACATTTACATATTAATAGAATTTTTATATGGCCTAAAACAAACTCCTAAGCAACGGCATCACAAATTTGACAAAATAATTTTAGAATATGGATTCGTAACAAATAAACATAATAAATGTGTATATTCTAAAACTATAGATGGAAGTAGTGTCATTTTATGCTTATATGTAGATGGTATCTTAATTCTATGATCATCTCTTGATTCCATAAATGTTACTAAAAAATATTTGTCGAGTAAGTTTATATGAAAGACTTAATAGATGCCAACTTGATTCTAGGAATACAAGTGTCTAAAATAAAGTTATACACTATCCTTAGCTCACTCCATAGAGAAAATCCTAAGGAAATTGAGTATTTTTATAATAATAAAAATCTGCCTCTACTCTTTATGACAGTAGTATTATCCTAAAGAAAAATGAGTTCATAGATGATAGGTTCTTTTATGTATATAACAAATAGAACTAGACCGGATATTGTATTTGTTGTTGGGAGAATAATTAGATATATTAGAAAACTAAACCAGTTATACTGGTCTATATTAGAAAGAATATTTAGATATCTTAAGTGTACGCTAGATTATAAACTACATTATAATAGACACCCTATTATTATAGAAGTTTATTTAGATACAAATTGGGTAAGTGACTCACATAACACTTCCAAAATTAGACAACTTAGCGACATGAAACAATATTGTTGATTTCTCAAAAAATATCGCTACTTCAAATCAGCAACGTTTTTAGTGACATTTTTGTGTAGTCACGTTTTAGCTAGTCGTTGAAAATAAAAATGTCACAAAATTTTGCTATGGCAATGTATATTAGCGACGGGTTGACGACGCTAATATATTTTTAACTAGCAATGTTCAACGTTGCAACGTCGCCTTATTAGCGACATATATTATATCGAGAAACGTTGCCAATTTTATTATAATTAGTGATGTTTTGCTACAAATTTGGCTACATCAGCTTCATATGACAAATATTATCATGTCAGCATTTTAGCGAGGTTTGGCGATTAACTAGCGATTTTTGTGGTACATATTAGCGATATTTTGATTCTTTTTAGGGATGTTTGCCTGCATTGTTGACCGTCGCTAAACGTCACTAATATGCCAAAAATGCAAATTGAAAATTCTTTAGTTTATCGATTCACAGTTTATATAAAGAGACCCGGAGCAACCCTCTGTTGAATTTTTTGGATTTGCTAACCCCTTCAGTGGAACACTCAACCCTGGTAAAATCATATACAGTTAATATAGAGAATAAACTAAACTTTAAGCGAATAACACTTTTGTATTACAAATTGTGTCAAGAAATCATGTTGTAAGGTATGAAATAAATATCCAAGATAGTACTGAGTCTCAACAAATAAAGTTTGGAATAATCAATCTAAATAAATATATGAAATAAATACATAAAGGACCCAAGATCATGGGCCAATTAATACACAAATAAACAAATAAACTGTCCTAACTAGGACTACTGTCTATCTGGATTAGGAGGAGCATCACGGAGCGCTTGGGATATGAGCATGTCATACTCCTCCTTTGAAATTGTCACCGGTGGCGATAGAGGTGGAGTCGAGGGAGTCGGTGTCCATGCAGGCAAATCAGGACTTTTTTGCTCCAACGCTGCCAGTCGAGCGTTGTATGAATCCATGGTAGATAACAATCTCAAACTTCTCTGAGCCACCGAATCATGTATCCTCACCAGTGACTCACCCAAGGACACCTGCAAACCATGCAGCACCGTCATGCTGTACTCCATCGATGCGGCAAGATCAGTAATACCATGCTCTGTCCTCATGCTCATAGCCTTGAGATCCATGATGCTGCGCTCAAGTGTATCAAATTGTGTGGTGAGTGTCACATCGTTCATCTGCGGCTGATACTGGGATGCTCTATAATCCTCCGTAGAAACTCATCACGCAGATCAGCAATCTGACGGTCAACGCTCACCTAGACTCGAGCTGACGCCTGCAAGGGTTGTGGGAAATACACACTAGCAGAGGGTGGACTAGAGGACTATGTCACAATAAGAACGTTGTAGGATCCCGTACCGTAGTACGTACCCTTTTAAAGACCGCCAACGACAGTCATCCACAGTTGGTCCACCGACGGAGCTGGGGGTCTGTGAGGAAGTACCAGTCTCTCCCTCTGTAGGTGCACTAGCAGTTGCCGACTCATGTAGTCTAAGATACTCGTCCTTGAAAAATATGCTTAGCTTGATAAGCATAGTTCTTACTATCCAATCGTTAAAATTTTTAATGTCTAAGGTACTTATTACTAACTACATGGATATCTATTTTCATATTTCCTAAGTTATATTAAAATTAACTCAATATAAAGTAATACTTACATAGCTCTGTGTGGCCCTCTCATCCATGAGCTTTCTTTCCTTCAATGGATGGCCAGGAAGATGGTCACCATGTTGGCGTCCTCACCCCTCTGTACCTGTTAAAAATATATTATTTTTTATTAAATATTTTATCCTACTTATAAAAATAATATATATTCAATAAATACATACCAGACGATGAAAATATTCCGTCATGGGAATTGAGCCACCACACCGCTTTTTTGCTTTCGTCCTAGCCGCCATCGCCTTCTCCAACTTTTCTTTGTACCGGGGATCATCGAATCTAGCCTACATCGCAGTCCATTGCTCAAACGTGATCCAACATTGGATTAGTTTTCTAGAGCGATCATGAGACTTATGGTCGTTGATCGCATCACAAATCAGCTTGGCGGCCACATCAGGAAATTGCTTCTCGATCTGCTCAGTCCGTTCTGGTGGATAAAAATATGTTCTCTACAAGAAGTAAACTTGTAAGTCGGTTATAACATTCTTGCGATATGTTAAAATTAGACTTGATGCTCCAGTAGTGAATTATTCTCACAACCAGGATATAATGGAGTTCTTACGTTCTCCAACAACTCCATGAACTTTGCATTATTGACATTCGGTGCCTCAACTATATCATGATTGTTCAGATCGAAGCTAGGCCTCGTGGCATCGAAAACCATGTTCACCCACCCATCGTCGTAATCAGTGTGGTCTTGGACATCTCTATACGGCTCCACATAAGACTCCGACTCTGATGCTAAATGCACAAGATCTCCGTATAAGATCCATTGATAGTAACTCGACGTGAAACCCTTCGAGTAAAAATGAAATATCATATCCACTTCTGGTTGATATTTTAAGTTGCGATATCTCACACACGGATACTTAATTTTGGTGTCGTCCATATATTGGGGGAATGCCTTGGCAAATTATAAAAACTGCTCTACCCCTATATGAATTCATCATATATACCGTACATGTTTCAAGATGACAGTTGTACATCCATGAACGATATCGCAGGTAGTAATTTATCCATTTTTAGATACTGCTATAAAAATGGATACACGTTGTTCAAGTATATTGTCCAAATTGATTAATACATAAAGCCATATCTTACTCAATTTTGATCATTAAACCCTAAACACATTTGCTAGTTCTCTTTCCACTAAACCATATATCATAATCCTTTGTGCAATCAAGACTTCCAATACACACATGTACACTTCATCTTTTTATTATAATACTTTCTAGCTCAACTTTGAACACATATACGATACCCCGACTGCGAAAACACTCACCCATTTACACTTATGGGTTCATCCAATACACTAAAAAAGGAGAGGAAAATCCATAATTGTTTACAACTAACAACACTTATCTAATATTTTCTTCATAAATTCACACAACATAAGGAAGTATACTCTACTCATACTACTCATAGGTTATCATATCCTCTTAAATAACTACATACAGTAAGTACATGGGAACAATCACAATCCATAAATTGGTCATTTGTCCTCTTCTAATATAATACATAACATAAAGTTATCTAATCCTTGTATTTTATTTCTTGTTTCTCACTTGTGGCTTATATGCCCCCTCCAATTATCAAATAGATGAGGAACCCTAATCATAATTCCTAGTGAGTTCGAGATAAGAGAAACCCTAACGCTAATTCCTCTTTCACTCTTCCTGTCTCATTTTTTTTTAGATCTAAGGGAGATGGAACAACACTATGTGTCAGACATGTTTCGCACATCTAAGGCACAACAGTAGATCGTATCAATTATGTGTTACTGTCGCCTGTGTCTGTATCATATCGGATCCAACCAAAGACATTAAGCTTAGTGTATACATAAAAATAATATATTTTGGGGTTATGGTTTACCTGCCCAAGGGTGTATGACCAGAGCACGGAGGGGGGTGTTAGTACCACATTTCTAGAATAGGGATAATTTAGTAATTTTAGCATAGTTATTTTATTTTTTATAAATTAAATATTATTTAGTGTGTTATATAATTATTTGGTGCTTCTATTAATTAATTATTTATTAGTGTATTATATATTTATTTAAAGACTTGTATTATTTATTTATAGATAATGGTATATCCTATTAGTTAGACTTGATACTTGTGAGCCAATTAGACTTGTCATGACAAGTTATTGAGCCCAACATGGGCCAAGCCCAATAGACCCAAATTCTACTAATTAATTAGGGAGAATTAGGCTAATTAGAATTAATTAGAGGCTTTCCAAAATTGCCCAACCTTAATCCAATTTATAATTGGATGGAGAGGGGTATATTGGACATTGTCACTTAGTTGGAGACGGGGAGAGGGGGCCGGCCACCATAAGAGGGGACTCTCTTCTCTCTTTCCTCTCATTTGCATTCATTTTAGATCTAGAATTTTAGATCCCCAATTTTCCATATTTTCTCGATCAATTTTCCTCTTAATTTCTTTACATTCCCTTCCATTTTTCATTCCTAAAAAAGGTTTGGAGTTTAGAGAAGCAAGGACCACAATGAGGAGGAGCATTGGTAAAGAGATCGTGTTTGGATCGTGTCTGGATCGTGTCCACTTGGATTTTATTGCGAATTCATCTCCCAATTGGTAATTTTAGAATTTCTCTTCATTGTAGCTTTTAAATCATACATTTGACCCTTAGGAATCATCGTATGGCATAGGACTACCTATAGGAATAGGTTCTAGATCAATTTGTTATGTATTATGAATTCTATGTAGTAATATATGTGTATTTTGGGAGAATTTTAGGATTGACACATAGTGTGTGTGTCATAAGACTAATTTAGTCTATTTGGACTTAGATCGGGGTTGAGATACTAGTCTCGTGTCCACAATTGGATACAATTAGGCTGTATCTCGATACGGTGCGATACCGTTTTATACGGGGCTCTATTTTGTGTGTTTTTGTATATCTCCCTTCAATTCCTTTTGTATCAAGTCATAATAAGTTATTTAGTTGTATTTGATATTATGGAAGGCTTGATGTGGGGAATTGTTAAATATTGACACTTGATTGAACACGTATCATTGAGTGTCACAACTATACACACCACGTGTTTGATTTAATTAGTTATAGTGTGGATATATATATATGTAATGATAGATAGAACTATATATATATATATATATATATATATATATATATATATATATATATATATATATATATATATATATAGTGTGTGGTTGTGTGTAGTTACTAGATGACTGTGAGTGAATTCTGGATTATTCACTCTAATTGAAGGCATCTGTGCAGTAGATGTTGTTGTCTCTGTGCCTTCAGTATGTGTAAGTTGGCTTCTAGAATTAAGTGGGTGTGTGTTATAGTTTCAGTTGTCTATGTGTATTGTTTGAGTGTGTGTGTGTGTGTATAGTTGTGTATCCCAGGAGAATTTTTGCTCGGGATAAGGCATTGTAGTGGGTAGTTCTTGTTGTAAGCGGATATCAATAGGTGCAGGTAGTGGTAGCAATGCAAAGTTGCATAAAAGCAACTGTTGCACCTACAGTTGCATTTTAGAGCAGAGAACAACATCAGTGACAATATACTGTTGGCAGCAGGTAAGGAGTTTGGTGATTAGAGTATTTATCACTAGTCAGATATTAATGAATGATACTTGAGGTAGGTGATATGAGTACCAGGTAGGTAAATTAATACTAGATAGCTAAAGTTATAGTTGCATATTTGATGGTCAACAGCAATAGGTAATTGGGCATGGATAGCTTACAATCGAGTTCTATAACAGTGGCATTCAGTCCACAGTTGGTTAAGAACTAAGGGAATTGTGAAACCTGCAAATAGCTATTGTGTATCAGTTATGATACACAGTTGAGTATCAGAGGAGATACATCATTAGGCATATATGTGATGATATAGTTTATTGATAATACCTTAAGTTGGTGTGTGTTGATGGGGTATAACTTGGGGAGAGAAGTAAGTACTGTAATGCTGTAAGGGTAATCCAGTTGGGGGTAGTTCAACTGCAGGTAATGCAATATAGGTTAATGATTAGTTGTTAGTTAGAGTATTAGTTAGTATTGTATACATCAGTTAACTATTAGTAAATTGATATAGCTAATATTAAGTTATTAGCAAAGCTAATGCCTAGTATCGCTAAGTTAGTGACCCATAAAGACTAATTAACCCTAGTGTGAACCTAGATAACCTAGAAATTGACCTAGAAAGCATGCATTACAATATTTTAACCCATTTATTACTTATTACATTGATTGACTTAATATTTTCTAAATAGGGTTGTGTGACACCAGCTTGGGCATCGAGAGATACTTTGCTCAGGACCAGAGGCGAGTACATTATCTGATAGTTTTCTTATTTGATAGTCTCTATGTTTCATATATTTAGTGTTGAGATATTTGATTCCTGATATGATGTTACACGGATTAGTGCGTCATGAATCCCGGTCATGAGATATTCTTCTTTGTGATCACTTTTACTTCGTGATTTGATGATTAGACTGTGATCAGTATGCATGATATTATAGACAATGCATGATGACTACCATGTCAGAACATGTCATGATTTGGATCCGTGTACTAGTCGGAGGTTGGGGAAAGTATTATTGAATATGCTATCATACCTTATAGCCCGTGATATATTTATGTTGTATCCCATGATAGCTAGCAGATCATGCAACTCATGTGTGGCCACGCTAGCTTCCATTTATGATTATAGACCGTGCTAGGCCCAAGCCGATCACATATCTTTCTAATATTTTAAGGCATAAGTTTTCTATTGTATTTTTATTCCAGTTTATTACATTAATTTTTCTCACCTTATTGTTCGCAGTTATTTCTATTCCATGTCATGATATTTCTTTTCGTGATATTTACTATTCCAGTCATTTGTTTCCATCATTTATTTTTATTACTATTGTTATTTTATAGTTTTTGTCAATTATTGAAATTGTTGTTAGAGGTGTACTTTGTTCTATCCTGATTGGATATATTTTTCAGATGACTCACTTGAGGACTGGTGTCCCACGTACTATGAACCTCAAGGGGATGAGCCAGTGGAGCCGGTTGAGCCTATGCCCGTAGAACCACCTGTTATAGATCCTCCTGATGTAGACTGTCACATCACAATCACAAAATAAGTAGGACCAGTTATATGTATACATTCTATCTATACGAACAAGTATAGGAATCCAATTTCATGGACCTAACCAGTTGTAGTACGTTGCAATATATAACTAAGTCACAACAACACAGGCAGGTATAACCTAGTCTCATACACAAATTTCACATAATAAGGAACTGAATAAATAGATAAGTCTCAAGTCCACTACATATAAAGTCTAGTGGAGAATAATCCACAAAAAATGAGTACAAATGAATACTGAAAGAATACAACTAAGTAATAAAGAAATAATAAAAATAGTCGGGGAGTAGCTAACTAGATAATGACACCCAAGACTCTAAGAAACTGTCATCCATGACGCTCAAGAAAACTCCAGTGGCTCCACCTCAAGGTCTTCGTCAGCAAGATCTCCAACTCTGTAGTCCGTCGGGTACAAGTGCTCGTCGGAATCTGAAAAAGGTGTCAGGTCCTCAGAGGGACATAACAAGTACACAAGAATCGACATGCATGAAAGTAAGGCAGTAAACAATAATAGGGTAACTAACTATCTATGTGATATGCACTCGAGACATCTCTAAAGGCGCATGAGGGGGGAGAAATAGAAGAATAGTCATCCTACCAGGCGTTCCGTAGTATAAGCACCCTGATTTTTTTGAATTAAATTTTAAATTTATTCATATTGGTATTCTGAAATTATTGTGATTAAGAGAATTATTCATTTTACTTTTAGCTAATTATAATATATAATATTTATGAATTTATAATTATGTGTATTTAATTAATTATTAATATTGTACAAAAAAATTTGGGTGTATAACTATTATTAGTGTATTGTATAATTTTTTTTGAATTTATTGAGGTCTAAAACTATTTTTAATGGCAGCACACACACACACACACACACACACACACACACACACACACACACACATATATATATATATATATATATAAAGAAAAGAAAAAAATAAAAGAAATAAACCAAAACCATAAATCCATTAGCCCTACCTATTAACCCAAACCCGAAACCTAACCATACCTTTCCCCACGTATACAGCAAACACCCCCTTCTCTCATATATATATATATATATATATATATATATATATATATATATATATATATATATATATATATATATATAAACAAAACCAAAACCCTAATCCCACCTCCACCTACACCAGACCCACACCCCGGAGACCACCCGCAGCCCCGCCGCCCCGTACCGCCGCGCCGGAGCAGTGCCTCCGTCAGCCGGCAGCAGCAGCAGCAACAACAACAACAGTTGCGGCCCCTCCTTCGTACGGAGCTTCCGACCTCCTCACTGATTTGTTTTGTGTTCCGTCTCCGCTTGTATATTCACAACTTTACCCTCAAGGATTTCCTTCAAGTGGAACGAATTTAGGAACCCCGGTTTGATCAAAAAATCGACTGAAAGTTGGCCGAAAAATTGTTCGAAAATCGTTCAGAATTTCAGTCCAAGTACCCCTATTCATGTCTAATTTTTACCAACTTGTTAATTATTTTCAAAATATAATTAAAGAAACTTTTTCATAATATAACCAAAAATTTTACTGTTCTTTTAATTTTTATTAGTTTTCTTTAATGGTTAAATTATTCTTGTTCCAAAACGACCAAAAACTTGTTTTTAAAATACCCAAATTCTCGCAATACGGGGTGCATCCCGCCAAACGAGGCAACTTCATCGTGTGCGAGTGGTACCAAAAGATGCGTAACGTAAACGCGGACGTGTGGGCTTTCGTGAAACTTGATTTGGATGTGCGTGCACACCGGAATCTACGCGTATTCGTCAAAAAATACCGTATCGGCCTGTTCTGACACTCGCCGTAAATTCGTGTATGCTTGTCGTTTCACAACGAAACTTTCACCATCGGATTCTACCGTTACGCTGGTCCTGTGACCCAAGTTTGGTTCGATTCGGACAACATCGACGAAATATCATTTTGGGGGCCCCATAGTTCCACATGACGGGCGATTTCGTGATCGGCTCATCGAAATAAAGTTTTAAATATTTTGTTGGGTTCGTATCATCATTCTGGACTCGTAGACACTAAGTTGGATGGATTTAGAGAACTTTGTCTTTGGCATATTTTACGGTGCAAAGTGGGCCACAAGTAAACCCAATTTTGATCCAAAACTGTCAATTTTGCCCCTATGTCCAAATTGGACTTATGGGTAGTCAATCCTAGCTATTTCTAGTATTCTGAAAATATTAGTGATATTTGTATCAGCATCCGGAGGTGTACGTACAGATTCTACTTTCCCAGGAGCAGTTGACGGAGTTTAGAATCCAGACAAGTGTACCTTGCCATAATGTATCACATTTCCTTGTCTTTATCTTATTTAGTTATTATAGTTATTTGATATGTGTGTTTACCCTAGGATCGTGAGACATTGCTTAGCGTCCGAACAAGATTCAGGTGTCGACGCCGTACGCGGAGTCGTGTAACGTCACTTAGAGAGTAGATTCCACGATCCTATTTTTACGTACTTGCTTTACCAAGTACGCCATACCCTAGGACACTTGACACTATTTCATGTGACATAATCTTTCTTGAGTAATTTATGGTGATTCTGTATAGGCTTATAGGATTCGTGATATGAGACTTTCATATTATATAGATATTATTATGACTTGTTGCACTAGCTAGAGGTCATGATCTTACGTGTTATGGATATGAGACATTGTGGACATGAGACATGAGGTTACATTGAGTGGGGAGAGACACACCATACTACAGGCTAATTATTGAAATATATACTATACTACGAGAGGTGTTGTGGCACATATATCAGAGTCGTGATACCACTAGAGGTGCCTTGGACTCTGTCTCAGATCTTTGGCACCTATACTGAGTTTTGATACTACTTGCTGCTATGGGCTCCCCGATACAGAGCCTGTAGTGGTTTCAGCTCGAGTACGAGTGATGCTCTAACGGGCATATCACTTAATTGGTTACAGTAGTTTACCCTTGAGTATGTGGCATTATACTGTTTTACTTTTGGCATGTTGTTTCTTGTACCTTGTTATGTCCCTCTGAGAACTTGGTCCCCTGCCAGTTTTTGCAGCATAGATGGTTATGGAGCCTTTGGAGTTGTTGATGGAGTTACTTGTCTTGCAGGCATTTGTACCAAGTACTTATATCATTTCTACCGGAGTTATGGTTATTTATTCATATTGTTTATTCATCCGCTGATGTAGCCTAGTTTTATAGACTCATATTTCTTTCTCGAGTCTATTCGAGTTTGTGTGTTACTAGACGACCGACTTTAGTATATGTAGCTCATTCTTGTGTATTCTGTTCATTGTGGATTGAGGCATAGATATTTATATTTACTTGATTATTTAGATAGTGACCATTATAATACAACTTATACATATTCGAGTCGGACCAGAGTCTGGTCGAATGCATAGCTGGCATGTTACGTATTCCTAGTCCTATGTATTTTGGGACTGGTGCGTAACATATTTTTGTGGTGGCCCATACAGGTCCTGTTTAATCATTTCGGTTACTTTCCGGTACTGAACGAGCCTGTAATCAGGATTAGCAGTATTAGTATCTCAATCCACAACTGATTTAATAATTTCTTAGCATTTGATTATCGCCCTTGAACTTCATAATTATACTCGTTCATTCCCTCGACATCTTTATTATTATTTATCATCTCTTTCTATTTTACAGAGATGGACGTTCGTGCGCGGTATTTCCTCCAGAAGCAGATCCGTGTCAAGGAAGTAGAAAACATGCTGGATATAAAGTTTTGAGAAGATGGTTACCCTTAGTAGGGTAGATAGATATGTTATTCCTATATGCTAGAGCTAGTATAGATTGTTAGCTTAAGAATTGATATAGTATTATGTTTAAGGATTAGTTGTATTACCCCCTCGACTGCATCCCTATCCTTCCTATCAAATTCTTATCTTGTGTTGCATATATGGCCTCGTACTTTTTGTAATAATGATCTTTCTAATTATAACAATGAGTAGAACCTTCCTCTTTTTCTAGTTGTGCCTTAATTACAAAATTAATCCCTTAGTTGGTACCACTTCTTGTGTTAATATTCATATCACCATAGATAACAGTTCTTTTCTACTCTAATCTCCTTGATCTAGTCACCATGACTCGATTCTCCAAATACCTGCCTAATCATGTCGTATTGAACCATGTAGACTTATCAAAAATTCTTCTTATTGTGGCCTAAATTTTTGGTCTCTTTGTCATCAATGCCAATCAATGATCGAAGACTCTATACCACCTTGCCTTAGTTAGATCCGACTCGGTCATTTCTTTTGCCTTGTAGAAGCTTAACCTATACAAGAGCAGTAATGGATGTGTAGTAATTTTTCTTATAAAGTTGTTGATCAATAGTACCCTGATAGTTTCTAGGTTCCTTTAGAAAATCTTTGATTACGGCCAGTAAATCCTAGAATTCTTGTATCCTTATTTAGAAAATAGGCTCTTCCCAAAATCTTGTTAGCAAGACCATGACCTTAGTTTTGGATACAAACTTAATTCTTATAAGTTGGGTAGATCGTAGCCCCTGATTTTAGTGTATGGTTCACGGTAAATTTGAATATTTTGGTGTTAATTAGGTTAATCTCAAACGGATTAAATTACCTATTTAATTTATGTATCATTGATACCCTTTTTTGTGGCTCTGATATTTGGAGCACAATAGTATCCTTTTCTTTTTAACAACTTCCTTATGGCTTAGACTAGTCACTCTACACCTATGACATGACTATCACTCACAAACTGGCCTTCCCATATTTTGTTTTAGTCGCACAACATTCACGACGTAATTATACACACAAATGACACATTGATATCCTTTTTCTGTTGCGGTCGATTTTAATACTCAACACTGACTCAATTCTTTCGGCAATCTTGACATTCATGAGACTAATTGGAACCTACTCACTGATGACACAACTGTTACTTCCAAATATACACACCCATGCTCCATATAGACCCCCAATATTTGTGGCATATCTTATTCTAAACCCTATATCCAACTCTGTTGCAATTGAATTAAATTATACATAGATAACCCAAATATCCCAACCACTGATATACCCGTATCCTATTCATTCTAACCTAAGTCCGTGACACTTGTGTTGCATTAAATTGAACTCCTTGTACTTTTTACATAATACAAAATACCTTGATGAGTTATATCACCTTTCGACGCTTATTGCTGAACCATTCATCAGTATCCATTATATGCAATGAACAACTTCTCGGTACCATCTCACCCTAGTTGTATTTGGCTATGATATTTCCTATTATCTTATAGACTCATAACCTAATTAGAAGCAAGGAGAACTGGTAAAACTTTTTTTATAGAGTTATTGACTCATTAACGTCATGATAGTACATATATCTTCTTTAATAGGATGTGACAACGGTCACAAAATTCTTACCACCTCAAATTCCTCTTTGAAGTTAGACTTTCTAAAAATTCTTAGAAATATGATCATGACTATAGTTCCTGCGGCCAACTTCATTCTTATAAGTTTGGTAGAGCCTTGATTAAGCGTACCCTTATTCTTAGAATGCGATGTCAAACTAGGACTCCATTTGGTAACTGAGTCCCCATCTTTAGCGTAACCTTTTTAACTAAAATCTTTTCTACTATATTTATTTTTAATTTTGAGGACAAAATTTTTATAAGTTTGGTAGATTGTAAGCACCATAATTTTTTTGAATTAAAATCAAAATTTATTAATAGTGGTATTCTGAAATTGTTGTGATTAAGAAAATTATTCATTTTATTTTTAACTAATTATAAAATATAATATTCATGAATTTATAATTATATGTATTTAATTAATTATTAATATTGTACAAAAATATATATATTTGGTGTACAACTATTATTAGTGTATTGTATAATTTTTTCGGAATTTATTGAGGTATAAAACTATTTTTAATCGCTATACACACACACACACACACACACACACATATATATATATATATATATATATATATATATATATATATATATATATATATATATATATATATATATATATAAAGAAAAGAAAAAGAATAAAAGAAATAAACCAAAACCCTAAACCCATTAGCCCTACCCATTAACCCAAACCTGAAACCTAACCAACCATTTTCCCACGTACACAGCAAACACCCCCCCTTCTCTCTCATATATATATATATATATATATATATATATATATATATATATATATATATATATATAAACAAAACCCAAACCCTAATCCCACCTCCAACTACACCAGACCCATACCCCGGCGACCACCCGTCGCCCGCACCACCTTGCCGCCTCGCCGCCGTGCCGGAGCAGCGCCTCTGTCTGCTGGCAGCAGCTGCTGCAGCACCAACAATAGTTGTGGTCCCTCCTTCGCACGGATCTTTCGACCTCCTCGCTGATTCGTATTGCGTCCCGTCTTCGCTGGTATGTTCACAACCTAACCCTCTAGGATTCTCTTCAAGTGGAACGAATTTAGGCACCCCAGTTTGATCGAAAAATAGACCGAAAGTTGTACGAAAAATTGTTCAAAAATAGTTCAGAATTTCAATCCAAGTACCCCTGCTCATGTCCAATTTTCTACCAACTTATTAGTTATCTTCAAAATATAATTTAAGGGACTTCTTCATAATATAACCAAGATTTTTACTGTTCTTTTAGTTTTTATTAGTTTTCTTTAATGGTTAAATTATTCTTGTTCCAAAATGACAAAAAACTTATTTTTAAAATACATAAATTCTCGCGATACGGGGTACGCCCCGCCAAATGAGGCAACTTTGTCGTGTGCGAGTTACACCAAAAGGCGCATAACGTAAACACGAACGTGTGGGCTTTCACAAAACTTGATTTGGATGTGCGTGCACATCGAAATCAACGCATATCTGTCAAAAAACACCGTATCGACATGTTTTGACACTCCCCGTAACTTCGTGTGTGCTTATCGTTTCTCAATGAAACTTGTGCCATCAGATTCGCAGCTTTACGCTGGTCCTGTGACCCAAGTTTGGTTCAATTCTAAGAACATTGACGAAACATCATTTCGTGGCCCCACTGTTCCACATGACGGACGATTTCGTGATCGGCTCATCGAATTCCAGTTTTGGACGTTTCTTGGGTTCGTATCGTCATTCTGGACTCGTAGACTAAGTTGGACAAATTTGGAGAACTTTGTCGTTGGCATGTTTTACGGTGCAAAGTGGGCAACATGTGGAACCAATTTTGACCCAAAATTGTCAATTTTGCCCCCGTGTCCAAATTGGACTTATAGGTAGTCAATCCTAGCTATTTCTAGTATTCTGAGGATATTGGTGATGATAGTTTAATCATTCGGCGGTGTACGTGCAGATTTCACTTTCCCAGGAGCAGTTGATGGAGTTCAGAATCCAGACAAGTGTACCTTGCCATGATGTATCACAGTTCCTTGCCTTTATCTAATTTAGTTATTATAGTTATTTGATATATTTGTTTACCCTAAGACCGTGAGACATTGGTTAGCGTTCGAACAAGATTCGGGTGTCGACGCCGTACGCGGAGTCATGTAACGTCACCTAGAGAGTTGATTCCACGATCCTATTTTTACATGCTTGCTTTACCAAGTACGCCATACCCTAGGACACTTGACACTATTTTATGTAACAGAATATTTCTTGAGTTATTCATGGTGATTCTGTATAGGCTTACAGGATTTGTGATATTAGACTTTCATATTATATGGATATTATTATGACTCGTTGCACTAGCTAGAGGTTATGATCGTGCGTGTTATGGACATGAGACGTTGTGGACATAATACGTGAGGTTATATTGGGTGGGAAGAGACACACCATACTACAGGCTAATTATTGATATTTATACTATACTATTAGAGGTGATGTGGCACATATACCGGAGTCATGATACCACTAGAGGTGCCTTGGACTCTGTCTCAGATCTTTGGCACCTATACTGAGTCTTGATACTACTTGCTGCTATGGGCTCCCCGATACAGAGCCTGTAGTGGTTTTAGCCTGAGTATGAGTGATGCCCTAACGTGCATATCACTTAGATGGTTACATTAGTTTACCCTTGAGTATGTGGCATTATATTATTTTACCTTTGGCATGTTGTTTCTTGTACCTTGTTACGTCACTCTGAGGACCTAGTCCCCAGCCAGTTTTTCCAGCATAGACGGTTATGGAGCATTTGGAGTTATTGATGGAGTTGATTGTCTTGCAGGCATTGGTACCAGGTACTTATATCATTTCTACCGGAGTTATGGTTATTTATTCATATTGTTTATTCATCTGCTGATGTAGCTTAGTTTTATAGACTCATATTTCTTTCTCGAGTCTATTCAAGTTTGTGTGTTACTAGGCGGTCGACTTTAGCACATGTAGCTCATTATTGTGTATTTTGTTCATTGTGGATTAAACAATAAAATCTAGAACCGGTAGACTCTCCTCTCCCACTTTACTATCCGAACTGTATACGCGGTGTAGACATAATGCAAGACATCAATAAAATCTAGAACCCAAACTAACACCAGCAACATACACCAGATGCGAACTCACATATCAAGGGCTAGTCAATACGCCAGTCCTTGCACTCTCTCACTTAGTGAACATGTTTGAAACTGTGTCAGGTCAAAAGATACCACGTATATTTACCATACCATGTAGGTCAACTACTTATAAGACGCGTGCACACAACTAACAAAATAAAAAGAACTAGGCATAATATAAACTGTACAACACAAGCAAGCAAGGTTTACTTGCCTAGCAAGCCAAGATGCGAGAACAACGAATCTGGTCCGGAGCTCTCCATAAGAACATCACGAACACCTACCAATTATTTACACTAATTAGACTCTTACTATCTAGTAAATAATTAG
Organism: Iris macrosiphon; assembly: GCA_036927795.1. NCBI lineage: Eukaryota > Viridiplantae > Streptophyta > Magnoliopsida > Asparagales > Iridaceae > Iris > Iris macrosiphon. The sequence continues at coordinate 137,843,559 of JAYESA010000019.1, read as the reverse complement.
GTTATTAATTCTATGTTGATTGCACATGCAAGTAACTAGCCTCAAAATAATACTAACCGTTAATCATTACCAAAATCATTTTTAAAGACATTAAATAAATAAAATAATAATTCTGTAATTAATCATAAAAATAGAAAATAATAATTTTCCTTCTACAAAGGGTTTCTACGAGGGTTGTCAACTTGTCAAACTAATATAGATGCAAAACAAGATTTTTTCGACATGCAAGTTCTAAAAAGTTAAAATCATAAAAAAATTTAAATTCTAGAAATAATTCTAAAATATTATAAAACAATAATTAAATGAGTTCCTACATGCATCTTTATTAATTATACTTATTGGCCTTTCCATTGGACACCTACTAGTCTTCTAGAAATAGTATTGGCAAAATTTTCCCATTATAACCCTACTATTATGCTTCGAATGAAATTCTAAAATCATAATTAATTCTGGGAAAATAAATTTTTAATCATAAATAATAGGGAATACATTTATATATGGCTAAAGAAAAAGTTACAATAGATTTATATGAAAACTAGGTCAACTTGGTGACTTTTTATGCATAAAAACTATTTAAATTAAAAATAATATTTATGAAAAATGTATTAAAAACTGAATTTAATATAGATTAATAACACCATATTTTTATTATTTATAAAGTTTTAGAAGGGTTCGATGCGGAATTTTGAAGAAAACATAAAATTAGGTCACCCTTCCCATTGTACATACAATTTATTCAAAAAAAACTAATAATTCAATAATTTAGAATAAACAGTAAAAATATGAATAAAAATAATTTAAAAATCATATTTCTACATTAATAACAAGGTTTAATCAAGGGTTTTCTACCTATGGGTGCATATATGCATTCATGGGTTCAATTCTTTACATGTAAACCCTAAAATAAAACTCTACTATGAAAAATATGGCAATGAGTTACAAATAAATATAAAAAATATTTATTTATATATAACAAAAATTATTCATGCAATTATACACATTAGAGAGGGTTTTGAGGAAGAATGAGACTTACTAGAAGAAGAAGAATGAAGAACTAGGGTTCTTTGATGAAGGAGGTGATGTTGTCCACGTGAAGGGGGGTCGACCTTGGTGGTGATGGTGGCGGCTAGGGTTCTTGGAGGAGAAAATAAATTAGAATTTTGAAGGAGAATTTTGGTTAGAGTTTTTAGAAGGGAAGATGAAAAAGAGAGTTTATATATATATATATATATATATATATATATATATATATATATATATATATATATATATAGGTGAAGAGAGAAAGAGAGAGAGGAGGGTCGCGTGAGGTATGCTCACTTATGGGGAGGTCACGGGTTTGAGGTGGGTAGGAATATGAATAGTTTTAGGTTGTTTTCTAATTAGGTTGGTAGCAAATGTAAGGTAAATCTATAATCCAATTAGATATTAATAACCAAGATTTGATTTGGATTCTAAAGAGATAAGATAATAGATGAATAAATATAAATCTTTCATAAATCTCTAATCCAATAATCATTAAGATTTGATTGGGATTCTAAGGAACAAGATAATGGATGAATAAATGCAAATCTTTGGTAAATCTTTAATCCAATAATCATTAAGATTTGATTAGGATTCTAGTAGAATAAATCAAAGATTTGATTCATGAATTTAAATATGTAAGCCACCTCATTTTGAATAGGATTATTTTGGTATTTTTTAAATTTATTTTAATCATTTTATTTTATAGACTATAGTAATATTTTTTTTAAACCTTCTTTTAGATATATATGACCCTTTGTTGTGGCGTGGATATTTTATGCATTGTACAATCTTTTCCTTCAAACAAAATTTATAAAATTAATCTTGATTGAATCTAATATAGTTGGAACATGGATGTTGTATTTATTTGATCTCTCCCATGCTCCAAAAATATTGACGAACGTCTAGAATTGCGATTACCGTAAAATTGTCTCCTTTTGACTAGAACTTGACCCAAATTCAACCCAAATACATGTAGTGCACCCAAATATCCATATATATATATATATATATATATATATATATATATATATATATATATATATATATATATATATATATATATATATTATATTTATATTAATTTATTTCTAATTATAAGAGTTCTATTTTTAGAAAGTGGTATAGGTGGCATCCTAGTTGGCAAATAACTACCTAACCAATTTTTTAACCACCCAACAACCAAACTTTATCTAATTACAACCCAACAACCAACTCATCCTTACATATTCGGCTAAGAGCAACCCCCCTCGTGGCCGAACCCTATTAGCACTAGGAAATCCCCTCCTATGTTTAAATCTATTTTAAAAGCTCATATATATATTAACTTATCACCAAACCCTAACCCTAACCATAACAAATCTCTTTCTCCAAAGTTGGCCGACCCCTCCCTTCTCCCTCATGTGTAAGAGCAGCCCCCTTACCATCTCTTCCTCACAACATTATCTCCTTCACCAAAAAATATATCCTCTCTTCCAAAGGCTCTACTTTTCATCATTTTTCATGACCCACACCCGATGTAGGGGTACGAGTAGTGAACAACGCCTAGCCTACGCCGCAGCATCGGTGGTAGAACATTGTTTGGGTAATCTATCTATCTAATAATCAAGATATAACAATGCCACCAATGTAATATGAATATACTCAATCACAGATCTATAAGATGGAACAAATTGCCCGAATATGATAAAAGAATAGAAGAGTCAAAATACAGCTCACAAGACAATAATATCCAATGATGCAAGAAATACTAATAACAAAGCTGGAGACAAATCCAGTACAAAAATCTAACTATTATGCTACATGTCCTAGGTTGTCTGTCTCAGTCGGCATGAGACCTTCCTGAGCCAAGGTCTCTGGCTCTAAGCCAACAACATCCTGAGGCCCGTAATGAGTGGGGCACCACTGCTCAGTGTCATCTGGGAAAAATCTATCCAGTCAGAAAATGAGCAAAGTACATCTCTAATAGCAGTTCTAATAAATGATATAAACTATGTAACAGTAAATAGAGTGAATATACAAGATGCTATATACATGTACAAGAGATGTAATAAAGGAATACTAAAAATAAATACAAGAATAAGTAATATAGAAATGAACAAGAAATACTACTACTAAGTGAGTGAGTACCAGCTTTAACATGTGATCGGATTGGGAACTTGCACAAGGATAATGACCTGGTTAATCATACGTGCGGTGTATGATCAACACTCACAAGGAACAAGACATGCACAAGGAGGGTATGATCACATATCTACAGTAAATACTCCCCGTCCCCGATTGGTATAGTAGATCCAACCATATTACGTTATGAACATGATTCCACAAGAAGGGCGCTACTCTTCTCATGAACCAATGTCTGTATTTTTATAAGAAGAACAAGAAAACAAGGCTTGCACAAGATACACCATAAATACCAAGAAATAATATCTCATGACAAGATCCGGATATACCAATCCGTGTAACCATCGTGTCAAAAAATTAAGAATATCTACAATAAATACTAGAGACATAAAGGATATCATAAATGATAAATTATCAAAGAATGTACTCGTTTGGAATCTGGTAAATAGTATCAAAGATGTCAGATACGGTACCACGAAGACCTAAATATAGAATATTACATCAATACAAGATTTTGGAATGAAAATAAGTTAAACTAGTCAACTTTTAGGTCATAATGTCATTTCTAAGTCAAAACAGTCAAATTAGGTCAACTCCAGGTCAAACTAGTCAAACTTGGTCAAACTAGCTATTTCTAGGTTGTATGAGTCCATCTCTAGGATATTGGGTCCATACACTATGTAACTAGGCCATACTAGCTATACTAGGATACTAGGAAACCAATAATATATCGTATCCTAAGATACACAATTAATTATGAAATATCATAGTATGTATATACAACAATAATATATAATACTCCTAGCTAAACTAATACTAAGTGGATACCTTAGCTTTGAACCAAAAGGGGTATCACACCTCCTACACTCCATATTGATGTGCACACCTAATACCTTGAGTAAAATCCAATACCTTGACATTACCTTGGTATCACAAGGTAATTCAATATCTAATTTATAATTACTACCCATACTCCTCACTATACAATAATATGTATTTAAAACTTATAACAATAATATTCTAAACTATATACTAACATCTCCTTGATATTTAATACACGTACCCGAGATATCTCACTCTCATTACCTTGATGCACCCCAAGGTAATCTAGAAATAATGCTAACTAATATTAACTAGTACTTATGTATATATAAATCTCATATATATAATATACCAACTTATTTATAATATATACATAACTATTAGCTTATTAATATAAAGTAATTAATCTCTCTCTCTCTCTCTCTCTCTCTCTCTCTCTCTCTCTCTCTCTCTATATATATATATATATATATATATATATATATATATACTAAAGTTCTAGCTTACTAGCTTATCAAATAAATTAACTAGCTTATGTATTTATATATATATCTTATATATATATACTAGCTTATTAACTTTCTAGCTTATTAAATAAGCTAACTAACTTTTATATATATATATATATATATATATATATATATATATATATATATAAGCTAACTTAATAACTTATCAATAAGCTACAGCTTATTGAAAAGTTGTTGCCGCTGCTTACCGCCGCTGTTGCTTACTGTCGCTGTTGCTTACTGCTTCTGATTTTGTCGCTGCTTACTGCTGTTGCTTCTTCTTTCTGCGGCTGCTTATGTTGCTGCTTCTTGGCTTCTTCTTTCTGCTGCTTTTGCTGCTGTTTCTCTCAGCATTTCTCCCACGGCTTATCATTGCTTTTCTTCACTATTTTTATTTATTTATTCACTGTTTTTCTATTGTTTCTTCTTCACTCAATCTCACACACATAAATACACACACACACACATATATATATATATACATCTATACACACACAATATATATATATATATATATATATATATATATATATATATATATATATATATATATATATATATATATATATATATATATACCATATTAGAGAAACACATGAACTTCTACTCTCCCATGATCACCAACACATCAACATAAATTATAGATCAAACATATAAATATACATATACATATATCTCACATAATAAATATAATTATAATTATAATATTATAATATCTATAATTTAATTAAATTGCAAAGAACAAACATGTGAAGTGCATCACACCCGTATCACACTAGATCTATGATACGCTAGCGACACGGCTCCACCACACAACTAATTGTATCCCAACGGACACGAGCAAGTCTAAAATCATAATTATGAATAATACGAAGAGCTAACTACTCATCTACGTGTCCGTGTTAAAATATGACAAGTTCAAACCCTCATGTCGGAGGAAAACCCCTAAATTAACCCGTATCTCCAAATTATTGGGATATGGCCTATACGTATCCAATTGTGGACACGACACTAGCCACACACAATTAAACACATGTCAATTTGGTCTAATTGACTTATTAATAAACACAAATTGTGTCAATCTCGAAATTCTCCCAAAATTGATACAAAATATCGCATAACTTTCTCCATAAGCCTCCTATGAACCTGATTCCAATTCCTTTGGGTAGACTTAACATATGGGGTGATTTCTAAAGATTAAAACTCAGATTTAGATTCTAATTAGAGAGAAAAACTGAATTGTATATATTGGAAGATGGATTTCCAATAAAACCTCCAAATTGAGTGAAAAGAGCTTCCAACTTGAAGATCATTGCTCCTCCTTGTAGATCCTTGCTTCCTCCTTGTTATAATGGCCTCCAATAATGATTTGGGAAGAAATTGAAAAGAAATTTGGATGTAATTTGATGTGAAAATGAAGAAATTTGGAAGAAAAAAATTCTAGACCTAGATTTGAAATAAAAATGTAGAGAAAAATTTTCTCCCATTTTAAATATAGGCCGGCCACTATTCTCCCTCCCTAAGATACTATATAAAGTCTAAAATATCCCTTGGGGCCTCTCATAAAGAAATAATTAAGGAATGAAGGTTCTAGTCTAATTGGTTTAACTTAATTAATCATCCTCCTAATGATTGGGCTTATTATTGGGCTCAATTCTAACTATGTTGGTCAATGGATCTAATCTAAACTAGTTAGGTCTACTAACACAAGTCCAAAATAATAAGTAACATCTAAAAATAAATAAATAATACAATATATAAATTTATAATATGTACAATATTTAATTAATTATAAAATGACCAAAATATCCTTTCCTAAAAAATATGGAAGTGACATCATCCTTCCACCATCTCTCCATCCAAACACCATTAAACCTCCAAGAAGAACCCCATCTTTCTCAAAAATATATCAAGAACCCATTGTCATCATCAATAACCCATCGAGAAGGGAGTAGCAAGCCAAGCATAAGCAAGAAGGAGTATTTCTTGGACAAGAAGACGCACCATCATCCAATCCTCCAAAGTTTTTGATAAATCTTTAATATTTCTTTCTCAAATCCCATGGCATGATCCTTTTAGATTATGTAAAATTATTGATTTAGAATCCATATTTTTTTTATCTTGTTGTCATATAAGAAAATATAAATTTTTCATGATATGTTTGTGATAATTCGCTTGTCGGTAGAACTAGTTTGAGACTTTTAATGCGATTACTTGAGGAGATCTTTATTAATTTTTAAAACTGAATTAATATGTATTTATTTGCTAGAAATTAAGTATTTCAAAATTATTTTATGTTATTTTAATGTCAAATCTGAACCTTATAATTAAGGGCCACTAGCCTAGGTTTTTGGGTGATTTTGTGGCATTATTTGCTAGTAAATAGAGCATATTTTAGATGGAATAAAGATGTAAATAATATTTGAGATTAAATTGGAGTATAATATGATATAACATAATTTTTCATAAATATAAACTCTACTAATGGACTGACAATGTCCCAAACAAGTTTCGGACAAAACTAGTCAACCTAAAGTAGGCTAATCTTGAAATAAGTTTATTTTGTCAAATCTGGGAATTAATAGTTAAAATAAATGTGAATTATATTTAAATCAAGATTATATGATTTATTATGATTTATGTTTATGTCATTTAATTTGGGACTTATACTAAAAGTTTGAAAGTTAAAAACCAAGAAACTAGGTTCTGATACACTGTAAAAAGTAAGCAAAGTTGTTAGAAATAATAACGGACTTGGTTATCCATGGCATCGAATAAATTATATAATTAAGTTATAAATACAAGATTTTGTGATTAGACCTTTAAGCGTATTAATTGATTGATAGGTCAATTGAATCCGGAAGGAGTGGATGCGGGATCATCTTTACCACCACTGACTGCAAAACCAGGCAAGTATACATTGCCAAGATGATTACAGTTCTAAATTATTTATTTAATATTATTTATGAATTAGATTTTATATTTTTGTGGCTTGGTTGATGTACTTGTTGAGCCTATGGCCGTCATACGATATTTTGTGTCCGAACAAGATTCGGGTACCGACATCCTCTGCGGAGTCGAGTATCGTAGTCATAGAGTCATATTTACAAATCCATGTTGGTGCAAACATTATTTACAGATCCAACCATAGGACACTGGACACGATATTCATGTAACAGAGTCTATCTCAACTTGTTCGTGGTACTTGGACTCTGGATATGACTACAGGATGCATGATATAGGGATGAGTATAGTGATACATAGTGACTAAGACTTGTGCTGATAGTTAGAGGTTATGAGCTTGTGTGTCTTGATTGATACGTGAGGTTACATTGGGTGGGGAGAGTCTTTATCGTGCTCTGGGCATAATTTACTTATTACTATTTTTTGTGTATTAGGTTTTAGGTTCGCTATGCGGAAGCTAAGATATTATATATATATATATATATATATATATATATATATATATATATATATATATATATATATATATATATTTATATATATATACAGCTTTCTCCTGATTCTCCCGCATAGAGCCTTGAGTGTACTATTAGATTACGGAAGTGTCCCTTGAGATCTTCAGTGCGTACCAGCCCGGGGTACGATACTATACTCTCATTTTCATATCAAATAGTTGGTTGTAGTAGCTTTTCCCATTTTTATAACATTATACTGTTTACTTCTGGCTTGAGTGTTTTTTGTACCTTGCTATGTCTGTAGTGCCCCGCAATCACACGATGCATTACGCTAAGTCGGCTAGGGCTCTTTGAGGAGGAAAAAAATTAGGATTTTGAAGTAGAATTTTGGTTAGAGTTTTTAGAAGGAAAGATGAAAAAGATATTTTATGTATATATATATATATATATATATATATATATATATATATATATATATATATATATATATATATTGGTGGAGAGAGAAAAAGAGAGAGAGGGTCACGTGAGGTATGCGCACTTATGGGGTGACTGCAAATTTGAGGTAGGTAGGAATAGGATTAGTTTTAGGTTATTTTCTAATTATGTTGGTAGCAAATCTAAGATAAATCTCTTATCCAATTAGATATTAATAACCAAGATTTGATTTGGATTCTAAAGGAACAAGATAATAGATGAATAAATACAAATCTTTGGTAAATCTGTAATCCAATAATCATTAAGATTTGATTGGAATTCTAAGTAATAAGATAATGGATAAATAAATACAAATCTTTGGTAAATCTTTAATCCAATAATCATGAAGATTTGATTGGGATTCTAGTGGAATAAATCAAATATTCAATTCATGAATTTAAATAGGTATATGCTACCAAAAATGGATGAATAGAATATTTAAAATAGAGAGTTTTAAATATGAAATTATTAGAATTGGATTGACTCTAAAAGTAGATAAGATGCAAAGGTTGACCCTATCTCAATAAGGTTTCAAATTATATCATCCTAAAATAAATTCTACATAATATATATATATATATATATATATATATATATATATATATATATATATATATATATATATATATAATTAATTAATTAATTAATTAATTAATTAATTAATTACCGTATTTTAAGCCACTAGTGTCCAATAAATTAATTCATGGCTTTGGGTTGGGTATTTTGATTAAAAAAAATAACCATAAATAAATTATATATATATAAATCTCTAAACATTAAATACAAGAATTACGGTTGTTACACTGGTGCCATACTAATGTCGAATGACCAAATTTTGTGTCACGAAAAAATCTTATTAGTAGTGTCTCCCGTGTAGGCTACTTCCTACGAAGGGTGTTGTAGATTTTGGGTTCATCCTTTATCATTAATTTCCAAACTACGGGAAAGTATCCTAATACTAAAATTGAGTTTTAATTGATTTAAAATATTCTAAAATAAATATAAAATACACACAATATACCTTTTTTTGGTGAGGGGATTTACATAGACACTTAGATATTTTTATGAGATGTATTTGACTACTTAGACTCATTTGGCATGTATTATCCTATTGTGAGATTGTAGAGTTTAGACTTGGCATTTTGTTGTATTGTGAGACTCTTGTACTTCTATTTATTTCAATTTTATATCGTGCTCTTCTACCCATAGTTTGATACTGTGATTGAGTATTATTTCCATTGTGACATTATTATATTACTCCTCCGTTTGGAGTTGAGATGACATTGACAGGTACCCTTATTTATTGTGTGAGATAGTTGGATTATATTGTTGACTTAGAACAACATTCTACGTCGTTCTTACGAAGTAGGCTGGGCGTGGTTTACCACTCGTGCTCTCATTCCGGGTGCAGATCGTGACAGGGGGTCATGGCTGTAGGGAGTCGATGGAGTCGACCGGAGCACTGAGGGGGAGGAAAAGGGGGGTTACGACGGTGGTGAGCCAACGGAATCGACCGGAGTGCGGAGGGGGGCCAGAGCACCGGGGAGGTCACGGCGGTGGAGGGGAAAAAATATCAATTTTGGGTCAATATTTTTGAAGGATTAGTGAATGGGGGGAAAGTGAATGTTGATCTAATATATTAAATTTTTTAGCGACGTCGGACAACAACGTCGCTAAATGTCAGCAAAAGTAATAAATTAGCGACATGTGGTGAAATATATCGCCACTGCTCGCTAATTTTTTTTAACTCTAGCAATTTAAGGACTTATAGCGACAAAATATTTCATACTAGCTAACTGTAGTCGTTGGTCATCGTAATTTATCATAGATAGCGACGTCTAGCGATGTTACTTTTGGGTGTCGCTATGTTCCATAAATTTAGCAACGTCAATACTTGGCGTAACTGATAACGTCGCTAAATTGACTTATTTTGGTAGTGTGATATCAAATCCACTTCTAGATATGGTTTTATGCTAGGAGAAGTTGTTGTCTCTTGGGGTTCATCTATATAAACTATCATAGATATGAGTATCATGGACGTTGAAATCTACTTATGGATATTTTTTACTCTAGAAGAAAATGCTAAGTAAATTTGAGTATTTTGATAAGAAACATGTCTCTAATCCTTATGACAGTAGGATTATCCTCAAGGAAAATGAGGGTTCACCTGTGGAACAACATAGATATTCATAGATGGTAGGTTCCCTTTTGTATATAACAAATAGGACCAGATCGTATATTATATTTGTTATTTGGAGAATAAGTAGATATACTAGCAACCCAAAATAGTTACACTAGTCTACATTAGCAATAATATTTTGAGCTCTTAAGTGTACACTAGATTATAGACTGCATTATACTAGACACCCTAATATCATAGAAGGTTATTCAGATCCAAATTGGATAACTGACTCACATGATGTCAAATCTATTTCTAGGTTTGATTTTATTTTAGGATGATCTACTATCTTCTGGGGTTCATGTAAAGAAAGGTAGGAGTACCATGGACTCTAAAATAATAGCTTTAGACACTGCTTGTACTAAAGTTGAATGGCTCAAAAATCTTATTATATATATACCTATTCTTCATATTCTTGTTCCTCTCATTTTTATAAATTGTGATAAGAAATATGTTATAGAACTATTAAAGTATGATTTTGTGAATGCTAAGATGAGCAGGCACCTGCAGCTGTGCTTTAAGTCTATAAAGAGCCTACAAGGCAATTATGTGGTTCTTGACTATATAAAGTTAGAAAATAACCTTGCAGACCTGTTAAGAAAGGGTCTATCTAGGTCATTAATCCTAGAATTATCGAGGGTGATGGGGTTAAGCCTATAAGTAAGTCACCATAAATGGCAAATTAATCAAGTCTGACTAGAGATCCTAAGAAGTCGTTCAATAGGTAGAAACAAGCTCAACTTATTCTCAAAACTAATACTCAAGTAGTTGTACAAACTAGTACAAAGATATTATATCCCTATGATGACAATATTTTTGTATGATATAGTTAGAATAAGTTTTGGAAACTCTTAATAGGTCCAAGCATGATTATGCAGGATTGACATCGCTCACCAACCCTTTGAATACATACCTATATGTAAAGTAGTGACAGTCGCGACTATAGGATAGGACGATCCCAGACAACTCTTATTAACCAGAAAAAAGTGTGTATGACCTATCAAAAGTGTCACCCCAATAGGCCCAAGAACCTCTAACGTAATATGTGTGTTATTTTCTGAATCTGATTCAAGAAGTCTGATTCAAGGTGTAGTCCATCATGTACTTCTTAAAAAAAAGATAATAATAACTAAGTGAGATTAAAATATGTAGTCCATCTCATATATTGCATAGTATTCATTTACCAAAAATTATGTACTATTATTCTTTTAAATATTCTTATCTTTGTTTTCAAAACTTGTTTTTTGGGTGGATTATTGTATTCTTTGGTAGAAAAAACCAACTTCTCATTTAGTACCACATGGTTAGACAACATCGTTCCTAGTCTTTAAATTACTTCCTCTCGTTTGCTTACTCGTGAGTTGTTATAGGCTCGACCTGTGGGCCACATGCGCGTGCCACCGCTACTAAGATGATATTGAAGTCTTATTTTTATGACAATGATGATCTTTGTTTTTTTCTTGAATTCTTATGATATATGTGAACTAGGAATTATACCCAAACCACCAACCTATTATTAAAACTTTGTATCAGTAGATTATCATAGAATTTAAAGTTAATATTGTATCAATAGATTATCTTAGAATTCAAATTTGAAATATAATTGTTTATCATTTTGTCATTTCTTATTAGATATGGTTATTTTATAATAGTTAATATGTCAAGTCGATGTCACAACCCACACCCAGATGATCGGGGCACGAGTACGTGGATACGTCCGGCCTACGCCGTAGCATCGGCGGTAGAACATTGTCTAGGTCATCACTATCTAACTAACCATCTCATACAATATCCAACTCCATAAGAAGAACAATAATATAATAATATAATATACTCAATCACATGCTAAGAAAGAAATGAACAATATGATATAAAAGAAAGAAAATCCAAAGTCACAAAGCTAACAAGTTAAACAACAATCAACAAGTCTAAAATCCAAAAATAACATCCAAGTAATTCAAATAATTGTCAGAGACAAATTCGATACCAAATGCTAATAAAGGAAACTAAGATAACTAGTGAGTCTGGCTAGACCTTCCGGCAATCACTCTAAGCTACTCCTGAGCTACAGGGTTCAAAGCTGCTACTACACCCTCATGGGATCCATAATAAGTAGGACACCAATCCTCCAACTTAATACCTAAAAATATTATCCAGTCATGATAGAATAAGTACAACTCCAATAACATATCCAATTAAATGACAAAGACTATAAAATAGTAATAGTAAATATAATACAAGATGAGAAAAAGCAATAAACTAATATCATGGTATGGCAATAATGAGAGATAGGTGAGCAAGAGCAATATGGCATAAATAATACATATGAATTGGAATAGAGAAGAACTATAACTATAGTAAGTATTTTGAAATAGTAGTTACATATGTGATCAGCTTGGGTTAAATATTGTCTACTTTAATGAGATAAACTTTTTCTACATTAACATTGTCTACAGTTCTGATTGCATATCTAGCTAGCACTTCCACTGCCCCGGCTAGTATGATAGATCCAATCACGATGCGTCAAAATATATGAATCATCAAGCAAGGACTAATATCAATATGGTGATAATTGGTTAATATTAATACAAGGTCTAAATATTAACACAATGAACAAGGTCTAATATAAAAAGCAACATCTCATGACGAAGATCCAAGATATACCAATCTGTGTACCATCGTGTCAGAAATTAAGTATAACATCAGTAAGTACATCTATCATAGTAATTATTAAGTAAAAAAAACTATTAGAGAACTCGCTTGTGGTCCTGTGGTAAAATATCAAACAATGTCTGAATCAGGGCCTCGAAGTCCTATATATAAATTTATATGCCAAACAAGTGATTTGGAATCATAATTAATCTTAACTAGTCACATTCTAGATTTTTTGGTCAAAACTAGGTCATTTGGAGTTAAATTAGGTCTTTACCTAATTTTGGGTTTCAGCTTACCTATTTAGTTGGCCTATTAAGCTATAATAGCTAATACTAGGCTATACTAGGTTTTCTAGGTCATACTATTAGGTGTAGATATATTAGATATAATATATTATATATAGATTTATATTTATCATTACCTTAGTTATTTACTAGTATCATAACCCAATACTAGTATCTAACCCATAACATATTACCTAGTATCAATGCCTTAATATTCTATCTCTAATACTTACCTTACTCCATGATACTTGGTTAGCATGGCATCAAGTATCACACTTACCTACACTATAATTCATTACCCTCATCTACATACACTATCTAACTAGTATATCCTCATGGTAATTCATGTTTCACATGATACCATCTTACCTTATCTTCCACTCAAGAATAACTAACACCCACCTAGTAAAACTCAATATAATTCTTCACACTTATACTCATACCTACACTTGCTCTAAATGGTATACCTCAAAGATACCTCACTGCTGTACAATGAAATCTGCACACACCCTATTACACTTTACTGCACACTTTGGAAGAGCATTACTGCTCAGCACACTTACAGTGTGTTGTTGCTACTTCCTACATCTCAAAAATTCAGTGTTGCAGGTACTTGCTGCTACTGCTGTTGTAGTAAAATACAACAAGTAAGGCAGCAACATATTTTACTGCAGCTGCTACCCCTTCACTACTGCTGTAGTAGTTACACAACCTTATCCCCTCAACCTACACTACCTGGAACCAATACCTACTCTCACTTACAGACCAGAACAACCACACACTGTTGTGTGTTTCATACTATACCCAAGTATTCACTTAAACTCCTTACCTATGGATCTTGCAGTTCTCATCTTCCCTCTCTTCTTGAAAATAACCTTCTCCCCATCTTACTTGTACACTGGTCAACTGAACCAGTACACCATGCCCGAGCCTGGTATGGGCTGCAGGAGCTCCATCTCTTCAAATCTGGATACCCTAATCCACACTCACAGGCACACACACAATATTCTCAATGTGCACCTGACACACAAAATCCTCTCACAAGTATGCACACTTAGTGCATAACACACATTTTAAATCTCCAAGCGTACACACAAGCACAACCCTCTCTAACCCAAGGAATACTCATCCTTCTATGTATCCCCAAGATACTATTTGGTATCTCATGACACACTTACAACCAATACAAAAAATGACCCAACATCAAACACTTAGTGTGCACCACTATGATACATACAAGATACTCATGTGATACATCCAGCAAACACCAAGATACCAACCCCAGACACAATCGAACACCTTATAAATATAATATATGACATGATTACATATGTAAACAATAGATCTAATATAATATAGAGAAATTGACACTAATGGACACCACCAACATAGAAAATACCAAATCTAACAATACGTATCATGGCATATCATGATACGGTCTTTACGTATCTAATTATGGACTCAATGACCCTATCAAACAACCAAATAGACACTAATAGTCCTATTGAGGACACAACTTGTCACATCCGTTTTCAGATTTGGTATTTCTTGAATTTTTGAATTAAATTTTTTTTATAATGTATTCTTGTATTTTCATGATGGTCTTTTCATTTATCCATTGTGCATTTAATTTCTTATTGACCGGAGAGACTACCCGGAACCAATAGAATACCTATTGGCATTGCCATAAGATTCAGTTTAAGACCCGGATGTAGATTGTACCCTTGGATTGGTTCATTTGGTGGAACCCATGACTAAACCATCTCCTTTTTTTCCTTAGTATATACATGAGTATTTTCTCTCTCCTCTCTCATTCTTCTTTATTTTCACTTTCTTTCTTTCTTTTCTTCTTCCTCCTTGCTCCTCCCCTTGGGCGACCAAAGCCCTAGCCCTAGACTTGGTTCTAGGAAGAGGTTTGTTAGTCCACCAAGGCAAGTACATCTTGCTCAAATGGTGAATCTATTTATTTTTTAATTTTGCATATATATGTGATTAATTAAAAATGTGTTTGATAAAAAATATTCTCCTTAATGTTCTCATTAGTTTTAGTTCTTGGACTTTTTCATTTTGATTGATAGATTTGAGTAGATCTGAGTTTCAAAGTTAGAGTTTTTTATGGGTTCAATGAGTTTTCTTTGGTTTTGATCTACTAAAACTTAATATTTTTAAAAACTAGTTTTTCTATATGATAGAGCATTTTATTTCATGCAATTTGTCTTTTGAATCATTGGATTCAGAGTTAAAATAAAGATTTTATGAAGAAATAAGTTTTTTGAATTTTTTTAGTTTTTCCATGGAGTTAGTGTTGTTTTGGAACGATGGAGTCCCATGCGCCTAGATCCATGTGCCCTCTTCCAGCATGCGTCCATCTTGTTAGGCACATGACTGAATTGCATACGTCCTGCATGCTCCATGCATTTCATCCATCCCGCATGCGCCCTACATCCCATGCGTCTTGGAATTTGCCCTGCATACCATGTACCATGCATCCCATGCGTTCGTTATGTGCCCTACATCCCATGCGTCCTACATGCGCCCTACATCACATGTGTTCCATATGCGTCCTGCATCCCAGGTATCATGCATGCGCCCTATATCCCATGCGTCCTGCATGTTCCCTACATCCTATGCGTCCTGCATTCCCTGCGTCCTATATTTTTGGAGTCCTGCATGCGTCCAAATCATATATGGGGCCAATATTTCTATGCGCCTGGTTTAATCATAAGCTCATTCCATTTTTGCTTGGGATGTTTCTTATGTATTATATAGTTGATGTTGTGCTCTTATATTTTAACACATGTTCTGACCCTCAAGGCACCGTAAAAATTATTATGTATGTTAACATATTATAATTGGCATTGGGCAATCGAGTGTGAGTATTGCCTAATGTATCGCATGTTACGGATACGATAAGTTCTTCAAGTGATAACTCGTGAATAGATCGTACCCGTAACTCATCATCCGAGGAAGTTTCTCGACTGTCTACGACTCGAGAACTTAAAGTAATTTGGTAATGATTAGACAAGATAAGATTCACCTAGATTATTGGAAAGGAAGAATATTGTGCTACCGGCTACCCCGATCTCTAATGGCCCCATGAGGCATGTGACAACCCTGCTAGGCAAGGGATCCATAACCTACCAAGTTTATGCGTGCTGCGGCACTTATAAGACAAGTTTATATACAAGTTTATATTTACAAGACAAGTTTATGCTTACAAGGCCAGTTTATGTTTATAAGACAAGTTCATGACCACAAGACAAGTTATAATTTCCAACCTAGTTTATGATTTCCTGACAAGTTCATGTTTATGTCAATTACAAGTTATTTTTTATTATGATGTGAATTATTTTCAAGACAAGCGTACCCTTGGCCATCCAGGTTGAATGTAGTACCGGTGGTAGCAATATTCTTCAAAACATGCATTTCTTAGTAACTAGTTTGTGATAACCCTAGTTAGTTAAATTACAACAAGCCACAAAAATGCATGGTCGTGCATGAATGTTTGTTATTTGTTAAGCTTGCCTTTTTACCTCATTCTTTCGATGCATGGTTAGGGTGCTAAGTTCTACTTGGGTGAAGGTGCAGGAACCCCGATCCTTGTTTGGTTTAAGGGTTGTGGTCCCGATCCAGAGTAGTCCCTATGCCCTCTTATCGCCCGTCGCCTTACTTTCATTTTAAGTACTTGTTATCAGTTCTTCCAATTTTATTTTGAGATGAGTACAATGGTACCGTAGAAGTCTCAACCCACATTTATTTTATAGGTCTCTTTTCTGCTTTTGTTATGATTTGTTTTGTCTATCACCATGAGCTCCTTTGTGGTACTTGTTGCTTGGGGTTCTGACCCCACTGGTTTTTCTTGGCCCGATTTGCCCGAGGAGAACCAGGATCCCCCGTACTTCCAGCAAGATGGCTCGCACTCGTAGGAATGCGGCCGAAGCTCGCGAGTGGGTTTTCTTTTTCTACCCCTCGTTTTGGTTACTTTATTTTGTGGTTTCAGCAGGAGGGAGAGTTAGCTCCTTATATTTTTGAGACTACGGTCAACATGATGTATATATTCGACCATGGCTGGTATATTTGATCATGTATAATTATACTATGCTAATTTAGCATTTTTTATTCACTAGCTTCATGATCATATGTGATGTGTAACTTGGGATGCCTTTTTTACTTTTATATATTATATAGTCTTGTATTTGCTGTTGATAGATTAAGATACTATAAATTGTCTGTCTTAGGACTGACGTCATAGCATGCTAAAGTCCAAACCATTTGTCTTCTTGACAGCCGTTACTGCCGTACCACATTTTCATACCTTGTTCGGAGTAGTTGGCCATGTCCGCCCTCGTATTTATCCAGTATTCTGGGAGCGGGTCGTAACACAACTCAAATACTTGGTGGACATAATTCAGAGTTCTCCCAAATTGGCCAAAAAAATACCTAGATCTACCAAAATAGAGGTCTCTAGTACCTAATTCATCACCTATTGGGTTGTACCTAGCCATGGGTGGGTTCCTAGAGGCTCAAAATAAAAATCTAACATAGAAATTAATATGAGGATAGAAATTTACCTATTGGGAGTTGGATCCCAATAAAATTCCTTCAATAGACACAATGAAAGATTGTCGACACAAATTCTCCTAGTTAAGCTCCTCTCCAATGTCCTCCTTGCACTACAAGCTTTTAGTCCTCCATGGAGATTGGAATGGATGAGAATGAGTGGATCAGAATAGGAATTGGTAGGGATTTGGATTGAAATAGGAAAGAGAGAAATTTGGGGATGAATGAGTAATGAATCTTGACTAATGAATGGTCTAACCTCCCTATTATTAAGGGCCAACCACCTTGGTTACTTTTTGTGATGATACAATAACCAAAATGCCCCTTTTTCGATGCCTAAGTAAAGTTCTAAAAACATCATGAATAAAATCTATTTGGTTGAGGAAGAAATCTAATTAATTAAGGAAAGCATCTTAGCTAACTAATAGCAAAATATTCTATCCATGACACTAACTAATTAATTCTAATTAACTAAAGTTATGATTAACACTAACCAATACTAACTAACACTAGCTAACACTTGATTAATTCTAGTTAGCTAGCATACTAACTAATACTAATATAATTATAACTTTATAATATCAATATAATGTCAAACAAAAGTAAAATGACAAAAATACCCCTATTTCAATTCTAGGTGGTTACAGTCGACAACTTTTTGCTTGCTTCGTACCGGCTCCTACACTCACCTCTCCAACCTCTCACTATATCACAGAGACATTTGTCTAAATTTTCAGTCAATTAGTTTGATTTTTTTTCGTTTTTTTGTAGTGTAGTGGGAGGAGTTATTCATCTGGTTGCATGGAATGTAAATAGTGGCTTCCTGTGCATATGTATAATCAGTTGAATTCTGTTTTCATGCTTAATCTCCCTAGTTTCGAATATAAATTGTTCCTACAGTTGTTATTATTCGGTACTTTTAAGTTTGAATTTTTTATCCATGCATGACATTTGTTAATCTTGATGTCCAGATACATAGGAAGGTTCTGATGGAGTTTACAATAGACTACGATTATGGAGGAGCCAACTGTAAACACCACCCAAGGAAAGGGGCTCCTCTCAATATGTTAACTGAGCAATGACAACTATGCATGAAATTTTAGATTTTGTGGTATAAGTAATGGAATCACTATATATCATATTTATGGAGCGGTTGTCTAATTTTGATGCTGATATCCTATGTGTATTTGTTCTGAAAGTTTGCAGCCGAATTTATTAGCTAGTGCACATTATTATCATACTGTGATTGCACTTACGACATAAATTTGGGCAGGATGAATCGTTCTTTTTGCATATTTAGTCTAAACTTTTGCAAACTATTATAAATTATTATAATCTTTGGTTATAAATTGTTATATTTGATGTATTATTTCAGGAGAAACCCGATAGAGCAAAAATGAAGAAAAATGATAGATTTTTAGCATTTTAGAATGAATTTCAATGATTGATTTGATCTTTATTTGGTTAATTTGTTACATTTCTTGAATTTTGGACTTATTTTGGACTTTCTTATTTTTATACTTCATTAGAAGTTGCTTGAAAAATATAAGTTTTTTATGAGAAAATGGTAATTTTCTTTGGAAAAAATGCAATCAAACATCAAATATCACTTTCCATGAAAAATAACTATTTTTCATGAAAATTAATGACAATCAAATACCTAAATTATGTTTTCCATGAAAATTTATTTGATTTTCCACAAGAAAATAATTATAACCAAACACTACGGTTGTGGAAAATTTTAAATTTTCATGGATTTTTTTCTATTAAAATAATTTCGTTGAATTGAATATTTTTCACTTTGTAATTAAACACACACTAAGAGTAGGACTATTCAACAGAAAATTTCTCACAGAACATTAATGTTTACTGAAAATACTCTAAGAGTACAAATTTTGAACAAAATATATTCTAATAAATATTGACAAAAAATGCCCTTATGAAGGGCATTTTTTCTTTACATATAATTCAGTGGAGGGTGGGATAATTAGTGCATAATAAATTTTATTTTTTTACAAAGAAAATGCTCTACAAAAGTGACTTTTCATATTCTTATCATAATTTCAGCAAAGTTTGTTCTTTCACAGTAATTTCAGCAAAGTACATTAATATTGTAGATGCAATTTTTTGACTATTCAATCATTAGTTCCTCAATGTAAATTAGTAGTTAGAGACATTGTATTGCATATAAAAATTCTTTGTCAAAATATCGATTGGGCACTTCACCGGATTATGCTAAAAGAGATATAATCCTTAAAATAGAAATCCTTATTAAAGTGTGTGTATTGGGCTAGGTCGACCTGGGTCCAATTTTAATTGGGTTTGACCTGGCCAGGGCTTGGTCGGGCCAGTTCGACTAGGAGTTAGGGCCAGACCAGGTAGAGAGAATCTGAACCGAAATCTAGCCCAACCCACAACCTAATTTTTTTGGGTCCAAACTTAAATAGAATAGGTCCAAATCTAGTCGGGTCTGGCCCGACCTTGGTTGACTAAGTTTTATTTTTATTTTTAAATATTATGGACTTTGGGCTTTTTTGTGTGGGGTGGGGGGGGGGGGAAGGGGGGGTGGGCTATGGACTTTGAGTCTTTCATTGTTATAAAAAAAGTATTAAGAAAGATAGAAAACAAATTAATTTATAAATCTTTAATATATATATATATATATATATATATATATATATATATATACTTGTTGAACCTGAAAATGATAATTTGGGGAGGGGAGCAGAGGAAATGAGCTAGTGGTGTATGGGGAAGGAGAGAAAAGGAGTAATGGAGAGAACAATATAGCTGCACCGAAGGACCTGGGATATATATATATATATATATATATATATATATATATATATATATATATACACTTGTTGAATCTCAAAATGATAATTTGGGGAGGGGAGCAGAGGAAAGGAGCTAGTTGTGTATGGGGAAGGAGAGCAAAGGAGTAATGAAGAGAACAATATAGCTGCACCGAAGGACCTGGGGAAGTCAGGACCTAGGAGGTGAAGGTAATATAAGCCAAAAGATAAAACATCACATAATGGGAGAGCGGATATGACAATGTATATTGGAGGAGTGACCACTGGTACCAATAAGGAGGCTAGTATACAGCTGAGAGGAGCCATTACAGTGCCAAATCCTGCATGGCCAGAGTTGCTAGAGTCTTCAAACAGGTCGAGTGAGTATGATACAACACAGAGAAAATGAGATCATGGAGCAATAGCTAACTCTTTTCGTCCGAAAGGGATCCAGGGACTAGCCAAGGACGGTCATAACAATCGTCAATGACATTCCTTACATGGAATGTCCGGGGGGCCAACTTAATTGGCCGATGGAAGGAGATTCAAGTTGCTATCAAGAAGTATAAATGTTCGGTGGTGTCAATACTAGAAAGTAAGATCAAGTCAATCGAAAGGCTTACGTAGAGGACTCCACATCATTGGGAGTCTACTCAGAACAGTAACCTATGCGGTGTGGCGAGGGTATAGGTCTTATAGGATACCCGGGTATGGATAGGCCAGGTACGTCTACTAACAGAACAATTAATAGTGGTGGAATTGACTAATGCAGGGGGATTACGGATGATAGTAGGAGCGGTATATGGCCACAATGATCGGAGGAGACGCTTCCAGCTCTAGAAAGATATCATCCAAATAGCGACTGGCATTGGAGACGATCTCCCCTAGTAGTGTGTGGTGATTTTAATGCCATGATTGCTGCTATAGAGAAGATGGAAGGTCTCCCGGTACTTGATGATATTCTCGCAGATTTTTAGAATTGTATCCTCGGAGCATAGTTGAGGTGTCTATCAAGGGAATGTCATTTAGTCGTGGAATAATAGCTTGTCTCAAAAGCAGGTTGTTTATCAACTTGACCGAGCTCTATGAAATAACAAATGGATAAAAGTTTTCCTGTTAGTCCGAGCAGAGGGTATTCATAGTGGCACAAGTGATCATACTCCAATACTAATCAAGCTGGTACACCACGGGAGCGCTAAAAGACAACCGTTTCGTTATTGTAACTCTTGGCTGGCAATAAGAGGATACAATGAAGTAGTGACGATGGGGATGAAAGTAAATATTGGCCCATCCGGTCTTAGTCAACTTGATTTTGATAGTTAACTAAACCATGCATTGATATGTCGCATCTGAAGCCTCAACACTGCTACTGTATATCGTCTTAATTATGACTATTCAAATGTAACCATTCATTTATTTGAGTCTAAGACTGATGTACGCTGAGTCACACAGGAAAAACCAAGAACCTATAAACCAGATACCTAGTCTACTCAAATAAACCAAAGAACCTATCCACTAAATCAGGCCATATTCATTTACAAAGTCTACCATACTAGGAGACCGAACTCGTGTCGAACTCGTACCGAACTCGGACCGAACTCGGCTACCCTTTTGGTATAAAATCAACTAGTTCAATAGCCATGATTTCTTGGCCCAACGGTTGGAAATTTGAATTAAATCCTAACCAAATTCTGGTCGAATTCTATTTTCCTACAACCTATAAATAGGATTGGAATTCTCATTCTTACTCACTCAACTATTCTTAAGTTTTCTATCTTATTGTGAGCAAACCTCTGATCCTTAACTTTTCTATCTCAAAGAGCAACCCCCTAGCCTTTCTAGTGCCAAGTGCGATCTCGGTCTAGAAGTCTTCTGAGTTGTAAAGAACTTTGTTCGATCAGTTAATCTCTCTCTCTCTCTCTAAGATGTGAATTTGTGAGACTTTGGATCAAAACTCGTGGTGTAAAGAAGAACAAGCCTTCAGATCAAAGCTTTTGATTAACTATTGGTGATTATAATGGAGAAACTCCGAGCTTGAGTTCTCAAGACTGGCTAGTCCTCTCAGAGGAAAACCAGTATACCTCTTGGTGTTTGCGTTTTTTTTCTCTCTCTACTTTACTGCATTACTTTACTGTCTCTATATACACTGTTAGTTAGCATCTGTCTTTATTCCGTTAATATAATATTGGGTAGATTATTTTGCTGCACTATATTCATCCCCCTCTAGTGTTGCCTCACGGTCCTTCAATTGGTATCAAAGCTAGTTCTCTTGATATTTGGCTTAACATCCTAAGAGACTTATGGCAACTGTTAGATCTATCTACACCAACAATGGTGAAAGCCAGTCCACAAATAGGCCACCCCTATTTGACAGTACTAACTATACATACTGGAAGACACATATGAGCTTCTACCTAAAGTTACTTGATTTTGACCTTTGGGATCTAGTAGTAGAAGGATACAAGAAGCCACCTAGAATAGTCATAGATGGTAACATTGTAGAGAAGCCTCATGATAAGTACACAAACACCGAAAAGAAATAAGCTAGTCTTGATGCTAAAGCTATTAACGCTCTATTTTGTGTTGTAGACAAAATTAAATTTAACAGGGTCTCCATTTGCGAAACTTCGCACGAAGTATGGAAACATCTTGAGGTCACTCATGAAGGAACCTCCCAAGTGAAAGAATCAAAAATAAGTCGTCTAACACAAGAGTATGAAGGATTCAAAATAAAGCAAAATGAGACAATCACTCAAATGTTAACTAGATTCTTCGACATCGTCAACCCTCTATTATCACTCAGCAAGGAATACAACAATTACGAGAAGATTCATAAGGTGCTCAGGGGACTCACCAAGAATTAGAATCTCAAGGCCACTACAATCATGTAAGAGAATGATCTTACCATTATAACCCTTGAGACGCTCATGGGAAAGTTGATGACTCACGAGCTGGATCTCAAGGAATTTGAAGAACCCACTACTAAGGAGAAGACGATCGCTCTCAAGTCACATCACAAAAAGGTCACCAACTACAACTCTAACGACAATGAGTCTCAAGATGAGGAAGTTGCCATGACCACAAGAAACTTCAGAAAATTTCTAAAGATTGAGAAATCAAAGAAAAAGAAGCCAACTGACAACAGTGATGAAAAGCCTATATGCTACAACTGTAAGAAGATAGGGCATATAAAGAAAGATTGTCCAACTCTAAAAAAAGGAAATCGCCACAATTACTCATCCAAAAGAATATCATCACGAAAATATGCAAACACTAGTATTTGGCACGAAAGTAAATCTAGTGAATCCAAAGAAGAGAATCATCGAGATGCAGCAAACCTATACTTCATGGCATTAGCTGATCAGGTAACTGATAATGACTCTTATGATTATTTTACTTTTGATGAACTAGGTAATACTTTTAGTGATCTGTTTGATGATTTTAGAAAACTTAGAAATAAGCACAAGCATGCTAAGAAAGATGTTCAAGATTGTCAAACTAAAATAGAAAGACTAACATCTCTACTAAGTGAAGTAAAGGATACCTCAAATGATTCTAATGAGAATTCGAGACTTAAGCTTAACCTCCATGAGGCACTTGCCAGTCTTGACAAGAGCTCTCAGGAGAACGCTATACTTAAGGAAAAACTCGAATCTAAAAAGAAGAAGTATACCATTGCTACACGTAGAATAGATGCTCTCACTGCTAAATATGATGAAGTATATGCTACCTCTAAAAAGTTAGAGATTAGATTGGGTAAACAGGTCGAACAAACCTCCACCCAACCTAACACGAGACACGTAGCAAGACAAAAGAACACTCACAGTTATGCTCCTAACTACATGCATAACAGTTCAAGCAATCATCATGCACATAGAATCAAACATAATCATGCATTCTATTATAGATATCCACGAAGACCACAAAGAAATGTCAAACACAATCATGTATTCTATTTACATAGACCACAAGGAGCTGCTTCACACAATCATATCTATCATGTTGCATCAAGCATCAATCATACAGCTATATGTCACTACTGTGGTAAGAAAAGACATATATCTAGATTCTGTAGAACAAGGAAATTAGTAGATATGAATGTTTATACATAGGTACCAAAAACTAACACAGCAGGACCCTCAAGAAAATGGGTACCAAGGTTTACATCTATAACTCGTTTTGTAGGTGGACCAACCCTCTCATGATAGAAGCAATTGGATTCTCGATAGTAGTTTCTCACGACATATAACTGATGATGCTAACCTATTTACAACTCTATCGATGAAGAAAGAAGATTTTGTCTCCTTCAGCAATAACCTCAGAGGATATATTATTGGTAATGGTAATATAAGTGTTCCTCCATATCCTATCATAAAAGATGTCTGTCAAGTAACATAATTAAAACAAAACCTACTCATCATCAGTCATCTAGCTGACCATAGTTATGGTATTAACTTTGTTATAAACTAATATTCTATTTATGAAAGATTCACTGGTAAGGTTATCTTTGAAGGGATCAAGGAAGAGAATATATATTTTCTATCTTGCAAAAGATACTGACAATGCAGGCAAATGTCTATACGCCAACAAAGATAACAACTGGCTGTGGAATATGCATCTAGGACACGCAAACATGGACACTATTGTAAGACTATCTATAAATAAACTCGTAAGAGGCTTACCAGAGATTACTTTCAAGAAAGATATGGTATGTGCTGACTGTGAAAATAATAAAGCTACTAAATCTTCTTTTAAATTAATCAGTATAAACTTCCTAAATACTTTTGGGCTGAAGTTGTAAGTACTTCATGCCATATTTTGAATAGGGTACTTATTCGACCTATATCGAAGAAAACCCCCTATGAACTTTGGTTTGGTAAAATCCCCACAATTAGTTATTTTAAATTTTTGGCTGCAAATATTTTATTCCCAATACTAAAGATAATCTAGAAAAATTTAACTCCAAGGCCGATGAAGGTATTTTTTTCTAGGTTATGCCGCCAAAAGTAAAGGATTCAGAGTATTCAACAAAATCTCATTGACTGTTGAAAAATTAATCAATGTTACATTTGATGAACACAACACTCAAGCACCAAACGAAAGCAACAATGAAGGTAGTCAACCCGCAACCAATAAGACATCAGAAGATAGAAACAGTATAAGTCATCCGAAAAGTCTGCTAAGAAGACTAAAGTTCTCCACAGATCATCCTGAGGACTTGGTAATAGGTAATGTATCGAAAGGTGTAAGTACACGTTCCTCAAATTGAAATATCATTACAAAATGTTGCTTTTATTTTTCAAGTAGAACCTAAAAATGTTGATGAAGCTTTTGCTGATGAATTTAGGATTTCTGCTATACAAGAGGAACTCAACCAATTTGAACGCAATCAAGATTGGAAACTTGTTCCTAAACCTAATGATTATCCGATCATTGGTACTAAATGGGTTTTCTGAAATAAGTTCATTGAGGATGGTTCAGTTACACGTAACAAAGCACGTCTCGTAGCTTAAGGATACAACCAAGAGGAAGGTATCGACTACGATGAGACTTATACTCCTGTTGCTAGACTTGAATCTGTTCGAATGCTTTACGCTTTTGCTAGTTTTTATAACTTCAAATTTTTTTCAAATGGATGTTAAATGTGCTTTTCTAAATGGTGTTATCAAAGAAAATATTTTCGTTAAATACCCCCCTGGTTTTGAAGATTTCAAACACCCTGGCCACGTATTCAAGTTACGAAAGGCTCTATACGGACTCAAACAAGCCCCTCGTGCTTGGTATGAACATCTTAGCTTCTTTCTACTTGAAAATAGTTTTTTAAAAAGAAAAATTGATACTACCCTTTTTATAAAAAAAATTGTCGATTCTTTGTTATTAATGCAAATATATGTTGATGATATCATATTTGGATCTACTAATGAGATGCTATGTAACGAGTTTGCTAAATGTATGCAAAGTGAATTTGAGATAAGCATAATGGGAGAACTAACTTTCTTTCTAGGATTGCAAATCAAGTAAGATTTACAAGGAACTTTTATCCATCAGGCTAAGTATACGAAGGATTTGCTCAAAAAGTTTGACATGGATAATGCAAAGCCAATCAGAACTCTAATGGCAACATCCACTAAGCTTGACCTTGATTAAAGTAGTAAACCAACAGACATAGGTAAGTATCGAGGTATGATTGGTAGTTTGTTATATCTAACTGCTAGTCACCCAGACATTATGTTTGTTGTATATATTTGTGCTAGATATTAGGCTAATCCTAAGGAATCACATTTATGTATAGTTAATAGTATCCTAAGATACCTTAAAGGGACTTTGACGACAGGCTTATGGTATCCCAAAACCATGTCCTTTGACCTTGCTGGTTACTCGGATGCTGATTTTGCTGGATGCAAAGTCAATCGAAAAAGCACCAACGACACATGTCATTTTCTAGGAAAGTCTCTAGTCTCCTAGTTTAGCAAGAAACAAAATTATATTGCATTATCAACAACTGAGACAGAGTATACCGCCGCAGGACGTTGTTGTGCTCAAATTTTGTGGATGAAGCAAACCCTAGAAGACTTCAATATGCACTATAAGAATATTCCTATTTTCTGTGATAACACTAGCACCATTAATCTCACCAAAAATCCAGTATTTCACTCACACATTAAGCACATAGAAGTTCATCATCATTTTTTAAGGGATCATCAATTAGTAGACATCTTTACTAAACTTTCAGCTGAAGATCGATTCAACTTTATCCGTCGAGAATTAGGTCTTTTGGATTCTGATAAAATATAAGAATCATAAGATGCTTTACACATTTTTTGTCACATTTTTTAAAGTTTTGAAAATTTTGGATACAACCCGAAAGGGCCCTTCTGTCAACAAGGTATAAATAACCTAAGCGACACGGTATTTAAGTGTCTTCGGACCACTGATAACTGGAATCCGGCCCCTACAGCTACTCTAAGATGATTTAAACTCTTGAAAACGTATGATTTAAGTTCAGCACTTATTGTTCTGTATTCATATCAAGTCAAGAAAGGCATATTATCAATTAAAGTTATATTAAGATTCTGGAAATAAATGTCAACAGAATTTGGACCGAACTCGGTTAGTTTAATTCCAGAATATGCTATGTCATTTAATTCTCTTCCTAATTTAGATTTTTGCTACTCTATATATTGATCATTTCACTGCTTATTGATTTAGACCAACGAAAATCTTTTCTCCTCCACAAATAACCTTAGCATTTCCTCCTACATCCTCTCCCAAAGGCCCATAAAAGAAAACAATATTCCTTTTTCAACTCTCTTTTCTGTCCCATTATGCCAAACATAGGTGAATTCGATGGTTTCACTTTTCGAAGCCTCAAAATTTTAATTGATTGGTTTAATAATTTCTCCAAATGACACATTTGTTTTGGCCATCCTATTGATTTTACTTTTAGAACACAAAGACTATTTACCTACTTTTCAAAAAAATTAACTTGAAAAATTTGTTCCAACCCGTACCAACATTTACACCAACGCTATTCAAATGTTCTATTGTAACTTAACATATGAACATGATACTATTTCATCTAGAGTTCATGGCATTCCAATTAAATTCGATGCAAATAACTTGGGTAAAATCCTACGCATTCCTGCTGATAGACAACCCTTAGTCAATATCACGCAAGTTTAATTCGATTATGGCTTAACCCTAGATTCTTTCAAGAATATCCTTTGTCACCCTCTTGAATGTCCACCTGGTAAATTTTATGCTAGATATTTGAATGGTCACTTCTTTAAAATGCATTGCATTATCTTTTTAACTTTTCTACCTAATAAGACTTATTTTGATGAGGTTGCTTATCTAGAAATGTCAGCTTTATATTATTTGCATTTTGTTATTAACTTCAATATTCCACAGACCATCTTATCATAAATTGTTCAATGTCGCAAGAAACGGCGTCCACTACTATACGCTATGTACTTGCCAACCATTTTCAGCTATTTCAATATTCCTTTGGATACTTGTCCAAATCTTGAGGAACCTTTATACCTCAATCGAATTCGGAGAATTGAGCCAACTATGCTTTTATCTTTTAACTCATCATCAAACTCCAACACTCATCCTGTTGATTCTGTCCCTCCTGCTGATGAACAACCGCAAATCGTAGAGTCTATTTTTACTCATTTGCGTGATCGATTCCACCAAGAAGATTTATGCAATTATGCTACTGATTATCGCCAAACTTTTTATACTCAGGCACTTGACAACACTTTGATAGACATTCAGTATACCCTATCGAAGCACCTAGCCGGACCTTTTTTGATTCTTCGGAATCCAAATCAGAAGGATTTCGTATTGATCACCCATATGTTCAACGATATTTGGATCCAGCTGATGCCTTCCTTGATCCAAACAGAATACTTGAACCAGATGATGAAGATAAAGAAAATGATAACTAGTTACTCAATTGATTTGAATGTTAAAAAGTTTACTTTGAGATGTTCTACAATGATGTTTCCATTACACATCCATTTTTGTATATTTTCTTTCAAATGAATAAAAGTTTATATGCAAATTTTTTGTCATTATATATTATCATGTATACACTTTACTCTCTTATTTTTCTTGTTATCTCGCCAATTTCGGGGGAGCATACAATTTCGATCAAATAACAATGGGGGAGAAAGAATACATGATACTAGCATAAAAGACGATACTTGACAGACGTTGTCTTCAGCATATCAACTGCTCCACAGTTACTGGGGAACCTTGCATATCAAAGACTTGCAGTATCATTCATAGTTTGTCAATTATCAAAATAGGGAAGATTGTTGGCCCATCCGGTCTCAGTCAACTTAATTTTGATAGTTAACTAAACCATACATTGATATGTCGCATCTGAAGCCTCAACACTACTATTGTATGTCGCAGGTATTGCGTCTATTCAAATATAATCTTTTATTTATTTAATCTAGGACTGATGTACGCTGAGTTACACTGGCAAAACTAAGAACCTATAAACCGGATAACTAGTCCACTCAAATAAATTAAAGAACCTATCTACCAAATCAAGCCATATTTATTTACAAACTCTACCATACTAGGAGACCGAACTCGAGCCGAAATCGTGCCGAACTCGGACCAAACTCGGTTACCCTTTGGGTATAAAATCAACCAGTTCAATAGCTCCTGATTTTTTGGACCAACGGTTAGAAATTTGAATTAAAACCTGACCTAATTATGGCCGAATTATGTTTGCCTACAACCTATAAATAGGATTGGAATTTTTATTCTTACTCACTCAACTATTGTTAAGTCTTATATCCTATTGTGAGCAAACCTCTAAGCCTTAACTTTCTCATCTCAAAGAGTAACTCCCTAGCCTTCCTAGTGCCAAGTACGATCTCGGTCTAGAAGTCTTATGAGTTGTAAAGAGCTTTGTTCGATCATTTACTCTCTCTCTCTCTCTAAGCTGTAAAGTTGTGGGACTTTGGATCAAAACTCATGGTGTAAAGAAGTGGCAAGCCTTTAAATTAAAGCTTATGATTCACTATTGGTGATTATAGCAAAAAAATTTCGAGCATAATTTTTCGGGACTGGACTAGTCCTCTTAGAGGAAAACTAGTATACATCTTGGTGTTTGCGTTTGCTTTCCCTCTCTACTTTACTGCTTTACTTTACTTTCTCTATATACACTGTTAGTTAGCAACTACCTTCATTCCGTTAATCTAAAATTGGGTAGATTATTCTGTTGCACTCTATTCTCCCCCCTCTAGAGTTGCCTCATGGTCCTTTAGTAAATGTACCGGGTAACCCTCAGTTTAGGTTCGTGCAAAAACTCAAGAGGGTCAAGATGGAACTGCGGAAATGGAACATTAGCAGACCGAAATCCAATTTAAATGACCAGGAAAGTAGTCTTCAGACTTTACAAGACCAAATGCAGCAATACCCGCTGGATCCAGAAATGGCAGAGGAAGAGAGCATGACACGTGGGATAGTTCGACACTTCGCTTCCAGGAAGTAGTGTAGCTCCAATAAAGGGCCAAATGTATATGGTTGAAGGACGGCGATAGGTGCTCAAATTTCTTCTATTCCATAATCCGAGCATGCCAACAAGAAAATCGTGTGTCCTCGATCATCAAGGAGGACGGTACTTCCCTAACGAATGAAGCACTCATCCAACAAAAAGCAGTTAATTTCTTCAAAGACCTCTATAATTAGATAGATTATCTCACGGAATTCCTGAACGTTATATGCAAACGCATAGTAACGAAAGAAGGCAATATAATATTAAAAAGGAGGGTAACAATGGAGGATATAGAGACAATAGTGAAGCAGGCTGACCTGACTAAATTGCCAGGTCGGGATGGGTTCAATGCTATGTTCTACAAGAAGCACTGGGGATAAGTCAAAGAAGATTTCTACTACGTGGTGCAGGACTTCTTCGACATGGGGAGGCTACTAAAAGAGATGAACCATACTTTTTTGACTCTGATACCAAAGAAGGAGGGAGCGGCGGACCTACGTGACTTTAGACCGATTGGTTGCTCTAATTATATATATATATATATATATAATTATAAGGCATCTTATGTGCGTACATTTGCAGGATATAATGAAGGGCCTTATCTCGATGAACCAAGCCGCTTTCATTAAAGGGTGATCAATTGCAAAAAATTGCTTACTAGCTCATGAGATGGTTAGAGACTTCAACCGGCTAGGGGGAGGAAAAGGTTGCATCAAGCTTGACCTCAGAAAGGCATATGATATCGTGAATAAATGATTTTCTTCTGCTATTATGCGAGTGATGGGATTCGATAGTTGGTGAGTGGATTGCATTGAGGAGTGCATCTCTACTCCGACATTCTCTAATTTGATTAATGGTTAGCCCACTGGTTACTTTGGAAGTAACCGAGAACTACGGCAAGGTGATCCAATTTCTCCGTATTTATTCACCTTGGTGATGGAATATTATCCCTGCTTGATGGACCTATCTGTTCATAGGAAACACATTAACCCTTTGTATAAGTAGGTTTTTTTTAGAGTGTCTCATCTCATATACGCTGATGACTTATTGGTTTTCATAGAACCAATGAGGAGGAGAGTTGAAGAGTTGAACTCACTGTTGGAGGAATTTGGCAGACTCTCATGACTCATGCTAAACAGGGAGAAGTCGATGGTATTTTACAATAATACATGCCTTGAGAAAGAGTGTTGGACTCAATTGCAAGGGATAGAACAGGGTCAGCTACCGGTTAGATATTTGGGCGTTCCTTTGTCGGTAGCATATTCCAAAGACGCAGATTATGTAGAGCTGATACAGTTCATACAGAACCGATTGAAGGGCTAATAATCGCAGCTCTTGTTATTTGGCGGACGGATAGAGCTTGTCAGATCGACAATCTTGGAAATAACGGCTTATTGGCTGCAGGCAATCATCCTACCACTAAGGACAGTTCAAAAGATAGATAAGTTGTGAGCTAATTTCATATGGAGAGGAGGTGTACAGACTATTGCTTGGGAATATCTTTGTAAAACTAAAGGGGAAGGGCGGATTTGACTGAGGTCTCTCAAAAGTATGAGAGAAGCTGCCCTCTAAAAACTTGCTTGGCGATTCCTCGAAGCCAAATCTTTATGGACAAATTGGATGACTAGCATGTACGTTAAGGATAATAATTTTTTGGATTATGGACAAAAATAACAACTATTCAGTTACGTTCTCAAGCAGCGGGCTAGATTAAAATAATGTGTCACCCGGGTGATTTGCAATAGAAACACAACAAGTATATGGCTGGATCCTTGGTTAAACAAGGAGAGTTTAGTTGACAAACTTGGTTGGCCAGTGTATGAGCTAGTTGGGAGAGATGGACACCTGAGCGAATTTATATGTAACAGAGACTGGTGCATTAATGACAGGCATATAAAATAAAGGTTTTATGACTAAATCTGTTGGATTCCAATTTGTAGGGTTAGTGAAGGAGATACTGGCAATGGAATGGTACACATCATGGGCTATTCACCTTTAAAATTGCGTATGAGCGTGTGCGTCCGAGATTCCCTAACGTGGAATGGACCGACTGGGTATGGTCGAAGGGAGTTGCTTCAAAAATAGAATTATGCCTGTATAAGTCGGTACGGGACCGGGTTCTCACTAAGGATCGTATGCAGCGGTTTGGGATCTAGACTATTAACATGACATGTGTCCTATGCAATTTAGAACGTGAGTCCAGAGATCAAATATTGTTTAGGTGCTCCTTCTCACATGAAATATGGCTGGTAATGAGGCAACATGTAGCTATAAACAATCAAAACCATGTGGACTTGATGAAAGCATGTGGAGAGATCCAAGCTCTAGCAAGGAGGGGAGCATCCTCTCATCGACAAGCAAGGATAAGACTATTATCAACTGTGTGGCATGTCTGGCGGGAGAGAAACTGAAGACTGTTCGAAGGGAAGGCAACGTCACTAGCAGGAGTGATTAACAATATAAATTATGATGTAAAATATATTGAATGAAGCTGCACTAGAGGGGATAATAAATCATGTGTAAGTGTGTGATTACAGACTTAAGTAGCATCAATAAAGTACCTTTTCTTCAACAACAAAAAATATTCGACTCATCCATATGTCGCATAGAAAAATACAACTATCTAACAATAATAGAACATATTAAAAAATTATACATTTTTTTAAGAAGAAGCATAACTGGATATAATTGTCTAGATGCCTACGTAATTTTTCATAGTTACATTCAGGCCTCCATTTGATTCATTTTTTACTATGCAAGTATTAAACAAGAGTTGCACGCAAGTGTATTCTTTTGTTATCATGTTTATTATAAACTCTGCTAAAGTGGTGTCCAACTTTTGGTATCATCCAATTATGAATTATTTTCTCTCCGTAGCCTAGTATCCACTAAGGTTGCCATAGATTGAGGCCCTTGTACCCCCTAAGGTTGTAGTGCGGGTTTAGATTGTTGATCTTGCAGTTATTGTGGTGGTTGTTCATTTTATATGACAACAAAAAATGAGCTACTTTAAAGTATATAATGCCAAAGTGTTTGTAAGTATTACACTATTAGAAGAGAGAAAATAATTTTTTTGTGGTAAATTGATGCAGCATAATAGCAGAACGGGCTTATCTTCGTGCCTAGCAATAGCCAAGTCGATCGGTGATGACGATAAATGGACCACCATTGCTTAATTGGTGAGAGAGAAACGGTCCCGCAAAAACTTTAACGGATGGCATGGTGAGGGGTCCATACGAAGTTTGCTTAAAAGCCTAAAGCGAGGGGCTTCCGAATCCACGGAATAGTCGAGTCTACAACCATAAAAGAAGAGAACAAATCTAAGAACTTAAAAGAAAAAATTGTATTGGTTAAAAGTTATTTTTCCAATTGTAAACAAAAAGTGCCTATTTATAGGACTTTTATGATGACCTAATCTTAATCAAACACAAATTCTAATCCTAATCAAATAAAAGTAAAAATAAAGCCCATCCTAATAAAAAAAATAGAGTCAAAATAAGAGTCCTAAAAGAAATATGGTTCTTAATAACTCTATCATAACAAAAAGACAAAGCTAAAAAAGAAAAAAAAAGAATAGAAACAGAAAAAAGGAACCCTAGAAGTATGTGGAATCAAAATCCACGTTACATTATAAATTTGGATGAATTAAGCTTATAAGAATTTTCGGATGCCAAATGACCACGAATAGAATTTTTTGTGTTATTTTTAGCAGGATAGCCAAAATACTCCATATTAACATTCAAAAATGAATAGTAAATATTGGGTTTTGGTAAAAATAAACCCCGCCAAAAAATAATAATATTATGTTTATTGGGAGATTTGTTTTTACAAAATACCCCTCATAACATTTTAATAACAGTTAATAGGGGTATTTTGGTAAAACAATCCACTAAATAATTAAAAGCCAAAACTGGTAGGCAGAGGGGTAAGGGGGGTGGGGTAACCGGGTCGACCCAGGTTTGGGACCAGGCCTAACTAGGTCGCCGACTAGACCGGGTCGAGCTGGGTCGACTGATTTTTTGGGGTAGGGCCCGATTCAGATCGAGTTTTGAAGTGTCCTAGGACTTCGGGCATGTTGGTGAACCGATCTTGAAATTGGGGTTCTAGTGGTCAGGCATGGGCTAACCTAGTCATGGTTGACCAGCTCAGGCCGGGCATGGGCTAACCTAGTCATGGTGACCAGCTCGGGCAGGGCCTTCCGGCCCAATACACACCTTGATATTCAAGAGAGAAATATTATCATATTGTAATACTTTGTAATGCTTCAATACTAATACATTTTCTTTAAAAATTAAGAAATTACAAAGATTACTTTGTGAAGAAGAAATTAAATTAGTTTATTTTATTTAAACCTCTCTACTTGATGCAAAATTAAATGTACTCTATTTTCAATGGTTATTTATAAAGGCACAACCCCTATTGTCAGAGGATATCACAAAATTTCTAAAAATTTATTACCAAAATACCATTGTCAAAACTGTTAGGGGCATCACATAGATAAATATAAAAATCAACTTTTCTTCTCCACTTCTCTTTGTCCAAAATCCTTATATATATATACTACTTGTGGTTAAGCCCGATGCATACTATACAGGAGGTTGCGGGTTCGAGTCTCCTGGGCGTCATATAATTTTTCTTTAGGGGAATTAAGTGGTGAGTTGGTGATGAATGCAGGTATGGGCCTACGGACCGAGATGTGTGGGCCTTTGGACCGAGTTTGTATAACACAATTACCTCTTTTATATATACATATATATATATATATATATATATATATATATATATATATATATATATATACTACTTGTGGTCTCAAATCCCTAAATACTAACAAAATTTCATCATTTCAATCATACCAGACGAATCTTCTACAAATCTTAGGTCATGTATTGTCATAATTTTTTATTACCAAACTTCTCAAGTTTTTGGTCTTCTCCAATGATAAAGAAATAGCTCCCAACAATATAGACTATATGAAGAATATCGATTTTGACGAAGTAACCTACTCGAGAATTTTGACAATCGTTGAATTTTTCCAAAAATGCTTCTCAATATTTGAATTTTCTAAAAGATATCTAAAATTCGTAACTACAACTATCAGGATACTGGCAGTTCTAGGACAGATAGATTTATCACTCTATCCTAATACTGCTAGAATCATGATAGTTCTGACTATTGTTAGAACTGTAAGGATTCTGGCAGTCAAAGTTTCAGAAATCATTCCAATTACTTCAATTTTTTTATTATAGAGTTAATTTAATGAATAGATATGTAAAGTTGCAAATGAGCTTTAGAATTAATTTTTGTGAAAGCTCCATGGTCGAAGAGGAGCAATACACTTGTCTTTTTTGTTTGGTTTAGACACTATTTTTAATATTTTTTATTTTGGCAGTAGACACTTTTCTTAAGTGGTACACTTGGCATTTTTTTTTTAGTTTCGATACTAGTTGTCCATTTTTATTCATCCATCAATACAATGAAAGTTTATACTTCCTTTCAAAGGTTGTCATGTCTTATTTTTATATTACTTAAAACTAGCTTGAGAGTGATTTAAAAATAAGTAACCTAAAACTAGTTTAAGAGTGATTTAATGACCATTTGTGCTTAGTTTTATCACTATTTTGAAATGTAATAATTTTTTAGTAAAAAAATATTTTTGATTAAAAAGTTAAATATTAACTCAGTGGACCAAAAAAATACTCTCAATACTTCCCTTGGAAGTCTATTCTCAATACTTATTGGAACTGAAAAACTCTCTGTTATTGTTACTGTGGTGAGATGTGCAATGTCACTGTCAACCTTGCACTAGTATCGTTGCGTACTACGTAAGTAGTTTGACTCTGAATTCCGAAAGGAAGCTACGTAGCAATTGAGCTTCCTCCTAACAGCGATAGTTGAGTTTCTCCTGCATTAAAGTTTACTATTAAATGCTTACAATCTTCTTATGTGGTTACGTGGGACACATCCGACTCTATTTCTTTTCTCAATGAATCCTCACGTGATATTACTGTCGTGCGGCAGCCGTTCCAACAGCCACCGAATTTTACCTCTCAGCCATCCGAACAGCCACCGAATTTCATTTCTCTTTTTTTTTTCAATGAACAATTATCACGTAATATTTCTGCCACATGACAACCATTCGAACAACCACCAAATTTTATCTTTTCGCTCTCTTCGAATAGACGATTGTCGAATAGATACCATGTAAGACATTTGGTTTTAGTGATAGCACTCCTCTTTCTCCTGACCACCACCTCCTCCTCCTCCTCCTTCCTTCACCAAACAATTATAAAAGAGAAGCGGTGTTAAAACCAAAGCATCCGTCCATCCATAAATCCAACCAACGAACCAACCAACAAACCAAAGAAAGATGTGCACAGTGGAAAAGCGCGGCCGCGTCTACATCCTCACCATCACCGGCGCGGACGACGAGCACCGCCTCAACCCGACCCTCCTCACCGCCATCCGCGCCTCCCTCCGCCAAATCCGCTCCGCCGCCTCCTCCTCCTCTTCCGCCCTCGTCACCGCAGCACAAGGGAAGTTCTTCTCCAACGGCTTCGACCTCGCGTGGGCCAAGGCCGCCTCCCCCCTCGAGCGCGGTGACCTCATGGCCTCCCTCCACAAGCAGACGGTCGCCGACCTCCTCTCCTTCCCCATGCCCACCGTCGCCGCAGTGACCGGCCACGCCTCCGCTGCAGGACTCGTCCTCGCGCTCAGCCATGACCGCGTGGTCATGCGCTCCGACCGGGGGTTCCTCTACATGAGCGAGACGGACATAGGGCTGCCGATACCGGACTACTTCGTCGCGGTGGCGAGGACGAAGTTGGGCGGCGGGGGGAGGGGGCTGAGGAGGGTGGTGCTGGAGGCGGGGAAGGTGTCGGCGGGGGAGGCGGAGGAGATGGGGGTGGTGGACGGGACGGCGGCGGGGGTGGAGGGGACGGTGGAGGCGGCGGTGAGGATGGCGGAGGAGCTCGCCGGGAAGGGGTGGGACGGGGAGGTCTACGCTGCCAACAGGATGGCGATGGTGCCGGAGGCGTGTAGGGCTGTAGGGATGGTCGTGGAAGGGGAGGAGGAGAAGAGGAGGACTGTAGCTTCTAAGCTATAAGCTATAAGCTATGCTATGGATGGATGGATGGATTAGTAGCTTTTAATACACGGTTCAAGAAGTTCTACAAAGATGGGGAAATAGTTGTTTCTTTCTATTGATTGGTTTCAACGAATTAGGGTTCTATACAACTTTTTAAAGTTGTCTCTGTCTTGTGATTGAGAATTGGTGTATTGGTTCTTGTACAACATATTGGGATAACCATTAATGCCAAGGCTTGGCCCTGAGATTTGGAAGTCCTTTTCAAACACCAAAGATAAAAACCCTATTTTAAGTAAACATGAAATAAAATACACTACACCAACACAGATGATTTGCGATAATTAGAGTTGTCCAACAACGACGTATTAAAACTGTCGTTGTATTTTCGACGTATATAAACTGTTGTTTAATATCAAAAACTATTTCACCTTAATTGAAAAGATAAATTCGACGGATTAAAGTAGTTGTTTACCATCAAAATTTTGTTGAAAATTTTAGCTCCAGTAGTACATTGAAAATTTTGGCTTCCTTATTTTTTTTCTTCCAAAATGCGAGCGACCGATCCCTTTTCTAAAAATTTCTCTCAAAATATTCTCTTTTCTTCTCAGCTCTTCTTGTTCTAAAAAAATCTCCCATTTTCTCAATCCTCCATTCTCTTCAACAACTTATTCTCTCTAACGACGTGTAATTCTCTCTTATGATTCTCGATATGTGTTCATCAGTTTTAGGTTAGAGATCGGAGAGGAGTGGCGGCGGTAGCTGTTGGTGATAGTGATGGTAGCTGTTGGTGGTGATTGCAGATAAGGGTGATGATGATGGTGGTGGTGATGGTGTCTGTGGTAGCAACAGTGTTGTTTGTAGGTGAAGATGATGGTTGTTGTGGTGTCTGTGGCGACAGTTGTGCGATGATGGTGCGGCGGTGTTTGGTGGTGGCGGTAGGTGATGATGGTGAATGTGTCGGTGGTGTTTGTGGTGGCGGTGGTGGGTTGAGATAGCAGTAGCAAGGAGAAAGGAAAAGGGAGAGATTAGAATTGGGGTTGGTGGTCGGATGCTAGGAAGGGTTGGAGTCGGGTGAACTTAGGAGCAAATTGCGCGCGCCGACTGGAATATTAGGATTTATTTTTGTAGCAAAATAATTCACTATTTTTTTTACCAAAACGTGCGCCGGCTAGAATATTAGGATTTTTTTAAATTTTCTAAATCCTCCATTATCTCGAAAATTATTCACCAATTTATGGTTTTCTCTCTCTCTAGGTCAGCGGTGGAAGAAGAGACTTCTAAAGCTAGGGTTAATCGATCCTCAGGTCATATTATAATCACCATTTTTTCTCTCTATATTTGTTTTTTGCTACAAGACTTTGTTGTTATGTTGGTTTATAGGTTTAGGGAAGGTACTGTCACGCCCCAATCTCCTGCAAGCTCGATCGTCCCCGCTGAAAGTGAATCACCATGTTGCAGCGCTCCCGCAGGACAATCGTTTTCATCGGAACGTGATACCGTACGAGCCTGGAGTTGCGATCGCACAAGGCGATGCTGTCAAACATCAAAGTTATCATCAAAACGACCAAGTTGCAACGAAAGTCAAGTATTGTGTGCCAAGCACACATCAGAGTATATGCAGCGAAGCTCTCGATAGGGTCCAAAAGAAAATGCCACAAAGAAGAATGCCACAAAGGCGATGCAATACTCTTGCTCTTTCTCTTGCCCAAAAAGGTACTTACCATTCATACATCATGTCCCGTATATCCAAGCAGTGCCACTACACCTGCGTATCTAAAAATAATGCCCACAAACGTGGGCCAGTACACAGTCGTACTGGTAAGCGGGGTAACCCACTCGTCTAAACCGACACTAAGTAGATAGTGAATGCAAACAGTTATATGGGATCTTTCTACTTTAATCCTATATTCATTTCATGGCAGAGGTATGACATGTTAAGAAAAACTATAAAGCAGGTTAAACATGCAAGCATTCAACTCAAGTTTATATACAAGAAGATATATCCAACTCAAAAGGAAACTAGCATACAAACTGCCCTACTGAACCCAAGCAACACGTGAACCTATCGAATCATCATCCAAGCCTCAATATCCATACTCAAACAATACCACAATCCAAGCCTTATTAATCCAATCATCGATATGCACACTCTTGCCGAGGCAAGGTGGTCGCTGCCTACACGAAAAGCACAAACCAAACTAAAGCAAAGAAAACCAACTCTTATCTATATGATGTCACTGGCCAAGCCATAAATGACTGATCAACTGCAATTCTACCCGATCCTGCGCTGAGTATGTGGC
Source organism: Iris macrosiphon (assembly GCA_036927795.1). Taxonomy (NCBI): domain Eukaryota; kingdom Viridiplantae; phylum Streptophyta; class Magnoliopsida; order Asparagales; family Iridaceae; genus Iris; species Iris macrosiphon. Next base: position 137,803,304 of record JAYESA010000019.1, on the reverse strand, counting down.
CCGCCTGGTCGTATCGAACTGCCGGCACCGCGCCAAAGGCACGTTACCATTTGTCTTCTGCATGGCCGAACGGTCCCGGTGTCCCGGATCCTTTCCGTTCGAGCAAATCAAACCCTGTGCGCAACAAGTTGTCCGTGACCGATGCAGACACCAAGTTGGTAAGACGAGAGAATCGAGCATTCTCGCCCCACCAAACGATCCTAGCCTCATCCAACCAACTATCCATAACCATTCTCCAACTTATATCCCAAGGTACCATCTCAAGTTATTCCCATAGGCACTATGCCGCTTTGACACAATGCTCCAATTGGTGCAACACCCTTCGCTAAGAAAACTTTGTGGCACAATGTCCCAATAGTGGCACAATGCCCTCACCGATGCAGTTGTCCGATTTTGAACCACAACTTTATGCTTTGCATGACAAAGTACCCAACTAATACTCGTGCACGGATACACGCTCGCTCGCCCGCCCAAATTGCCTCGATATTCCAACCAAGATGATCCACTCAAGCTCCAACTGCCTACTCAAGCTCCAATTTCCCAACGCAAAACCAACTCAAGCCACAAATCATATCCAACCAAATGACGTACACTCTATGCACGCCACAGTGTAGTGATTTCCAAGTTCCAGTCCAAATGTTCAAGCCATTATGTGTGTTCCATATTATTAGGCATAAAGGAGTAGAGGAGAAGGGACAGAGTGTTTGTGGTATTAAACGAAAGAATGAAAGTGTATTTCAATGACGGGGTTATAAGAGACCCGCGCCCTTTGGTTTACAAACAAACTTGTACAATATAATCCTATACGAGGATGTGGGAGTACAATTTATTTAATCTGGGTATAAATTGCTATAGGTGTCTGATCTGCGGTCGATCACTTTAGCCCTTGGACTACACGATGTTGAAGAAGTGCCGTGGAAGACAGGATGCAGCTTCGGAGGTTGCAAAGGAGGGTGGATGCGCGATGCTGAAGGTCGTCGCTCCCTGTTCCTTGCCCGAGCTCTGGGTTCTCCTCTCTCTCTCTCTATCTCTCCTCCTTGATCTCTGGTTCGATGACCTTGTCCGATCTTCGAGTTTCTAATTTTTCGACCTTTGATCTTGTACTGGTTTTCTTGACCAATTTTCTGACCTTTTTTCCCATTGATAGGGGTCTCTATTTATAGAGTTTTGGTGACAGTGACCACTCCGTCGGTGTAACAACCAAGGAGTGGACAGTACAGCACCCTTTTACACAACGGTTTAAAATAACCAATGCCTGCGTGTAAATGACCTTTTGAGTGAGCATGTGACGCGTGTCCAACTAAGGGGACAAAACGCGTATATCTGCTACGAAGATCACGGCGTAGAAGCCATGTAGGTAGGTATCCCTTGTGTAGCAGAGGTTGGCGTAAAAGCCAAGCGACTGTCACCTTGGCGTAGATGCCAAAATAGGCATAGAAGCCGAGCAGACATAGAAGCCGAATGGGCATAGAAGCCGAACAGGCATAGAAGCCGAATGGGCATAGAAGCCGAGCAGGCATAGAAGCCGAATGGGCATAGAAGCCGAATGTCCGTAGAGACCGAGAGGGCGTTGGAAGCCGAGGGAGCACTGATCCTGAGCGGGCGTAGAAGCCACTGCGTACCGAGTCGAAGTGCTGATGCGGACGTCTTAGCCGGAATTACTGCTTTCGAAGATGTAATCAAATCTTCTACAGAGATTCGTCATCATCTTGTGCATTAAATGCGGAGACGTATTTTTGAAGGTCTGCAGCCCTTCTGTGCATCCGTCGCGGAGACGTGCCTTGAGGGAAACTGTCATTGCTCTGTGCAATTAGACGTAGAGACGTGCCTCGAGCCCCGTACGAAATGCAGCTTTTGACGTGGAAGCGGTTTGCGTTACTGCGGAGCGTGAAACAGCTCATGTTTGCCTGTGTAAACAAGGCAGCGTATTCCCTTGTACGCGAAAGAGTGGTTTACGCTGGGGGGATTTTGGTAGGCGACGGTTTGGTGATATTTAACCAAATCCTCTGCATTAAATGCAGAGATCCGCCATCATACTGCGGGGTGCGTCCCAAGGGGTCTGCCATCGTTTCCAGCCGTCGTCTGGGTAGCCGTGCAGTACTTTTTGTCAGGAGTCAGAGGCCAGGTTCACCGCGTGACTTGACAGGTTCATTTCGGGGAAGACGAAGCGTTCTGTCACTACCACATTCCGAAAACAGGAGTATTTTTGACTTTTTACAATATTTAATATTATTGTAGTTATAATTAATTGATTGCATGATAATTATTAATTTAAATAATTATGTGTGATGTGTAATTAAATATAGTATTAGATGCAGTGTTCATTAATTTTTTTTGCTAGCAGAATTGACCTAGAAGCCCAGTAGACGAACACCTGTCGGAATTTTGGAATTTTTGTATTTAATTATTTATTTAGAATTTAATTCTTGGAGTTTGTATTTAATTACCATATTTTATTTAATATTTTGCGCATTGCCTTTGCTTCGATAATTGGAGCAGTATCCTGACTTTTGTCTTCCAACAAAATTTACAATCTTGCCCTAGACATGCCCGCCTTCCATTCTGCTATTTTTGCAACTCATAATTTTGCTCCCTGTGCATTAATTCTGGCCGCACAAAAAAATCGTCGCGGACGTTATTTAATAAATCTCTATTTTGTATCGTTGTGCGTTCCAATTTAAATGGGAGACAATCTTGACCTATTTTTCGTGCGGCCCAAATTAGGGTAATATTCTGTTCTGAGTCTTCTTCATTATTGGTATTGATGACCTGACCTGATTTTGGCCCCATGTACTCCTAATTAATTTTTGAACACAACTTGCATTTATTTCTAATTAAATTAAGGATACTATTTAAACCAATTCTAAAATCCTAATTTAATTCCAGTGCCCTGCTAATTGAGCCCACACCGATCATACAGTGCCCCCTGACCCTACAAAACACCGGACACTGAATCGCCCGCCAAATTTTTGTTATTTTATGCGTCTGTGCAAATACCCAAATTTAAGGGGACTAATTTGCAAATTTGCATTTTTGTCAACACCTCATTGTTTAAAACAATGAGGGAACCTAATATTATTTAACTAGCCCTCACCCTCATCCCCACATGAGAATTTCCTTCATGTCCAATATGGACCACTCATTTAATTGAGTGCATCCTCACCCTCCATCAAAACCCTCTCCCTATATAATGACATGTTACATCAACCCTAATCCCTAGAAAACCTAGGAAACCCCACCCTCCCCAAGCCTCCATCTCCTCTCTCCTACGTATGTAAATTCTTCTTCTCCTTCTTCCTATTCTCTTCTCCATTTTTCTTTTTCTTCTTCTCTTTTCTTTCTTCTTCTTCTACCTTCTTCATTAAAATTTAAATTAGTATAGGGGGGGAACACTGTTTCCTGCTGTGCCCATCTCCCTCCGGTGGACTTCCCTCCGGCGGCCCACTGATCATCTCCGGCCCCTCTGCATCTCCGGCGGCCTGCTGTCCTCCCACCACCAGCCATCACCCCTCCACTCCTCAAACGCACAGCCCGACTCGCCTCCCTCCGGCTACATTCACGACCTCCATCTTCACATACATCTCGACCACCTCCAACACCTCTGTACTCCGGCGACTCTCCTCCTCGGCCTGTTCAGCCCGACACCGCAACCCTTTGGCGCCGGCTGCTCCTCCCTCACGATCTCCCTCCAGCCAGCAACTCCGGCTGCTCCTCCCCCCATTCTCCCACCACTCCTACCTCCATCTCCTCCCTGCGGTGTATCCCGGCGGCTGTGCTCCTCCCTACCCCGACCTGCTCAGCCGGTCCGGCCATCCTTCTCCTCCTGATCAGTCCGGAGGCCAACCCCCTCGCCATTACTGATCAGCCCCATCCCCTCAGCCTCCACACTCTGACCCGAGCATCCGGCCACCCTTCCCTCGGTGCTCCTCCCTGCTGCGTTTCCACCACCACCATCAGTACTCCGGCGGACCAGGAGCTCCACCACCATCATCGAGCCACCCCTCTGTAAGAGTTCTTCTTCTCCCCTTCCTTCTCTATATATATATATATATATATATATACATATATATATATACACATGAGTATATTAAAGATATGTATAAATAGTATTATTTAATTAGTGCTTTAAATACATGAAATGTGTATAGTATATAAAGAAATTGGTAATGCATAATTTAATATATGTACATGTACATGTTTATTTTTAATTAAATGTTAAACAGGTATAAACATAGTATACTTTAGTATGTATATATAAATGATATATGAAAATGTTTTATCATTATATATATGTATAAATGTATTTTGGTGTATAGTACGTGTATTTCATTTAATATATATATGTATATTGGTATACGTATATATATATAAACACATAGTGTATTTCCCTATTGGTATATATATACCTATATATAGTATAAATATTACTTTGGTATAAATATATATATATATATATATATATATATATATATATATATATATATATATATATATATATATATATATATATATATATATATATATAATTTATATTGGTATATGGTTAATAAAGATATATTTTGGTATTTTGGTGTATATGTATATGTATATACATTTATTATGATTTATATATATATACATATTTAAACGAATATGTATATATGTATTTCCTTTAATATATATGTAGGTACTTTGGTATAAAAATCTATATAATGTTTAGTATATGTATATATTTTGTATATATATGTACTTAATATATTTTCAAATATGTATAATTAGTATAAATGTATATATATATCTTGTACATACAATTAATGTATTGTATATATTTAATGTGATGTACTAGTATTAGTATATATTTTAATAATAACATTGACAATATATATATATTTTTAAATGTATTTTAGCGTATGAGTATACATATATAATGTTCAACTAGTATAAAATCAAATATATATTTTTAAAGCTATATACATATATATTGTAAATACATTTAAATTGGTGCATGTATAAATATTGTAAGTATTAATAAGTGTAATGTGTTTTACGTATCCCTACTAGGTGATCCTAGGTGACCCTAGTTGACTAGTGTCATGCCTGGCATAGCCCTGAGTTAGTATTTTGTTTGTGTGTTAGTGTAGCATCTGATGCAAATGTGATACTGTGATGTATTTTTAGGACTGTTGGTTCACCCAGGGGGATACTCTGGAACATGACATTCATAATTACCAGCTAAGGACCCAAGGCAAGTACATTCTCCGATAATTTCCAATTTCTTGATAATTTCTATAAATTCAATAATCTTGAAATGTTACAACTGAATCTTTGACACTGTGCTACACGGACTAGTATAGCTTGGATCTGCAGTCATGAGATGTTATCTTGATTATCGTATTGACATTGTACACGACATATATATTAGACATCGTATATGATAAACTGGACTTGCTCGTGTATCGTGACGTGTCATGGTTGGATCCACAGTACTAGTTGGGGGCGGGAAAGTAGTTAGTAAGAAATATGATCATAACCTCTTATTGTAGTGTAGAACAATGTAAGTGTTAATCATGCTCTTCACCCATGATTAGCCAGGCCCTATAGCTATCGTACATGTTCCCAAGCCGATCATATTTTGAAACTACTATTTCAAACACTTAGAATAGATTACAGTTCCCTATTTTAAATCATATACCACATCACCCGTATATGATACTGTTCCTTGTTCTTTTCATTTTCATACATGCACTGACTGTATCATATTGCCTATTGCCTGTCTCTTTACATTGCCTGTCTCTCTTTAATTGCCATTGTATTTATTTCACTGTCTTCTCAGTAGCTAGCATGACATGTTTATTGTATTATAGACCTTATCAATTTAATGGAACTGCTATTTGAGATTGTACTTTGCTCCTTCCTGACTGGAAACATTTTTCCAGACTATGCCTTAGAGGACCGCTGTCCGACACTTTATGGACCATATGGTGAGTAGCTGCAGACTTGGTAGTTTAGTTGTGATTCCGGGAGGCCTAGCCGGAATTACTATTTTTGTTAGTTCTTTAAGTAGACTATTTGGTACCGGATTTGTCTCCGGCATTTTTTGAGATTTGGATATTGTTAAGTTAGATTACTTTAGACTTGTGTTGTATTAAATTAAATTTTGTGTTCGATATCTTATCGTGCTGTCATCCTGTGATTGAGTATGTGTTCAAGTTATTATGTCATCCGTGCCTCCTTATGGAGATTGGATGCTTGTGTGAGATTGGCTAGATAGTATCAAGACCTTGACAGCGTTCTACCGTCGATGCTGTGGCGTAGGCTGGACATACCCACGTACTTGTGCCCCTAAACCGGGTGCGGGTCATGACACATTTTTATTGGTGGCCCATTAAGGTCAGACTTCGCTAGTTGTGCGATGTCGTAGTAGTACGACGTCATAGTTGTACTACTACGTACCTGCTATAGAATATAGGACATAGGATACTAGGATGAGAGAGGATACTCAATCACAAATTCTTGAGAGATTCCTGGGACGACCCCTTGAGAATCTTATTACCATTTCTAATTTTAATTCCTTTTCCTTGTTTTCGTCTGTTCTCGCTTGTTGATATTGAGCTTGATTTTTGTCGACCAGTGGTTAGTTTAAATTCTTGGTATCGTTGTCGAGTTGATTTTATATTGAGATGAATTTTATGGACTAGAATTTATGGTATCATCTGATGACATATATTGATGAGGACAGTGAGAAAGGTAAAACGTCTACTTTGGTTATGGAACCTAGAGTTATCGCAGCCATATTAGCTATCGTGACGAGAACGTAGGAACCTAACTTGGATGTACATACTTTAGTTATGAGATTTAGAGTTTCTCGCAGCCATACCGGTTGGCGTGGCGAAGATTCTAGATGACATGATTATAGGGTTGCATACCTTAGTTACGGAACCTGTCGTTTATCGCATCTATGCTTACTGGCGTGGCGAGGATTCTGAGTGTCATGATTTCGGATAGACATGTATGATTATCAGGTTGTATCTTAAATTGGTTCTTAAAATATCATCTCAAGACTTATCTATTTCTGTTACTCCAGGACTTTGTTCCATCGCTTCTTTTCTTTACTAGCAGTAAAGATACCTTCCGTCCTTGATCCAGTTCCTTTTGAGCTTATTTTCTTTGAGGATTCCTTGTTAGTATGATAATTAGTGACTTGCAATTTTGGTTGTGTCTTGTATTAGTTTGACTGAGTGTGACTTGTGAGTTTGTAAGTGTTTCTTAGTTGGACATGGGAGCATTAGGCATTAATCTAGAGATACCCATAGCATAGTACCTTGTAGCAATAGCTCTATGATAGGTGTTATTATAATTAGTATTGGTATTATAGAAAGAGGAGTAAGAGTATCATTGAAGGTTCCAAGAGTTAGTATCAGAACCAGCATGCCAGTCCTAGATAATCATTAAATTATGTAATTGGATGATCTCTGTAAACAATTAAGTATCAAGGAATTGCGTTAAAGATTAATGGAGCATGATGTTCAATTTGATGATTGATACTGGGTGGATCAAGAGTAAAGAAATGTATATACATAAAGGGTTTTAATGAGATGCCATGAGTAGAGAAATATCAAGATTGGAAATAAAAGTTGTGAAATATATCACAGAATAGTTTAACAGGCTGTAAAAGGTTTAAGAGATATGCTTATACATCAATCGAGATATGGAACCATATGCCTGCCCTTGAGATTGAAGTAAAGCATGGGTATTATAGAAGGTGCAAGTGATCATGATTTGTAATAAGTTTGAGAAGATAATCTAATGATGAAGCTGGTGTTACCATACCAATAGTGCTAGTAATTTTATATCAAATACTTGTTGAGCAAGGTGCTAATGACAGTAAGTACTTCATGTGATGACAATTAGATTGGTGTATTAAGTAATATAGATAGAAAATCATTGAAGAAAATATGTGTGAGGATAACTTGGATTATTGGAAGTAATATTGCAAGTAATCCGGGCAGTACAAATTTTAGTACACAGTTGAGGTTGTAGATAATTGGTGTATTTGTGTGCACCTTGAGTATTAGAGACTGTGAGTATATATGTGCACTTAGATGCTTGTGGATCTAAATTTATAATTTGAAGAGTGGAAATGAATTGCAATTTTTAAGAATTTTAAAGAGTTTAGGTTTCTATGTTATTAAAATGTTTGAGGATTCAATTTGATTCAATAAACATAATCAAAGCTATAAGGATTTTAAAAGTGATTAAATTTTTTTCGATATTTTAGTATCTGATTTTGGGGAGGTATATACAATTATATTTTTGTTGATAGAGAAGTTAAACCTTGACGATTATTTTGAGGATTAATTCTATGGTAGATAAGAGATGAATATTAATATATGAGTAGATGATATACATGTGTAAGGATCCGATGACTTGAGCATGATTGAGGTGGCACCGCAGACTGACTTGGGTGTCCATCTAGAGTTGTATTAGAAAGGGTTTAGCACTTAGTATGGTGTTATACTTGGTGTGCACTGGAGTGATGAGAACAAATGGTATGGACAATTGTAGTAGGAACGGGAACTGACAGAGGGTATGGTCCTAAGGAGATAGAGATCCAGTTAGGCTACCTATGGAACCGTATATTGCTCAGCACCCGCGAAGGGAACCACCCCAGCAGGGCGGGGCATTTGCGATGACGGTCGAGGAGACCGATACTGCAGGTAATGTGTTAGCAGGTTCTGTTCTTTCCTTCCTTCTGTTCCTCTCGACTTGATTGACTGATTGATTCCTTAGTACAAGTTGTATGCATGATTTCTTGTTATAATGTAGTTAATAGTACCCCTGATATAGAGACTGCAATACCATGACAAGACACCCTGATCGTATATATTCCCCTTAGGTTGCATGTTGTATGATTGTAGGAAGGATTTTTCTTGGACCATGATTATCGAGGTTTGACCATGACGAAGATTCATAAAGGGGTTATGACTTGACAGGAGAGACAAGATGATTAACAAGATGGTTAAAATTCGAGGATAACCATTGATTTAAATAGATGGGTTAAGAAATTAACATTGCATAATTGGTGGCTTATTAATTCCAGGAAGATTAGGACATGTTTAAATTGGTTATTAAATTTGGAAATTTTGGGAGATTTATCAATGTATTTCTTTAATTGCGAGTTATGAATTTTAGAATTTTATATGGGATGCTGCATTTGGAGAATCCTTAAGTATCGTATTTGTTGAGTATTTTGAGGAAGAGAAAATCGAGAAATAAAATTAATGAATAAACTTGTGAGACGAGATTATATTTTATGATTGTGCATTGATTAAAATCAAATTAGAGGAGTGAATATTAAATTCTGAGTATTGAATTATTAAAAAAAAATAAAAAATTTTGGGGAAATTTTTGACAATAGACTTTGATTTCATTTCGAGGATTTTCAGGAAATGCAATAATTTTAGAATTTTTGAAAGGACATTGTGGATTATTACCTAATTTCATGGATGATGAATTTAAACTTTAAGAGAAAATAATAATGTGTTTGAATAAATGCTACTATGAGGATTTTAAATTTCGAGGACGAAATTCTTTTAAGGTGGGTAGACTTGTCACTACCACATTCCAAAAACAGGGGTATTTTTGACTTTTTACAATATTTAATATTATTGTAGTTATAATTAATTGATTGCATGATAATTATTAATTTAAATAATTATGTGTGATGTGTAATTAAATATAGTATTAGATGCAGTGTTTATTTATTTTTTTTGCTAGCAGAATTGACCTAGAAGCCCAGTAGACGAACACCTGTTGGAATTTTGGAATTTTTGTATTTAATTATTTATTTAGAATTTAATTCTTGGAGTTTGTATTTAATTACCATATTTTATTTAATATTTTGCGCATTGCCTTTGCTTCGATAATTGGAGCAGTATCCTGACTTTTGTCTTCCAACAAAATTCACAATCTTGCCCTAGACATGCCCGCCTTCCATTCTGCTATTTTTGTAACTCATAATTTTGCTCCCTGTGCATTAATTCTGGCCGCACAAAAAAATCGTCGCGGACGTTATTTAATAAATCTCTATTTTGTATCGTTGTGCGTTCCAATTTAAATTGGAGATAATCTTGACCTATTTTTCGTGCAGCCCAAATTAGGGTAATATTCTGTTCTGAGTCTTCTTCATTATTGGTATTGATGACCTGACCTGATTTTGGCCCCATGTACTCCTAATTAATTTTTGAACACAACTTGCATTTATTTTTAATTAAATTGAGGATACTATTTAAACCAATTCTAAAATCCCAATTTAATTCCAGTGCCCTGCTAATTGAGCCCACACCGATCATACAGTGCCCCCTGACCCTACAAAACACCGGACACTGAATTGCCCGCCAAATTTTCGTCATTTTATGCGTCTATGCAAATACCCAAATTTAAGGGGACTAATTTGCAAATTTGCATTTTTGTCAACACCTCATTGTTTAAAACAATGAGGGAACCTAATATTATTTAACTAGCCCTCACCCTCATCCCCATATGAGAATTTCCTTCATGTCCAATCTGGACCACTCATTTAATTGAGTGCATCCTCACCCTCCATCAAAACCCTCTCCCTATATAATGACATGTTACATCAACCCTAATCCCTAGAAAACCTAGGAAACCCCACCCTCCTCAAGCCACCATCTCCTCTCTCCTACGTATGTAAATTCTTCTTCTCCTTCTTCCTATTCTCTTCTCCATTTTTCTTTTTCTTCTTCTCTTTTCTTTCTTCTTCTTCTTCCTTCTTCATTAAAATTTAAATTAGTATAGGGGGGGAACACTGTTCCCTGCTGTGCCCATCTCCCTCCGGTGGACTTCCCTCCGGTGGCCCACTGATCATCTCCGGCCCCTCTGCATCTCCGGTGGCCTGCTGTCCTCCCACCACCAGCCATCACCCCTCCACTCCTCAAACGCACAGCCCGACTCGCCTCCCTCCGGCTACATTCACGACCTCCATCTTCACATACATCTCGACCACCTCCAACACCTCTGTACTCCGGCGACTCTCCTCCTCGGCCTGTTCAGCCCGACACCGCAACCCTTTGGCGCCGGCTGCTCCTCCCTCACGATCTCCCTCCAGCCAGCAACTCCGGCTGCTCCTCCCCCCATTCTCCCACCACTCCTACCTCCATCTCCTCCCTACGGTGTATCCCGGCGGCTGTGCTCCTCCCTACCCCGACCTGCTCAGCCGGTCCGGCCATCCTCCTCCTCCTGATCAGTCCGGAGGCCAACCCTCTCGCCATTACTGATCAGCCCCATCCCCTCAGCCTCCACACTCTGACCCGAGCATCCGGCCACCCTTCCCTCGGTGCTCCTCCCTGCTGCGTTTCCACCACCACCATCAGTACTCCGGTGGACCAGGAGCTCCACCACCATCATCGAGCCACCCCTCTGTAAGAGTTCTTCTTCTCCCCTTCCTTCTCTATATATATATATATACACATGAGTATATTAAAGATATGTATAAATAGTATTATTTAATTAGTGCTTTAAATACATGAAATGTGTATAGTATATAAAGAAATTGGTAATGCATAATTTAATATATGTACATGTATATGTTTATTTTTAATTAAATGTTAAACAGGTATAAACATAGTATACTTTAGTATGTATATATAAATGATATATGAAAATATTTTATTATTATATATATGTATAAATGTATTTTGGTGTATAGTACGTGTATTTCATTTAATATATATATGTATATTGGTATACGTATATATATATAAACACATAGTGTATTTCCCTATTGGTATATATATACCTGTATATAGTATAAATATTACTTTGGTATAAATATATATATATATATATAATTTATATTGGTATATGGTTAATAAAGACATATTTTGGTATTTTGGTGTATATGTATATGTATATACATTTATTATGATTTATATATATATACATATTTAAACGAATATGTATATATGTATTTCCTTTAATATATATGTAGGTACTTTGGTATAAAAATCTATATAATGTTTAGTATATGTATATATTTTGTATATATATGTACTTAATATATTTTTAAATATGTATAATTAGTATAAATGTATATATATATCTTGTACATACAATTAATGTATTGTATATATTTAATGTGATGTACTAGTATTAGTATATATTTTAATAATAACATTGACAATATATATATATTTTTAAATGTATTTTAGCGTATGAGTATACATATATAATGTTCAACTAGTATAAAATCAAATATGTATTTTTAAAGGTATATACATATATATTGTAAATACATTTAAATTGGTGCATGTATAAATATTGTAAGTATTAATAAGTGTAATGTGTTTTACGTATCCCTACTAGGTGATCCTAGGTGACCCTAGTTGACTAGTGCCATGCCTGGCATAGCCCTGAGTTAGTATTTTGTTTGTGTGTTAGTGTAGCATCTGATACAAATGTGATACTGTGATGTGTTTTTAGGACTGTTGGTTCACCCAGGGGGATACTCTGGAACAGGACATTCAAAATTACCAGCTAAGGACCCAAGGCAAGTACATTCTCCGATAATTTCCAATTTTTTGATAATTTCTATAAATTCAATAATCTTGAAATGTTACAACTGAATCTTTGACACTGTGCTACACGGACTAGTATAGCTTGGATCTGCAGTCATGAGATGTTATCTTGATTATCGTATTGACATTGTACACGACTTGTATATTAGATATCTTACATGATAAACTGGACTTGCTCGTGTATCGTGACGTGTCATGGTTGGATCCACAGTACTAGTTGGGGGCGGGAAAGTAGTTAGTAAGAAATATGATCATAACCTCTTATTGTAGTGTAGAACAATGTAAGTGTTAATCATGCTCTTTACCCATGATTAGCCAGGCCCTATAGCTATCGTACATGTTTCCAAGCCGATCACATTTTGAAACTACTATTTCAAACACTTAGAATAGATTACAGTTCTCTATTTTAAATCATATACCACATCACCCGTATATGATACTGTTCCTTGTTCTTTTCATTTTCATACATGCACTGACTGTATCATATTGCCTATTGCCTGTCTTTTTACATTGCCTGTCTCTCTTTAATTGCCATTGCATTTATTTCCCTGTCTTCTCAGTAGCTAGCATGACATGTTTATTGTATTATAGACCTTATCAATTTAATGGAATTGTTATTTGAGATTGTGCTTTGCTCCTTCCTGACTGGAAATATTTTTCCAGACTATGCCTTAGAGGACCGCTGTCCGACACTTTATGGACCATATGGTGAGTAGCTGCAGACTTGGTAGTTTAGTTGTGATTCCGGGAGGCCTAGCTGGAATTACTATTTTTGTTAGTTCTTTAAGTAGACTATTTGGTACCGGATTTGTCTCCGGCATTTTTTGAGATTTGGATATTGTTGAGTTAGATTACTTTAGACTTGTGTTGTATTAAATTAAATTTTGTGTTCGATATCTTATCGTGCTGTCATCCTGTGATTGAGTATGTGTTCAATTTATTGTGTCATCCATGCCTCCTTATGGAGATTGGATGCTTGTGTGAGATTGGCTAGATAGTATCAAGACCTTGACAGCGTTCTACCGTCGATGCTGCGGCGTAGGCTGGACGTACCCACGCACTCGTGCCCCTAAACCGGGTGCGGGTCGTGACACGTTCCTCGTACGCTTTAACGCTGCTTTGAGAGCGGCTGGGTTTTACGCCATGGAGGCGATGCAGAACCATGTTTTATGTTGGATGGCTTCGAAGGCCTCTGTTTACGCTGCTCTGTATCAAGATGCTGCGCAGATTATTCCAGCATATTTTTTATGCTTCTACAAGACCCCCTTCAAAGCTTTTAAATTCCTCGGAATTTGAAACGCTTTGAAAGAAGCATGAACGGCCCCTCGTAACTCGAAACGTTTCTGAAATGGAGCGTTGAAACGGTCGGTACTGATTTTATGGCGGATTTATTGGGGACCGCTGTGATCTCTTGCGCCTATAATAGGCTGGGGGGTGATCCTGTTTCACCACATTCCCATTGTCATGCAGAGATGATCGCCGGAGCTCATCGGGTCGATCTGAGGAAGAAGGAGATTATGTTCTTCCAGCATGTAAGGAGCCGAAAAAGACGGCGTCTTCGAGCAAGTGTCCATTGCAACGATGGATCATGAAAGGATATCTTAGCCTCCCTTGCTCGGGATAATCAGCAACTTCGTATGGCGTTGCACCAGGAGAGAGGAAGGGTCGTATTAGACCACAGCGGCTTCGGCAAGCTGCGCCTTCCCTCGATGCCCTTTGGTGATGAGAGAGAAGACAAGCTGTAACCGCCGTCCTCCCGTATTGAGTAGGGTGAAAAACCCTAACTCAATGGCGCGTGGAGCATGGGGTCTGCACAGCTTATGCGAGCCCCAACTCTGTCGCCGCCGCCGGTGATCATTGCCATGTCAGCCAGTTTGCAGGAACTGACTGGCTGCTGGAGAAAACGGATGAAGAATTGACGCCCCGACGAGAACTTGTCAGAACAGCTTCTGGGCGATCTTCAGATGACGATGAGGAAATCCTTTGTAGAAGGGATTTCCCTCATATGTAATCACGAAAAATGAAGAAAAACCCCTGTAGACAGGATTTCCCTCATATGTAATTGTGATTTTTAAATAAAGTCGTCTTTCTTCTCTGCATATGATCATCTTTGCCATACGTTGCTTGTGAAGTCTGGATATGTGCAGCTTCGACACGTCTGAATCTTTATGCCGACTCTGATAGAAAGAGTATTAGGCCCTGAATAGTCCATAGAATGCTGCTGAGCGTCCTTGAACATTTAGATTTGTCCTGTCGGTAGGACTGAGGGACGGCGTAGATTTCTGAATGTTGCTTCTCTGATGAGCAGGATCTTGTTCAGACTTCGTCTTCAAGAATGATCTCTCGAAACTCCCTTGGAACAGGGTCGAGGTTTTTGGCTGTCGAATTGAGTTGCCACCTTGATAGACGGAATGTTCAGACTGGAGTCTGGATGAACCTCCAATTTTGGACCCGAGAAGAGTAATTTCTCAATATTTGAACTCTGTATGCTTCGGGTACTTGGGATGCTCTGGGTCAAGAACGAGTATCTTCTGTGTGAACTCTTTGCAATTGACCGCCTTGGGGACTGTTCAGATATGCGAAAAGTCGTGGAGCGCGAAATTATCAGTCTGTAGCCTCTGAGCGTAAAAACACCACCGAGCGCGAAATCGTAGACTTGTGGTTCCTGAGCGTGAAGTCGTAGGTTTGCTGCCTCTCAAGCATAAAAGCTACCGAGCACAAAGGCATCCGGGCATAAACCGTAGACTTGTAGCTGTCGAACATGAAGCCGTAGATCTGTTGCTGTCGAGCGTAAAAAAGCTCCTTTAGCGCAGAACTGTAGATCTGTAGCCTGTGAGCGTAAGAACACCATCGAGCGTGAAATCGTGGACTTGTGGTTCCTGAGCGTGAAGTCATAGGTTTGCTGCCTCTCGAGCATAAAAGCTACTGAGCACAAAGGCATCCGGGCATAAACCGTAGACTTGTAGCTGTCGAACATGAAGCCGTAGATCTGTTGCTGTCGAGCGTAGAAAAGCTCCTTTAGCACAGAACTGTAGATCTGTGAGCGTAAGAACACCATCGAGCATGAAATTGTAGACTTGTGGTTCCTGAGCGTAAAGTCATAGGTTTGTTGCCTCTCGATCATAAAAGCTACCGAGCACAAAGGCATCCGGGCATAAACCGTAGACTTGTGGCTGTCGAACATGAAGCCGTAGATCTGTTGCTGTCGAGCGTAGAAAAGCTCCTTTAGCGCAGAACTGTAGATCTGTGAGCGTAAGAACACCATCGAGCGTGAAATCGTAGACTTGTGGTTCCTGAGCGTGAAGTCATAGGTTTGTTGCCTCTCGAGCATAAAAGCTACTGAGCACAAAGGCATCCGGGCATAAACCGTAGACTTGTAGCTGTCGAACATGAAGTCGTAGATCTGTTGCTGTCGAGCGTAGAAAAGCTCCTTTAGCGCAGAACTGTAGATCTGTACTCCTGAAAAGAAAATTTCTTCGAGCGTGAGGTTTTACGGATCTGTTGCTTCTGAGCGTAAACTGAGCGCCACCGAGCGTGAGATCGTCGATTTGGTATCTGCTGAGCGTAAAGTCGTAGGTTTGTGGCCTCTCGAGCATAAAAGCTACCGAGCACAAAGGCATCCGGGCGTAAAACCATAGACTTGCCGCTTGCGAGCGTAAAACCGTAGATCTGTTGCTGTCGAGCGTAGAAAAAGCTCCTTTAGCGTAGAACCCGCTGAACCGTCTTGCACGAAAAAACCTTTCGAATTCGCTGACTGTCCGTTTTTCGAGGGTAGTGGGCTGACGTAGCATCCAATCATAACCAACTCTTAATTGCAAGATCCGGTTAGGGTCTCGAGGGGTCTGTCCGAGGATTCGAGGAGTCGACTCGGACCGTATATATACCCCACGCTTTTGAGAGAAAAATCTTTTTATCTGTCTTCTGTGAAAGAGAGTTTTTGACTGTTCGAGTTTTCCTTCGTTCCTTCTCCGAGCACTTCGAGTCCTCAGAAATGGCGTCGAAACAAACTCCCTCCGCTAAGGGAAAGAGCGTAGGTTCTCCTTCTCGTTCTTCGGTACCGGAGAGAGAATCTTTGATCGGGCAAGGTGAACCTCCTTCCGAGAGGAGCATCCCGCCGACGAGCAGCGCATCCGGCTTTAGAGGTAGAGCCTTTTGGGATGACACAAACGACAAAAAATCCTTCGCACACGTTGAACGTGACCGCGCTAGGTCGTCTTCTGTGCTGATAGCCTCTTTTGAGGAAGATGATGCACGGAGACGTTTTCATCTTTTATGCCCACATTTCTAATATGCCAGCGTAAGAACTCTATATTTTCGTAGTTCCGAGCGTAAAAGCTCTGGCTAACGAAAATCGGGGTATATCATAAATTTTGAATTTTACGCTTGCGGAGGAGACTTTCGGCGTATAGAGACCAAATTTGCGCAATCTTGGCGTAAAGCACAGACTGTCGCTTTCTTTTGGTCCGCACTTGTGCAGGATTTGTAATGACCTACTTTCCTTACACCTTTACAGTTGATTTGGGTGAGTCACCGCTGGCTGAGGTGATGGGCTCCACTGCCGGGATGCTGTACTCGAACTACCTGGAGGATCTGTCCCATGTGGCCTTTCCCATCTCTGGACCCCAGTACCCTGAGGGCAGGGAGTTTCTGATATTGGCCCAGGTTGAGCGAATGTTGTTGAGCATGATCAATGGCGAACCATTAACACATGTAGACGGGGAGCAGTATATAAAGCCGGCTTTCCTCTTTGGGGACATGATCGATAAACAGTCCCAGACGAAGCCTAAGAGGGAGCCTTGGGTCTTCCCTGCCGGGAATTTGGTCTTGTATCTGCCGACGATGCCGAGGGATTATCCTATCTCGGCTTTCTCCCATGCGACGCATCCTAGGAAGATGTCGTGGAAGCTGACTCCTGATCTTCACGGGAAGCCTGGAAAGATCTTTCGACCAGGGGTCGTTCGTCAGTCGCCCCTCCGGCGTTGTGACGCTGTTCCGGGGGCTGTGCCCGGGTAATGTCCCGAGTGAAGTTAGCTCGGTGATCCAGCCTGTTCAGTTGCCGACCTTCTGCAACGACTTCATGAGTCGAGGTGGGGTATACCCCAAGGAGAATCCTCGGTGCAACGGGTGGATCGCCCCGACGAACTCCCGATGGAGATGCCTAGTTGATTGGGCCTTGTCGCACTTCCGAAGAGAGCTGGAGGACATCGGACTATACACCACTGTGAGCGCGACGAGTGTTGGGTTGCCTCCTAATGCTAATTTGTTCTTGGCACTGATGGAGCGGTATATTCCGCTCACCGGGACCTTCGCCACTCCACTGGGGGAGTTGGGATTGGCCCTCCATGAGATGGCAGTTGTCTCGAGACTGCCGATGGGGGATACCCCATATGAAGAGTATGTCCCCACCAACCGGGAGTTGGGGGATTCGGACCCTCGGGTGGCAGAAGTATATCAGGAGCTGATGTGTCAGTACTTCGTGTGTACCGCTTTTTATGACGAGCCCTCGGATTTGGCCCATACCACTAGGTGGATGTCTTACCTCTTCTTCCATCGGGCTAGGGCCGCCAAGTCGGAGAAAGCTTCGGGGGGTAAGAATGAGCCCGTAAACTGCTTGAGCGTCCTTAGTGCCCAGGTGGTCGAGGCTCTTATGGAGGACGCCAAGGCTCCCGATCAGATTCTCGTTGAGGGGGTAGGAAAATACCCTGAAGGCACCAAGGCCCACAGTTAGTTGAGGTGCTGTCGTAGGCCTCTATCTAAGGAAGCCCAGCTGGCTGGTTTTCTCTTCATATGGCTGCGTCGAGTGGTAGTGCCCGGTATCGCGTCCGCGGATCTAATTCACCGGAACATCCTGTGGCCTGCAGTACGTCTGGTGTTTGGGGCAAGACTGGGCCTGCTTCCTGCCATGGTGTGCCGTATTCAGGCTGGCCTGAGGGCCATGACCGATGGGTTGCTCGTCGATGAAGCTCGGCGTGAGAGTTTTCCCAGGGTGGAATTGCCATACCTGTATCTGATGGGTTGGTTAATTCTCCACAACCCCCGGGTGATGTCTCCTGGTTCCGGCGGCAGCTCAGGGGGCATATTCCTGTTGAATTACAGGGATTCTACCTGAAATGTGAACACAGTTTTAGACTGTCGGTTAGTGTTGAACCTCAGCCACGGCTGGAAGATCCTTTGTACTCTCCCTCCGGTACATCGCAACCAATCCGGGGTGTGGCTTGAGGATTCAGGTGGAGAGAAGACCGTTCTTTCTCCGGAGGCTTTTAATTGGTTGGTCTGTATCAGACCATCCCATCTGCTGTATAGGAGCGAAGACTATTGCATCTTCGAGCCCTACTTGCCTAGTCGATTTGCCAGGCAGTTCGGGTACGATCAATTGCACGTGGGTAACGCCGTCACCAGCTTCAGGCCCAGGGGTGGACTCATTGATGGAGCTAGAGGGTGGCGATATTTCATCATGGGTTGTACGGGGGCAATTTTTATCGTGTCGGTCGTTACAACCTCCACGGAGCTGCGCATCCTTCACTCTTACGCCCAGTTTTATGTGGCGATTAACACCTTCCATCGCGATTTTGACATGCGGGGAAGCTTTAGAGTGCCTTCTGCCAAGCCTGGGGGAAGAATCGAAGTCCCCTCGGTTTCTTCTGACGAGGGCGAGGAGTCTGGTACTCCGGATGAGCTCCTGGTGTCGTTGCCGAGGTGTGCAGTGCCTGCGCCGGCAGGGGCTTTGATAGTCTCCTCTGGGAAGCGACGGGCTTCTGCTCCGAAGGAAGCTTCCCTTCGTAAGAGGAGGAAGGAGACGGTGGCGACTGGTCGACTGAGTGAAGCGCGACGGGATCTGGACCGTACGGAAGCTGCCCGTGCGGGCTGTCTTCGGGCAAGGGCTAACCTGACCCTCACGCATACCCCCGAGGCACAGCTGGAGCGGGCTCGCGCCGATGCCTTGGCCTTTAGGAAGGAGGGGATAGCTGCACTGGAGCGGCAGATTCGTGATCTGATTACTCCGCCATCTTGATGTATCTCTCCCTATGTAATTTTGCCTCCTTCTGGGAATGAATAAAAGCGACTCTTTTCTGACTGTTGTGGACCCGTCATTTCGGAATATAAATGACAGTTTTTTAGGTGAGGGGGATGTCAGAGGTAGTATGGACCTAACATACTCTCGATAAACCTCTTTAGCAGGATGTATCTATTCAGAGGTCGTATAGACATGATAGGATATGACCTAACTAGTTTCTCTTCTTGGAGTAGTTTCGTCAGAATTGAGATTCTCGTTATGCTTCGCCTTGGCAGGGGGGAATTAAGCGTAGTATCTTTTCAGGAATTTGCCGTTGATGGGAGCCATTAATAGGTCTCCGTTAGGCTGGGCTATCCTGTAGGCGCCGTTCGAGAACGTTGTCTTGATCACATAAGGACCTTCCCACTTGGGCTGGAATTTGCCTTTACTTCTGTGAGTTAAAATCATCGACCTTCTTACTGCTAGAACCAGCTCGCCGACTTTGAACACCCTTTCCTTTACTTTATGGTTAAAAGCTCTGGAAATGCGTGCTTGGTAGAGCGCGATGCGCGTTGAGCTTGGAGGCGTTTCTCGTCTAATCCTTCTAGCTCCTGAAGCCTTAAGAGGTCATTCTTTTCTTGAGTCAGCTCATTAGCCACGGCTATTCTGAGCGACGGGATCTGGATTTCAATGGGAAGAACTGCTTCGCTCCCGTAGACCAGCGAGAATGGGGTACAACCCGTCGGCGTTCGTACCGTTGTGCGGTATGCCCAGAGGCATTCGCCCAGCTTTTCGTTCCAGTCTCTCTTGTTTGAAGAGACAAACTTCTTCAAGAGTTTGATATTGGTTTTGTTGAAAGCTTCCGCCAGACCATTAGCAGCTGGATAGTACGCCGTGGAGGCAATATTGTGTATCCGGTTTTTATCGCAAAATCGATGAAAGGTCTGGCTGATGAACTGGGGCCCATTGTCGTAAATTATCCTCCGGGGTACCCCAAAATGATAGATGACGTGATGTTTGATGAAGCTGACCACGTTGGATACCTTTACCTCAGTGAGGGGGATTGCTTCGGCCCATTTGGAAAAGTAATCCGTGATGGCCAATATGAACTGGTGACCCCTGGAAGACGACGGGTGAATAGGAACGATGATATCCATTCCCCATGCTTCGAAAGGCCAGGATGCGACCGTAGGATATAGATGTTCCGACGGTTGATGTATGAAGTCTGCATGAACCTGACAGGCTCTGCAATGCTTTGCATACTGTATTGCATCTGCGATCATGGTTGGCCAGTAATAGCCCATCCTCCTGATGCGATCCTGGAGCTTAGGCCCGGGTTGATGCACTCCGCATACGCCGTCGTGAGCTTCACGGATAATCTGCTGTGCTTCGGTGCCAGAGAGACACCTCAACAGCAGTCCGTCGTAGGTCCGGCGATACAGGCATTGTGAAGACGCATCGAAGTAGAAGCGTAGCGATCGTCTCTTGACGGATACTGCTTCCTTGGGGTTCTCCGACAAGATTCCGTATACCACGAAATCTATGAAAGGACTTGTCCAATCTCTTGTAGGAGGATCGACGTTTACAACGTAGCTGCGTTCTATGTGACAGCTGTTCTTCACACAGAACAAATCTCTGTTAAGAAGGATTACCGAATCTTGCCTTCTTATAGGAGCGGCTAAGTCTGCGGCCAAGCTGGCCAGGGCGTCAGCTTCCAGATTCTGAGATCGAGGTACGTGCTCTAGGAAGAACCCTTTGAACGTCATGGCTATTTCGATTGTCGCCCGGTGATAGGGGATGAGGTCTGGATTACGGACTTCGTATATTCCCCTGACTTGATTGACGATGAGCAGAGAATCACCGAAAGCCTCCAGGGATTCTACCCCCAGTTCCGTAGCAACTTGAAGCCCAATTAGTAGAGCATTGTATTCCGCCACGTTGTTGGAGCA
The DNA here is from genome assembly GCA_036927795.1 of Iris macrosiphon. Classification (NCBI taxonomy): domain Eukaryota; kingdom Viridiplantae; phylum Streptophyta; class Magnoliopsida; order Asparagales; family Iridaceae; genus Iris; species Iris macrosiphon. The sequence goes on along the minus strand of JAYESA010000019.1, from coordinate 137,781,786 downwards.
GGGCTCGCTAAGAGAGTATGCTCGGTAGATGACGAGTTGATCCGGGGTAACTAGGACGACTCCCACTCCTGAAATGACGTTTCCTTTAGGACCGGTTCTGGAGGCGCCATCAAAGAACAGTTGCCATACGTCGCTTTTTCTTGCGAAGTTACATTCTGCAACTTCATCGGCGATGTCCTCGTATAGTTTGGAGGTCTCTGGGATCGGATGAGCCGCTAGGAAGTCGGCCAGCGCTTGGCCTTTGATGGATTTCTATGGGATGTACACCATGTCGTATGGTGTCAGCAGCATCGCCCACATTGCGAGTCGGGAGTTGAGGGCACTTGGCTTGCTCATCAGCACTCGGAGGGGGTTGATTCTGGAGATGATATGAATAGTCTGGTCGGTGACGTAGTGCCGCGTTTTCTGGACAGCGAACATCAGAGCCAAGCATTCCTTCTCCACTGGGTTGTACCGGTATTCGGCACCGACCATCATTCTGCTAAGGTAGTAGATAGCCTGTTCATGACCCGCATCATTTTTCTGCGCGAGGAGAGCTCCTAGCGAATGATCTATTGCCCGTACGTACAGCAAGAATGGTTTTCCCACGACGGGAGGCACCAGAACTGGCAGGCTGGTTAGGTAGCGTTTGATATCCTCGAACGCTTGCTGGCAGGTTTCGTCCCATATGAAGGATACACCTTTCTTCATGAGATGAGAGAAGGGCTGACATCTCCCCGAGAGGTTGGATATGAACCGCCGGATATAAGCCAGATGTCCTTGGAACCCCCTGAGTTCCCTCAGATTATGGGGCGGTCGTATTGCCGTGATCGCTTGGACTTTGCCAGGGTCTACTTCGATGCCTTTGGTGGTAATGACAAACCCCAGGAACTTGCCACTGGATACACCCAGAAAGGACTTTGTAGGGTTCATTTTGAGTTGATACTGGCGCATTAATTTGAATACCGCCCTTAGGTCTTGGATGTGATCACCTTTGAGGCGACTTTTGACAGCTATGTCGTCTACGTAGCATTCTACTGTTTTACGTAAATGCCCACGAAATATGTTACTCATAGCCCGTTGGTACGTAGCCCCAGCATTCTTTAACCCGAAGGGCATGACCGTATAGCAATATACCCCCAGTGGTGTCCGAAAGGCAGTGTGCTTCTCGTCTTTAGGATGCATCTTGATCTGATTGTATCCTGAGAACCCGTCCATGAAAGACATGCGTTCGAAGCCGCAGGTGTTATCGATCATGATGTCCGTGATGGGGAGAGGGAATTCATCTTTGGGGCAGGCCGCATTAAGATCTCGGTAGTCGATGCAGATGCGTACCTTCCTATTTTTCTTCATGACTGGGATCACGTTAGCGACCCAGTCGGGGTATTGTTCCTCCCGGATGAAACCGCAGGTTATCAACTTCTTGACTTCAGCTTCGATGGCGTCCATCATATCGGGGCAGAACCGTCGTTGGTGTTGCTTTACTGGCTTCGAATCGGTTAATATATTGAGCATATGAGTAGCTACCTTCGGGTCTAGGCCCGGCATGTCCTCGTAATCCCACGCGAAGACGTCAATATATTCCTTTATCAGCTGTATAACTTCTTCCTTTTCAGGTGGGGGAAGATTGTTACTGACAAATATTGGCTTTGGTGAGAGCTCACTCCCAACGTTGATCTGGACGACTTCGTCCTTGGTGGGAGGTTCTCTCTGCTCGAAGCAGAATTCCCACTGTGTATCCATTTGTTGAGCCCAGGGGTCATCCTCGAATGGCTCCGCATCCTGCTCCTCGGCTTCTGAGAGATTCGTCATCACCATATTCACTGACAGTGCTTGTTGGAAAGCATCTGGCGAGTTGGAGGGCGATGAGCTGTTCTGGGAAGAGGAAAAGGGGTCTTCTTTTGGCTCGGAAGTCGCGAGGGAGGTGGCATACCCTAACCCGAGACGAGTTTGTTGATTACGGGGGTTGCCACACGGCGACGTTCGTCTGCCTCTTTCGTAGTTGAGGCCTGGCTTCCGTTTCAAGTCGTAGCCCATGTTTTGCATGATCTTTAGCGCTTGCGGGCTATAACGGTGAACCTGTATTTTCTCGATGTCGTCGTCGAAAGGGTCTTCTTGGACAATCGGTTGATTCCGCATGCGACCGAAGACTATTGAGCGCTGACTGCTGCAGGTAGGCGGGACGATGAAGATAGAATCCTCATGTGGCCCATACGTCGTGACGACGTTGGATGGCGATGCTACTTCCCAGACATATGGGCGATAGGAGCCTATAGCTTTCAAGAATTTTTGTGCTACGGGTTCTACCTCGTCATGTGGAGTGGGTCCCTGTACTGGAATTCGAGCATAAATATACTGGAAAAGAGGATGTTTATTATCATCTGGAACTTCACTCCTGGTCGCCTTTACACCAGTTGACTGCCTGTTGTGTCAAAGATTGATGACCAAGGGTGGAGGCTTTTGGTTCAAAGTGATCACTAGAGGACCACCCCCTTCTCCTGTCTTGGTCTTGTCCAGGTGGATAGCCAAAGGTTCTATGGCTTTCGGACGAGTGGTTCGTCCCTTCACTTTAATGGACAGCGGCAGTGTGGCAGAGGGCCCTTCCGGCTCCCGGTGGGATTCCTCCTTTGCCTCGCCCGACCCTTCTTCCACGTGGTCCTGGGAGTACAACACGGCATCAAAATAGTACGACTCTATTCCTTTGAACGGGTTTAGGTCAGCTACCTCCGTTTGTACTATTCCTTGTGTGTCTACATACTTAAGGCATTGATGCAGGGTTGAAGGAATGATGTTGTGGTCGTGAATCCACGGTCTTCCTAGCAGGATGTTGTAAGACACCTCTGAGTCGATGACGTAACATGTGGCCACCGACCTAAGGTTGCCGATCTGGATTCTCAAGCGAATTTTCCCCAGTGGCTTACTTTTTCCAGCGTTTTAACCCACGATTGTAGTGGTAGTGTAAGCCAGTTCGCTGGTAGGGATTCTTAGTAGCCTTAGCAGACTGTGCAGGATGATGCTGATCGATGATCCCGGGTCTATGTGAATCCGGTCGACCTCTATGGAACCAACGTACCCGGTGTAATAGAGGGGCCGGTCATGTCTGTTATGTTTTAACAGCATGTCGTCTTGAGTGAAGGTGATGTTTGGGACTACCTCCATTATGCTGTGGCACTGAGGACATGCCACTGGCTCCTCGTCGGGGGACTTGAGTTGGGTCAAGTACGCCTCTGACTGCATCAGCGCTTCACTCAGGGCTAGACGAGTGTCTGGGGAGAGCCTGAGTAGCTCAAAGATGGACAACCTGGCTGGCGTATTGGCTAGTTGGGCCAGGATGTCAAATTTGTATGGCTTCTCTAAACCTTTGCTTGGAATGTTTTTCACAGGTTTGTCGAAGCGTATTTCTTTCTGCTTTCCCTTTTCCGTCGGAGTAGGTTTCGCAGGGCTGACGTTTGGCACGACGGGACCTTGCTCTGGAGGTTTGGTAGCTGGAGCATCAGCTGGCGCGCCTTCCTGGTTTGCTCCGTTGTCGTCGAGGTAGGCCCTCCCTGAACGGGTTGCGACAAGTACCTCGTCTTCGTCTGATGCAGAAGAAGTTGTGATCATGTGGCATGATCTGTATTTGGGACTCTTCTCGGAGGTAGGCCTGGCCGCCTTGGTCTCCCTCTCGAGCTCTGGCACTAAATCCTGGTGAACCCACATTATCTCGCCCTGCCGGGTAGTTACGGGCACCAGGTTATGATTTTGACCCCTAGTCGGGGGGAGTTTAACGATGTTCATCGTCGCCCGGGATATAGGTGCAACACCATTAGGGACCCTTTGGGGAGGTAGATTGCCAAACTGCAGAGAGATCATGTTGGCCGCGACCGTCTTCTCGGTGTTGTGCAGAGTGATGGCTTTAGCATCAATTAATCCCTGGATCTTCCGTTTTAGTACATAGCACGCCTTTGTCGGGTGGTGTACGTATCTATGGAAGACGCAGTATTTGGGGTCGTCGGTATTGCCAACTTCCTGGGGCCGCCTTAGCTCCGGAAGGGTGATCTTGCCGCTTTTGACGAGACACTCAAAGATACTTGGGATATCGTCGTCGTCGAAAGAGTAGACTTCGACGGGCCTGGAAGTCCCGGGTTTTGCTTGCGTGGTCGCTGCAATCTTTGGTCTGGCCGTGTTGATTGCCAAGGCTTCTTTCCCTTTAGGACCGCGAGGGCGATCACTGCTAGGAGATGACCTCTTGCCTCTGTCAGAGGCGGAGATCATGATGCCATTGTCGCGCGCCTTGCGACTGTTGTCTTCGGCGGCTACTGCCGAGATGATGAACGAGGGCCAATCATGGAACTGATATGGTCCTGTGAACACCGAGACCACGGGCAGGAGATTTTTTCTGCAAATGTCCACCAATGCAGAGTCTGAAACTCCTGGGGGCATCTGTAAGGTGGCCTGACGAAAGCGTTCGATGAAGATGCGGACGTCTTTCTTTTCCTTCTGTTTGACTTCGATGAGGGAGGACATAGACATGTCCATTCCTCCCTCGTAGAATCGTGTAAAGAACAGAGCTTTAAATTCCTCGAAGGAAGTAATGCAGTTGTCCGCCAAGCTACGGTACCACTGGTAGGCTACTCCCGAGAGACAGCCTTTGAACACCCGAGTGAGGAGGGCATCGTTCCCTTGTAGCAACACCGTCATCATACCAAAATAGTTCATGTACTGACTTGGTGATGTTTTTCCCTCGAACAGAGCCATAGTCTGAGGTTTGTATTTTGGAGGGAAGGGGACCTTCGGCGTCGGAATCAGAAGAGGATGACGCTGGTTGTTGTGACCTAGCGCGAGTGTTTTGGAATACCCCGGCTTCAATGTCTTTGAGGGTCTTGCTAAACCTCCTTCGGCTCGGAGGTCTGGCAGGCTGACGTCTTGAGCTCGACCCTCCTCTAGGTATGTGTGAAGCCATGTTCACAGACGCATGTGCGGGTTCCCCTTCCGGAAAAGACAGCGAGTAGCTCAACCGGTCGAAGACCGATTGTTTCGCCTTGGAGCGGCAGCAATTAATCACAACTTTATGACTATTACAATAGCGTTCGCCAGGAGGTGAGATAGTCATGTTGGAAGGTCCTCTTTCTTTACGCCTCCTGGTTAGATATTTGCGTAGGTCAGGAAGGTTTCTTTCCGTCGCTTGAGTTTGTTTTACGCCGAGGGACCGTGCCTGGCGTAATCTGGAGGTTCGCTCAGTCTGGCGTGAGGCTGAAGAGGCCCTCAGTTGGCCATTAACTTCTCGCGTAATCCGGAGAGTAGGCAGATCATTCTTTTGCTGGTGTAAAGGCCCAGTAGTTGAATATTCACCCGCCTGCTTTCCTTTGCGGAGATCGCCTCGCTCGTCTGGTTCACCGTAAAGGTCAGATGTCATTTTGCGCGTAGAGCGTGATCTGTACTTCTGATTTGGTGTTGAGGCGCCATCAGAGGTCTCTTGTCTGTACCGCGCATAGCGGGAGACTGATTTCTGCACGTAGAACACAGTGGATACTCCTGGGTTAGCGCTGAGGCTTTGCCAGAAGCTTTGTCTGTACCGCGCGTAGCGGGAGACTGATTTCTGCGCGTATAGCGCAGAGGATACTCCTGGGTTAGCGCTGAGGCTTTGCCAGAAGCTTTATCTGTACCGCGCATAGCGGGAGACTGATTTCTGCACGTATAACGCAGATGATACTCCTGGGTTAGCGCTGAGGCTTTGCCAGAAGTTTTGTCTGTACCGCGCGTAGGGGGAGACTGAATTTTACGTGCGGGGCACGGAGGAAGCGATGCTACCACCTCATTAGTCAGAGAGATCGGAGAGATCGGAGAGTCCACAGGAACGGCGGAGGATGTCTTGGGCATCCACACTTTGTGTAGCTTCCTGCTGTCTTGGACGGAAAGAGAGTGAGAGCTACCCCCAGTCCAAAGCATATCTTCGTAGGCAGACTGGTCGAACTGAACGACCAGTATCTTCTTCACGGTTCCTACAGATACCGCATCGTGTTGAGCAATTACTTCCTCATCAGAAGAAAAAGATGTCCCCAGCAGAGTCGCCATCTTATTTGTGGTATTAAACGAAAGAATGAAAGTGTATTTCAATGACGGGGTTATAAGAGACCCGCGCCCTTTGGTTTACAAACAAACTTGTACAATGTAATCCTATACGAGGATGTGGGAGTACAATTTATTTAATCTGGGTATAAATTGCTATAGGTGTCTGATCTGCGGTCGATCACTTTAGCCCTTGGACTACACGATGTTGAAGAAGTGCCGTGGAAGACAGGATGCAGCTTCGAAGGTTGCAAAGGAGGGTGGATGCGCGATGCTGAAGGTCGTCGCTCCCTGTTCCTTGCCCGAGCTCTGGGTTCTCCTCTCTCTCTCTCTCTATCTCTCCTCCTTGATCTCTGGTTCGATGACCTTGTCCGATCTTCGAGTTTCTAATTTTTCGACCTTTGATCTTGTACTGGTTTTCTTGACCAATTTTCCGACCTTTTTCCCCATTGATAGGGGTCTCTATTTATAGAGTTTTGGTGACAGTGACCACTCCGTCGGTGTAACAACCGAGGAGTGGACAGTACAATACCCTTTTACACAACGGTTTAAAATAACCAATGCCTGCGTGTAAATGACCTTTTGAGTGAGCATGTGACGCGTGTCCAACTAAGGGGACAAAACGCGTATATCTGCTACGAAGATCACGGCGTAGAAGCCACGTAGGTAGGTATCCCTTGTGTAGCAGAGGTTGGCGTAAAAGCCAAGCGACTGTCACCTTGGCGTAGAAGCCAAAATAGGAATAGAAGCCGAGCAGGCATAGAAGCCGAATGGGCATAGAAGCCGAACAGGCATAGAAGCCGAATAGGCATAGAAGCCGAGCAGGCATAGAAGTCGAATGGGCATAGAAGCCGAATGGCCGTAGAGACTGAGAGGGCGTTGGAAGCCGAGGGAGCACTGATCCTGAGCGGGCGTAGAAGCCACTGCGTACCGAGTCGAAGTACTGATCCGGACGTCTTAGCCGGAATTACGGCTTTCGAAGATGTAATCAAATCTTCTACAGAGATTCGTCATCATCTTGTGCATTAAATGCGGAGACGTGTATTTGAAGGTCTGCAGCCCTTCTGTGCATCCGTCGCGGAGATGTGCCTTGAGGGAAACTGTCACTGCTCTGTGCAATTAGACGTAGAGACGTGCCTCGAGCCCCGTACGAAGTACAACTTTTGACGTGGCAGCGGTTTGCCTTACTGCGGAGCGTGAAACAGCTCATGTTTGCCTGTGTAAATAAGGCAGCATATTCCCTTGTACGCGAAAGAGCAGTTTACGCTGGGGGGATTTTGGTAGGCGACAGTTTGGTGATATTTAACCAAATCCTCTGCATTAAATGCAGAGATCCGCCATCATACTGCGGGGTGCGTTCCGAGGGGTCTGCCATCGTTTCCAGCCGTCGTCTGGGTAGCCGTACAGTACTTTTTGTCAGGAGTCAGAGGCCAGGTTCACCGCGTGACTTAACAGGTTCATTTCGGGGAAGACGAAGCGTTCCTTGTACGCTTTAACGCTGCTTTAAGAGCGGCTAGGTTTTACGTCATGGAGGCGATGCAGAACCCTGTTTTACGTTAGATGGCTTCGAAGGCCTCTGTTTACGCTGCTCTGTATCAAGATGCTGCGCAGATTGGTCCAGCGTATTTTTTATGCTTCTACAAGACCCCCTTCAAAGCTTTTAAATTCCTCAGAATTTGAAACGCTTTGAAAGAAGCATGAACGGCACTTCGTAACTCAAAATGTTTCTGAAATAGAGCGTTGAAACGGTCGGTACTGATTTTATGGCAGATTTATTAGGGACCGCTGTGATCTCTTGTGCCTATAAATGCTGGGGGGGTGATCCTGTTTCACCACATTCCCATTGTCATGCAGAGATGATCGCCGGAGCTCGTCGGGTCGATCTGAGGAAGAAGGAGATCATGTTCGTCCAGCATGTAAGGAGCCGAAAAAGATGGCGTCTTCGAGCAAGTGTCCATTGCAGCGATGGATCATGGAAGGATATCTTAGCCTCCCTTGCTCGGGATAATCAGCAACTTTGTATGGCGTTGCTTCTGGCGAGAAGAACGGTCATATTAGACCACACTGCTTGCAAGCGGTGCCTTCTCCCGTTGCCTCCGGTGACGAGGGATGCAGGAAAGCGGATTTATGCCGCTTTTCTTCTGTTGAAGGCATCCTTGCACCGCTGATCACCTTCTTGGAAGAAGAGGAAGATCTTGGGCATGATCTTCAGACGACGAGGGGGTATCTCCTTTGTAGATGGAGTTTTCCTCATATGTAATCATAAAAAATAGAGAAAAACCCTTGTAGATTGGATTTCCCTCATATGTAAGCATGATTTTAAATAAAGTCGTCTATCTTCTCTGCATATGATCGTCTTTGCCATACGTTGCTTGTGAAGTCTGGATATGTGCAGCTTCGACACGTCTGAATCTTTACGCCGACTCTGATAGAAAGAGTATTAGGCCCTGAATAGTCCATAGAATGCTGCTTAGCGTCCTTGAACATTTAGATTTGTCCTGTCGGTAGGACTGAGGGACGGCATAGATTTCTGAACTGTTGCTTCTCTGATGAGCAGGATCTTGTTCAGACTTCGTCTTCAAGAATGATCTCTCGAAACTCCCTTGGAACAGGGTCGAGGTTTTTGGCTGTCGAATTGAGTTGCCACCTTGATAGACGGAATGTTCAGACTGGAGTCTGGATGAACCTCCAATTTTGGACCCGAGAAGAGTAATTTCTCAATGTTTGAACTCTGTATGCTTCGGGTACTTGGGATGCTCTGGGTCAAGAACGAGTATCTTCTGTGTGAACTCTTTGCAATTGACCGCCTTGGGGACTGTTCGGATATGCGGAAAGTCGTGGAGCGCGAAATCATCAGTCTGTAGCCTCTGAGCGTAAAAATACCACCGAGCGCGAAATCGTAGACTTGTGGTTCCTGAGCGTGAAGTCATAGGTTTGTTGCCTCTCGAGCATAGAAGCTACCGAGCACAAAGGCATCCGGGCATAAACCGTAGACTTGTGGCAGAGTCGCCATCTTGTTTGTGGTATTAAACGAAAGAATAAAAGTGTATTTCAATGACGGGGTTATAAGAGACCCGCGCCCTTTGGTTTACAAACAAACTTGTATAATATAATCCTATACGAGGATGTGGGAGTACAATTTATTTAATCTGGGTATAAATTGCTATAGGTGTCTGATCTGCGGTCGATCACTTTAGCCCTTGGACTACACGATATTGAAGAAGTGCCGTGGAAGACAGGATGCAGCTTCGGAGGTTGCAAAGGAGGGTGGATGCGCGATGCTGAAGGTCGTCGCTCCCTGTTCCTTGCCCGAGCTCTGGGTTCTCCTCTCTCTCTCTCTATCTCTCCTCCTTGATCTCTGGTTCGATGACCTTGTCCGATCTTCGAGTTTCTAATTTTTCGACCTTTGATCTTGTACTGGTTTTCTTGACCAATTTTCCGACCTTTTTCCCCATTGATAGGGGTCTCTATTTATAGAGTTTTGGTGACAGTGACCACTCCGTCGGTGTAACAACCGAGGAGTGGACAGTACAGCACCCTTTTACACAACGGTTTAAAATAACCAATGCCTGCGTATAAATGACCTTTTGAGTGAGCATGTGACGCGTATCCAACTAAGGGGACAAAACGCGTATATCTGCTACGAAGATCACGGCGTAGAAGCCACGTAGGTAGGTATCCCTTGTGTAGCAGAGGTTGGCGTAAAAGCCAAGCGACTGTCACCTTGGCGTAGAAGCCAAAATAGGCATAGAAGCCGAGCAGGCATAGAAGCCGAATGGGCATAGAAGCCGAACAGGCATAGAAGCCGAATGGGCATAGAAGCCGAGCAGGCATAGAAGTCGAATGGGCATAGAAGCCGAATGGCCGTAGAGACCGAGAGGGCGTTGGAAGCCGAGGGAGCACTGATCCTGAGCGGGCGTAGAAGCCACTGCGTACCGAGTCGAAGTACTGATGCGGACGTCTTAGCCGGAATTACGGCTTTCGAAGATGTAATCAAATCTTCTACAGAGATTCGTCATCATCTTGTGCATTAAATGCGGAGACGTGTATTTGAAGGTCTGCAGCCCTTCTGTGCATCCGTCGCGGAGACGTGCCTTGAGGGAAACTTCCACTGCTCTGTGCAATTAGACGTAGAGACGTGCCTCAAGCCCCGTACAAAGTACAGCTTTTGACGTGGCAGCGGTTTGCCTTACTGCGGAGCGTAAAACAGCTCATGTTTGCCTGTGTAAACAAGGCAGCGTATTCCCTTGTACGCGAAAGAGCGGTTTACGCTGGGGGGATTTTGGTAGGCGACGGTTTGGTGATATTTAACCAAATCCTCTGCATTAAATGCAGAGATCCGCCATCATACTGCGGGGTGCATCCCGAGGGGTCTGCCATCGTTTCCAGCCGTCGTCTGGCTAGCCGTGCAGTACTTTTTGTCAGGAGTCAGAGGCCAGGTTCACCGCGTAACTTGACAGGTTCATTTCGAGGAAGACGAAGCGTTCCTCGTACGCTTTAACGCTGCTTTGAGAGCGACTGGGTTTTACGCCATGGAGGCGATGCAGAACCCTGTTTTACGTTGGATGGCTTCGAATGCCTCTGTTTACGCTGCTCTGTATCAAGATGCTACACAGATTGTTCTAGCGTATTTTTCATGCTTCTACACAGAGCCCACTCACCAAGTCTGATTCCGTTATGCACCCTGCCTTGCCGATATGGCCGTTCCCTTGAACCTGTGGTCCTATGCAAAGCACGATCTACTCAATTGGTATGACCGAACGAGCAGGTCATGCTCTCCAAATCATCTGATCGATCGGACTAAGGAAGACGATATTATCGCTCCAATCCAGCTGTCCCAGTACTGCTCTGAACGAACATCTGATTCCATCGAACTCCGCTAGTGATCCGCATATGAAACTAACTCAAATAAATACTTATTCCTAAATCCAACAAATTAAAATGTAATCAGCTATTGCCTCATCCAAATCTGACTCAGCGTAATGCACTATGCGGTTGTGGGGCATTACATAATATACCACTTAGAATCAGGTTCATCCTCGAACCAAACCAGTGTCCATTCCTTACTCGTATATCGCTTGCCCAATCTATAACTCTGCTCCATGCAACTCATATTCTCTTGTTCCAGACTCAGCATCTCCCTCGCGCTGAAGGCTCGCACAAATTCTATATTCCCACATCCTCCTTGCAGCTCAATACGAATTTCTTATATCCCTGAAATACATGCAATTCAGCCAAGCTTAGCTATATCAAATTTATCTTTATGTCCAAGGCATTCAATTGCTTCACTCCCAATTGAACCAATCCTGACGTTCATTCCAATACATTCGCACAAGCGCTATTGTCAAATACGATAATTTTCTACTGACGATCTTCTCACTTGACTCAAATCAGTTCATGTTCCAACTTAATCCATCCAACTCTTCTGAATCCACACTCACCGTCCAATCTCAACCAACCAAACTCTAGTATGACTCCAATCGCACAATGTTATGCAAGCATCGTCTCCAAATATTATCTCATGCTCCGAACGATCATCACAACTGATACTACCCCAGCTAGGCGACTTACCCAAATATCAAACTTTGCTCTTTGATCAGCTCAGCTAAACACCTCTTCCTCAATCTCAATACCTCGCTGGGTAAACATCTATATTGAGGTTCATGTGATCCACGAAGATTTTATCGCCACACCATAGGGATAGTGTTGCCACAATTTCAACGTGGATGCACTTGCCATAATTTTTAGGTTGTACATGGAATAATTCTTCGTGCTGCTTCTACTACCTCGAAGTATAGGATATCATCTTCGTCTTCTGTACGAGCATGCATCACAGACTAAGTTTTGATGCATCTTGTAGATCTGAGGCACATCTATCCCTTCCAGTATTGCAAGGATTTGATCTGAATGAGCCGCTGCTTTAACTTCACAAGCTAGTTTCATAGTCGTCAAATCATATGAATGTTATTCCCTTTCGGGGCATGATGAGTCAGAGGCGATGCCATCTTCAAAAATCTGTGACTCCGAATCTTATCAGTTGACTTAGGCCATTTCCACCATCGCTTCGATCTTCCGGCTGCATCTTCAGCTGAAGGCTATTCCAAGGATCTCTCAAATCCAACACCTAGTCACTTAGGCCAATCTCCAACACACACTACTCATATCCACCCTCGACGCATTCCCAAATATGCCGCCGTAAGGATCGTTCTATGCTACAATATTTATTTCTGATTTGGCGGTCAAGTGTCTAGGGTCAGCTGTCCCGAAGCTACGCTCGATAATTGTAAGTTATCACGATAGACAGTTACTATGAACCATGCTATATCTCCTCTGCAAATCTGAGCCATAATCCAACCATTCCATCCGAATGAACTTCTGACTCCAAGAACATCATGCACTACCTCTGACGAATCTGTCAACCAAAGGCCGCTTAACCACCTAGAGTCTCACTATCCATCCAAGCCACAAATTGAGAACTGTGCTCATTGAAACCGTCTTCCATTAATCCGTCGTTTTGTCCTGAATCCATCAAATTTTATGAACTGCCATATTCGACTTCTCGCACTACTACATGCAACGATTTCTGAAACCATAGACTTGCTCCAATTGTTATCCGTATGCCAGCTTGACAGTTCACGTCCAACTTGCTCGAGCAGGATAGTATTTTGCTCCAACATTGCTCTCTCGTTCAGCTATCTTTAAAAGTTCATCCGCCATAATTCTTATTCTTGTTCCATTCCTTAGCCCGTCTTGATTTCTCTATTTTTTTATTAGTCCACACACTCTCAATAACTCGTGCATCAGTTCCAACACAAATCTTAAATTATATTGCCTTTACTTGTTGTCTCAATCCATCTCAGTAGTGCAAGTGTTAACTTTCAATCTGACTTAACATCAACTAGACTTGCCTCATGCCCGTTCACGTCTTTCAGAGAATCCGTCCACCATCGTTATACCATTTTGCCATATTTTACTTTCGCTAAACCATGAGTCCAATTTTTCGAGCGCCAATATCCAGAAAATTTCAAGTCCGTACGAATCCATTGTATTGCCCCTCCAAACCAGATCGTTTTTCATTACTCAACCAACAGCTCTAATGTGTTGCCAAAATTCGTAGTCCGTGCTCGCTATCCTTCGATTCACCCATCGCTCGCTTAAGCGTATCCCAACTGTTCATTCCTTATGCTCAACTCTCTCTTTGCATCCATGAATGCTCCATCAAACTCCTAAATCGTGCAAGCGAACTCTGATATTCAGCTTTCCATCTGATCGATCTCCACTTATTTCTAATACTTGGTCCGCATCAATCCTTCAAATTTTAAACACTCTTTTTTATTGTTGATTTCGTTCCCGTCCATCACTCAAGTCCAACGATACTTCCATTTGTATAATTCCATTCTTGATCGCTTAAGTATAACGTAGAATTCATGAGTCAAATTCTTATTGCACCATATACCACTTGAAAATAGAGTCGCTCTCGCACTTACCACTTGAAAATAGAGTCGCTCTCGTGCTTACTCTGCGTTGACGAACGTCTATTCCAAACCGACTATTCCGGGGTGATCCTTTCGATCGTAACTCAATATTCGCTTGGTCCATGTTCCATTTTCTAACTCAGCTGATATGCACCAACCAACTTATATTCCTGTTACCCGTGTCTATTGCGACAATTCTATTGATGTCTATCCAAAATATTCCAAAGCTACTTAACTATGTGATATATCATATACCACTCAGAATTAAGTCACTCCTCACGTCACCCTTCTTTGCATTGATCCAAGATCCGTTCGAACCATCCCTTATGCGTGATCCTACCATCCCCAACTTAAGTCTGACACGAAACTCAGCCAACGCATGAACCATCTTATCAATCATGCTTTGTAACGTATGTCATGTTACATTCTCGATACTTCCAACTGTTCTCAAACCGTCCGATATTTTTGCTACACGAGCAACCCGTGCAACGATCTCTTCCAAGTAATCTAAACCAATACCCAATTATTCCTCATATTTGCTGTACGAGCAACTCGTGCAACGATATCCTGATATCCCCAAGCTAACTCAAATCTGCTCAGCCAATGCTCTATGTGATATACCCAGCCAAAAATCAAACTCCATCCAACACATTGGCTAAATGAGAAACTCGTGCAATGATCCATTCTCATCTGATGCTTTTACTCACAATATGCCACATAACCAATCTCGTCTGCCAACCAACGGATCCACTAATGCAACCATAAATCTTCCTGAATGATAAGCCAAACCAACGCAATGACACGCCTCTCAACTTTCTGCACAAATGCAACAATGTCACACAATTTGCTGCACGAATGCAACAACGCCCAACGATGCTAAGCGATCTACTGAAAACTAATAAAAGCAACGCAACGAAGAACAATATGCACCCACAACCAATAAATATATAGACTTATTGCATAAGACATCCAATATGGCACCGAGTAGAGCCAAGAGCTAAACGACATACGAAGGCTATTTAGAGTTTGTGATGAACCAAAGGACAAAGTCCGAGGAAATGAACCGGGCGCTCTGATACCAATATGTCATGCCCCAATCTTCCGCAAGCTCGATCATCCCCGTTGAACGTGAATTACCACATTGCAGCACTCCCACAGGATAATCGTTCTTATTGGAACGTGATGTCGTACGAGCCTGGAGCTGCGCTCGCATATGGCAATATTGTCAAACATCAAAGTTATCATCGAAATGACCAAGTTATAGCAAAAGTCAGGTATTGTGTGCCAAGCACACATCAGAGTATATACAGCGAAGCTCTCGATAGGGTCCAAATAAAAATGCCACGAAGGAGAATACCACAAAGGTGATGCAATACTCTTGCTCTTTCTATTGCCCACAAAGGTACTTACCGTTCATACATCATGACCCGTGTATCCAAGCAGTGCCACTACACCTGCGTACCTGAAAATAATGTCCACAAACGTGGGTAAGTACACATCCGTACTGGTGAGCGGGGTAACCCACTCGTCTAAACTGACACTAAGTAGATAGTGAATGCAAACAGTTATATGGTGATCTTTCTACTTGAATCCTAGATTCATTTTATGGCAGAGGTATGACATGTTAAGAAAAACTATAAAATAGGTTAAACATGCAAGCATTCAACTCAAGTCTATATACAAACAGATATATCCAACTCAAAAGAAAACTAGCATACAAATCGTCCTACTGAAACCCAAGAAACGCGTGAACCTATTGAATCATCATCCAAGCCTCAAAATCCATCCTCAAACTATACCATCGATATGCACACTCTTGCCGAGGCAAGGTGGCCGCCGCCTACACAAAAAGCACAAACCAAAGCAAAGCAAAGCAAACCAACTCTTATCTATATGAAGTCACTGGCAAGCCATAAAGGACTGATTAACTGCAGTTCTACCCAATCCAGCGCTGAGTAGCTAGCTCGCATGATCGTATCAAACTGTCGGCACGGCATCCAATGCACGTTATTATTTGTCTCCTCCATGGCCGAACGGTCTCGGTGTTCCGGAGCCTTTCCTTTCGAAGAAACCAAATCCTGTGCACAACAGGATATCCGTGACCGATGCAGACACCAAGTAGGTATGAAGAGAGAATCGAGCATTCTCGCCCCACCAAACGATCGTAGCCTCATCCAACCAACTATCCATAACCATTCTCCAACTTATATCCCAAGGCACCATCTCAAGTTATCCCCATAGGCACTATGCCGCTTTGACACAATTGGTGCGACACACCTCGCTCAAAAAACTCCATGGCACAATACCCCAATATTGGCACAATGTACCAATAGTAGCACAATACCCTAATAGTGGCACAATGCCTTCACCGATGCAGTTGTCCGGTTTTGAACCACAACTGCACCATTTGTATGACAAAGCACCCAACTAATACTCGTGCACAGATGCACACTCGCTCGCCCGCCCGAATTGCCTCAATGTTCCAACCAAGATGATCCACTCAAGCTCCAACTGCCTACTCAAGCTCCAACGCCCCAACGCAAAACCAACTCAAGCCACAAATCATATCTAACCAAATGACGTACACTCTATGCACGCCACAGTGTAGTGATTTCCAAGTTTCAGTCCAAGTGTTCTAGCCATTATGTGTGTTCTATATTATTAGGCATGAAGGAGTAAAGGAGAAGGGATTGAGCCCACTCACCAAGTCTAATTCCGTTAAGCACCATGCCTTACCGATACGGCCGATCCTTTGAACTCGTGGTCCGATGCAAAGCACGAACTACTCAATTGGTATGACCGTGCGAGCAGGCCGTGATCTCCAAATTATTCGATCGATCGGACTAAGGAAGACGATATTATTGCTCCAATCCAGCTATCCCAGTACTGCTCTGAACGAACATCTGATTTCATCGAACTCCGCTAGCGATCTGCACATAAAACCAACTAAAATTAATACTTGTTCCTAAATCCAACAAATTAAAATGTTACCAGCTATTGTCTCATCCAATCTGACTCAGCGTAATACACCGTACGGTTGTGGGACATTACAGGTACTACTGACATAGTACAAATATTATGGTCTTGTTATCCTTATTGGCTCTTGTAACACTAACAAAAATTAATATCTTTATTAAAAACCTAAATCTATGTAGTGTCTGACTTATGACTGGGGGTCAATCTCGGTCATAAAATAGATGATCGACATTATTCGTTGTGAATTACTGATCTACCCATCCTTGATTATCTAAAAATTTCCAATACATCATGTGATAGTAGACCAGAAAGCACAAACAATCCAAAGATCTTGGACGTGGTGTGTCATGGCCGGCACATATTAGACACGACATAAACATTCTTAAATACACTAGGAAACACCGAAGTAGGTTCGTGTATGTGTCAATATTTTGTTGTATTCAAGTCCATGCAACATAGAATTAGGGGGAAGAAAATGGAAGGATGTCACTTGTTATAAACTTATCATAATATTTTCTGTTTGATTTCACATAATGCGTTGGTAGCCTATCCAGTCCACTTGAATTTTATTTATAAACAACCAAGGATGTGCAGATAATGATGAACAATGCCAATAATTAATTGACTACTGGAATGCAACTTAGGTACCTTGCTTAACGAACTCCTCTTACTCAATGGATCCTCTTGCTCAATGGATAGACAATATATATATATATGTCTGTGCATGTGTGTTATAGGTTGTGATATTTATGTTAATTGCTTTAATTTTAATATAGTATAGACTTGATCTAGTATGAGTGAGAAAACTGGGCCACAAATATGAAAAACACTAAAAGTCACCTATTCGGAACCATGAAAAAGAATCGTAACTCAAAAATATTTATCTGAAGTAGGTTAGATCAGGTCAATTTTAACTTTGATAGGTCAACTCAAACCATAACTTCTGGTCCAACCTGACTACTATAATTGAATATTTAATTAATGTGGGTTGATAGTTGTCATGACCCGCACCCGGAGTATGGATGCAAGTCGAGAATAACGTCCAGCCTACACCACAGCATCGCGGTAGAACGCTATTTGGGTAACCTATCTAATCAATATAATATGCCACCAACAATATCAATATAGTCAATCATAAATCTAAGATAGAAATATGCACGAATATAATAAAAGAATAGAATAGTCATAATTCAACTCATGAGTCAATAATAACACCAATGAGTCAGAGAAATACTAAACAATAATGCTGGAGACAAATCCAGTACAAAAGAATATCTAAGATGCTACAAGTCCCGGGTCGTCTGTCTCAGTCGGGATGAGACCCTCCTGGGCCAGTGTCTCTGGCTCTAAGCCCACAACATCCTGAGGCTCGTACCACTCCTCAGTATCATCTGGAAAAAATATATCCAGTCAGGAAAGGAGCAGAGTACATCTCTAACAGCAATTATAATCAATGATATAAACTATATAACAGTAAATAGATGTGAATATACAAGATACAATAATAGATACAAGAGATATACAATAAAGAAAATACTAGAAATAAATACAAGAATGATCAATATGGCAATGAACAAGAATACTAATGACTAAGTGAGTGAGTACCAGCTTTAACATGTGACCATCTTGGAAACTTGCACAAGGATAAGGGCCTAGCTAGTTATATGTTTGATGTATGACAAACACTCACAAGGAACAAGGCATGCACAAGGAGGGTATGATTACATATCTATACTAAAATACTCTCTACCCCCGCCTGGTATAGTGGATCCAACCATGGTACGTCATGACACGAAATTCTCTAGGAAGGTAGCAAGTCTCCCCGAGAATCAGTATATGTACTTGTACAAGAAGAACAAGGAACAAGGCTTGCACAAGATACACCATACATACCAAGGAATAACATCTCATGACGAGATCCGGATATACCAATCCGTGTAATCATCGTGTCAAAAAAAATCAAGGATATCTACACTAGATACAAGGAACATAGAGGATATCATAAATGAGAAACTATTAGAGAATGTACTCGCTGAAGTCCGGTAAACAGTTATAGAAGCATGAAAAATACGCTGGGAGGATCTACGCGGCATCTTAATACAGAGCAGCGTAAGCAGAGGCCTCCAGAGCCGTCGAACATGCAACAGAGCTCTTCCGCCAAATACAGCGTGAAATATGAGCTCAAAGGACCATCCGCGTAAGTACGGTACGTCCAGGCCGCCCCAGCATAAAAAAGAGTTCTTTATCGCCTCCATGGCGTAAAACTCAGCCGCTCTCAACGCAGCTTAAAGCGTACGAGGAACGCTTCGTCTTCCCCGAAACGAACCTGTCAAGTCACGCAGTGAATCTGACCCCTGACTCCTGACAAAAAGTGCTGCACGGCTACCCAAACGACGGCTGGAAACGGTGGCAGACCCCTCGGGACGCGCTCCACAGTATGATGGCAGATCTCTGCATTTAATGCAGAGGATTTGGTTAAAATATCACCAAGACGTCGTTCACTGAAGTCCCCTCAGCATAAACCGCTCTTTCGCGTACAAAGGGATACACCGCCTTGTTTTACACAGGCAGACGTGAGCTGTTTACGCTCCACAGCGGACAAACCACCTGCCACATCAAAAGCTGCACGTTGCGCAGGGCTCGAGGCACGTCTCTGCGATTGGCGAACAAGGCGGTAACAGTCTTCTCGAGGGACGTCTCTGTGACGAACACACAGGAGAGCTGCAGACCTTCAAAAACACGTCTCCGTATTTAATGCACAGAATGATGGCGGATCTCTGCATTTAATACAAGAGATTTGGTTATATCTTCAAAAATCGTGATTCCAGCTAAAGACGTCCACATCAGCATTTTGGCACGGTACGTAGCGGCTTCTACGCCCAGGATCTGTGCCTATTCGGCTTCAACGCCCGTTCGGCTTCAACGCCCACTCAGTCTCTACGACCATTCGGCTTCTATGCCTGTTCGGCTTCTATGCCTGTTCGGCTTCCATGCCGGTTCGGCTTCAACGCCTGTTCGGCTTCTATGCCTATCGGGCTTCTACGCCCACCCGGCTTCTATGCCTACTTGGCTTCTATGCCACGATGACAGACATCGACTTTTACGCCCACCTCTTCTACACGGGGGATACCTACCTACGTGGCTTTTACACCGTGATCTTCGTAGCAATTGTACGCGTTGTGTCCCTTAGTTGGACCCGCGTCACACGCTCATTCAAAAGATCATCCATACGCAGGCATTGGTTACTTTAACTGTCGTGTAAAAGGGTGCTGTGTTGTCCGCTCCTTGGTTTTTATACCAACTGAGTGGTCACTGTCACCAAAACTCTATAAATAGAGACCCCTATCAATGGGGAAAGGAGGAAAAATAAAAAAAGATCGAACAATTGAAGACTCGAAGAAGAGGTCGAACAATTGAAGATCGAGCAAGGAGAGAGGAGATCGAGAGAGAGAGAGAGAGGAACCCGGAGCTCGGGCAAAGGATAGGGATCGGCGACCTGGGCATCGTGCATCCACCCTTTTCTGCAACCCCCGAGGCTGCTTCCTGTCTTCTACGGTGCTTCTTCACCATCGTGTGGTCCAAGGGCTAAAGTGATCGACTGCAGATCAGACACCTATAGCAATTTATACCCAGATTAAATAAATTGTACTCCCACATCCTCGTATAGGATTACATTGTACAAGTTTGTTTGTAAACAAAAAGAACACGGGTCCTGTATAAACCCCGTCTTGAATACATCTTCCATTCTTTTCGTTTTCTACCGCAAACAAGATGGCGACTCTGCTGGGGACATCTTTCTCTTCTGATGAGGAAGTAATTGCTCAACACGATGCGGTATCTATAGGAACCGTGAAGAAGACACTGGTCGTCCAATTCGACCAGTCTGCCTACGAAGACATGCTTCGAACCGGGGGTAGCTCTCACCCTCTCACCGTCCAAGACAACAGGAAGCTACGCAAGGTCTGGATGCCCAAGACATCCTCTACCGTTCCTGTGGACTCTCCGATCTCTCCGATCTCTCCGACCAATGAGGTTGTAGCATCGCTCCCTCCGTGCCCCGCACGTAAAATTCAGTCTCCCGCTACGCGCGGTACAGACAAAACTTCGGGCAAAGCCTCAGCGCTAACCCAGAAGTATCCACTGCGCTCTACGCGTAGAAACCAGTCTCCCGCTACGCGCGGTACAGACAAAACTTTAGGCAAAGCCTCAACGCTAACCCAGAAGTATCCACTGCGCTCTACGCGTAGAAACCAGTCTCCCGCTACGCGCGGTACAGACAAAACTTCGGGCAAAGCCTCAGCGCTAACCCAGGAGTATCCACTGCGCCTTACGCGCAGAAATCAGTCTTCCGCTACGCGCGGTACAGACAAAACTTTTGATGATGCCTTAGCACCAAATCAGAAGTACAGGTCACGCTCCGCACACAAGACGACGTCTGACCTCTACGGGGAACCAGATGAGCGCTGTGATCTCCGCGGAGGAAATCAGGCGACGGAATGCTCAACTGCTCGGCCCTTACGCCAGCGAGGGAACAATCTGCATACCCTTCGGATTACGCAAGAAGCCGATGGCCGACTGAGGACCTCTTCAGCTTCACGCCAGCCTAAGCAAATCTTTAAGATATGCCAGGGGTTATCCGCCACCCAGACGGCCAACCTGTTGTACACAGGTGGCGCAGCAAGGGCCATGGTGCCCAACCTCCGCATAACCACTGATGGGAGCAGAGGAAGCAAACAATCATCCTCTTCTGCAACTCCTCCTGACCTGCGCAAATATCTAATCCAGAAGCGCAAAGAGAGGGAACCTTCCAATATGTCTATTACGCCTCCTGACGAGCACTGTTGCAATAGCCATAGAGTTGTGATTAACTGTTGCTGCTCTAATACAAGACGACCGGTCTTTGACCGGTTAAGCTACTCTCTGTCTTTTCAGGGAAAGGAGCCCGCGCATGCATCTGTGAACATGGCTTCACACATGCCTAGACGGGGTTCGAACTCAAGACGTCATCCCTCCAGGCCTCCGAGCCGAAGGAGGTTCAATGAACTCCTCAGAAACGCTGAAGCCGGGGTGTTCCAAAACACACATGCAAGATCACGACGACCAGTTTCATCCTCTTCTGATTCCGACGCTGAGGATCGCCAGGCCCCTGAATCAGATGCTGAAAGCGTAGAGTCGACTTCTACAGTGACCTACACTCATCCTTCGACGACACCCAGGGAGATGGGAGTTTACGCCGTTGAAGATGAACGCGAGGAGGCTTCACCATCAGGAAACGCGGAGCAACGCATCACTACGCTGGAAACATCTCTGAAACAAATACAATCCATGATGGAAAACATGTACCAGATGATGCTAACCCAGCACGCAACTACCATGGCTCAAGCATCGGTCCTGCCAACTCAGATACGTGTGGCGGTGGACTTGCCACCATCTAATCCAAGCCAAGGACCTGCTCTAGATCAAGAGTCAGCGGTTCCTCCACTTTCTGAGAATATATTGCCTCCCGTTGGAGTCACAATGCAGCCAACTCTGCACCACTCCGTAGTCCCGCTTCCGACTGAAAATTCGATGCAGGCAGTACGAGAGTTGAAAGCCCAGTTTGATGCCTTGAAGCAAAAAGATCAGCTCAAGAAACTAGGAATCAACCAGCCTTACCCAGCTATCTGGGAAGAGGTCCCTTTCCCTCCGAGGTACAAACCTCAGACCATGGCCCTGTTCGAGGGGAAAATATCACCAAGTCAGTACATGAACTATTTTAGTATGATGACGGTGTTGCTGCAAGGGAACGACGCCCTCCTCACCCGGGTGTTCAAAGGCTGCCTCTCAGGAGTAGCCTATCAGTGGTACCGTAGCTTGGCGGACAACTGCATCACTTCCTTCGAGGACTTCAAAGCTTTATTCTTCATGCGATTCTACGAGGGAGGAATGGACATGTCCATGTCCTCTCTCATCGAAGTCAAGCAAAGAGAAAAAGAAGACGTTCGCACCTTCATCGAGCGTTTTCGTCAGGCCACCTTACAGATGCCTCCAGGAGTTCCAGACTCTGTATTGGTAGACATTTGCAGAAAAAATCTCCTTCCCGTGGTCTCGGTGTTCACAGGACCATATCAGTTCCGTGATTGGCCCTCGTTCATCCTCTCGGCCGTAGCCGCTGAAGACAACAGTCGCAAGACGCGCGACAATGGCATTATGATCTCCGCCTCTGACAAAGGCAAGAAGTCATCTCCCAGTAGCGACCATCCTCGTGGTCCAAAAGGGAAAGAAGCTCTGACGGTCAATACGTCCAGACAAAAGATTACGGCAACCACGCAAACGAGACCAGGGACGTCCAAGCCCGTAGAAGTCTACTCCTTTGACGACGAGGATATCCTAAGTATATTCGAGTGTCTCGTCAAAAGTGGCAAGATCACCCTTCCGGAGTTGAAATGGCCCCAAGAAGTCGGCAGTACTGACGACCCCAAATACTGCATCTTCTACAGATATGTGCACCACCCGACAAAGGCGTGTTACATACTGAAAAGGAAGATCCAGGGTTTGATCGATGCCAAAGCCATAACCCTGCACAACACTGAGAAGACAGTCACAGCCAACATGGTCTCTCTACAGTTTGGCAATCTGCCTCCCCAGGAGGTCCCGAATGGTGTTGCGCCTATCTCTCGGACCACGATGAACATCGTCAATCTCCCTCCAGCTAGGGGTCAAAATCACGACCTGGTACCCCTAACCACCCGGCGAGGCGAGATCATATGGGTTCATCCGGATCTGGTGTCAGAGCTCGAGAAAGAGTCTAATGCTCCTAGAGCTGCGTCTAGAAAGAGCTTCAAATGCAAACCATGTCATATGGTTGCGACTTCTGTACCGTCAGACGAGGATGAGGTACTAGCCGCAACCCGTTCAGGGAGAGCTTACCTCAATGACTACGAAGCAAATCAGGAAGGTGCACCGGCGGGTACTTCAGCCATCAAACCTTCGGGACCCGAGTTTGTCATGCCAGAGATCGATCCTGCAAAGCCGACTCCAACGAACAAGGGGAAGCAGAAGGAAGTCCGCTTTGATAAACCTATGAGAAACATCCCTAACTGGCTAATACACCAGCCAGGCTGTCCATCTTCGAGCTACTCAGGCTCTCCCAGGACACTCGTCTAGCCCTGAGTGAAGCACTAATGCAGGCAGAGGCATGCTTGACCCAGCTCAAGTCCCCCGACAAAGAACCAGTGGCATGTCCCCAGTGCCACAGTGTGATGGAGGTGGTGCCGAATATCACTTTTACTCAAGACGACATGCTATTGAAACATAACAGGCATGACAGGCCCCTCTATTACACCGGATACGTCAGTTCCATGGAGGTCGACCGGATCCACATAGATCCGGGATCGTCAATCAGCATAATCCCCCACAGTCTGCTCAGGCCGCTGAGGATCCCTACTAGCGAGTTAGCTTTCACCACCACCACAATCGTGGGTTTCAACGCTGGAAAGAGCAAGCCTTTGGGAAAAATTCGTCGGAGGATCCAAATTGGCAACCTCAGATCGGTAGCCACATGTTACGTCATCGATTCAGAGGTATCCTATAATATCTTGCTGGGAAGACCGTGGATCCACGACCACAACATTGTTCCTTCAACTCTACATCAATGTCTTAAATATGTAGACGCACAAGGAACAGTACGAACGGAGGTTGCTGACTTAAACCCATTTAAAGGAGTAGAATCCTACTATTCCGATGCCGTGTTGTACTCTTAAGACCACACAAAAGAGGTGTCAGACGAGGCAGAGAAGGAATCCCACCGGGAGCCAGAAGAACCCTCTGTCACACTACCACTGTCAATCAGGGTAAAGGGACGAACCACTCGTCCAAAAGACATGGAACCTATGGCTATCCGTCTTAACAGATCCGGTTCAGGAAAAGGGGGTGATCCTCTCGTGATCACTTCAAACCGGAAGCTTCCTCCCTTGGTCATCAACCTCCGGCACCACAAGCAGCCAACTGATATAAATGCAACCAGGAACCGAGCCCCAGATGATAATAAACATCCTCTTTTCCAGTATGTCAATGCTCTGATTCTGAACCAGGAATCCTCTCCCCATGATGATATAGAACCTATAGCGCAAAAATTCTTGGCAGCTATGGATTCCTATCACCCGTACATATGGGAGGTGACGTCATCATCCAATGTCGTCGCGGCATACGGACCATAAGAGGACTCTATCTTCCTTGTCCCGTCTACCTGTGGCAACCAGCGTACAATAGTCTTCGGCCGCATGCGCAATCAACCGACGGTCCAAGAGGATCCTCTCGATAACGATACTGGGAAAATGCAGGTCCACCAATACAGCCCGCAGGCATTGAGGATCATGCAAAGCATGGGCTACGACTTGGAGTGGAAGCCAGGCCTCAACTACGGAAAGGGCAGACGAACGCCACTGTTCGACAATCCCCGCTATCAACAGACCCATTTCGGGTTAGGGTATATCGCCTTCTCCAAATCAGGCGAGAATGTCCTTTCCTCCTATCAGGACGGCTCGTCACCCCCCGACTCACCTGACGCTCTCGAACGGACATTATCAGTAAATATGGTAATGACATATCCCTGCGGAGCGAACGAGCCAGAGTCTGAGCCATTCGAAAATAACTCTTGGGCTCAACAGATGCATACACAATGGGAGTTCCGCTTCGAGCAGAGAGAACCTCCCACTGAAGATAAAGTTATCCAGATCGACGTTGGGGATGAACTCTCACCGAGGCCAATATTTATCAGTAACAATCTTTCCCCAGCCGAAAGGGAAGAAGTTATTCAACTGATAAAAGAATACATCGACGTCTTCGCATAGAATTATGAGGATATTCCAGGACTTGATCCAGAGATGGCTACCCATAAACTCAACATATCACCCGATTCAAAGCCGGTGAAGCAACACCAGCGCCGGTTCCGCCCGGATATGATGGACGCCATTGAAGCCGAAGTCAAAAAGTTGATAGCCTGCGGTTTTATTCGGGAGGAACAACATCCCGACTGGGTCGCCAACGTTGTCCCAGTCGTGAAGAAAAATGGGAAAATATGCATCTGCATCGATTACCGGGATCTGAATGCGGCCTGCCCCAAGGATGAGTTCCCTCTTCCCATCACAGATATCATGATCGACAACACCTGCGATTTTGAACTCATGTCTTTCATGGACGGATTCTCGGGGTACAATCAGATCAAGATGCATCCTGGAGACGAGAAGCATACCGCCTTTCGAACACCACTGGGGGTATATTGCTATACAGTAATGTCCTTCGGATTAAAGAACGCCGGGACAACATACCAACGAGCTATGAGTAACATATTCCATGAGCATTTACGCAAAAGGATGGAATGCTACGTAGATGACATAGCTGTCAAAAGTTGTCTCAAGGACGACCATATTCGAGACTTGAGGTCGGTGTTCGAGTTAATGCGCCAACATCAACTCAAGATGAATCCTACGAAGTCCTTTCTGGGTGTATCTAGCGGCAAATTCCTGGGATTTGTCATTACCGCCAAAGGCATCTAAGTGGACCCTGAGAAAGTCCAAGCCATCATAGAAATGCGATCGCCCCACAATCTGAGGGAACTTAGGGGATTTCAAGGTCGTCTGGCTTACATCCGGAGATTCATATCCAACCTCTCCGGAAGATGTCAGCCTTTTTCTCGCCTCATGAAGAAAGGTGTATCCTTCGTATGGGACGAAGCCTGTCAACAAGCGTTTAACGATATCAAATGCTACCTCACTCATCTGCCAGTTCTGGTGCCTCCCGTCGTAGGAAGACCATTCTTCCTATACGTTCGAGCAATGGACCATTCCCTGGGAGCTCTTCTTGCGCAGAAGAACGATGTAGGGCATGAACAGGCTATCTACTATCTAAGTAGAATGATGGTCAGAGCCGAACACCGGTACAACCCAGTGGAGAAAGAATGCTTGGCTCTGATATTCGCTATCCAGAAGACGCGGCACTATGTCACCGGCCAGACTATCCATATCATCTCCAGGATCAACCCTCTTCGAGTACTAATGAGCAAGCCAAGTGCTCTTAATTCCCGACTCGCAACATGGGCGATGCTGTTAACACCATATAACATGGTGTACGTCCCTCAGAAGTCCATCAAAGGCCAAGCATTGGCCGACTTCCTAGCTGCTCATCCAATCCCGGAGACCTCCATATTGTACGAGGACATCCCTGACGAAGTTGCAGAATGTAATTCCGTGACAGAGAGTGACGCATGGCAACTATTCTTTGATGGTGCCTCCAGAACCGGTCCTAGGGGAAGTGTGGTCTCAGGAGTAGGAATCGTCCTAGTTACTCCCGACAAACTCGTTATCTACCGGGCATACTCTCTCAACGAGCCCTGCTCCAACAACGTGGCAGAGTATAACGCTCTTTTAATCGGGCTCCAAGTCGCTAAAGAGCTGGGGGTCGGATCCCTGGAAGCTTTCGGTGATTCCCTGCTTATCGTCAATCAAGTCAGAGGAATATATGAAGTCCGGAATCCAGACCTCATCCCCTATCACCAAGCAACGGTCGAGATAGCTGTGACATTCAAAGGGTTCTTCCTGGAGCATGTACCTCGATCCCTGAATCTTGAAGCTGATGCCCTAGCCAGTCTAGCCGCAGATCTGGCTACTCCTATAAGAAGGCAGGACTCGGTAATCCTTCTTAACAGAGATTTATTCTGTGTGAAAAACAACTCTCACATAGAACGCAGCTATGCTGCATACGCCAATCCTCCCAGACGAGATTGGAAGAGTCCTTTCATAGATTTCATGGCATACGGGATCTTGCCGGAAGACCCTAAAGAAGCAGTATCCGTCAAGAGGCGGTCCTTACGCTTCTACTTCGATGCATCTTCACAATGCCTATATCGTCGGACCTATGATGGACTGCTATTAAGATGCCTCTCTGACGACGAGGCACAGATGATCATCCGTGAAGCTCACGACGGCATATGCGGAGCGCATCAACCTGGTCCTAAGCTATAGGATCGTATCAGGAGAATGGGCTACTACTGGCCCACTATGATCACAAACGCGATTAGCTATGCAAAACAATGCAAGGCCTGTCAGGTACATGTGGACTTCATACATCAACCGTCTGAATATCTACATCCTACGGTTGCATCCTGGCCTTTCGAAGCATGGGTATGGATGTCATTGGTCCTATCCACCCGTCTTCTTCCAGGGGTCACCAGTTCATACTGGCCATCACGGATTACTTCTCTAAGTGGACAGAGGTAATCCCTCTCGCAGAGGTAAAAGCGTCTAATGTGATCAGCTTCATCAAGCATCACGTCATCTATCGCTTCGGGGTACCTCGGAGGATAATTTACGACAATGGGCCTCAGTTCATCAGTCAAGCGTTTCATCGATTTTGCGATAAAAATCGGATACATAATGTTTCCTCTATGGCATATTATCCAGCTGCTAATGGTTTGGCGGAAGCTTTCAACAAAACTATTATCAAACTCTTGAAGAAGTTCGTCTCTTCAAACAAGAGAGATTGGAATGAGAGACTGGGCGAATGCCTCTAGGCATATCGTACAACGGTACGAACACCGACAGGTTGTACTCCATTCTCACTGGTCTACGGGAGCGAAGCAGTTCTCCCCATTGAAGTCCAGATCCCGTCACTCAGAATAGCCGTGGCTAACGAGCTGACTCAAGAGAAGAACGACCTTTTAAGACTTCAGGAGCTAGAAGGATTAGACGAGAAACGCCTCCAAGCTCAGCAGCGCATCGTGCTCTACCAAGCACGCATTTCCAGAGCTTTCAATCATAAAGTAAAGGAAAGAGTGTTCAGAGTCGGCGAGCTAGTTCTAGCCGTAAGAAGGCCGATGATTCTTACCCACAGGAGTAAAGGCAAATTCCAGCCCAAATGGGAGGGTCCTTATGTGGTCGAGACAACGTTCTCAAATGGGGCTTACAGGTTAGCCCAGCCTAATGGAGACCTGTTAATGGCTCCTATCAACGGCAAATTCTTAAAAAGGTACTATGCTTAATCTCCTCTGCTCAGGTAGAATATAGCGGAAACCTCAATTCTGACAAAACTACTTCCAAAACAAGCCTTAGTCAGAGCATATTCTATCATGTCCGTATGACCTCTGCATAAATGTGTCCTGCTAAAGTTTTTTGAGAGCCAATCATGTCCATATCACCTCTGATAGTATCTTACCCACAAGCCTTAGCCAGAGCATATTCTATCATGTCCGTATGACCTCTGCATAAATGTGTCCTGCTGAAGTTTCATGAGAGCCTATCATGTCCATATCACCTCTGATAGTATCTTACCCACAAGCCTTAGTCAGAGCATATTCTAT
Source organism: Iris macrosiphon (assembly GCA_036927795.1). Taxonomy (NCBI): domain Eukaryota; kingdom Viridiplantae; phylum Streptophyta; class Magnoliopsida; order Asparagales; family Iridaceae; genus Iris; species Iris macrosiphon. The sequence goes on along the minus strand of JAYESA010000019.1, from coordinate 137,752,974 downwards.
CATGTCCGTATGACCTCTGAATAAATATATCCTGCTAGAGTTTCCTGAGAGTTTATCACGTCCATACTACCTCTGATATCACTCTCGCCCAAACCTGTCATTTACATTCCGAAATGATGGGTCCACAAAGTCAGAAAAGAGTTCGCTTTATTCCCAAGAAAGAGCAGAATTACACTGGGAAGCAACGGAGAAAAAACTCGAACATGAAGACTCTCATTCGCAGAAGACGAATGAAAAGTTTTCTCTCCAAAGCTCGAGATATATATAGGGGTCGGATCAACTCCTCGAATCCTCGGACGGATTCCTCGAAACCCTAACCAAATCTCGCAATTAATAGTTGGTTATGATTGGATGCTACGTCAGCCCACTACTCTCGGAAGACGGACAGTCAGCAAATTCGAAGAGTTTTTCGTGCAAAGCAGGTTCGTGGTTCTACGCTAAAGAGCTTTCTACGCTCGACAGCAACGGATCTACAGTTTTACGCTCGCAAGCTACAAGTCTATGGTTTTATGCCCGGATGCCTTTTTGTGCTCAGTAGCTTTCATGCTCGAGAGGCTACAAACCTACGACTTCACGCTCAGCAGTTACCAAACCTACGATCTCACGCTCGGTGGCGTTTAGTTTACGCTCGGAAGCAACAGGTCCACAGACCCTATGCTCGAAGATTTTTTTCTCTAAACAGGCTACGAATCTACAGTTCTATGCTGAGGGGCTTTCTACGCTCGACAGCAACGGATCTACGGTTTTACGCTCGACAGCTACAAGTCTATGGTTTTATGCTCGGATGCCTTTTGTGCTCGGTAGCTTTCATGCTCGAGAGGCTACAAACCTACGACTTCACGCTTAGCAGATACAAACCCACGGTCTCATGCTCAGTGGCTTTCTACGCTCAATAAGCTATGAACTCAGGATTTCCAGCTCATCTACACTACGGATCTCTGACTTTCCGTGTATCCGGACGAGTTCTCCAAGCGGTCAATTACAAAGAGTTCACACAGAAGATACTCGTTCTTGACCCAAAGCATCCCAAGTACCCGAAGCATGCAGAGTTCAAACATTGAGAAATTACTCTTCTCGGGTCAAAATTGGAGGTTCATCCAGACTTCAGTCTGAACATCTCGTCTATCATGATGGCAATTCAGTTTTTGACGGCCAAAGCCTCGACCCTGTTCCAAGGGATTTTTGAGAGATCATTCTTGAAGACGAAGTCTGAACAAAAAGTTCTGTTCATCAGAGAAACTCTACGCGGTCCCTCAGTCCTAGCAACAGGACAGTTCCAAATGTTCAAAAAAATGCTCAACATCGTTCTATGGACAGGGCCTAGTACTCTTTCTATCAGAGTCAGCGTAAAGAATCAGACGTGTCGAAGCTACACATATTCAGACTTCACAGCAACGTATGGTAAGAGATGATCATATGCAGAGAAGAAAGACAACTTTATTAAAGTTAAAATCACAATTACATATGAGGGAAATCCTGTCTACAGGGGTTTTTTCTTCAGTTTTTGTTATCACATATGAGAGAAATCTCCTCTACAAAGGTCTTCCTCTGCTTCCATGGCTGTTCATGACCACCACAGTCATGAACAAGAAGATCCTCCATACGCCATAGACGATCCAGTTGAGGTTTCTTCAACCCAGCTCAATCAGGACGGCAGATTACGGTTTGTCTGATCTCGTCCGCAGGGGTCTCAGGAAGAAATAAACAGTCTGCAAGCTGTCTGGTCCAATGCGACCCTTCCTTTCTCCTGGTGCAACGCCATATGAAGTTGCTGAATATCCCGAGCAAGGGAGGCTAAGATATCCTTCCATGATCCATCGTTGCAATGGACACTTGCTCGAAGATGCCGTCTTTTTTGGCTCCTTACATGCTGGAAGAACATGGTCTTCTTCTTCCTCAGGTCGACCCGACAAACTCCGGCGATCATCTCAGCATGGTGAAAGGAAATGTAGGAAGAAACAGGTTAACTCCTCAGCCCTTTTATAGGCAAGCGAAGTCAGACCTACCCCCAATAAATCTGCCATCAAAATCGGCCTGAAAGAACGCGTCAAACTTGACCGTTTTAACGATCCACTCAGAAACGTTTCGAGTTACGAGGGGCCGTTCATGCTTCATTCAAAGCGTTTCAAATTCCGATGAATTTAAAAGCTTTGAAGGGGGTCTTGTAGAAGAATGAAAAATACGCTGGAAGGATCTACGCGGCATCTTAATACAGAACAGCGTAAACAGAGGCCTCCAGAGCCATCGAACATGCAACAGAGCTCTTCCGCCAAATACAGTGTGAAATATGAGCTCAAAGGACCATCCGTGTAAGTACGGTACGTCCAGGCCGTCCCAGCATAAAAAAGAGTTCTTTATCGCCTCCATGGCGTAAAACTCAGCCGCTCTCAAAGCAACTTAAAGTGTACGAGGAACGCTTCGTCTTCCCCGAAATAAACCTGTCAAGTCACGCAGTGAATCTGACCCCTGACTCCTGACAAAAAGTGCTGCACGGCTACCCAGACGACGGCTGGAAATGGTGGCAGACCCCTCGGGACGCGCTCCACAGTATGATTGCAGATCTCTATATTTAATGCAGAGAATTTGGTTAAAATATCACCAAGCCGTCGTTCACTGAAGTCCCCTCAGCATAAACTGCTCTTTCACGTACAAAGGGATACACCGCCTTGTTTTACACGGGCAGACGTGAGCTGTTTATGCTCCACAGCGGACAAACCGCCTGTCACGTCAAAAGCTGCATGTTGTGCAGGGCTCGAGGCACGTCTCTGCGATTGGCGAACAAGGCGGTAACAGTCTTCTCGAGGGACGTCTCTGCGACGAACACACAGGAGAGCTGCAGACCTTCAAAAATATGCCTTCGCATTTAATGCACAGAATGATGGCGGATCTCTGCATTTAATGCAAGAGATTTGGTTATATCTTCAAAAACCGTGATTTCGGCTAAAGACGTCCACATCAGCATTTTGGCACGGTACGCAGCGGCTTCTACGCCCAGGATCTGTGCCTATTCGGCTTCAACGCCCGTTCGGCTTCAACGCCCACTCAGTCTCTACGACCATTCGGCTTCTATGCCTGTTCGGCTTCTATGCCTGTTCGGCTTCCATGCCTGTTCGGCTTCAACGCCTGTTCGACTTCTATGCCTATCGGGCTTCTACGCCCACCCGGCTTCTATGCCTACTTGGCTTCTATGCCACGATGACAGACATCGGCTTTTACGCCCACCTCTTCTACACGGGGGATACCTACCTACGTGGCTTTTACGCCGTGATCTTCGTAGCAATTGTACGCGTTGTGTCCCTTAGTTGGACCCGCGTCACACGCTCATTCAAAAGATCATCCATACGCAGGCATTGGTTACTTTAACCGTCGTGTAAAAGGGTGCTGTGTTGTCCGCTCCTCGGTTTTTATACCAACTGAGTGGTCACTGTCACCAAAACTCTATAAATAGAGACCCCTATCAATGGGGAAAGGAGGAGAAATAAAAAAAGATCGAACAATTGAAGACTCGGAGAAGAGGTCGAATAATTGAAGATCGAGCAAGGAGAGAGAAGATCGAGAGAGAGAGAGAGAGGAACCCGAAGCTCGGGCAAAGGATAGGGATCGGCGACCTGGGCATCGTGCATCCACCCTTTTCTGCAACCCCCGAGGCTGCTTCCTGTCTTCTACGGCACTTCTTCACCATCGTGTGGTCCAAGGGCTAAAGTGATCGACTGCAGATCAGACACCTATAGTAATTTATACCCAGATTAAATAAATTGTACTCCCACATCCTCGTATAGGATTACATTATACAAGTTTGTTTGTAAACAAAAAGAACACGGGTCCTGTATAAACCCCTTATTGAATACATCTTCCATTCTTTTCGTTTTCTACCGCAAACAACAGTATCACGGATGTTCGATACGGTACCTCGAAGACCTAGATAGGAAATTTAACATCAATACAAGGTTTTAGAATGAAAATAAGTTAAATTGGTCAACATCTAGGTCAAAAGTCATTTCTAAGTCAAAATAGTCAAACTAGGTCAACTCTAAGTCAAACCGGTAAAACTTGGTTAAACTACCTATTTCTAGGTTGCATGAGTCTATCTCTAGGATATTGGGTTCATACACTAAGAAACTATGTCATACTAGCTAAACTAGGATACTATGAAAATCAAAGATACTGTATCTCAGGATACGCAAATATTTAGATATGAGAATATCACAATATGCATATTCAATCAATATTAAATATACTAATCCTAATTACAAATGCTAAGTGGATACCTTGGCTTTGTACCAACTCGGTATCGTACCACTAAACACCCATCTTGATACCCAACTCAAATACCTTGAGTATCCCTCAATACCTTGACACTTACTTTGGTATCCCAAGGTAATGTCACTCTAGTATACAGTTAACTACCCCACTAACTATATACAAATATGTATATATCAATCTAATATAAACTTCTAGTATGTAATAATACCAACTACTAGTATTTACTAATATGAATATTAGATACTAACCACCATGCTATACTAACTATCAAACTAATCACTAACTACTAATACTATATACATGCATATACATACCTACATATAGATAACTTAGAGATACATAAGTATATATGTGTAAATCTAACTTACTAATCAATCACAAGTACATTAATATAGCTACTAACTAAACTAGATAACTATTTAAACTAGCCAACCATCAAATAAATGAGCTAAACTAATAGCTAACTAGTACTTAACTAGATAACTACCAACTAGCTAAACTACTAACTACTAGTAACAATTGACTAACTATACTACTAAACTAACTAACTAACTGAAACTATCTAAACACCTAAACCAGTACCTTGTTGATATTATGCTGCAGGTAATGCTGAACTTGTTGTGGCTTCACTATTACATTGCTGCACTTGTAACTGCATATTCCCCCTTGCTGTGCAGCATACTAATACTGTGTTGTTGCTAAAACTATGCTGAAAACCTGTTGTGCATTATTGCACAGTTGCATTCAGGTACTGCTCAGTGCAGTTAGCTAGATGTAGGCTCTGTATTGTTGTTGAACTACTGAAGGCCACACTGCCAGTTGCTGTAGGCCCGAGATGAATGGCTGACTCCCTGTGTATGAATGCTCACTACTGAACTGCAATGTCTCTGTTTGCTGATATGCTGATACTGTGTCTCTGTCCCGAGCCCTCTCACTCACAGACACTCACACACATACTAAAAGCACACAACACACACACATATATATACCAACACCTAGAACCAATATAGATACCAATCTCTATATATATACACTCTCTCTTATACATATATAGATATATATACACAAACACTCATATACACCTATAGTTATATCCCTCATACACACACACACACACACACACACACACACACACACACACACACATATATATATATATATATATATATATATATATATATATATATATATATATATATACACACACACACATAGATATAGATATAGATATAGTATCTCATATATATACTTATATACAATATCTCATAGTTATATATACACTAATCTATACAATATAATATAAACACATACTCATATGCATATATAAACACATAGTTATATATATACTCATATACATATATATCATATAATATATCATACATATACATATATCTATATACACAAGCACACATAGAATTGAGGGCAATTAAACAAACACGTGGAGTGCATCGCACCCATATCATACTAGATCTATGATACGCTTGTGATACAAGTTCATCACACAACCAAACGTACCCCGAAGGACAAGAGCAAGTCTAAAATAGTATATATGAATAATACGAAGAGTCAAGCACACATCTACGTATCCGTGTCAAAATATGACATACAGAAAGTTCTGTGTCGGAGAAAAACTCTTAAATCAATACATATCACCAAATTATTGGGATACGACCTACACGTATCAAATTATGGACATGACACTAGCTACAAACAAACAAACACATGTCAATTTAGTCTATTTGACCAATTGACAAACACAACATGTGTCAATCTCGGAATTCCTCCAAAATTGACACAAAATACACCATAACTTTCTTCAAAGGCCTCCTATGAACCTAATTCTAATTCCTATGGGTAGCCTCATCATATAGGGTGGTTCCTAATGATTCAAACATAGATTTAAAACCTAATAAAAGGGGAAAACTAAATTTGATAAAATTGGCCTTCAACTTGTAGATCCTTGCTCCTCTTTGTAGATCCTTAATTCTTCCTTCTAGATCCTTGCTCTACTAGTGTCATGCCCCAGTCCTAAAATATATAGGACTAGGACACGTAAGCATGCCAGCCATATGTATATGGCAACTCCAATATATGGATACCATAATACACACGTACGCTGTAATATGAATATAAACTCACATGTGGTATAAATATTGTCATAAGTCACCGATATACTAAATCTCATCCACAGAAAATTAATATAAATAAATATCCAACATCTATATAACTAGATCTCAATATAAGTATCTAAGGACGATAGTTGGATGGAAACAAATCCACTACCAACTCGAATGAAAACTACAACACAATAACACAATATAAGAGTACCAGCTAACGACCACGGGGCTCGAAGAGAAGACATCCTCGAAACATATGTAACCATCCGAATCTACGCTTCTGCAAATACTCAAGAACAGATACACCTGGAGAGGGACTAGGTCCTCAGAGGGACGTAACAAGATACATAGAAGCCAATTTGAATACAGTAAACATGTATAATATTTGAAAATATATAGGTACGCTGTACAAGACAATCTATATGAATGCAAATAAGGACAACTTTTTGACGTATGGGCAAGAGTAGGCTACTCGATCTACCGCACAACTCACACACTCGTCAGTGGACATCAGAAATCGACATACCGCGGGGGTAGCGACCAGCAAGACTCTAGAAATCGATATACCGCGGGGGTAGCGACCAGCGCGATACACGCCCATAATGCGAGCTATATACTACGGTTTACCAGAGTGGTTAAAAGCCCATACGCCTGATGATTGTCCTCTCATGATACTAAGTGTCAAGTGTGTGTCAACATATCTAATATATAGTAATGACTGAAAGAAACTATACATGCAATAAATATGCAGAAATGTAATACATCTACAGTAATGTAAATAGCATACAAAAGTACTGTAAACAATTTGGCAAGGTATCTTGCCTGGTCTGAAAAGGATGAAGTCCCAACTCAAGACGTCGTCCGATCTACCCGTCACATAAATTAAATAAGTTAGGTTATAAAAGTGGGTGAATAGGTTCCTCCATTTAATCTATTTTATTTCTGAATAAAACAACCTAAAATAGTATTTTAATTTTATTATAATCTAATTTTATTGTTAAACCCTAATTTTGGTCCAACGAAAGTCAACTTTATGGATTTGTGATCTATGGCACGCAAATCGAGGCAATCCGTTGACCAAAAAGTCAACCAACTCAAATCCTTGATTTGTGTGTAGAATTATATATATTTTAGTGCTACATAAACATCGAAATTGACGGTTTCATAAAATCACAAGTCGATAAAGAGTTATGTCCACAAGGCGTACAAATAACAATTTTTGGTAGTTTTCTATTTACGTATACGTTGCACGAATTTACAGTAAATTAAACTTACATTTTAAATTCTAAAAATATTATTTTATTTAATTTCATCATGTCAACTTTTTGAAACTTCAAACGGTTCGTAATTCCGAATTTGGGATCTCCCGAAATCTCGAAAATACGGAAACGCGTCTGATTTCGGACAACTGACACTTTCAGAATATTCTGGAAAAATAGGTTCTAAAATTATTAAAATAATTTATATATTTAGAAAACTAACCTTGATATAGTTCTAACAAAAAAAATTGGAGCGCGTTTGGAGTCCGGAGCTAGGAGATATCGTCTTTTTAATTCGTCATAACTAGTAGAAAATGAGGCTGAATTTATGACGAATTTTGACTATTTTTGGACGAAAAAGAGAGAAATTTGGGGAAGAAAAATATGAAGGATGAGGTATTTATAATGGTGGACACTACTTAATTAAATAATTGGTTAATTTGGATAGGATTATGATAAATTTAAATAAGGATAGGATATGCATGAAGTTGCTTTCCTAGTAGGTTCAGGATTTGAATTAATTTAAAATAGAGTTTGAATTTATCTCAATAATTTATAATCTTAAATATAATTAAAGATAATACAAATAATTTATAAAATCTTATTAATATCTATTAACACTAAATTAGCATCTATCTAATATTAAGACTATATATATCCAAATAAATCCTAAATAATTTTAAAAATCTAAATAAATTTCTTAAAATTCTAAATAAATTACAAAAAAATATAATTAAATATTTTAAACTAAAATAAATATTTGGTAGGAACAACATGCAAGTATGGTCGTACAGTAAATCATAGAAGTCCTAAAAATTTATGTTTCCTAAGTTTTAATTACCAAAAATTCTAGAAAAATCTCCAAAAATCTAAAATAGCCTAAAAATGATTCTAAATAAATATTTACATAAGTAAATATACTAAAAATTTTATTTTCTAATTAACTAAGAGAATACTCTAAAGTAATTTAATATCTATAATAAATATAATAATATAAAATACACACAAAATATCTATTTTTGGTGAGGGGGTATACAATCTACCCAACTTACAAAAATTTCGTTCTCGAAATTTATCACGACCCGCACCCGGTATAGGGGTACGAGAGCGTGGGTACGTCCAGCCTACGCCGTAGCATCGGCGGTAGAACGCTGTCTAGGTCAAGCACTATCTAAATAATCTCGCACTAGTATCCAACTCCATAAGGAGACACGGATAACACAATGTAATAAATGAATAACATACTCAATCACATAACTACAACACGATAAGAAATCGAAGAAATAAATAAGAATACAACACAAGTCTAATGTAAATAAATCTAACTCAACAATAAATCCAAGTCTCACCAAATTGCCGGAGACAAATCCGGTACCAAATAACTACTGAAGGAAACTAACTAGATATCTAGTGATTCCTGCTAGACCTTCCGGAATCACGACTGAACTACTAAGTCCAAGACTGCAGCTACTCACCCTGATGGTTCACAAGTATCGGATACCAGTCCTCTAGGCATAGTCTGGAAAATGTTTTCCAGTCAGGAAGGAGCAAAGTACATTTCTAAATAGCAGTTCTATATCAATGATATAAACTATGTAGCAGTATATAGATAAAAATATACAAGATGCATGTATATGTACGAGAAACATACAATAAAGGATATACTAGAAATACTGTAAATAAATGCAGGAAAGGAAATAATATGTCAATGAGCAAGAATACTATGACTAAGTGTGTGAGTACTAGCTTTAACATGTGATCGGCTTGGGAACTTGATCAGGCTGGTTACATATGATTAGCTATGATTCATGTAAGGTTAGGCTAACCGTTGGTTAGCTATGATGCATGTAGAGGTCAGGCTAATCACACGTAACAGCTATGAAGCATGTAAATGGTCAGGCCGCACCCGACGTGAGACGTGGGGTGAGCTATGATGCATGTAGAGTTGGGTATGATCACATATCTATACTAAAATACTCCCCACCCTCGACTGGTATAGTAGATCCAATCATGGTACGCTATGGCACGGGATTCCCTAGGGAGGTAGCAAATCTCCCCGGGAATCAGTATCTGTACATGCACAAGATAACAAGAAAACAAGTCTTGTACAAGCTACACCATGAATAAGGAATAATATCTCATGACGAGATCCATGTATACCAATCCGTGTAACCAGCGTGTCGAGAATATGAATATTTACACTAGATACGATGAATATAGGGGATATCATAAACAAGAAGCTAATCAGAGAATGTACTCGCCTTGGGTCCTTAGCTGGTAAAACCAATGTCCTATCCCAGAGTATCGTCTGGAGGATCCAACAGTCCTATAAACATATAATAAACAACACAACATTTGCATCAGATGCTACACTAACACAAATATATAACTCAGGGCTATGCCAGGTATGGCACTAGTCAATCTAGGGTCAGTGTGCGTCAAGTTGCACGGGCGTCGCGTCTGTGATTGCTGGCAAGACAGACGATCAAAACGGTACGGGGCTTGCCAGTACATCAGTGTACGTGTGGCAGTCTGCTATCAGTTCACTGGGTCATAGGTCCGTGTAAGTACGGGGTATCCGTAATTACACTTGGGTCGCCTAGTATCTATATATACATATATCAATAATTAAATATAATACATATATATATGGTTATACCAAAGTATATACAAAATATGTATTAGTGTATATACATTAAATAGAAAGATATATTATATATATTTATATATAAAAATATACATAACACCCATTATTTAAGAATATATATATATATATATATATATATATATATATATACATACATATACATACACTAAATAAATATGCCTATACCATATATGTATACAATTATATATATATATATAAACCAAAATACCAAAATAATATATATATATATATACACACCCAATTAGTACTTATATTATATACAAGTATAAATATACCAATATATATATAAGCTACGTATATATATACACACCAAATACGTATATATATCAAAATACATATTACTAAAGTACGTATTTATATATATACCAATAATATTTACATACATATACTGAAAATACATATATACATATATACATATATACCAATTTTATATTGAAAATATATTAAGTATATACAAAATATATACATATACATATACTAGAATACGTATTATATATATAAATCATATTAAATATATACATGTACATATACATATACATATTAACATTAATTAATATACTTATACATATGCATATATAAGTATATACACATATACGCACACATATATGTATATACGCATATAGACGCACACATATACACATATATATATATATACGTATACCAATATACACATACGCCTACACATACACCTACACACACACGTATACACATACGTATACACATACGTATGTAAGGGGAAGAGGGAGAGGCTCACCGGGGTTGGTGCACAGCCCGCCGGGGAATCTGCATAGACCGGAGGAGTGGCTCGCGTTGGTCGAGCGGGATGCAGCTCGAGGTGGAGGTCGGCTCGAACGGTCGGCCGGAGTTGAGGGGTTAACAGTGGGGGACGATGGAGATGATGGGTGAGCTGGAATGAGGAACTGACCGGAGTCGGGGTGGCTCGGCTCAGGGATGAACGGGGTGGTGGAGCGATGGTCTCGGCTGTGCAGTGGAGTAGGAGCTTGGTGGGGGAGGTAGTCGGCGGTAGTCGGAGTTAATGGCCGAGTCAGGAGATGCTCGGGGAGATCAGGCGGGGAAGGGGAGGTTGCAGCGGGCCGGAGGGGAGACTCGGATGGCCGGAGCACTGCTCGGGAAGAGGCCGGAGTGAGGTGCTACGAGGAAGAGGGGAAGAAGAGTGGGAGGAGCTATCGAGAATGGGAGGTGGTGGAGTAGCTGAACCGCGCCGGAGTGCAGTGGTGTCGGGTCGATGGTGGGAGGTCGACTGAACCGCCGGAGGGACGAAGACGAGGGTGGTGGAGCGAGGGGGCTCCGGGATCAGGGGAGTGGAGCCGGTGGGGAGCTCGAGTGAGGTGGACCGGTGGACTGGGCCGGAGAAGCTGGAGGAGGGCGAGGCTGAGTCGTGGCCAGGCCGGAGATGAGCCGGAGTCGACTGGCTGGCCGGGCCGGAGCTTGGCTCGACGGCCGGGTCGAGTGAACGGGAAGGAGTTTTGGTGTTGGTGAAGGTGTTGGTGATGTTGTAATATGGAGAGGGTGGGTTTCTTTAGTATGGGGAGGATGATGTGACTCCCTAGAAATTAGGGCCGGCCAAGTATTGGGGATGGGTTGTTTTGGGAAGAGTGTTGAGGAATTATAAGGGTGTTGTGTGGTGGGGATGGCTCCATTTTAAATGGATGGCCACGATTCAACATGGGGAAAAATACAAACAAAAGAAATGAGGAGAGAGGGTGTTGGGTTGACTAGTCAAGGATAAGGGGATGGTTTCTTCATTTGGGTTAAACCAATAGGATGGTGACACCTCGTTAAAATTTTGTAATTAAGCCCCCAACAATTAGAAAATTGCACAGGAGTGGGTCACTGGATTTAATTAATTAAAATTAGATAAGATTGGCGTTCTAAAATTAATTAGGTGCACATGGGACCAAAATCAGGTCGGGTCATCAATATCATTACTGAAGAAGACTCAGAGCAGAATATTACCCTAATTTGGGTCGTACAAAAAAAATAGGTCAAGATTGCCTCCAATTTCGATTGGAACGCACAACGATACAAAATTAGAATTTATTTAGAATTTAAATAAACGTCCGCGACGATTATTGTGCGGCTAAAATGAAGCACAAGAGGGCATAATTATGAGTTACAAAAATGGCAGAATGGAAGGCGGGCACGTCTAGGGCAATGTTGTGAAATTTGTTGGAAGGCAAAAGCTAGGGTAGCGCTCCAAATATCGAAGCAACGGCAGCGCGCAACAATTAAATAAATTACGGTAATTAATTATGACCTCCAATAATTAAATCCTAATTAATATAATTAACACGTAATCTTATAATTCGGACAGGTGTTCGTCTAGTGGGCTTCTAGGTCAAGTCTACCAGCTCAGACATTACTGAACACTGAATATAATAATATATTAAATTACCCATCTCACGAAATTATTTAATTTAAATACACCTATCGAGAAATCATTTAATATAAATACCATAATATTAATAATATATATAAAAAGTTGAAAATACTCCTGTTTTTAGAATGTGGTAGTGACAAGTCTACCCTCCTTAAAAGAATTTCGTCCTCAAAATTTAAAGTCCTCACAGTAGTGTTTATTCATTATATTATTTTTCATCAACGGTTAAATTCACCAACCCACATAATCCTGAAATAATCCACCTTGCCAATTCACAATCTCAAAAAAAATTTGAAATTACTGTATTCCTGAAATATCCTCGAAAATAAAAATCAGTTTCCATTTCCTCACAATTTCCTCCGAATTTAAATTAAAAATTAAATACTCAGAATTTGACATCCCATCCTCTAATTCACTCAATGCACATTAAGACTCCCATCTAAAACATAATCCATAAATCCAACCCTTCAATTTAATTAATCCACTATATTCATAAATTTTAAAATGTCATCCGAAAAGTTTGGATTTAAACACCAATCCGTTAATGATTTTTACTCCTCAATTTAAATCCAATCAATGCATATTCAAAATCTAAATCCTTATCCCGAGAATTGAATTCGACACTATCCCATTAACGATTTTTATTTTCTGATTCCCTTTTTTCCTCAGAATACTCAACAATACGATACTTACGGAATCTTCAAATGCAACATTCATAATATAAAATTTTAAATTACTATCTTGCAATCAAATAGATATAATGATAATTTCCCAAATTTCTCAAATTTCAATAACCAATTCTATCATAACATAACCTTCCTAAAATTAATAAATCCTCAATTTTGCCATGTTAATTTCTTAACTCTCTATTTAAGTTAATGTTTATCCTCGAATTTCAATTATACCTTAATCTTCGTAAAATCAATGATCCATCAATTATGTTATATTAACTCCTTAACTCTTTATTTAAATGAATGTTTATCCTTAAATTTTTAATCATCTTGTCCCTTTTGTCAAGTCATAACCTCTTCATAGATCTTTGCTATGGTCAAAACCCTAATGATCATGGTCTAAGAAAAATTTACCTACAGTCATACAACATACAACCTAGAGGAAACATGCATGGTTATGGTCTGTTTTATCATGGTATTGCATTCTCTGTCAGGGTGTACTACTAACTACATTCTAACAAGAAAATTACGAATACAAGCCACGGTACTAGGGAATCAATCAATCAGAAGACGAAAACAACATAAGAAAAAGAAGGAACCTGCTAACATATTTCTTGCGGTATCTCCTATCTCTAACATACTCTTAACTCTGGCACATTCACTAACTAATTCCTATTCCTGTACACTGGTACCCATATTAACTAATCATTAATCCATAAGATCCATGAATACATCCATATTGCACACACCTGTCTATTAATACCAAAATCTGATACCAAGAACCTCTAACACAATTATAGGTCAAATAATGCATGTAAAGTTTGATACCTCTATCTCTTTAGGTACCTCTATTCTACTATAAGTACACCCACTGCTAGTTCTCGTTCCTACTACAATTGTCCATACTATTTGTTCTCATCACTCAAGTGCACACCAAGTGTAACACACCATACTAAGTACTGCTCTCTCCAATACAACTCTAGATGGACACCCAAGTCAGTCTGCGGTGCCATCTCAATCATGCTCAAGTCAACAGATCCTTACACATGTATATCATCTACTAATATATATTTATCTTCCACCATAAAATTTTATCCTCATAATAAAATCATCAAAATTTAACCTTTGAACAACAAAAGGTATACTTCCTCAAGGGTCAAATATTCAGTATTGAAATCAAATTTTAATCATGTCTAAAATCTTTATAGCCTTGACCCTGTTTATTGAATCAAATTTGGAATCCTCAATATTCTAATGACACAATCTCAACTCCTCAATAATTCTTAAAAATTATAATTCATTTCCACTCTTTAATTTTAAATCCACAAATATATATATAAGTGTTCACGGTCTCTAATACTCGAGGTGTACTCAATACATCTATTGCCTACAACTCTCAACTGGGTACTAAATGGTACTGTCCGAAATTAATTGCACTATTACTCCCAATAATTTAAGTTATCATCACACGTATTTTCTTCCATGATTTTCAATCTACATCAACTGGTATATCATCTAATTATCATCACGCAAAGTGCTTACTGTTATTATCATCATTCTCGACTAATCCTTGATATAGAATCATTAGTACCCTTGGTATGATATCACTAGCTTCATTATTGGATCATCCCATCAAACTTATTAGAACTCATGATTATATGTACCTTCTATAACACTCATGTTTCTTTACTCTCATGGGCAAGTATATGGTTCCTCATCTCGATTGTTGTATAGGTATTTCCCTTTAATCTTTTACAGCCTGTTAAACTAATATGTGATACGCTTCACCACTTTCATTACCAATTCCGATATTTCTCTACTCATGACACCTCATTACAACTCTTTATGCATATATTTCTTTACTTTTAATACACTCGATATCAATCATCAAATTGAACATCATGCTCCATTAATCCTTAACACAATTCCTGGATACTTAATTGTTTACATAGATCATCCAATTACATAATCATGATCATCCAGGACAGGTATGTTGGCTCTGATACTAACTCTAGGAACTATCACTGATACTCTATACTCTCCTTTACTCTCAGTACTGTAATAACACATATCCTAGAACTATTGCCACAAGGTACCATGTTATGGTTTAACTCTAGATTATGGCCTACTGCTTACATGTCCAACTAGGAAACACTTACAACTCACTAGCAACATCAGTCAATACTAATACTCAAGACACAGACATAATTACAAGTCACTAATTATCATATATATACTTAACAAGGAATCCTCAAGAATGGAAGCTCAAAAGGAACTGGGTTGAGGACTGAAGATGTTTCTACTGCTAGTAACAAAAGATCAATGGAATAAAGTCTTGTAATAACAGAAATAGCTAAGTGTTGAGATGATACTTTAAGAACCAATTTTAAGATACAACCTGATAATCATACACGTCGGTAAGAAATCATGACGCTGAGAATCCTCGCCATGCTAGTAAGCATAGGTGCGATAAACGACAGGTTCCGTAACTAAAGTACGCAACCCTATAGTCATGTCATCTAGGATCTTCGCCACGCCAATCGGTACGGCTACGATAACTCTAGGTTCCATAACCAAAGTAGACGTTTTACCTTTCTCACTGTTCTCATCAATATATGTCATCAGATGATATCGTAAAGTTTAGTCCGTAAAATTCATCTCGATATGAAATCAAACTCTACAATAAAACCAAGATCCTAATTTAATTAACTGATCAACAATAATCAAATTCAATATCAACGAGTGAGGACGGACGGAAATAAGGGAAATGATTTAAATTGGAATTATAATAAGATTCTCAAGGAATCGTCCCAGGAATCTCTCAAGAATTTTGTGGTTGAGTATCCTCTCTCATCCTAGTATCCTATGTTCTATATTCTATAGCAGGCACGCAGTAGTACAACTATGACGTCGCACTACCACGACATCGCATAACTCGTGAAGTCTGATCTGCATAGGCTACCACTAAAAACGTGTCACGACCCACACCCGGTATAGGGGTACGAGAGTGTGGGTACGTCCAGCCTACGCTGCAGCATCGGCGGTAGAACGCTGTCTAGGTCAAGCACTATCTAAATAATCCCGCACTAGTATCCAACTCCATAAGGAGACACGAATAACACAATGTAATAAATGAATAACATACTCAATCACATAACTACAGCACGATAAGAAATCGAAGAAATAAATAAGAATACAACACAAGTCTAATGTAAATAAATCTAACTCAACAATAAATCCAAGTCTCATCAAATTGTCGGAGACAAATCCGGTACCAAATAACTACTGAAGGAAACTAACTAGATATCTAGTAATTCCGGCTAGACCTCCCGGAATCACAACTGAACTACTAAGTCCAAGACTGCAGCTACTCACCCTGATGGTCCACAAGTGTCAGATACCAGTCCTCTAGGCATAGTCTGGAAAATATTTTCCAGTCAGGAAGGAGCAAAGTACATTTCTAAATAGCAGTTCTATATCAATGACATAAACTATGTAGCAGTATATAGATAGAAATATACAAGATACATGTATATGTACGAGAAACATACAATAAAGGATATATTGGAAATACTGTAAGTAAATGCAGGAAAGGAAACAATATGTCAATGAGCAAGAATACTATGACTAAGTGTGTGAGTACTAGCTTTAACATATGATCGGCTTGGGAACTTGATCAGGCTGGTTACATATGATTAGCTATAATTCATCTAAGGTCAGGCTAACCGTTGGTTAGCTATGATGCATGTAGAGGTCAGGCTAATCACACGTAATAGCTATGAAGCATGTAAATGGTCAGGCCGCACCCGACGTGAGATGTGGGATGAGCTATGATGCATGTAGAGTTTGGTATGATCATATATCTATACTAAAATACTCTCCACCCCGACTAGTATAGTAGATCCAATCATGGTACGCTATGGCACGGGATTCCCTAGGGAGGTAGCAAATCTCCCCGGGAATCAGTGTCTGTACATGCACAAGATAACAAGGAAACAAGTCTTGTACAAGCTACACCATAAATAAGGAATAATATCTCATGACGAGATCTGTGTATACCAATCCGTGTAACCAGCGTATCGAGAATATGAATATTTATACTTGATACGATGAACATAGGGGATATCATAAACAAGAAGCTAATCAGAGAATGTACTCGTCTTGAGTCCTTAGCTGGTAAAACCAATATCCTGTCCCAGAGTATCGTCTGGAGGATCCAACAGTCCTATAAACATATAATAAACAATACAATGTTTGCATCAGATGCTACACTAATACAAATACATAACTCAGGGCTATGTCAGGTATGGCACTAGTCAATCTAGGGTCAGTGTGCATCAAGTTGCACGGACGTCGCGTCTGTGATTGATGGCAAGACAGACGATCAAAACGGTACGGGGCTTGCCAGTACGTCAGTGTACGTGTGGCAGTCTGCTATCAGTTCACTGGGTCATAGGTCCGTGTAAGTACGGGGTATCCGTAATTACACTTGGGTCGCCTAGTATCTATATATACATATATCAATAATTAAATATAATACATATATATGGTTATACCAAAGTATATACGAAATATGTATTATTGTATATACATTAAATGGAAATATATATTATATATATTTATATATAAAAATATACATAACACCCATTATTTAAGAATATGTATATATATATATACATATACATACACTAAAAAAATATACCTATACCATATATGTATACAAGTATATATATATATATATAAACCAAAATACCAAAACAATATATATATATATATACACACCCAATTAGTACTTATATTATATACAAGTATAAATATACCAATATATATATAAGCTACGTATATATATACACACCAAATACGTATATATATCAAAATACATATTACTAAAGTACGTATTTATATATATACCAATAATATTTACATACATATACTGAAAATACATATATACATATATACCAATTTTATATTGAAAATATATTAAGTATACACAAAATATATGCATATACATATACCAATATTACATATACTAGAATACGTATTATATATATAAATCATATTAAATATATACATGTACATATACATATACATATTAACATTAATTAATATACTTATACATATGCATATATTAGTATATACACATATACGCACACATATACGTATATACGCATATATACGCACACATATATATATATATATATATATATATATATATACGTATACCTATATACACATACGCGTACACATACACCTACACACACACGTATACACATACGTATACACATACGTATGTAAGGGGAAGAGGGAGAGGCTCACCGGGGTTGGTGCACAGCCCGCCGGGGAATCTGCACAGACCGACGGAGTGGCACGCGGTGGTCGAGCGGGATGCAGCTCGAGGTGGAGGTCGGCTCGAACGGTCGGCCGAAGTTGAGGGGTTAACAGTGGGGGACGAGGGAGATGATGGGTGAGCTGGAATGAGGAGCTGACCGGAGTCGGGGTGGCTCGGCTCAGGGATGAACGGGGTGGTGGAGTGATAGTCTCGGCTGTGCAGTGGAGTAGGAGCTTGGTGGGGGAGGCAGTCGGCGGAAGTCGGAGTTAATGGCCGAGTCAGGAGATGCTCGGGGAGATCAGGCGGGGAAGAGGAGGTTGCAGAGGGCCGTAGGGGAGACTCGTATGGCCGGAGCACTGCTCGGGAAGAGGCCGGAGTGAGGTGCTACGAGGAGGAGGGGAAGAAGAGTGGGAGGAGCTATCAGGAATGGGAGGTGGTGGAGTAGCTGAACCGCGCCAGAGTGCAGTGGTGTCGGGTCGATGATGGGAGGTCGACTGAACCGCCGGAGGGACGAAGACGTGGGTGGTGGAGCAAGGGGGCTCCGGGATCAGAGGAGTGCAGCCGGTGGGGAGGCTCGAGTGAGGTGGACTGGTGGACTGGGCCGGAGAAGCGGGAGGAGGGCGAGGCTGAGTCGTGGCCAGGCCGGAGATGAGCCGGAGTCGACTGGTTGGCCGGGCCGGAGCTTGGCTCGACGGCCGGGTCGAGTGAACGGGAAGGAGTTTTGGTATTGGTGAAGTTGTAGGTGAAGGTGTTGGTGATGTTGTAATATGGAGAGGGTAGGTTTCTTTAGTATGGGGAGGATGATGTGGCTCCCTAGAAATTAGGGTCGGCCAAGTATTGGGGATGGGTTGTTTTGGGAAGAGTGTTGAGGAATTATAAAGGTGTTGTGTGGTGGGGATGGCTCCATTTTAAATGGATGGCCACGATTCAACATGGGGAAAAATACAAACAAAAGAAAGGAGGAGAGAGGGTGTTGGGTTGACTAGTCAAGGATAGGGGGATGGTTTCTTCATTTGGGTTAAACCATTAGGATGGTGACACCTCATTAAAATTTTGCAATTAAGCCCCCAACAATTTGAAAATTGCACAGGAGTGAGTCACTGGATTTAATTAATTAAAATTAGATACGATTGGCGTTCTAAAATTAATTAGGAGCACGTGGTACCAAAATCAGATCGGATCATCAATATCATTATTGAAGAAGACTCAGAGCAAAATATTATCCTAATTTGGGCCGTACGAAAAAAATAGGTCAAGATTGCCTCCAATTTTGATTTGAACACACAACGATACAAAATTAGAATTTATTTAGAATTTAAATAAACGTCCGTGATAATTATTGTACGGCTAAAATGAAGCACAAGAGAGCATAATTATGAGTTACAAAAATGGCAGAATGGAAGGCGGGCACGTCTAGGGCAATGTTGTGAAATTTGTTGGAAGGCAAAAGCTAGGGTAGCGCTCCAAATATCGAAGCAATGGCAGCACGCAACAATTAAATAAATTACGGTAATTAATTACGACCTCCAATAATTAAATCCTAATTAATACAATTAACACATAATCCTATAATTCGGACAGGTGTTCGTCGAGTGGGCTTCTAGGTCAAGTCTACTAGCTCAGACATTAATGAACACTGAATATAATAATATATTTAATTACCCATCTCACAAAATTATTTAATTTAAATACACCTATCGAGAAATAATTTAATTTAAATACCATAATATTAATAATATATATAAAAATTTGAAAATACTCCTGTTTTCAGAATATGGTAGTGACAAAATTGACACTAACCCATATTCATAATAATCACTATAGCTATTATACTACATAGCTATCTAGCAGTGCTTCCTAAAAGTCATGGTCTGTCATTCTAACACTTCTCATTTATTGTCCATACACTATCCTATTATCCTCTAACTCGTCTACACTACCCAATTTATAAAAGTTCTACTAGTAGTCACAGTCTCTTGAGGCTATTGTCTAGGTTGTAAGACGAATATATTTATTGGGTCGAGAATCTTGGGGTACTTGTCTTGAATCTCACAACCATGATTTTTCTTTGTAACCGTCAAGTATCGTAGTCAAATACTGCCATGCCACCTGACCAATATGTCTGCAAATACTTCGACTACTTTACTACAACGGTCTAGCTGCAGCTGTTGCTACTTTGCTAGCGATTTGTCATAATTGTCAGTTCGTAACAAGTGCCTTCAATTCTTTCCTAGGCATAGTCTAAGTTTTCTGACAACAGTTAAAGTCTTGACTAACTTATAAAACTATTAAAAGTATAAACTAGTTCAAACAGTCTACCAAATTCCTATTAGCCTAAGGGATGTTATATATGGTTTTTAAAATAATAAGAGGATACATATATTGCTATAGGTCATATACATAAGGGTTATTATTAAGAACTCATCATTTAGTTATTAATTATCTACTAAACCTTTTACGTTTTAACTAACAAAACTAAGAATGGGGTCGAAGTTGACCAACAATTCATGTTGGCACGAAAAAGACGTAACTAAGATAGGGAGAATTAAGCACGAGATAATGAATGGATTGAAAAGAGAAGAGAAGATGAGCCACCCAAGGGGGCAAGATGGTGATAGAAAAAGAATACTACTATTGCTACTCGCGTCATCTATTAGCATCGCATGTATGCTATCTGGGTAAAATATCAGTATATCCTTATAACTGCTAAACCAACACCTATATAATTCTACGTCTACTATGCACCTAAGATCTCGTGTCATAAAGGGGGTCATGAGTATGCAATGACACATATAACTAAGGTCGTACCTGTATCTACGGCTTCCTGTGGCCGCGCTCTCTTGTTTGTCATCATGAGTGCTTGGCCTATGGGGTATATCTAGTACTATTCGTGTATCAAACTTATACTAAGCATGAACGTTCATCTTTTCAAAATAGGGGAAGAAGGAAAACAACAATAAAGAGTTCAAGGAGGAGGTGATATAATACAAGTACGGGATTCGAAGGGATTAAAGAATTTTGAAAGGGAGTTACCAAGGCAGTTGTGGATTGAAATCTTATTTTGGTAAATTCCTATATGCATATTCATATCAGAACAGTTATGTACCTGACATGATATGCTCTGACCAGTCTAGAGGGCAAGTATATTCGTCTAACAAGTTGAGTCAACTATATCTCAATCCACATAAAGTAGTGATACAAAGAGCAAATCAAGTGCACTACGGTTGATCAGACCATAATACACCAATTCTGATTTAGACAATGTATTAGTGTGGGCCCCCAATAATACATATGTCATGAACAAGCTTAATAAAAGAATAAGCTTGCAAAACTAGGCTATAATAGCAGCATAAGTCGAGGTAGTAAAAATATAAGTACGTTTGATTATGATGGAGGAAGGTACTGAATAATCTAAGTTCACCAAGAAGATCGGTGTTGTGCCTCTACAATTGCCATACTAATTTCTTGTCTAAGTCTAAAGTCAACCAAATGGGTGTATGGGCCTCTAAGTTCTACAGTCCAGAATAACACTAAAGTTCTATAGTTTGGATAAACACTATCTTTTTATGCAAGTCTATAGCTGGTAACATTCAATTATACTTCATTAATGGGGCAATAGGACTATGTGTTACTAGGTTATGAGACATACTATCCAACTTACAATAATTTAACTAATAGTGTTATTGAATACTAGAGGGTATATACCTAGTATAAGTCATCTTTCTAACCTCTATCAAACACGAGAGAAGATCGACGTTGAGAAGGGATCAAGAAAGATGCAATACAAGCAATCAAATGAGAATGCAAAACGAAATCAAGGGAGGTGATAAATAAGTGGATGAGATCCTATATTATAATTCTATGCGCAGGCTTGCTCGGTACAGTGACGTAACCGAGACAATATGCTCTCGACCTGCATGGGCCACCACAAAAATATGTCACGCTCCAGTCCCAAAATACATAGGACTAGGACATGTAAGAATGCCAGCCGTATGTATATGACAACTCCAATATATGGATACCATAATACACACGTACACTGTAATATGAATATAAACTCACATGTGGTATAAATATTGTCATAAGTCACCGATATACTAAATCTTATCCACAGAAAATCAATATAGATAACTAACTAACATCTATATAACTAGATCTCAATATAAGTATCTAAGGATGATAGTTGGATGGAAACAAATCCACTACCAACTCGAATGAAAAAGTACAACACAATAACATAATATAAGAGTACCAGCTAACGACCACGGGGCTTGAAGAGAAGACATCCTTGAAACATATGTAACCATCTGAATCTACGCTCCTGCAAATACTCAAGAACAGATACACCTGGAAAGGGACCAGGTCCTCAGAGGGACGTAACAAGATACATAGAAGCAAGCCAATTTGAATACAGTAAACATGTATAATGTTTGAAAATATATAGGTACGCTGTACAAGACAATCTATATGAATGCAAATAAGGACAACTTTTTGACGTATGGGCAAGGGTAGGCTACTCGATCTACCTCACAACTCACACACTCGTCAGTGGACATCAGAAATCGACATACCGTGGGAGTAGCAACCAGCGAGACTCCAGAAATCGACATACCGCGAGGGTAGCGACCAGCGCGACACACGCCCATAGTGTGAGCTATATACTACGGTTTACCAGAGTGGTTAAAATCCCATATGCCTGATGATTGTTCCCTCACGATACTAAGTGTCAAGTGTGTGTCAACATATCTAATATATAGTAATGACTGAAAGAAACTACACATGCAATAAATATACAGAAATGTAATACATATACAGTAATATAAATAGCATACAAAAGTACTGTAAACAATTTGGCAAGGTATCTTGCCTGGTCTGAAAAGGATGAAGTCCTAACTCAAGACGTCGTCCGATCTACCCGGCACATAAATTAAATAAGTTAGGTTACAAAAGTGGGTGAATAGGTTCCTCCATTTAATCTATTTTAATTCTGAATAAAACAACCTAAAATAGTATTTTAATTTTATTATAATATGATTTTATTGTTAAACTCTAATTTTGGTCCAACGAAAGTCAACTTTACGGATTTGTGATCCATGGCACGCAAATCGAGGCAATCCATTGACCAAAAAGTCAACCGACTCAAATCCTTGATTTGTGTGTAAAATTATATATATTTCAGTGCTACATGAACACCGGAATTGACGGTTTCATAAAATCACAAGTCAGTAAAGAGTTATGTCCACAAGGCGTACAGATGCCAATTTTTGGTAGTTTCCTATTTACGTATACGTTGCACGAATTTTATAGTAAATTAAACTTATAGTTTAAATTCTAAAAATATTATTTTATTTAATTTCATCATGTCAACTTTCTGAAACTTCAAACGGTTCATAATTCCGAATTTGGGATCTCCCGAAATCTCGAAAATACGAAAACGCGTCTGATTTCGGACAGCTGACACTTTCAGAATATTCTAGAAAAATAGGTTCTAAAATTATTAAAATAATTTATATATTCAGAAAACTATCCTTGATATAGTTCTAACAAAAAAAACTGGAGCGCCTTTGCAGTCCGGAGCTAGGAGATATCGTCTTTTTAATTCGTCATAACTAGTAGAAAATGAGGCTGAATTTATGACGAATTTTGACTATTTTTGGACAAAAAAGAGAGGAATTTGGGGAAAAAAAATATGAAGGATGAGGTATTTATAATGGTGGACACTACTTAATTAAATACGACTAGGATTGGTTAATTTGGATATGATTATGATAAATTTAAATAAGGATAGGATATGCATGAAGTTGCTTTCCTAGTAGGTTCAGGATTTGAATTAATTTAAAATAGATTTTGAATTTATCTCAATAATTTATAATCTTAAATATAATTAAAGATAATACAAATAATTTATAAAATCTTATTAATATCTATTAACACTAAATTAGCATCTATCTAATATTAAGACTATATATATCCAAATAAATCATAAATAATTTTAAAAATCTAAATAAATTTCTTAAAATTCTAAATAAATTACAGAAAAATATAATTAAATAATTTAAACAAAATAAATAATTGGCAGGAACAACATGCAAGTATGGTCGTATAGTAAATCATAGAAGTCCTAGAAATTTATGTTTCCTAAGTTTTAATTACCAAAAATTCTAGAAAAATATCCCAAAATCTAAAATAGCCCTGAAAATGATTCTAAATAAATATTTACATAAGTAAATATACTAAAAAATTTATTTTCTAATTAACTAAGAGAATACTCTAAAGTAATTTAATATCTATAATAAATATAATAATATAAAATATACACAAAATATCTATTTTTGGTGAGGTGGTTTACAACTAGCCTCCAATAGTGATTTGGGAAGGAAATGGGAAGAAATTTGATAAAAAATTGATGTAAGAATGAAAGAATTTGGTTGAGAAAAATTCTAGATGTAGATTTGAAATAAAAAAAGGAGAGAGAAATTTTCCCCTCTTTTTAAATAGGCCGGCCCTACCTCAAGCTACTATGCAATGACCAATATACCCCTTGGGGCCTCGCATGAAAAAATAATTAAGGAGAGAAGGTTATAGTCTAATGGGTTTTAAATTAATTAGTCATCCTCCTAATGAATGAGCTTATAATTGGGCTAAATTCTAACTAATTGCAAATGCTGGTCCATGGATCTAATCTAACTAGTTAGGTCCACTAGCACAAGTCTAAAATAATAAACTAACATTTAATAATAATTAAATAATATAATAAATAATTATTCAATATGCATAATATTTAATTAATTATAAAATGACTAAA
This sequence comes from Iris macrosiphon, assembly GCA_036927795.1. NCBI lineage: Eukaryota > Viridiplantae > Streptophyta > Magnoliopsida > Asparagales > Iridaceae > Iris > Iris macrosiphon. The sequence continues at coordinate 137,727,461 of JAYESA010000019.1, read as the reverse complement.
ATATCCTCTCCTAGAAAATATGGTAGTGACAAGTCTACCCCCATTAAAATAATTTTTTCCTCGAAATTCAAATACGAAAACTACCCCCAGAAAATAACAGAACATAACATAACATAACTAGGAAAGAACAGAACATACCTCAAGGCAGAAACAAACATGGATAACGCTCTCGTATTTCATCCTCTCTCCCAGGTAGACTCCTCCGGAGAGTGATGCCTCTATGCGACGCGTACCAAAGGAATAGTCTGGTTCCTCAGCACCTTCTCTCTCCGATCCAGAATCTTAACTAGCTGCTCTGGATAGCTAAGAGTAGGGCCTACCTCTATCTCTGAGTGATCCAACACGTGACTAGAATTTGCCACTTACTGTCTCAACTGTGACACATAAAATACGTTATGCACTCCCTCCAATGTTGGTGGTAAGTCTAGTCTGTAAGCAACTGCATCGACCTTCTCTAGAATAGTGAAAGGTCCGATGAATCATGTACTAATCTTTCCTCCTCCACCGAAGCAAATCATGCCTCGTGTCGGAGAAATCCTCAGAAACACCAAACCACCAACCTAGAACAAAACACAACCTTAAGAACTTAATCTATAACAAATAACCAATATCAAGCACAAAACAGAAATCTAACTCCAAAGGTCTTCGGTGGCTATCGGCCCAATGTCGTTGTATGTCCTGTGCCACTCGAAGTCTGTCTCTGATCAGCTTAACCTTCTTCGCTGCATCCATAACCGTCCCTGGCCCTAGCAAAGCTCTCTTTCCAACATCATCCCATGACAAGGGAGTACGATATCTCTGCCCGTATAGAGCCTCAAATAGTAACATCTCTATGCTAGCCTGGTGGCTACTGTTGCAAGCAAACTCTACCAAATTGAGATGGTCCTTCCAAGATCTTCCGAAATCTAGTACACAAGTTCATAAAATATCCTCGAGAGTCTGAATATTCCTCTCAAACTGCCTATATGTCTGGGGATGATATGCAGTACGAAACTTGAGCTGGGTGTCCAAACTCGCCTGCAAATTCCTTCAGAAATGAGAAGTGAAACGACTATCCCGATCTGAGACTATGCTGACGGAAACTCCATGTATTCTGATAATCTACCTCACATACATCTCTGCCAGCTTCTCCGTAGACAAGCCCACCTTGAAAGGCAAAAAGTGGGCCGACTTGGTCAACCTGTCAACGATGACCCAAATCGCGTCTTTCTCACCTAGAGATCGTGGAAGTCCGGACACAAAATCCATAGTAATGTGCTCCCACTTTCACTCTGGAATGGGTAATGGCTGAAGTAAACCGTCTAGCCTCAGCCTCTCGGCTTTCACCTGTTGGCACACTAAGCATCTGGATACAAACTGTGCCACTTTCCTCTTCATGCCATACCACCACACACTCTCTCGTACATCCTGATACATCTTGTTGGCACCTGGATGTATGAAATACTGAGAGCGATGCACTTTCTGTAATACCTTCTCACGCAGCTCCCTACTAGGCACACACAATCTAACACCATGCTGCAAAGATCCATCCTCAGCAATGGTGAAATTATCCTCCAATCCAACTCTCACCTGAGCTCTGATGCTCCTCATAGATACATTCTCATACTAGACTGCCATGATCTTGTTCATCAACAATGAGTGTATCTACAATCCCTACATCTGTATAGCAAAACCAGGAACTGTTACCTCAATGCCCAAGCTCTCCAAGTCCTTCAACAAATATCGATCTTGCATCAAGAACATAGATACCGGATACCTGCTCAATGCATCAGCAACTACATTAGTTTTCCTAGGATAATACTGCAAAGATATGTTAAAATCCTTCATCAGTTCCAACCACTGGCACTGCCTCATGTTCAACTCCTTTTGCGTGAAAATGTACTTTAAGCTCTTGTGATCTTTGAAGATCTCTACACTCTCTCCGTACAAATAGTGTTCCATAACTTCAGGGCAACGATGACTGCTGCCAACTCAAAATTGTGGGTAGGATAGTTTTTCTCATAAGGACGCAATTGCCTGGATGCATAGGCAATCATTTTTCCATTCTGCTGAAGAACACAACCCAAACCTTTTTCCGATGCATCACTATAAATAGTAAAATCTCCAGACCCTGATAGCAATATCAAAATAGGAGTAGACGTCAACCTCTTCTTCAATTCCTTAAAAGAAATATGGCAGCCCTCTGTCCAAACAAACTCTATATCTTTTCTGATGAGTCTGGTCATCGGCTCGGCAATCCTCAAAAAATCTTGCACAAACTTCCTATAGCCTGCCAAACCCAAGAAACTCCTGATCTCTCCTACTGAACTCGAGGTCTTTCAAGACTCCATTGCTGCAATCTTCTTCGGATTCACTAAAATTCTATCACTAGTCACAATATGTCCCAAGAACTCTATCTTGTCCAGGAAGAACTCATACTTGGACAGTTTCTCATACAACTTCTCCTTTTTCAGCACATCCAGCATAATCCACAAATGCTCCTCGTGCTCCTCTAGTGTCTTCGAGTATATGAGTATGTCATCGATGAACACTACCACGAACTTGTCAAGGTACTGATGGAACACCTTGTTTATCAAATTCATAAATACCGACAGGGCATTAGTTAACCTAAACGACATCACCATAAACTCATATTGACCATACCGAGTCCTAAAAGCAGTCTTTGGTATGTCCTCCGGCTTCACTTTCACCTGGTGGTAGCCTGGTCTCAAGTCTATCTTAGAAAACATATTGGCACCACTCAACAGATCGAACAAGTCATCAACCCGTGGCAAAGGGTATTTTTTCTTGATAGTGAGATTATTCAATGCCCTGTAATCAATGCACATGCGCACCGATCCATCCTTCTTCGGTACAAATAATACCGGGGCTCCCCACAGTGAAGAACTCGATCTGATAAACCCCTTATCCTGTAACTCATCCACCTACTTCTTTAGCTCGACCAGCTCGCTATTGTTTACTCTATAGACATGCTGTAAAATTGGTTCTTCACCAGGCACCAAGTTTATAGAGAATTCAATATCTTGATCTGACGGCAATCCTGTCAATTCCTTGGAAAACACATCCAAAAACTTTGCTATCAACGGATGCGGCAACTCTTTCTCTTCCACCATAGCTCTACAAATAATGCCTTCTCCCTGCTCTGCATATCCTCTAGCAAACTCGAACTCTGGCTCTCCTGGCGGCCCAAAAAAACTATACCTCCACTATAATCTATACTAGCACGGTGCCTACTCAACCAATCCATCATGAGTACAATATCGTAGCTCGAAAGTGGCATTACAAGTAGACACGCACTCAGCTCCCGGCCTCCCAGAGTAACTCTTCGATCCTTACAAATATCATTAACCAGGATAATGCCTCCCTCGATCATGATCATGCAAGTCCTAAGTAAAGACTCAGCTACCAAACCATGCTTTAGAGCAAAAGATACAGATATAAAACTATGAGAAGCACTACTATCAAACAAAGCTAAAGCTAGAATAGAATCAAGAAGAACAGAACCTGCGATGACATCTCTGGTGGGCTCAACCTCCTCGACTATCATAGCGAACGCTCATCCCTGACGTGCACCTCCCTGATGTTGGTGCTGGGCATAACGCTGTTGTTGGGTCAAAAACGGCAGCTCCCTCGGCTGTACTGTAGGTGGTCTCACCTGTGTCCTCGGAGTCAGAGCTGGAACTACTTTCTGAACTACACAACAAGTGTTGGAAGGACACTCTCTCAACTGATGTCCCTCGGTACCATAATACAAATAAACTCCCAACCTCTTCCTTCAAACTTTCCAGATGTGGCCGAACTTCTTGCAGAAGTGGCAAGAAGGTTGATGTAACTATCTCTGCTGCTGTAGTGCTTGGTGAAAAGGTGCCCTAGCTGGATTCTGGTGCTGCAGTTGATGCTGAAAAGGCCAGGACTAGAAATGAGGATGCTCAGTAGTCACTGTGTTGTTGTTTGCCCCCAGAAAAGAATCGTGATCGCTTTTAGGCTTCAAACCCAACTCCCGCTCAACCTTGCGTGCCTCCGCAAGTATCTACTAGTAGGTCTTATGAAAAGACGAAATATGTCACGTCCCAGTCCCAAAATACAAAAGGGACTAGACATGTGGCAATGGCCAGCAGCATGCACCGATGGACAAACCCAATTTAATGGATCCATCGGAGCATACTTAAGCTGTAATATAAGGTCTACAACAACAAGTCGGAACTAATCTCATCCACTCAAAAGATAATAAGATCAACAGCAATAAGGAAAGTAAATCAAACATCCAGTCTCAGCAAAGTAATTCGGGGAACAACCCGATATAAAGTCTGTTACAATTATTCTCTTAAACAGGAAATAAAGAGTTTATTTGCCAATATAACTGAGCCTGGAAGAAGCAGATATTCAGGAGAAGTCCTCAGCGATCACCTCGTCCTTAGGTACTGGTACTGTTCCGTGAAGTGCTCATGTTCCGTATACCTCTGGATAAACCTCGTCTGCTAATCCTGGGGACATAATCCGGATCCAGGTCCTCAGGGGACATAGCAAGGTACAAGAAAGCTCATGCCAAAATAAATGCAGTGCAGCAATAAATGAAACAATAGGGTAAACTATATAACCAACTATGTAAAATGTAAGTTGAGAGCATCACTAGAACTTAGGCTGATACAACTACAAGCTCTGTGTCGGGGAGCCGGTAGCAGTTATACTATGTGTTTTACTATGTGTTTACTATGGATTTTATATATATAAGAAATCAGCATGTAGCCTTTGTGTCTCTCCCCACCCAATGTAATCACACGTCTCATGTCCATGACACGCAAGATCAAAACTAATACAGCAAGTCATAATATGAACTAAAAATATAATATCTATGTCAATCCTGCATCCTAGACAGAATCACCATAAATTTCTCAGGAAGATTCTGTATCATGATCTGTGTCAGGTGTCCTGGGTATAATGTACTTGATATGGCAAGTACGAGAATGTAAATGTCACGATATCCATCTCTAGTTGACCTTACACAACCCCGCGTACAGTGTTGGCACCCGACTATTAATTGAAAGCTAAGTAAGTCAAACGGCCCTAGGTTTAAGCATGTATAACAGTTATAATTAAGTCCAAGTAATATGTAACAAAACTGCAAGTTGGCAAGGTACACTTGCCTGGGTTTCCGGCTCCAATTGTAGCTCTGACTTCAGTGGAAATTACAGGGAGTACTCTGGTTGCTGAAATAAAAATCACCATCAGATCCAGAAAATATTAATCAGCTAAAAACGTCTGTCCTTGAGTCCAATTTGGAGACAAGGGCAAAAATGACAATTTTGGGTCAAGGCGGGGTCCAAATGTGGGCCGCTTTGCACGGAAAAATGTGTCAAGGTCAAAGGTCTCCAAATCTGTCCAACTTAGTGTCAACAGGTCAGGAACGATAATACGAACCCAACGAAACTTTCAGAATTGGATTCCGATGAGCCATTCTCAAAATCGCCCGTCAAGTAGAGCCTGCGGGGCCCACGACACGCGATTTTGTCAACGTTCTCAGAATCGAACCAAACTTGGCTCACAGGACCAGCTTATTGCTACGAGCCCGATGGTGCAAGTTTCGTCTCGATCCGACATGTGTACACTAAGTTACAACGAGATTTAGAAAGGTCGGATACGGGGCGTTGTCCGCGGATACGCACTGATTCCGGTGTGCACGCACATCCGAATCAGCTTTTGCGAAATCCCGTACGTCCATATCAACGACACGCACGTATCGGTGAAGACCGTACGCTACCAAGTCATCCCGTTTTGCGGGGCGTACTCACTTCCGGGGTGAAACAGGGCATTGATTTTCCTGTTTTTGGATCGTGGTTCACGATCACCACAGGACGCGATGCACTGAGCGGGTTGCATGGGCACCGAGGGGGTCATGCAGGCTACGCGATGCAATTGACGCAAACAAAATCGGGGCAGCGAGGAGAGAGTTATGAGTACCTGAACAGGGCTCCGGGAAACAAATTTTCCGTATCCGACACGTGTCCACAGAAGCTAGGGTTAGGGTTTCTGGGTCGTGCCTGAGTTCGCCGGAGTCGGCTGGCCACGGCGGGGCGAGCTGCTCGACTCGGTCTTCCGGCGACTGGGCGGAGCGGCCGGCGAGCTCGGGGCTGGCCTGCGGGTGCTAGGGAGAGGAGGAAGGAGGCGGTCGACGGCTGGAGGTAGTGCGTGAGGTGGAGAAGGGCGGATCTGGAGGCGGCAGCGCTGGGAGGTGCTCGGGGCGGCTGGGAGGAGGTCGGGAATGGTCGGGGGCGGTCGGCTCGAGGTTGTGCGGCTGCACGGCGGGGAGGACGGTGGGGTACTCAGGGTTCCGGCTGGGGAGGGCTGGATGCTAGAGGATTCCGACGGGGGAGGCTAGGGCTTTATAGGGCGACCGGGGAGAGGGAGAGGCGGCCGGTGAGGGGGAGAGAAAGAGGAGCGGCCGGCGGCGAACAGCGGTTGCGGGGAGGACAATCGGCGGCGGCGGAGTTACACGGCGAAGGGGAGGAGAACCGTTGGGCGGCTGAACGTTTGGGGAAGAAAGGCTATCGGGTTCGGGCGGACGGGTCGGGTCGGGTCGGGTCTGCGGATCCGGCCCGATCCAAAACAAAATGTGGGTCGGGTCGGGCTAGTCCAAGCGGGTCGGGTCTGACCCGGATCCGACCCGCTAAGGGGTTGGGCCGGTTCGGGTAGACCGGCCGGTCCGGTTCGGTTTATTATTGGGTTCGGTTTGGTTTAATAATGGGTTTATTTAATTAGGTTAAATTAATCAATAGTTTTTAAGGCTTTAACAATCCATTCGGGGTCCAATAAATTCCCGGAAAATTACCCTATGTCTAGTTTTTTATTTTACACCATAAAATATTATTTTCATATTATTTTCATATTATTTAATATTATTTCAAAATCATTTAATAATTAAAACATCTTAGTTTAATTAGAGAAAAAAAACAGAAAAATACAGAAAATTCAGGAAAATTTCAAATTAAAATTCTTGAAAATCAGGGGATTTACAATCTACCCCCCTTAAGAGGATTGCGTCCTCGCAATCAAAGAATACCCGGTCAACAGAGATGATACGGTTGCAATTATTTTTTGAAGCACATTACAATCAAGAAAATCAAAATTGAGAGTGTAAGAATAACACATAGGAAAAATTATTTCCCTAAGTGATGGAAGTTATAAAATTTCCCGGATGAAGGAAATTTTAGAAAATTATAATTTTAGAAAACCAGTTTTATCCTTTAAAAACTTATCAGATTAACAATTATAAATCATTCTAAGTTATTGGCAAGTTCAAAATTACTTAGATTAACACTAGATTATCTATTATTAGCAAGTTAAAACTGTAAGTTAAGTCTAGGGTCACGAACCAGCAGGCACGAAGTAAAGCAATACTAGAAACAGAAAACTATAAAAACTTACGCACATTAGCTACTCCATAGTTCTGCGCGTCTTCCAAGTTCATCGCGAAGGCTTGTCCGCGTCCTTGTGGTAGATTTCTCTGCTGCTGCTGGGCTTGTTGGAAGAGTGCTGCTTGTGGTGCCATGGGTGGCCTTGGTTGATACCCTCCTGGTGCTGGTAGAGCTTGTTGGTTTGCCCTTGGTGCTCCTCCTCGATGATAAGGACAATCCTTGGCTAAGTGTTGATTGGTTCCGCAAATCAAGCATAATCCTAACTTACGTCTGCAGTCTTTCTCAATATGGCCAACCTTGCCACAGTATTGACATGTAGATAATGTATGCGGAGAGGCTCTGGGTGGCTGGTGTATATGAGGCCTCTTTGCAGCTTCTTCTTGTGGTGCTTTGGCTGATGTGGAAGACCGTTTCAGACCGGTCTCTCTCCTGGTGACGCGTTCCATGCGTCGGGCTGCAGCGAGAACGTCCGAGTAAGAGGTAGGTGCAACGGATCCAATTAGTTTCTGCAGCTCAAAGTTTAGTCCGTCGAAGAACTTCTCGGCCTTTTCTTCTTCCGTCGGGATCAAGGTAGGGGCAAAGCGACTTAGACGAATGAACTCAGCGTTGTACTCTTCCACCGTCATAGTATCCTGAATGAGGTGATTGAACTTGTCCCGAAGTTCTGATCGAGCGATAGTCGGAATGTACATCTCCTGAAAGAGTCTGGAAAACTCTTTCCAAGTGACTCGGTCTGGTCCGAGTCGGGTCTCTTCAGATAGCAACCAGTGATGAGCATTGTCCGTCAACTGCATTCTAACGGCGGTCATCCAACATTCTCTTGGAAGTTCAGTTGCTTCCAACTGGTGTTGTATGTTGGTGAGCCACTCATGAACTTTGGTTGGTCCTTCTTTGCCCGAAAAGGTACGGGGCTTAAGTTGACGGAAATCGGTGATAGACCCCGTTGTTGGTCGCCTAGCTTGTGGGTTCACTTGCTCCAAGGCGGTTACTAGGCTGGTTCTCAAATACTCAGCCTCATGACGCTACGTCTCCTGATAAATTTGTTGTTGGGCTTGCATCATTGCGTAGATCATTTGAAATATCTGCTGCCCGTCTATAGGTTGCCCTTATGGGAATACGGGCATCGGTGGAACGAACTGCGGAGGCGGCGGGATGTAATCATGCCGGAACCTTGAATTATGCTGGGCTGCTCGATCGCTTTGAGAAGATTGTCCCCGGTCTTCGGGTGTCACTCCTTCATCATAAGTAACCACAGCATCGTGTGGTGTACTCAAGGGATTCTCGTCTCTGCTTCTTGGATCCATTACTCTGTATCAAAAAAAAAATATAAGAAGCGCACAGGATTCAAGGCAAGATGCAAGTCAAAAATTAATTCGAATACGATACAGATATCAAGAACGATTCAAGCACGTGGATGAGATCCTAAAAATTTATCCTTTTCTTAGTACAGGCCTGTTCGGTCCCTAAGTTGAAACCGAATAATTTAGTCATTGACCTGTATGGGCTACCACAAAAACCATGTCACTTCCCAGTCCCAAAATACCAAAGGGACTAGACACGTGGCAATGGCCAGCAGCACGCACCGATAGACAAACCTAATTTAATGGATCCATCGGGGAATACTTAAGCTGTAATATAAGGTCTACAACAACAAGTCGGAACTAATCTCATCCACTCAAAAGATAATAAGATCAACAGCAATAAGGAAAGTAAATCAAACATCCAGTCTCAGCAAAGTAATTCGGGGAACAACCCAATATAAAGTCTGTTACAATTGTTCTCTTAAACAGGAAATAAAGAGTTTATTTGCCAATATAACTGAGCCTGGAAGAAGCAGATGTTCAGAAGAAGTCCTCAGCGATCACCTCATCCTCAAGTACTGGTACTGTTCTGTGAAGTGCTCCTGTTCCGTATACCTCTGGATAAATCTCGTCTGCTAATCCTGGGGACATAATCCGGATCCAGGTCCTCAGGGGACATAGCAAGGTATAAGAAAGCTCATGCCAAAATAAATGCAGTGCAGCAATAAATAAAACAATAGGGTAAACTATATAACCAACTATGTGAAATGCAAGTTGAGAGCATCACTAGAACTTAGGCTGATACCACTACAAGCTCTGTGTCGGGGAGCCGGTAGCAGTTATACTATGTGTTTTACTATGTGTTTACTATGGATTTTATATAATAAGAAATCAGCGTGTAGCTTGCGTGTCTCTCCCCACCCAATGTAATCACACGTCTCAAGTCCATGACACGCAAGATCAAAACTAATGCAGCAAGTCATAATATGAACTAAAAATATAATGTCTATGTCAATCCTGCATCCTACACAGAATCACCATGAATATCTCAGGAAGATTCTGTATCATAATCTGTGTCAGGTGTCCTGGGTATAATGTACTTGATATGGCAAGTACGAGAATGTAAATGTCACTATATCCATCTCTAGTTGACCTTACACAACCCCGCGTACAGTGTTGGCACCCGACTATTAATCGGAAGCTAAGTAAGTCAAATGGCCCAAGGTTTAAGCATGTATAACAGTTATAATTAAGTCCAAGCAATATGTAACAAAACTGCAAGTTGGCAAGGTACACTTGCTTGGGTTTCCGGCTCCAATTGTAGCTCTGACTTCAGTGGAAATTGCAGGAAGTACTTCGGTTGCTGAAATAAATATCACCATCAGATCCAGAAAATATTAATCAGCTAGAAACGCCTGTCTTGAGTCCAATTTGGAGACAAGGGCAAAAATGACAATTTCGGGTCAAGGCAGGGTCCAAATGTGGGCCGCTTTGCACGGAAAAATGTGTCAGGGTCAAAGATCTCCAAATCTATCCAACTTAGTGTCAACAGGTCAGGAACGATGATACGAACCCAACAAAACTTTCAGAATTGGATTCCGATGAGCCATTCTCAAAATTGTCCATCAAGTGGAGCCTATGGGGCCCACGACACACGATTTTGTCAACGTTCTCAGAATCGAACCAAACTTGGCTCACAGGACCAGCGTATTGCTACGAGTCCGATGGCGCAAGTTTTGTCTCGATCCGACGTATGTACATTAAGTTACAGCGAGATTCAGAAAGGTCGGATACGGGGCATTTTCTGCGGATACGCACTGATTTCGGTGTGCACGCACATCCGAATCAGCTTCTGCAAAATTTTGCACGTCCGTATTAATGACGCGCACGTATCGGTGAAGACCGTACGCGACCAAGTTGTCCCGTTTGGCGGAGCGTACTCAGTTCCGGGGTAAAATAGGGTATTTATTTTCCTATTTTTGGATCGTGGTTCACGATCACCACAGGACGCGATGCACCGAGCGGGTTGCACGGACACCGAAGGGGTCATGCAGGCTACGCGATGCAATTGACGAAAACAAAATCGGGGCAGCGAGGAGAGAGTTATGAGTACCTGAACAGGGCTCCGGGAAACAAATTCTCCGTATCTGACACGTGTCCACATAAGCTAGGGTTAGGGTTTCTGGGTCGTGCCTGAGTTCGCCGGAGTCGGCTGGCCACGGCGGGGCGAGCTGCTCATCTCGGTCTTCCGGCGACTGGGCGGAGCGGTCGGCGAGCTCGGGGCTGGCCTGCGGGTGCTAGGGAGAGGAGGAAGGAGGCGGTCGATGGCTGGAGGCAGTGCGTGAGGTGGAGACGGGCGGATCTGGAGGCGGTAGCGCTGGTAGGTGCTCGGGGCGGCTGGGCGGAGTTCAGGAATGGTTGGGGGCGGTCGGCTCGAGGCTGTGCGGCTGCTCGGCGGGGAGGACGGCGGGGTACTTAGGGTTCCGGCTGGGGAGGGCTGGATGCTAGAGGATTCCGACGGGGGAGGCTAGGGCTTTATAGGGCGACCGGGGAGAGAAAGAGGCGGCCGGTGAGGGGGAGAGGAAGAGGAGCGGCCGGCGGCGTTACACGGCGAAGGGGAGGAGAACAGTCGGGCGGCTGAACGTTTGGGGAAGAAAGGCTATCGGGTTCGGGCGAACGGGTCGGGTCGGGTCGGGTCTGCGGATCCGGCCCGATCCAAAACAAAATGTGGGTCGGGTCGGGCTAGTCCAAGCGGGTCGAGTCTGACCCGAATCCGACCCGCTAAGGGGTTGGGCCAGTTCGGGTAGACCGGCCGATCCGGTTCGGTTTATTATTGGGTTCGGTTTGGTTTAATAATGGGTTTATTTAATTAGGTTAAATTAATCAATAGTTTTTAAGGCTTTAACAATCCATCCGGGGTCCAATAAATTTCCGAAAAATTACCCTATATCTAGTTTCCAGTTTAGACCCTCGCATTAATGAATAGCTCGAACCTCCGATTCCCTCACCAAATACTCCGTAAATCGGCTCAGCCTGCCGAACTATGCGGCGTATTCCTTCAAAGACATGCTCCCCTAAATGAGGCTCTCAAACTGCCTCTCCAAGTCTAACCTTTCTACCCGAGCAAAGAACTTATTCTTAAAAAGGTCCTTGAATACCTCCCAAGACTGTCCTGCATCAGCAAGAATTGGCTCATTCCTGAACCAAGTGCGGGCAACGTCGAACAGCTGAAGTCCTACCGCCTTAACCTTCAGATCCTCAGAAAGATGGGACACCCTCATAAGATGCTCAATGTTCTTGAGCCAATCATTAGCGTAGACGATACCCTCCGTCCCTTTGAAGACCTTAGGCTCTAGCTTCTTGAAGTCCTGAATGTTGCCTGGCCGAAGCTGAGCAACTTGAGGAGCAACCTGCTGCTGGACCAAAACTCCTCTCTATACTACTGCACGAGCAAGATGATGAGCACTCTCGATGCCCTGTCGCAAGATGTCGGTCTGCCTCTGGTGTGCCTCAGACTGAGCCCTCTGCACCTCTAACATCTCACGAAATATTATGAACATTTGTGTCGTATCTGTCGGCATGGAAGGTGGATGTGGAAGTCCCTCAGATACATCCGGCATAGTCCTCTGAGTAGGAGGTGGACCCCCGAACGCAGCTGACATGCCAATCACCGAAGAAGTGACTGGTTCAGGCCCTCGGAAAGTCGCAGACCTCTGATAAACTACTCTTTCCTACTTTGATCTAGTCTTAGGCGGCATCCTGAGACAAAGCGAAAGAAAGAATCAATAGGGCACATGATATAAGACACTTAAGAAAGGACAGCTAAAGATTAAATATCAATATCAAGAAAGAATAGTTGAATAAATCAAAAGAGTTTTTCCTAGTTGTGATTGAGTATTCTTAGCCTATGGCCTATATCCTATATCCTAAAATAGGCTCATAATAGTACTCAATTTAGAGCACCACTACGAATCGCACTAATTGCGACCTCGAAGACCTGCATGGGCCACCACTAAAAATGTGTCACGACCCATACCTGGTGTAGGGATGCAAGTCAAAAATAATGTCCAGCCTACGCCGCAGCATCGACGGTAGAACGTTGTTTGGGTAATCTATCTAATCAATATAATATGACAGCAATAATATCAATATACTCAATCACAGATCTAAGATGGAAATACGCACGAATATGATAAAAGAATAGAATAGTCACAATACAACTCATGAGTCAATAATAACACCAATGAGTCAGAGAAATACTAAACAATAATGTTGGAGACAAATCCAGTACAAAAGAATATCTAAGATGCTATAAGTACCGGGTCGTCTGTCTCAGTTGGGATGAGACCCTCCTGAGCCAGTATCTCTGGCTCTAAGCCCACAACATCCTGAGGCCCGTAATGAGTAGGGTACCACTCCTCAGTGTCATCTGGGAAAAATATATTCAGTCAGGAAAGGATCAGAGTACACCTCTAACAGTATTTCTAATCAATGATATAAATTATGTAACAGTAAATAGATATAAATATACAAGATACAACAATAGATACAAGAGATATACAATAAAGAAAATACTGGAAATAAATACAAGAATGATCAATATGGTAATGAATAAGAATACTAATGACTAAGTGAGTGAGTACTAGCTTTAACATGTGATCAGCTTGGGAACTTGCACAAGGAACTTGCACAAGGATAAAGGCCTGGCTAGTCATACGTGCAGTGTATGACCAACACTCACAAGGAACAAGACATGCATAAGGAGGGTATGATCACACATATACACTAAAATACTCCATACCCCCGATTGATATAGTGGATCCAACCATGGTACGTTATAACACGAGCTTTTCTAGAAAGGTAGAAAGTCTATCCGAGAATCAGTGTATGTACATGTACAAGAAGAACAAGGAACAAGGCTTGCACAAGATACACCATACATACCAAGGAATAATATCTCATAACGAGATCCGGATATACCAATCTGTGTAACCATCGTGTCAAGAAAATCAAGGATATCTGCAGTAGATACAAGAAACATAGAGGATATCATAAATGAGAAACTATCAGAGAATGTACTCGCCTGAAGTCTGGTGAATAGTATCACAGATATCCGGTACGGTGCCTCGAAAACCTAGATAGGGAATTATCATGACCTGCACCTGAATTTTTGGGCATGAGTACGTGGGTACGTCCAGCCTACGCTGCAAAATCGACGGTAGAACGCTGTCTGGGTCAATTCTAACTAACTAACATCTCAATAATATAATATGGTACATGTCAATCATGTCAACTGTAAATGGAGGAACAATATGGTAACTCACAAATATTACTATTCTCAATCACAATACAAACTAAGGAAGATAAAGCACGAATGGCATAGCGAAAGAAAGAACAAGATACAATCCACAAGTCTAAAATAATATACAAGTCATGTATTTCAACAAATATAGTCTAATACAAGTCCAACAAAACATAAAACTAAACCTCCTCGGGCTCTGCAACTAAGTCCTCCTAGTCTACAGGAGTATCCTCTATAGGTACACCGTCTGCGGCCCGTGGAATATGGGACACTGATCTATGAGCCAACCATCTGAAAAAATATATCCAGTCAGGATTGGAGCGAAGAACATACCTCTGAAAGCAGTTTCAATAACATAATCGATCATATAAAACAGATAATAAAAATAAAATACAAGATCACTAAATATATGCATGAAATGCATAAGAGTGAACAGGTAATATACGAGAATAGAGAACAACAATATGAATATCTGCAATATGAAGAAATAACTAAAATCTAACTAATGTGCCTCAAAAAATAAGTTCATTATGTGATCGGTTTAGGTTGAACATTATCAATAAGGTAAGACGATTACAAGTGTGGTATATAATGGGTATGTATATGATGAATAATGGGGCTTTGATCACATAATCAACTTTTACTCCCCCATCCCTAACTAATACCAATGTATCCAATCATGATACGTTACGAACACGAATATGACCACTGAACATGAATATAATTACACTAAAAATGAGCAGTATGTGTACACGAATAAGTACACTGAACACGAGCAGTGTGTGAACACGAAATATAAATTAATACCCAATGTACACGATAAATTACATGTACAGAAGTACCCGCTGAACACGGTAGGGGATAACATCTCCTGACGGGATCCATGTAGTACAGTCCGTGAAATCACTATGTCGGAATCAAATATACAGTTGTAGAACATGAATATATACACTATTATGAATTAAAAACTAACAAAAAAATATACTCGTCTGAAGTCCTGAGCAAGGTGTGTCTCTCGATGCCCAAGCTGGTGTCACAGTGACCAATATATGGTATGATGCATCAATACAAGGTTCTGGAAATAAAAATAAGTTAAACTAGTACAATTCAAGGTCATAAAACTATTTCTAAGTCAAACGGACTATTTTTAGGTTGTAAGAGTCCAACTCTAGGATACTAGGTCAAACCACTATAAAACTAAGCTACACTAGCTAATCTAAGATACTAGGATACACACAAAATATCGTACCCCGGGATACGCAAGTTTTAATATATAAAAATAGTAATTTATATATATACAAGTCAATACATATAATACTATAGCTAATTAATGCAATTAGGATTCCTTGGCCTTGCACCAATGCGTATTACACTACCACACACCTATCTCGATACTCAAACCTAATAGCTTGAGTATCGATCCATTACCTTGATATTACCTTGGTATCCCAAGGTAATTCAAAACCTCATGAATATAGCTAATATATATAGCTAACCCATATACTAACTATGAAATATATATATACTAATACAATATATATACCTACTAACTTATCAATGATACACATCTACTAACTTACCCCATAATACCTATCCATATAATACTACATATCTACATATAGTACTAAGCTAACTAATAATATAATCAACTATATCACTAACTATCTATTTAACTATGCTAACGACACTAATACTACTAACTCAAACTAGTAACAACTATATACTATTAACTATCCTCACCTAGCTAAACACCAGATCTCATACCCTTGCCTGCTGATACTGAACTGTGCTGTCTAGTTGGTGATACCTTCATGCGGGACTGTCTCGGGCCCCCTGCAGTGAAGAACTGCCACTGCTCCTGCTACAGAACCTAGTGCATGAGCTGCTGTGCATGAAGTGAACACTGCTGTGCAGTTGATGCACTGATGCTGTGACTGAATGCACTGCCTCAAGCCCCTCACAAAACTGCCACACCTGCTGCTCTTCCTGCTGATTTGAACTGCACTGCAGTTGCTCTTCCTGTGCAGTTCCACTGCACAGTTGCTGTAGGTGCCTGAGCTAAATGGTTGACTCCCTGTGCACGAATGCTCACTGTTGAATTGATGCTCGAGACTGCATTGCTCGATCCCTCTGCACTTGTTGTTATAGCATACTGAAAGCTATGCTAATGATACCGCTTATGCTGAACTATGCAGTTGGCCACTGCATAGTATGCTCCCTGCAGTTGGCTGCACGAGTGGCCGTGCACAAGCCTCTGTTGTGGTACTGTGTAGTTGTATCCCCCTTGCTGAATTTCAGTTGAACATACCCTGCTGATGTGCATTACCTACTGTCACTGAACTACAGTGTTCTACCTCAGCCCGAGCCCTCACTCACTGACATACTCACAACACACAACACATAGCACACACCTACATATACATATATACCAACTCACAAACACTCAACATGCATATATATATATATATATATATATATAGCTATAGCTATAGCTATAGCTATAGCTATATACCATACACACTTACACATATAGATACACATATACACTTAAATATATATACTCTATATAGATATCACATATATACATAGATATGCATGTACACTTATATATATATATATATATATATATACAATATCATATAAATACATACTCATATATATATATCATATAATCTATCATACATTTATATATATACACAAGCACACATAGAATTGAGGGCAAAAAACAAATACGTGGAGTGCACCGCACCCGTATCACACTCATTCTATGATACGCTTGCGATACGGCTTCACCACACAACCAAACGCATCCCGAAGGACACGAGCAAGTATAGGATACTAATTATGAATAATACGAACAATAATTAAAGCAACTACGTGTCTGTGTCAAGAAGTGATATGCACAAATTCCCGTGTCGGAGGAAAATCTCCCAAAAATAACCCGTATCACCAAATTAATGAGATACGGCCTACACGTACCCAATTGTGGATACAAAACTAGTCACAAACAATCAAACACATGTTAATTTGATCTATTTGACTAATTGACAAACACAACATGTGTCAATCTCGGAATTTTTCTAAAATTGACACAAAAATACACATAACTTCCACCATAGGCCTCTTATGAAGCCAATTCCAATTCCTATGGGTAGCCTATGCATGTGGGGTGGTTTCTCATGTTTAAATCTTAGATTTAGAGTCTACTAATAGAGAGAAAACTAAAATGTATCTATTGGAAGATGAATTATCAATAAAAATCTCCAAATATAGAATGTAGCTTCCTCCTTGTAGATCTTGGCTTTCTCCATATAGATCATTGCTTCCTTCTTGTAGATCCTTATTGTAGTAGCCTCTAATAAAGAATAGGAAAGGAATTTAAGAAGAAATTTGTGAAGGAATGGTGAAGGAATACAGAAATTGGAAAGGGGGAAAAATTCTAGATCTAATGCAAATTAGAAATGATAAAAGACTCTCTCTCCTCCCTCATAATGTGGCCGTCCCTAGCCCCTCTTCCAAGCTATTTTGAAATGTCCAAATTATCCCTTGGGGCCTCTCATAAAGAAATTAATTAAGGAAAGAATGTTCTAGTCTAATGGTTGCACTAATTAATCCATCATCCTAATAAATGGGCCTAATTATTGGTCTCAATCTAAACCAAATAAAAATGTTAGGTTTATGCATCTAATTTAATTAATTAGATCCACTATATAAGTCCAAAATAATCTAGCACTCAACAATAAATAAATAATATAATAAATAAATAATCACATATGCATAATATTAAATACAATACTCCTAAAATAAAAATACCCGTGTCACTTATCAAACAACCCTTGATTGAAAATGTGAGGGTGACAATCCTACCCACCTTAGAAATTTTTTTCCTAGAAATTAAGAAAGAAACTAACGACCAAAAGCAAACAATACAATACAAGAAAGAATTATACCTCACGGCTCGAAAGGATAAGGATATCGCTCACGCATCTCGGCCTCTCGCTCTCAGGTACTCTCTCCTGGCGAGTGATGCCTCTACGCGACATGCACCAAAAGAATCTTCTGGTTCCTCAGCACCTTCTTTCTCCAATCCAGAATCTCAACTGGCTGCTCTGGATAGCTAAAAGTAGAGCCCACCTCATCCTACATGCATTCCATCCATGTCATTGCTTCTTACAGAAAGTGCATGGAACAGTTGCCCTCTGGATCTGGTGTATCTGATGTGCTGGCGCTCTAGCTGGCCCGTGATACTGCTGCCTCGGATGCTGGGAATATCTCTGGTGCTGCTATTGAAAATGAGGCCTCTTCATTAGACCCGTGTTGGTACTAGATCCTCATGTGTCTCTCGGCCTCTTAGAGCCAAGCTCTAAATCATCCTCTGCCCGTTGTGCCTGTCTGAGAATCTCCTCGAAAGTAGCAGTTGGATCTTCGTCCGTATGGAATTTGACCTCCCAGTTCAGGCCCTTCCTGAACTTCCTGGCTTTCCCTCTGGGGCTCTGCCCCTCTATAAAGCGACCTAGTCTGCAATATTCTGCCGCATACTCATCCACTGACATACCTTCCTGAACGAGGTATTGGAATTGGCTCTCTAGTGATGTTAGAGCCACGTCTGGAAAGAACTTCTCCTTGAAGAGCTCTTTGAAAGTCTACCAAGTAAGTCCTGGTACTGCAATCCTGGGGTCTGTTTGGAACCATGTCAAATCAATGTCGAACATCATGCATCCCACTGCCTCTATCTGCAACCTCTCTGGAATCTGCGCCAGCCGTAGGTTCCACTCGATTTCTTCGATCCAATCTCAGCATAAAGGATCCCTTTTATGCCTCTAAAGTCCTTCGGTCCCATCCTCTTGAAGTCTATGATAGTCCCCGGCCTCTATTGCTGTAGGTTAAACTAAGGTGGTATCGTTTATGGCTGAACTGAGGTAGCTCTCTCAACTGCTGCGAGCGCGATCTGGTGAGCATTCTCCATACTTTGTCGTAGGACCTCAGACTAACACTGTTGTGCCTCCATCATCTGCTGAAAGAGTACAAATATCTGCGTTTGATCGACTGCGGATGGTGGGGGTGGAAGATCCCCTGGAACTATCTCTGCGATCCTCGGTACCGGAGGTGGAGCACCTCCGAAAAATGCTGTAGATACGTCCACCTAGACTAGTGAAGCTGACCTCCAAAATATAAGTACTGGAATATTGTCTGAGGGTGCTTCCCTTATAGGTGATGAAGTGACTGATCGTGCCGTCGCAGCACCTGAGCGCTGGGAACGCGTCTTCAGCGGCATCCTGAAGATAGATTAAAATAATGAATCAATATTGAGTATGATACGATATCATCAAAAAAGGACAGATTTTATTCAAAGCAAAGAAAATAATCGATAGATAAGGATTGCAAAATAGATATTGGGAATGTTTCCTAGTTGTGATTGAGTAAACTCTCAGTCTAAATCCTATTTTCTAAAGCAGGCTCGTAGCAGTACTCTAAGTGAGCACTACTACGATATCGCACTAATTACGAATCTAGAATTGCATGGGCCACCACTAAAAATGTGTCACAATTCGCACCCGGATATTCGGGCACGAGTACGTTGGTACGTCCAGCCTACGCAGCAGAATCGACGGTAGAACGCTGTCTGGGTCAATTCTAACTAACTAACATCTCAACAATATAATATGGTACCTATCAATCATCTCAAGTCCAAATGGTGGAACAATATGGTATATCACAAATATAACTTTGCATAATCATAATGCAAACTAAGGAAGATAAAGCACAAATGGCATAGCGGAGGAAAGAACAAGATACAATCCACAAGTCTGAAATAATATACAAGTCATGTATCTCAACAAATATAGTCTAATACAAGTCCAACAAAACATAAAACTAAACCTCCTCGGGCTCTGCAACTAAGTCATCCTGGTCTATAGGAGTATCATCTATAGGTACACCATCCTGCAGCTCGTAGAATGTGGAACACTGATCTATGAGCCAATCATCTGGAAAAATATATCCAGTCAAGATTGGAGCGAAGTACATACCTCTGAAAGCAGTTTCAATAACATAATCAAGCATATAAAACAGATAATAGAAATAAAATACAAGATCACTAAACATATGCATGAAATGAACAAGAGTGAACAGGTAATATACGAGAATAGAGAACAACAATATGAATATCTACAATATGAAGAAATAACTAAAATTTAACTAATGTGCCTCAGAATACAAGTTTATTATATGATCAGTTTAGGTTGAACATGATCAATATGATAAGACGATTACAAGTATGGTATGTAATTGGTATGTACACGATGAACAATAGGGGTTTGATCACATAATCAACTTCTACTCCCCCTATCCCTAACTAATACCAATGGATCCAATCACGACATGTTACGAACACGAATATGACTACTAAACACGAGCAGTGGGTGTACACGAATATAATCACACTGAACACGAGCAGTGTATGTATACGAATAAGCACAATGGACACAAGCAGTGTATGAACACGAAATGTAAATCAATACCCAATGTACATGATAAACTATATGTACAGAAGTACCCATTAAACACGGTAGGGGATAACATCTCCTGACGGGATCCATGTAGTACAAGTCTGTGAAATCACTGTGTCAGAATCAAGTATACAGTTATAGAACATGAATATATATACTATTACAAATTGAAAAGTAACAGAGAAATGTACTCGCCTGAAGTCCTGAGCAAGGTGTGTCTCTCGATGCCCAAGCTGGTGTTACACAGACTTATATATGGTATGATGCATCAATACAAGGTTCTAAAAATAAAAATAAGTTAAACTGATGCAATTCTAGGTCATAAAGCTATTTCTAAGTCAAATCGACTATTTCTAGGTTGTAAGAGTCCAACTTTATGATACTAGGTCAAACCACTATGAAACTAGGCTACACTAGCTAATCTAAG
Source organism: Iris macrosiphon (assembly GCA_036927795.1). Classification (NCBI taxonomy): domain Eukaryota; kingdom Viridiplantae; phylum Streptophyta; class Magnoliopsida; order Asparagales; family Iridaceae; genus Iris; species Iris macrosiphon. The sequence goes on along the minus strand of JAYESA010000019.1, from coordinate 137,706,510 downwards.
ATACTAGGATACAACCAAAATACCGTATCCCAGGATACGCAAGTTTTAACATATAAAAATAGTAACTTATATATATATATATATATATATATATATATATATATATATATATATATATACAAGTCAATATATATAATACTATAGCTAATTAATACAATTAGGATACCTTGGCCTTGCACCAATGCGTATCACACTATCACACACCTATCTTGATACTCAAACACAATACCTTGAGTATCGACCCATTATCTTGATATTACCTTGGTATCCCAAGGTAATTCAAAACCTCATGAATATAGCTAATATATATATAGCTAACCCATATACTAACTATGAAATATATATATATACTAATACAATACATATACCTACTAACTTAACAATGATACACATCTACTAACTTACCCCATAATACCTATCCTTGTAATACTACATATCTACATATAGTACTAAGCTAACTAATAATATAATCAAGTATATCACTAACTATCTATTTAACTATACTAACTACACTAACACTACTAACTCAAACTACTAACAACTATATATTATTAACTATCCTCCCCAAGTTAAATACCCATATCTCATACCCTTGCCTACTCATACTGAACTGTGCTGCCTAATTATTGTTTTGGACTATCTCGGGCCCCCTACAGTGAAGAACTGCCACTGCTCCTGCTGTAAAACCCAGTGCATAAGCTGTTGCGCACGAAGTGCACAAGCTGCTACATTGTGCAGTTGATGCACTGATGCTGTGACTGAATGCACTGCCTCAAGCCCCTCACAAAACTGCCACACCTGTTGTTCTTTCTGCTAATTTGAACTGTACTACAGTTGCTCTTCCTGTGCAGTTCCACTGCACATCTGCTGCAGGTGCCCGAGCTGAATGGTTGACTCCCTTTGCACGAATGCTCACTGTTGAATTAATGCTCGAGACTGCAGTGCTTGATCCCTCTACACTTGCTGCTGTAGCATGCTGAAAGCTATGCTAATGATACATCTTGTGCTGAATTGTGTAGTTGGCTACTGCACAATGTGCTCCCTGCAGTTGGCTGCACAAGTGGCTGTGCACGAGCCTCTGCTATGGTATTGTGTAGTTGTATCCCCCTTACTGAATTTAAGTGGCACATACCCTGCTGCTGTGCATCACCTACTGTCACTGAACTGCAGTATTCTACCTTAGCTCAAGCCCTCACTCACTGACACACTCACAACACACAACACATAGCACACACCTATATATACATATATACCAACTCACAAACACTCAACATGCATATATATATATATACTCCTATATATATATATATATATATATATATATATATATATATATATATATATATATATATATATATATATATATATATATATATATATATATATATATATATATATACCATACACACTTACACATATAGATACACATATACACTTAAATATATATACTCTACATAGATATCACATATATACATAGACATGCAAATACACTTTTATATATATATATATATATATATATATATATATATATATATATATATATATATATATATATATATATATATGTATAGTCATCTATGCAATATCATATAAATACATACTCATATATATATATATATATATATATATATATATATATATATATATATATATATATATATATAATATAATACATATATATATACACAAGCACACATAGAATTGAGGGCAAAGAAACAAACACGTGGAGTGCACCGCACCCGTATCACACTCATTCTATGATACGCTTGCGATACGGCTCCACCACACAACCAAACGCATCCCGAAGGACACGAGCAAGTACAAGATACTAATTATGAATAATAAGAACAATAATTAAAGCAACTACGTGTCCGTGTCAAGAAGTAATATCCATAAATCCCCGTGTATCGAAGGAAAACCTCCCAAAATAACCTGTACCGCCAAATTGACGAGATACGGCCTACACGTACCCAATTATGGATAGAAAACTAGTCACAAATAATCAAACACACATCAATTTAATCTATTTAACCAATTAACAAATACAACATGTGCCAATCTCGGAATTCCACCAAAATTGTCACAAAAATACACATAACTTTCACCATAGGCCTCCTATGAAGCTAATTCCAATTTCTATAGGTAGTCTATGCATGTGGGGTGGTTTATCATGGTTAAATCTCATATTTAGAGTCTACTAAGAGAGGAAAAAACTAAACTGTACCTATTGGGAGATTGATTCCCAATAAAAATCTCCAAATATAGAATGTAGCCTCCTCCTTGTAGATCTTGGCTTTCTCTTGTATATCCTTGCTTTCTTTTTGTAGATTCTTGTTGTAGTAGCCTCCAATGAAGAATATGGAAGTAATTTGAGAAACATTTGTGAGAGAATGGTAAAGGAATGAAGAAATTGAAAAGGGAAAAAATTCTAGATCTAATGCAAATAAGAAATGAGAAGAGACTCTCTCTCTCTCTCTCTCTCTCTCTCTCTCTCTCTCCTCTCTCCAAATGTTGCCGGCCCTAGCCCCTCTCCCCGGCTATTATGAAATGTCCAAATTATCCCTTGGAGCCTCTCATGAAGAAATTAATTAAGGCGGAAAGGTTCTAGTCTAATGGTTTCACTAATTAATACATCCTCCTAATAAATGGGCCTAATTATTGGGCTCAATCTAAACCAAATAAAAATATTGGGTTCATGCATCTAATTTAATTAATTAGGTCCACTACATAAGTCCAAAATAATCTAGCACTCAACAATAAATAAATAATATAATAAATAAATAATCACACATGCACAATATTAAATACAATACTCCTAAAATAAAAATACTCGTGTCAATTATCAAACTACCCTTGATTAAAAATATGAGGGTGACAGGAATATAACATCAATACAAGATTTCAGAATAAAAATAAGTTAAATTGGTCAACATCTAGGTCAGAAGCCATTTTTAAGTCAAAATAGTCAAACTAGGTCAACTCTAAGTCAAACCAGTCGAACTTGGTCAAACTACCTATTTCTAAGTTGCATGAGTCTATCTCTAGGCTATTGGGTTCATCCACTAAGAAACTAGGTCACACTAGTTAAACTAGGATACTATGAAGATCAAAGATATCGTATCTCAGGATACGCAAATATTTAGATATGAGAATATTATAATATGCATATTCAATCAATAATAAATATACTAATCCTAATCCTAATTACAAATGCTAAGCAGATACCTTGGCTTTGAACCAACTTGGTATCGCACCACTAAACACCCATCTCGATACCCAACTCAAATACCTTGAGTATCCTTCAATACCTTGACACTTACCTTGGTATCCCAAGGTAATGTCACTCTAGTATACAGTTAACTACCCTACTAACTATATACTAATATGTATATATCAATCTAATATAAACTTCTAGTATGTACTAATACCAACTACTAGTATTTACTAATATGAATATTAGATACTAACCACCATGTTATACTAACTATCAAACTAATCACTAACTACTAATAGATATATACATGCATATACATACCTACATATAGATAACTTAGAGATACATAAGTATATATGTATAGATCTAACTTACTAATCAATCACAAGTACATACATATAGCTACTAACTAAACTAGGTAACTATTTAAACTAGCTAACCATCAAATAAACGAGCTAAACTAATAGCTAATTAGTACTTAACTAGATAACTACCAAACTAGCTAAACTACTAACTACTAGTAACAATTGACTAACTATACTACTAAACTAACTAACTGAAACTATCTAAATACCTAAACTAGTACCTTGCTGATATTGCGCTGCAGGTATGCTGAACTTGTTGTGGCTTTACTGTAACAGTGCTACACTTGCAACTACATATTCCCCTTGTTGTGCAGCATACTGAAACTGTGCTGAAAACTTGTTGTATATTGTTGCACAGTTGCATTCAGCTACTGCTCAGTGTAGTTAGCTAGCTGCAGGGTCTGCATTGTTTTTGAACTACTGAAGGCCACACTACCAGTTGCTGCAGGCCCAAGCTGAATAGCTGACTCCCTGTGCACGAATGCTCACTGCTGAACTGCAATATCTCTGTTTGCTGATATGTTGATACGGTGTCTCTGTCCCGAGCCCTCTTACTAACTGACACACACTCACACACATACTAAAAGCACACAACACACACATATGTATACCAATACCTAAAACCAATTTAGATTCCAATCTCTCTCTCTCTCTCTCTCTCTATATATATATATATATATATATATATATATATATATATATACACTCTCTCTTATACATATATAGATATATATATACACAAACACTCATATATACCTATAGCTATATCCCTCATATATATATATATATATATATATATATATATATATATATATATATATATATATATATATATATATATACACACACGCACACACACACACACACATAGATATAGATATAGATATAGATATAGATATAGATATAGTATCTCATATATATACTTATATACAATATCTCATAGTTATATATATACTCATCTATACAATATAATATAAACCAATACTCATATGCATATATAAACACATAGTTATATATACTCATATACATATATATAATATAATATATCATACATATATAAATATATACACAAGCACACATAGAATGAGGGCAATAAAACAAACACGTGGAGTGCATCATACCCGTATCACACTAGATCTATGATACTCTTGCGATACAAGTCCACCACACAACCAAACGTACCCTGAAGGACACAAGCAAGTCTAAAATAGTATATATGAACAATAAGAAGAGTCAAACGCACATCTACGTGTCTGTGTCTGTCACGCCCCAGTCCCAAAATATCGAGGGACTGGACGCGTGATAATGGCCAGCAACACGCACCGATGGACAAACCCAATTTAATGGATCCATTGGGGCATACTTAAGCTGTATTACATCAGTTAGGGTTTACTATTCTCATCCACAGAATAAAGATAGCAATATCAGCAAAAGAAATAAACAATATCCAGTTACAAGTAATTAAAAATCGGGGAACAACCCGATATTAAGTCTGTTACAAAAGTTCATTAAAACAGGAAATATAGAGTTTATTGGCCAAATAAAAACTGAGCATGGCGAAGCAGTTGTTCAGGAGAAGTCCTCAGCGATCACCTCGTCCTCAGGTTCAGGTACTGCTCTGAGTAGTGCTCATGTTCCGTACACCTCAGGGTAGATCTCGTCTGCTAAATCTGGGGATATAATCCATTCCAGGTCCTTAGGGGACATAGCAAGGTACAGAAAACACAAGCCAAAATAATACTGTGCAGAAATAAAGGAATAATAAGATAAGTAAATAAACAGCTAAGTGATAATGCAAGTGAGAGTGTTAGTCATACTCAGGCTGAGACTACTACAGGATCAGTGTTGAAGAAACCATAGCAGTATTTTCTCGAAGGGCCAGAACTGGTGCCATAGCTCTGTGTCAGAGACTAAGACACATCCAGATGTCAATATATATAACATAATCAGCCTTAATATGGTAATACTCTCCCCACCCAATGTAATCTCACGTTACAGTTCACAATGTTCATGTTATGCAAGATCAAAACTAATGCAATAAGTCAGGATAAAATCTAAGCATGTAAAGATGTCATAAACTTGTATCCTATACAGAATCACCTTGAATATTTTAGAAAGATTCTGTCTCATGATTCGTGTCAAGTGTCCTAGGTATAACGTACTTGATATGGCAAGTACGAGAATGTAAATGTCACGATATCCATCTCTAATTGACATTGCACAACCCCGCGTACGATGTTGGCACCCGACTATAATCGGACGCTAAGCAAGTCACACGGCCCTAGGGTTGAGCATAAACAACAGTCACAGGAAAATAAATCAAGAGAACAAAATGAGTCATTATACTGCAATTATGGCAAGGTACACTTTCCTGGGTTTTCGGCTCCAATGGTAGCTCTGGCTTCAGCGGGGATTACAGGCAGTACTCCGGTCGCTGAAATAGACATCACCATCAGATCTAGAAAATATTAATCAGCTAGAAATGCCTGTCCATGGGTCCAATTTGGAGACAAGGACAAAAATGACATTTTCGGGTCAATGCGGGGTCCACATGTGGGCCGCTTTGCACCGAAAAACGTGTCAGGGTCAAAAGTTTCCAAATCTGTCCAACTTAGTGTCAACAGGTCAGGAATGATGATACGAACCCAACGGAACTTCCAGAATTGGATTCCGATGAGCCGTTCTCAAAATCGTCTGTCGAGTGGAGCTTGTGGGGCCCACGACACACGATTTTGTCAACGTTCTTAGAATCGAACCAAACTTGGCTCATAGGACCAGCGTATTGCTATGAGTCCGATGGCACAAGTTTCGTCTCGATCCGACGTGTACACTAAGTTACAGCGAGAACCAGAAAGGTCGGATACGGGACGGTGTCCGCGGATACGCATTGATTCCGGTGTGCACGCACATCCGAATCAGCTTCTGCGAAATCTCGCATGTCCGTATCAACGACGCGCACGTATTTGTGAAGACCGCACACGACCAAGTCGTCCCGTTTGGCGGGGCATACTCAGTTTCGGGATGAAACAGGGCGTTAGTTTTCCTATTTTTGGATCGCGGTTCACGATCACCACAGGACTCGATGCACCGAGCGGGTTGCACGGGCACCGAGGGGGTCATGCAGGCTACACAATACAACTGACGGAATTGAAAACAGAGCTACGAGGAGGAAGATACGAGTACCAGAACAGGGCTCCTGGAAACCAGAATTTTTGTGTCCGATACGACGCGAAGGGGCCGTGTCCGTGTCCTGGGTCCTGTGTCCTAGGGTTAGGGTTTGGGGACACTGCTGGCCGGAGCTTGGGAGGGCCGAAGGGAGGCTGGGGTCGGGCGGCACTGGCCGGAGGCGGCCGGGGGAGCAGAGGCGGCCGAGGTAGTCGGCGACGGCACACGGGAGGCAGCGCAGGCGGCCGGAGGAGCTGCTCGAGGTTGGGGTCGCGCGGGGAAGAAGGAGGAGGGGGAGGGAGTCGCCGGGCGAGGCGCTGGCGTGGGTGGGCACGGCGGCGCTGGTGAGGCAGGGCACGGCGGGTGGCGGTCGGAGTCGGGGCGACGCGCAGCGGGTTAGGGATGGCCAGAGGAAGGAGTTTGGGGGAGATTATATAGACGGAGATGGGGAGAGGGAGCGGCGGCCGGCGAGGGGGAGGGGAAGAGAACCGTCGGGGTCGGCGGCGGACGTTACGCAGCGCCGGAGGCCAAGCGGCGGCGGCGGCGGACGTTTCCGGCGGCGGGGAGGTCAGGGGTCGGGTCTGAACGTTTGGGAGAGAAGGAGATAGCGGGTCGGGTTTCAACGGGTCGGGTCGGGTCTGCGGATCCGACCCGATCCAAAAACAAATACGGGTCGGGTTTTGGGTTATTGGGTCGGGTCTGGGTTAAACCCGGATCCGACCCGCTAAGAATTTGGTTTAATAAACCGGTTCAGAAATTGGTTTAATTAGACCGGTTTAGTTTATTTTGGTTTGGTTTAATTAAATAAACCCGGTTTATTTTGGTTTAATAAATTAATCAGTTTTTAAGGCTTTAAAAATCCATCCGGGGTCCAATAAATTTCCGGAAAATTACCCTTTGTCTAGTTTTTCATTTTACACCATAAAATATTATTTTCATAATATTTTAATATTATTTAATATCAATTAAAAATCATTTAATAAATTAAATACTTGAATTTAATTATAGAAAATTCCCAGAAAATTCCAAAAAATTATGAAAAATCCAAATTTAAAAATTCTTAAAAATCAGGGGGTTTACAATCTACCTCCCTTAAGAGGATTGCGTCCTCGCAATCTAAGAATAACTGGTCAACAGAGATGACACGGTTGCAAAATTTATTCGAATCACAATACGATGAAGAAAATCAAGGTTGAGGGTTTAAACACATAGGGAAAATCATTTCCCTAAGCAATAGAAGTTATGCAATTTCCCAAATGTGGGAAATCTAGAAAATTATAGTTTTAGAAAACCAGGTTATCTTTAAAACATATTAGGTTAACAATTCTAGGTTATTATCAAGTTCAAAATTACTAGGTTAACACTAGGTTATCAATTATTAGCAAGTTAAAATTATCAGGTTAAGTCTGGGGTCACGAACCAGCAGGCACGAACTAAAGCAATACTAGAACCAGAACTACAAAAACTTACTCGCTTTACCTACTCCATGGTTCTGCGCGTCTCCCACAGTCATCGCGAAAATTTGACCTCGTCCTTGAGGTGGTGCCCTCTGCTGTTGCTGGACTTGCTGGTAGGGTGCTGCTTGAAGTGCCAAAGGTGGCCTTGGTTGATGTCCTCCTGGTGCTGGTAGAGCTTGTTGGTTTGCCCTTGGTGCTCCTTCTCTACGCTCAGGGCAGTCCCTCACTGCATGCTGTCTGGATCCGCAACCTAAGCATAGTCCTAACCCGCATCGGCATTCCCTGGCGAGATGGCCTGCTTTGCCACAGTAGTGACAAGTAGAGAGAACTATTACTTGTGGGGTAGCTGCTTTCTGCTGTTGGTGTAGGTGAGGTCTCTTTGCAGCTTCTTCTTGTGGTGCTCTGGCTGTTGCTGATGGGGAAGGCCGTTTCAGACTGGTCTCTCTCCTGGTGACGCGCTCTATGCATCGAGCTGCAGCAAGGACGTCCGAGTACGAAGTTGGTGCGACGGATCCGATCAGTTTCTGTAACTCAATGTTGAGTCCGTCGAAAAACTTCTCGGCCTTCTCTTCTTCTGTCGGGATCAATGTTGGGGCGAAGTGACTTAGACGAATAAACTCGGCGTTGTACTCTTCCACCGTCATAGCTTCCTGAGTGAGACGATTGAACTTGTCCCGAAGTTCTGATCGAGCGATAGCCGGAATGTACATCTCCTGGAAGAGTCTGGAGAACTCTTCCCAAGTAACTCGGTCTGGTCCGAGCCGGGTCTCCTCGGATAGCCACCAGTGATGAGCATTGTCCGTCAATTGCATTATGACGGCAGTCATCCAACGTTCCCAGGGAAGCTCAGCTGCTTCTAATTGATGCCGAATGTTGGTGAGCCATTCATGAACTTCGGTTGGTCCCTCCTTGCCAGAAAAGGTACGGGGCTTCAGTTGGCAGAAATCAGTGATAGAGCCCATCGGTTGTCATCTAGCTGGTAGGTTGGCCTGCTCCAGTGCATTTACTAGACTGTTCCTCAAGTAATCAGCCTCGCGACGCTGAGCCTCGTGTTGGACTTGTTGCTGGGCTTGCATCATTGCATAGATCATTTGGAATATTTGTTGCCCGTCAATTGGCTGCCCTTGTGGGAATACAGGCATCGGTGGAATGAACTGCGGCGGAGGTGGAATGTCATCACGTCGAAATCTAGAAGCTTGCTGATCTGCTTGGTTGCTTCGGTGAGTAGAAGGATCTCCACTCAATAGCGTCACTTCATCTTCTTCGTAGATGGCTACATCACCTATTGGTGTTCTTGCTGGAGTTCCGTCATTTTCTCGTGAATCCATTACTCTGCATCAAAAATAAACTATAAAAGGCGCACAGGAGTCAAGGCAAGATGCAATTCAAAAATTAGTTCTAATACGATATAGATATAAAAAACGATTCAAGCAAGTAGATGAGATCCTAAAAACTTATCCTATTCTTATTGCAGGCCTGTTCGGTTCCTAAGTTAAAATCTAACAATTTAGTCGTTGACCTGCATGGGCCACCACAAAAACCATGTTACGCCCCAGTCCCAAAATATCGAAGGACTGGACGCGTGATAATGGCCAGCAGCACGCACCGATTGACAAACCCAATTTAATGGATCCATCGGGGCATACTTAAGCTGTATTACATCAGTCAGGGTTTACTATTCTTATCCACAGAATAAAGATAGCAATATCAGCAAAAGAAATAAACAACATCCAGTCACAAGTAATTAAAAATCAGGAAATAACCCGATATTAAGTCTGTTACAAAAGTTCATTAAAACAGGAAATATAGAGTTTATTGGCCAAATAAAAACTGAGCATGGCGAAGCAGTTGTTCAGGAGAAGTCCTCAGCGATCACCTCGTCCTCAGGTTCAGGTACTGCTCCGAGTAGTGCTCTTGTTCCGTACACCTCAGGGTAGATCTCGTCTGCTAAATCTGGGGACATAATCTATTCCAGGTCCTCAGGGGACATAGCAAGGTACAAAAAACACAAGCCAAAATAATGCAGTACAGAAATAAAGGAATAATAGGATAAGTAAATAAATAGCTAAGTGATAATGCAAGTGAGAGTGTTAGTCATACTCAGGCTGAGACTACTACAGGATCAGTGTTGAAGAAACCATAGCAGTATTTTCTCGAAGGGCCAGAACTGGTGCCATAGCTCTGTGTCAGAGACTAAGACACACCCAGATGTCAATATATATAATATAATCAGCCTTAATATGGTAATACTCTCCCCACCCAATGTAATCTCACGTTACAGTTCACAATGTTCATGTTACGCAAGATCAAAACTAATACAATAAGTCAGGATAAAATCTAAGCATGTAAAGATGTCATAAACTTGTATCCTATACAGAATCACCTTGAATATTTTAGAAAGATTCTGTCTCATGATTCGTGTCAAGTGTCCTAGGTATAACGTACTTGATATGGCAAGTACGAGAATGTAAATGTCACGATATCCATCTCTAGTTGACATTGCACAACCCCGCGTACGGTGTTGGCACCCGACTATAATCGGACGCTAAGCAAGTCACATGGCCCTAGGGTTGAGCATGAACAACAGTCACAGGAAAATAAATCAAGAGAACAAAATGAGTCATTATACTACAATTATGGCAAGGTACACTTGCCTGGGTTTTCGGCTCCAATGGTAGCTCTGGCTTCAGCGGGGATTACAGGCAGTACACTGGTCGCTGAAATAGACATCACCATCAGATTTAGAAAATATTAATCAGCTAGAAATGCCTGTCCTTGGGTCCAATTTGGAGACAAGGGCAAAAATAACATTTTCGGGTCAAGGCGGGGTCCACATGTGGGCCGCTTTGCACCAAAAAATGCGTCAGGGTCAAAGGTCTCCAAATCTGTCCAACTTAGTGTCAACAGGTCAGGAACGATGATACGAACCCAACGAAACTTCCAGAATTGGATTCTGATGAGCCGTTCTCAAAATCGCCTGTCGAGTAGAGCCTGTGGGGCCTACGACACACGATTTTGTCAACGTTCTCATAATCGAACCAAACTTGGCTCACAGGACCAGCGTATTACTAGCAAAAATAATATTTTCGGGTCAAGGCGGGGTCCACATGTGGGCCGTTTTGCACCAAAAAATGCGTCAGGGTCAAAGGTCTCCAAATCTGTCCAACTTAGTGTCAACAGGTCAGGAACGATGATACGAACCCAACGGAACTTCCAGAATTGGATTCTGATGAGCCGTTCTCAAAATCGCCTGTCGAGTAGAGCCTGTGGGGCCTACGACACACGATTTTGTCAACGTTCTCATAATCGAACCAAACTTGGCTCACAGGACCAGCGTATTACTACGAGTCCGATGGCGCAAGTTTTGTCTCGATCCGATGTGTACACTAAGTTACAGCGAGAACCAGAAAGGTCGGATATGGAACGGTGTCCGCGGATACGCATTGATTCTGTTGTGCACGCACATCCGAATCAGCTTCTGCGAAATCCCGCACGTCCGTATCAACGACGCACACGTATTTGTGAAGACCGTACACGACCAAGTCGTCCCGTTTGGTGGGGCGTGCTCAGTTCCTGGATGAAACAGGGCATTGGTTTTCCTGTTTTTGGATCGCGGTTCGCGATCACCACAGGACGTGATGCACCGAGCGGGTTGCACGGGCACCGAGGGGGTCATGCAGGCTACGCGATACAACTAACGGAATCAATAACAGAGCTACGAGGAGAAAGATATGAGTACCTGAACAGGGCTCCTGGAAATCGGAATTTCCGTGTCCGATACGACGCGAAGGGGCCGTGTCCTGAGTCCTGTGTCCTAGGGTTAGGGTTTGGGGACACTGCTGGCCGGAGCTCGGGAGAGCCGAAGGGAGGCTGGGGTCGGGCGGCACTGGCCGGAGGCGGCTGGGGGAGCAGAGGCGGCCGAGGTAGTCGGCGGCGACGCACGGGAGGCAGCGCAGGCGGCCGGAGGAGCTGCTCGAGGTCGGGGTCGCCGGGCGAGGCGCTGGCGTGGGCGGGGCACGGCGGCGCTGGTGAGGCGGGGCAAGGCGGGTGGCGGTCGGAGTCGGGGCGGCGCACAGCGGGTTAGGGATGGCCGGAGGAAGGAGTTTGGGGGGGATTATATAGACGGAGATGGGGAGAGGGAGCGGCGGCCGGCGAGGGGGGGGAAGAGAACCGTCGGGGTCGGCGGCGGACGTTACGCAGTTTCGGAGGCCAAGCGGCGGCGGCGGCGGCGGCGGACGTTTCCGGCGGCGGGGAAGTCAGGGGTCGGGTCTGAACGTTTGGGAGAGAAGGAGATAGCGGGTCGGGTTTCAACGGGTCGGGTCGGGTCTGCGGATCCGGCCCGATCCAAAAACAAATGCGGGTCGCGTTTCGGGTTATTGGGTCGGGTCTGGGTTAGACCCGGATCTGACCCGCTAAGAATTTGGTTTAATAAACCATTTCAGAAATTGGTTTAATTAGACCGGTTTGGTTTATTTTGGTTTGGTTTAATTAAATAAACCCGGTTTATTTTGGTTTAATAAATTAATCAGTTTTTAAGGCTTTAAAAATCCATCCGGGGTCCAATAAATTCTCGAAAAATTATCCTATGTCTAGTTTTTCATTTTACACCATAAAATATTATTTTCATAATATTTTAATATTATTTAATATCAATTAAAAATCATTTAATAAATAAAATACTTGAATTTAATTACAGAAAATTCCCAAAAAATTCTAGAAAATTATGAAAAATCCAAATTTAAAAATTCTTAAAAATCAGGGGGTTTACAGTGTCAAAATATGACATGCACAAAGCTCTGTGTCGAAGAAAAATCTCCAAATCAACACGTATCACCAAATTATTCGGATACGGCCTACACGTATGCAATTGTAGACACGACACTAGCCACAAACAAACAAACACATGTCAATTTGGTCTAATTGACCAATTGACAAACACAACATGTGTCAATCTCGGAATTCTCCTAAACTTGACACAAAATACACCATAACTTTCTCCAAAGGCCTCATATGAACCGAATTCCAATTCGTATAGGTAGACTCATCATATGGGGTAGTTCCTAATTATTAAAACACAGATTTAGAACCTAATTAAAGAAGAAAAATTGAATTATACCTATTGGGAGATGGATTTCTAATGCAACCTCCAAATTTGATAAAATTGGCTTTCAATATGTAAATCCTTGCTCCTCTTGTAGATCCTTGCTTCTTCCTTCTAGATCCTTGCTCTACTAGCCTCCAACGGTGATTTGGGAAGGAAATAGGAAGAAATTTGGTATGAAATTAATGTGGGAATAAAAAATTTTGGTTGAAAAAAATTCTAGATCTAGATTTGAAATAAAAATATGATAGAGAAATTTCTTCCTCTTTTTAAATAGGCCGGCACCCCTTGCCCTCTCGCTCAAGCTACTATGCAATGACCAATATACCCCTTGGGCCTCTCATAAAAAAATAATTAAGGAGGAAATATTCTATTCTAATGCATTTTAAATTAATTAATCATCCTCCTAATGAATGGGCTTATAATTGGGCTCGATTCTAACTAATTGTAAATATTGGTCCATGGATCTAATCTAACTAGTTAGGTCCACTAACACAAGTCCAAAATAATAAACTAACATCTAATAATAATTAAATAATATAATAAATAATTATTCAATATGCATAATATTTAATTAATTATAAAATGACCAAAATATCCTCTCCTATAAAATGTGGTAGTGACAATAATCCATCCCAAACAATTATAAGAACTGATACACCGATATCTTTAAGTTCTATTAATGTTCTAGGATTTCCTTCTTTCTACCCTCTTTCAATGTTTGCCTATGGTGGACGACATGGTGCTGGGGAAGGGTCATGGTGCAGGAAAAGAGCATTAACATCCACAGTAGCAACTGAGTTGAACAACAGAGAGGGTCGATGGGTGACGACAAGCAGCATGCATCAAAAAGATTACTAAGTTCTTATTTATTAATCTATTTTCCTTCTCTTCCTCTATTTTGTTTTTTTGAAGATTCAGAAACTTGCAATATGGATCAGCTTCAAATGTTGTATTAGGTTCAATCTGGACTTATGCCCATGCTAATTTGATAAATTTGGTTAAATTATTTTGTATTTTTATTAGATATGACTTATGAGCACATATATATCCTATTGTTGTGTCCAAACTACCTAAGTTGCTTCCAATGATGTAACAGATTATTACTTGTTTAAATAGTTAGGTTGCTAAAAGCTACTTACTTCTCTCCGATCAAATATGGGAATCTTTAGTTAATTGAAGACATCAAGGCCCTATTGAGGGTTTCTATGTATCAGTAATAATGACTGCTTAAGTTCTATATCTTTGGGGTATGGTTGCATTGGGTGTAGGTAATATGTTGTTAGGGGGTTAGTTTTAAAAGAATAGATTTCTAAGATGCATTGGTGTTGCTATGCATAATACATTATCATTGACTGGCCATTTTTGAAAACTTTGTTGTTTAGTAAATGTGTATGGTATATATGTACGATATTAGCAAACAAGGAACTGTAGTATTTGTCAATAGATTACTGTTTAGCGAATCACTTAGTTTTGTCATTTTTTTACCTTTCAGATGGAAGTGTAGTATTTGAAATAACATAGACTTTTTATGTTCGGTTGGGTTAATAGGTTAAGTTAAAGAAACTTCATGTCGGAAGACAGTGTAGCTGAATGAAGATCTTGAATAGATATAATGAGGAGCGATAGATTAAGAAGAATACCCATAAACGTGGGTTAGTTTTTAGCAATAATGAAATATATTATGGGATACCTGCTCTAGGTAGTTTGGTGATTGCATTAGTCTGATGGTGCATCATTTACTTGTATAATTAGAGCTGAAACCCGAAACACTTTCATAATTCAATAATATTGCATACTTAGGGTTAAATTAGGTTACAAGCTAACACTCGACGTATTATCGACTTATGTTGTTGTTGTCTTGAATCTTCTTCTTTCACTTTTAGTTGTTTCATTTATCATACTATACATAATCCTTAGGTTCTTTTAAGTGCAACATATTTGGTGTCAAAGCCCAAGGTTCTGCCTTGTTATAACATAAGATCAATCCAGTGCATAGCTTAGAGACATGGAAACTTATCTATGAAGTATGTGGATAGTGTCCATAAGACGAAACCTATAACTTGGAGACATATAGCGAACTTATATGTGCAAATAAAAAAACTAACGATCATATAGTCCAATGTAACATGCAGAAGGAACAACCTAGGTTTACCCTTTTATGTTTCATTCACGATTTTGATCTGAATACATTAGAGATATCCCCTAATACTTGTATAGTTGATTATTAAGACTATGAATTGGCCATTCAGTTGGAGCAACACTTCAATTTTCTAGTGGTAGAAAGTTCCTTTCCAAGCTTTATGGCAGCGAATTATGCAGTTTGAGCTTAGGTGATTCATTCAGTGCTCCTACTTTAGTGAAAAATGAAAGTCTAGTGCTAGTCCTTTAATTAATATTGATGTCAAGATTTAAATCATTATGCTTATGAGTTTTTGACATTCGAATAGGACCTTCCGCACATAACTAAGATTTAAGATCATGTGGACTGTAGAGGTGAATGAGAGAGTTACATCCCCGACAAAGATGGTAGCGATGTAGAATAGAGTTAGGAGACATTATAGAATGTTGTATCATCTTTGTGTGTGTCATAAGGTTTATTAAAATGATATCGATTTGTAAAGACGATTTATAGATAGCTGGCATTTCCTTATATCAAATATAATGATAAATTATGCAAAAGGTATCCTGCACAGACTGGACATCTTTAGTTCTTTTTTCGTTACCTACACATGCTTTCTCTTTAATAGTTATATTGTGATGTCATTCCTATAAATGTGCATGAGTTGTGAGAACAACCTTTCTATATGACCTTGATGTAACCTTTTTTGATAGACCAAACACTTAAACCCAAATATGTTGTGGAGAAAATTCCACACTGACACCTAATTTGGTAACTTTTTTTTGGTTACAGGAGTTTATTGCATAAAAGGCAGAAGCCAGTCTACCAACTTTCTAACTTGCCTTCTAAATTTATGGGAAGATCCTCTTTCTTTCTGTTGATATCAGGTAGAAACTTGATTATCTAAAACTTGATCAATTAGTTTTCTTATCTGACCCTGTGACAGTGTATGCTATGATCTCATCTTGATGACATCGACTATTATTTAGCTAAACTTATTATGCAATAGTGAAGTTATAATATAAGTGTATATTATTGTGAAGGTATTGTTTGGCTGTCTACAGTTCCAACCATATCTAATGTTAGTGTTTTGTTGTCTTCACCACTGCCAATTGTTGCTTCAGTTGCTTTAATTTGTCAGAATTTTCATAATTCCTAATATAATCTATTTTGCCAATAACAATTTCCTGACTACCATTTTTCCTGATTCTCGATTGAGGCCAAGTTAATTGATAATGACTATAAACAAAAAGAGAATGTAATACAAGACGAGAAACAATGAACAATATCATACTATGGTAGAAAAGAGACAGGTAATCTAGAGCAATATGGTTAAACTGATCATAATAAAATAGAATAAAGACAATTAACTAGAATAGAGAAGAACTGTAACTACACTAAGTTTTTAAAATACTAGTTAGATATGTGATCGACTTGGATTGAACATTGTCTACTTAAATATGGATAAACATTCTCTAACTTAAACATTGAATATTGTCTAGGCTTTGATCACATATCTAGCTAGCACTTTTCCTTTTATTCGACTAGTATAATGGATCCAACCATGACACGTTACAATGCAAGGTAATAAATGAATTGTCTAATATTAAAATTGTCTAATGTTAAACATTGTAATATTAAACATTGTCTACTAACCATACGAGAATACGAGAATACGAGAAACAATGAAACAAGAAATAACATCTCATGATTGAAGACCTATTCGTGCACTAGCCCGTACACCATCGTGTCAGGAATCAATTAATACATTTCTAAATACTTGTATTATAGTAATTATCAAATAATGAAAACTATCAGAGAATGTACTTGCCCGTGATCCAGACCAATGGATATTGAACAATGTCTGTACTAGAGTCCAAGTGACCTATATATAAAAATTTATGTTAAAAGGGTTACTTGAATGATAATAATCATGTATAATTAACTCTAGGTTAGACTTCTAGGTCAATTCTAGGTCTTGGTGTCCAAACTAGATCCATATCTAGGTTAGAGTTCATAACTATCTATAAGATTGGCCTATAGGTTTGAACTAGCTAATACTAAGTTATTTCTAGGGCATACTATCTATTAAGGATACCAAGTATCATATATATATATATATATATATATATATATATATATATATATATATATATATATATATATATATACACTAGATATCTACCATATACTATAATATCATAAGTAACTATATTACCTTAGTATCTTATATTCCAAACCATACCTAGACCATGAACCAAAATTCTCACTTGGGATCATGCATAATACCTATTATCTTCACACTAATATACACTAGTCTACTTACTAAACCACACCCTCACTTGGTACTAAACTCTGATACCTATCCCCAATACAACCTAACAATTTACTCCTTAGTATCACCTATATTAAAAACACTAAACAAGATATCCTGGATGCAACACAGTATAACCCCCACCACACTTGTTGATACTAGAGTATCACACACTCTTATCACTTAACACTAACTCACTCACCCAACCTCTTCACTGCACTTGATCTTCCCTCCCACAACCATATGTCCAACATCAGGCCACCACACTCACTTGACACTGACAGGTAACCTCCACTGATACTAAATGTATCAGAAATATAGAGAATTGAAATTCCTCCAGGCTTAAGCTCAAACAACAACTGATCATAGACTAAAATACCTATCTGCTACTGACTGACTATGCTCCATGTCTGCACAGATCCTTCAACAACTACTGCACTTTACTGTCTACACTAGCCCTTGCTTCCTTGCATAATGCAGTTACAATGTTGCATCTGCTGCTACTGGAACACTTGTTTACTGTAAATACAGCAAGTGCAAGCCTGCTGTGCACTACACTAGCATTGTTGTGCAGGTGGACTGCACCTTCCTGAATACCACCATTCACTTCCTTAGCGCACTAACCTTCCTCCACACCCTCACACCCAGACACTAACACTCGAGCACATAGGGACTGAACCCCAACACTCTTGCCTGCAAACCAAGGTTACTGCAACCCAAATATCCCCTACAGTTAAACACCTAAGCATCCCTCCTCTCACACTAGCCTGAACATACTAACATCCCATGCACTCCAATGCTACCCTTATAAACACAAATACCTCCTCTATCTCATATTTTACATACATAAACATGTGTGCATGCTATACCACTCGAGCACTACCAAGTCTGATACTCAAATGTTAGTCCACTCAACATGCACACTGATACCCAGAGTCACATTACCCACTGCTCAACACTAGTATCTCAGTACTCAAAACCTACCTCACATATACTCAAATACATCACCACACACACAACAACACTGGTACCTACCCAACCACTTCACAGACACAACACACACACTTATACTTTATACACCCAAATTCAATGCATACATGCACCCAGCCCCCACCTGTCACAGTCAATGAAGTCCCCTAGTTCTTCACACACTAACACATACTAATATCACCTACATATCTATACACAAATACATATATATAACTTATATACGCTATCTATTATAGACTAATGACAACAACAATACCATAACTCAATATAATCCTACTACCAATTCAATACCACTAGTAGTAGTCAATACACATCTTGTGCACAAGGCAAGGTATTCACTCAAGTGTCAAAATACACTTTCAGTCAAAATGCCAAATCCCCCCATACTCAACTAATACTATATACATATCAAATATAACTATATATAAATAATGTAATTGCTACAATAAAATTTGGGGTAAAAATGACTAGCATGCACAAATTTCCCCAAAATAGCCCTTGTATCATAATGTATCATATCATATCATGATACACCCTACTCTAATCCAATTATGTACATAATACTACCCCCATATGACTAATCTAAGTCTAATTAGACCTAATTGACCCAATAACAAATACATGATGCACCATTCTTGGATTCTTCCAAAATGGACACAAAACTCAAGGTAGAAGTCACAATAGGGGTTCTATGAACCTAATTCTTCTTCTTATGGGTAGCCCTAAGCCATTGAA
Source organism: Iris macrosiphon (assembly GCA_036927795.1). Lineage (NCBI taxonomy): Eukaryota > Viridiplantae > Streptophyta > Magnoliopsida > Asparagales > Iridaceae > Iris > Iris macrosiphon. The sequence goes on along the minus strand of JAYESA010000019.1, from coordinate 137,687,047 downwards.
GGGTTCCTAATGGTCAAGTGCATAAATTAGACTCTAAATTAAAGAAAAAATTTAGAATTATATCTATTAGGAGATGGATTCCCAATAAATTGCTCAATAGACACGATTAGGACACAAGCTCTTAGCTAATACCTCCTTCTTTAAGTGCTCCTTGTAATCCAAACTTTAATGCTCCTTAGATGATGAATTTGGAAGTGATTTAAGGGAAAATTGGATGGACTTTGGTGTATAATGGGTTGCTTGGGGAAGAAGAAGCACAAGTGTAATAAAATAAAATAAGATGAACAAATAACTTTCTCTCTCCTTCTCTCCTAGTGGTGTCATGACCCGCACCCGGTGTAGGGGCACGAGTACGTGGGTACGTCCAGCCTACGCTGTAGCATCGGTAGTAGAACGTTGTCTAGGTCAACAATACTATCTAAATATCTCACACAATATATATAATGTAACTGTCAAGATATCTCGACTCCCAAAGGAAGAACAATATGATAATATGATAATGGTAAACAATACTCAATAACAATAATAAATTAGAGGAAGATATGACACGATATGGAATAGAAAAAAAAATATATAAAGTCCAAAATATCATAAGTCCAAGAGTCTAAACACAACTCAAGATCTTAAATATAACACATACCAAAAGTGTCTAATTGACATATACAATATCATAAATGAACTAGCTAAGTCTCATCGACTGCTGGTACTATCTCAATAGGCTCTATGGGTGCTATCTCAACTATCAGGATTGGAGCGAAGTACAGCCCAATAGCAGTTCCAATAATGGACATAAACTATAAAATAATAATAGCGATAAAAATAAATTATAGAAGTAACTGAACTAGCAATTATCACGAGAAAGAGCATCTTGGTAAATAATAGAAATAAATTGAGAAACAATATGGTGAGGAACATCAATGTAATAAACTAGAATAAAGAAAACTATATAATAAATATGTCTTAAAATAATAGTAAGATAATATGATTGGCTTGGGCCTAGCATGGGCTATATATAAAAGGTGAGATAGCATGATCACACGTGAGTTGCATGATATGCTAACTATTACGGGTTATACTAAATCATGGACTATAATGTATGATCACATATCCACTAATACGTTCCCAACCCCGACTAGTACACGGACACGTTATAACACATATATCACACTGTACGGTCTATAATATCTTGCACTATGATCTCGGTCTATATAATCACTAAGATATCACGATAATCACTAAATAATCACGAAGCACGACATAGGGATCACTGAGTTATCACAATAATAACATATCATGACCAAGATCCACGTATACCAATCCGTGTAACTATCGTGTCAGGAATCAAATATCTCAATACTAAATATATAAAACATAGAGTCTAACAAATAAGAAAACTATCAGAGAATGTACTCGCTTGTGGTCCTGAGCAACAAGTATGACTCGGTATCCGAGCTGGTGTCACACACACCTAAATAGAAAATACCATGTCACTTGGGTTTAATAAATGAGAAATTAGTAAAAAATCACTAATATATGCTTTCTAGGTCAATACTAGTTCATACTAGTCCAACTAGGTTAAACTAGGCCAAATGTTGACTTTTAGGGTTAACTAGCCAATACTAGTCAAAACTAGGTCATACCTATATTTCTCGATCAATAATCGAGGGTGTTGACTATACTAGGTACTAAGGTAATATTTATATGTTTATACCTATATTACCTATATCAACTTGCATAACCATTATACATGTACACTAATTAGTATATAACTAACTAAACTAACTTAGAATTGCTACTAGCATAACACTAATTTCCTAATACACTAATTGATACCTATATTGTCTGATTCTCTCGTGTACTAACATGTAAGTTATCCTACATTGCTAACTGATATATAATGTAAAGTAACTAATACTTACTACAACTAACATTTGATAAGTAACATTCGTACTAACTAATGGATCTAACTGACACATTATCTTACTAATGATATCACACTAACATAACTTAACTATTACCTACTACAAGTGAGCCATTACCTCCAGATACTGTTAACACCTTGTTAAAACTCGAGCATCCGCACCGATACAACATACCACATCCTCCCATATTTTGTTGTTAGCAGCTGCTAACCCAACCTCTCAGATACACTTGTATCAGAGTTCCTCTACCCTCAAACACCTGAACACTACTACTATAAAAGAGCATTTATCCCTTCTCTTGATGGCTTGAGCATAACTGCTACTGCTACATATGATAACAATGCACATTGATGCACTGCCACTGCTGCACTTGCCATTGTTGCTCTCTACTGCAACTTGCAGAACACATCAATGTAACTTTCTTCCTTACCTACTGCAAGTAGATGCGGTCCTACATCTAGGTACCGACTTTGGGTATATACACTTCACCTATACAACCAACCCTCATCTGATCAATACCATAGTCATCTCCCAATCTACTGCCCTATGGAAATGGTACACAAAACCACCCAACTGTGGTGCACCCAATTGGTCATCACAGTCCTTATTATATACTACTTGACACCATCTCAGGCCTACCCTTTTTTATTGAATCAGTGACAACACTGTAATACAATGCAACATTAAGACACAATAGGGATACAGTGCATAATTATGCATTGTCACAGTATGCATGTTCTGCACCTAGTCCCCCCTCTCATCTTGAATGTCTCTATACCCTTACTGTAATGCAAAAAAATCTACACATATGGGGAATCATCACTGCTCACATACTAAACTAACCAAGTATCACATCACAATATCTCAACCATAACAATAGGTAAATTGTAATGATGACTGCTCAATACTCCCCCTCTCTCTCACATACATACCACACACATCTAATAATATATATATATATATATATATATATATATATATATATATATATATATATATATATATATATATATATAACAATGACACACTTATATGCTATTACGCTCCAGTCCCAAAATACGTAGGACTAGGTATACGTACACATGTCAGCTGTACGAACAAGTACATGAATCCAATTTAATGGACATAACTAGTCTAGTACGCTGTAAAATATAACTAAGACTCAATATCACAGGCAGGTATAATCTAGTCTCATCGACAAAATATCACAGAATATAAAACTAAATAAAATATAATAAGTCTCATAATCCACTACAAAAGAATATATAGTGGAGAACAATCCACAAAAATTAGTACGAAAGAATACAACTAAGCAATAAAGAAATAGTCTCAACGTACCTCAAAGGACACGATAAAGTCTAAAATCATAATTATGAACAACACAAAGAACTAGCTACTTAACTACGTGCCCGTATCAAAATATGACATGCTCAAACCCCCGTGTCAGAAAAAAACACCCAAATCAACTCGTATCTCCAAATATCAGGATACGGTCTACACATATCCAATTGTGGATACAACACTAGTCACACACAATCAAACACATGTCAATTTGGTCTAATTGACCTATTGACAAACACAAGATGTGCCAATCTCGAAATTTTTCCAAAATTGACACAAAATACCACATAACTTTCTTCATAGGCCTCTTATGAACCTAATTCTAATTTTTATGGGTAGCCTTAGTACATGGAAGCGTTCCTAATGATTAAATTACATATTTAGCGTCTAATTATATAGAAAAACTGAATTGTACCTATTGGAAGATAGATTTCCAATGAAAATCCTAAATTGAGTGTCAAGAGCCTTCAACTTGTACATCTTTGCTTCCTCCTTGTAGATCATTGCTTCTTCCTTGTTCTAATAGCCTCCAATGACGATTAGGGAAGGAATTAGAAAGAAATTTGGGTAGAAATTGGTGTAGGAATGAAAAAAATTGGAAGAAGGAAAATCTAGATCAAGATTTGAAATAAAAATGAAGAGAGAGTTTTCCTTCATTCCTCCTATGGCCGGCCACTAACCCCTCCTCCAAGTCACTAGAAAATGTCCACAATACCCTTTGGGGCTTGTCATGAAAAAATTAATTAAGGAGAAAAGATTCTAGTCTAATTGGTTTAACTAATTAATTCATCCTCCTAATGAATGGGCTTACTATTGGGCTCAATTCTAACTAGAATTAAATGTTGGTCCATGGATTTAATCTAAAATAGTTAGGTCCACTAACACAAGTCCAAAATCATATACTAACATCTAACAATAAATAAATAATACAATAAATAATATTCAACATGCACAATATTTAATTAATTATGAAATGACCAAAATACCCTTTTCTAAAAAATATGGTAGTGATAAGTCTACCCCCCCCCATTAAAATAATTTTGTCCTCAAAATTCAAGGACGAAACTACCCCCACAAATAAAACAGAATCAGAAAAGAACATACCTCATGGCACAAACAAATATGGGTAACGCTCTCGCATTTCATCCTCTCTCTCCCAGGTAGACTCACCCGAAGAATGATGCCTCCATGTGACGCGTACCAAGGGAATAGTCTGGTTCCTCAGCACCTTCTCTCTCTGATCCAAAATCTCAACTGGCTGTTCTGGATAGCTAAGAGTAGGACCTACCTCTATCTTCGAGTGATCCAACACGTGACTGGGATCCGCCACATACCGTCTTAACTGCGACATATGAAACACGTTATGCACTCCCTCTAATGCAGGTGGCAAGTCTAGTCTGTAGCAACTGCACCGACCCTCTCGAGAATAATGAAAGGTCCGATGAATCGCGGACTAAGCTTCCCATCTCCAACGAAATAAATCGTGTCTCGTGTCGGAGAAATCCTCAGAAACACCAAACCACCAACCTAGAACAAAACACAACCTTAAGAACTTAATCTATAATAAACAACCAATATCAAGCACAAAACAAAAAATATCTAAAACTATACCTTAAACTCCAAAGGTCTCTGATGGCTATCGGCCCAATGTCATTGTCTGTCCTGCGCCACTCAAAGTCTGTCTCTGATCAGCTTAGCCTTCTCCGCTGCATCCACAACCATCTCTGGCCCTAACAAAACTCTCTCTCCAACATTATCCCCTGACAAGGGAGTACGACATCTCTGATCGTATAGAGCCTCAAATGGTGACATCTCTATACTAGCCCGGTAGTTGTTATTATAAGCAAACTCTACCAATTGGAGATAGTCCTCCCAAGATCTCCCAAAATCTAGTACACAAGTGCGCAACATATCCTCGAGAGTCTGAATAGTCCTATTTGACTGCCCATCCGTCTGGGGGTGATATGTAGTACTGAACTTGAGTTGGGTGCCCAAACTCGCCTGCAAACTCCACCAGAAGTTATAAGTGAAATAACTATCCCGATCCGAGACTATGCTGACGGAAACCCCATGTATCCTGACGAGCTACCTCACATACATCTCTGCCAGCTTCTCTGTAGATAAACCCACCTTGAAAGGCAAAAAGTGGGCCGACTTGGTCAACCTGTCAACGATGACCCAAATCGCGTCTTTCCCTACTGGAGATCGTGGAAGTCCGGACACAAAATCTATAGTAATGTGCTCCCACTTCCACTCTGGAAAGGATAATGGCTGAAGTAAACCACCTGGTCTCTGCCTTTCGGCTTTCACCTGCTGGCACACTAAGCATTTAGATACAAACTGTGACACTTCCCTCTTCAAGCCATACCACCACACACTCTCTCGCATATCCTGATATATCTTGTTGGCACCTGGATGCATGAAATACTGAGAGTGATGTGTTTCCTCAACACCTATTCACACAGCTCCCCACTAGGCACACATAATCTAACACCATGCCGTAAAGATTCATCCTTAGCAATGGTGAAATCATCCTCCAATCCTGCTCTCACCTGAGCTCTGATGCTCCTCAGAGATACATCCTCATACTAGGCTGCCTTGATCCTGTCTATCAACTCTAAGTGTATCTGTAACCCCATATCTGTATGGCAAAATCAGGAACTATCACCTCAATGTCCAAGCTCTCCAATTCCTCCAATAAATATCGATCTTGCGTCAACAACGTAGCTACCGGATACTTCCTTAGGAGTTTCCACATAGTTTATGGGCCAGGAATTGAGACAGGAATTGTCACTGCAGAGGACAGATACTTCCTTAGGAGTTTCCATGATCGTGGTAGTCTTCAGCTTTAGACTGGACATCTTTACTTAGTTAGTAGATGTTGAGTTTAGTTATCTTTATATTTTCTGCATTATTTTCCAGTTGTATTGGGTGGTTTGTTCTCCACCAAGGCATATTTCATTTTAGTTGTACTTAGGTGGATTGTTCTCCACCAGACTCTTTGATTTCAGACTCTTTATGCTTTATCCAATATTTACTTTACTTTCTTATTGTTATTGTGGATGAAATAGATGTGCCCTACTTCATGGTTATTTAGATTATGGACTCAGTTCCATATTACAGCATAGTACAACTAGTTATGGTCCATTAAAATGGAAACCTAGTTAGATGTATCAGCGAGGCATGGTTATGTATCTTGATCCTAAGTATTTTGGAATTGGGGCGTGACAACTCATATCAATCCGAACTATCTTCCAAGTATTGATGTCGTATTGATTTATCCAAGTCCGAGAATAAATTATTTGCATGTAAACTCTATTCCATTGAGTTATACCTTCTTCCTATCCTTAGAATTATTCTCGTATCCTCAATTCAAATTTTTAATCGCTATCTTCCAATCGTGCTAATTTCGATGGCATCATCGAGTCTTCCATCTCAACTCTATGTTTTGTTCCATTCGATTCAATTTGCACTTACTATATGAACTACGATGATTCCTCGACCAGCCATCGATTCTATTACTCTAAAACCATATTTGATATACTCTTAACATTCGCTCGACACATTAGTAATCGTCTAATCCAATCTCGCAAGAGACCTTCGAAATCACGACTAGCTAGGTAACACTCATTCTACGGCTTTGTGCTTCCGTGTCGCTTGCTGATAGACTCGTTGCTACCTGAAATCCTCAATCCATCCAAGGTTACTCCATATACCAATCAAAGTTCGAGCCATTTGACAAACCGTCGAAATCGAATTTAAATTCCAACTAATTCACTTGAATATTCGACCAATTCTTTCCTCAAAATCCTAGCACGATCCTCAATATTTGCTGAGCGATATCATCTTCTGACAATACCTCTATTTATTATTATCCAAAACCTATGATCTAAATCCAACTTATCCTCATCCGAACGATATTCTGATCCCGCACACACACTTGCTTACCACAAGTCTAATTATGTAATGCCCAATGCTCAGTCAACAAGGCCTTCAGTATAGTTGTCCTGATCAACAAAATACCTGATAAGATTCATAAAATATCTAGACATATTGTATGGAACATCCCACGAAACATCAAGAGAAAGCGTAACTCAAAGTAAAAGAGAATCGAACACGAGTCCAATGACATAAAGCTGCCTTCTGATACCAAAATGTCACGTCCCGGTCCCGAAGAATCGAACGTCCTTGCTGTACGTGATCTCACGTAAGCCTAAGTTACGCTCGCTCAAGGCAAGCACCGTAATGGCCGAAGAAATGCTATGCCACAGAGTTGCACAGACAGTCCACAAGAAAAAAAGTTGAATAAACACAAGTATGATATGAAACAAATTATCTTTATTGATATTGAAACATAGGTTACAACGGAGCTAGGCCAAATGTTACAATCTCTCAGTGTAGAAATGTTAACCAAGCATGCAATCAATGTTAACCAACCAAAATAATGAAGAAATGGAAAATATGTAATAACTCGGTGTGTCTCGAATGTGTCTCTGTAGCAGACATGTTACGCTTGAACTATATAGTGTACTGTGCCTTCATTCTCTAAATATGTGATGTGTCATGAATACATTCTTTTGACAATTAACGACATGCACGCAGGTTGTCGTACATTCGTTACTTGCCTCAAATCCAATAACTCGCACGCAGATTGCCACTAGCGAGTCCCTTAATCTATATGAAGGGTCACTAGTTGCTCCACAAACCATATTAGACTACAGACTGAGTAGACGGTGATGGTTGTAGGAGCAGGTAGCGAGCCAACTACAAGCCACCAGCCTCACCCGGTCTAGTTTGCTAGCAGCTATATTGTTGTTCCGTCTGGCACGAATCGGTCCAAATGTTCCGACGGCCGTTCGTAGGAACCATACCTTGTGCATAAGTTATCCATGACCATGCATGTTCTTCTTTTTCATTATTTCTTCTTCTGTAATTCTTAAAGAATTTTCTGATTCTCAAACTATACTAGGCTCCCAAAACCATTCCTTCTTTTTCTTGCTTTCTTTCTTTCTGCAGCTCCCTGGTTCGGGGACTGGCTTGGCGACACAACAGTCTCGAAGCCTTTTTATGTTTTGCTTATGACTTGGAATGACTACTCGATAGTCTTCATGTCTAACTTGAATGAACTGTGTTTCCGTGAAGTGTCCCAAATCAGTGGTATAGTCTATGTGGCAAGCATTGCAATAGTGTGGAGATTGAATACTAAGTTAGCATGCAAGATAGACTACTACTTGAAAACGTAAGCAAATGTACTTGAACAATTCTAAAGTAGCGGTGCGAAGATCAATTCTCGTAGCAGGTTTACTTTCCATGTTCAATGCAATATGATATACGATAGGATTATTCCCTTAGCTATGTGGGGTTCAAGTCTTTTATTGGCATGCATCAAGTGTATCGCCTAGCGACTAGCATGTATCGTCCGTATTTTCAAGTGTGAAGGCTAGGCAAAGATAGGTTCATCAGAGCCACCTACCTTAGTGAGGACTTGCCTCGGCCGATCGGGTCTCCGATCGGCCCACTGAATACTCCAAGTCTGAACGTTGTTGCACTATTTAAATCATCTTGCTGAGCTGAGCTAAGCGGAGCGGGTCTTGTAACTACCTAGAATCGGGAGAGGATATTTTAGTCATTTCAATATTGTATGATATTTATTTAGTCATAATTGTATTAGTATTGTTAGTATGCTAGCTAGCTATAAGTAATTGAGAGTTAGTTAGTTAGTTAGTTAGTGATAGTTAGCAATGATTGGGTTAGTCATGACTTAGTGACTAGAATTAATTTAAGTTGGTTCATGGATAATATATTCCCCTATTAGTTAGCTAAGATGCTTTTATTAATTAATTAGATTCCATTCATGACAAATGGAGAGGGGCAAACTTGACATTTTAGCATCATCATAACCCTACTATAAGAGACATGCTCTAATTAGGGTTAGTTCATCCATTCATTGATATCATTAGCCTCCATCTTCCCCAAAACCCTAAATTCCTAATTCATTCAATCCCTACCATTTTTTCCTAGCCAATTCCACTTAATATCATCTATTCCAATTCCTATGGAGGTCTAGAAGCTTTGGAGAGCAAGGAGGACATTGGAGAAGATCTTGGTGAGGAGGAGTTGTGTCCACTTCTTGCATTGTGTCCAATAGAGGAGTTTTGTCACTCGTCATTCCCGATATATATATTCGGAACGTATTATTTCTTGCTTGCATGATAATTAGGTTGCATGGAGACTAGACCATTCTTTGGTTCAATTAGGCTCATAGTTTATTTGTTTGGGTTGGTTTGGTCATGAGTTGAACCCATAGTCATGAGTTGAACCCATGGTCACGAGTTGAACCTAGCATCTATGCGACCGAGAGTTCTATGCGGCCTGATCTTTAGGCGGCTCATAAAGCATATATGCCTTCCAACATGCATCCATCTTATTGGATGTATGATAGATTGTTACATGTGCGTTCTGGAGCTAAGTATTTGAAAAAGTCATAACAACGGAACTCCTCATGTTTTACTTGCTGAATGAATGAGAATCTCACCAAGTCCAAGAAACATCCATGCGGACGAGTGACCCATGCGGCTAGCAGAGCATGCGACTAAGAGCTATGCACCTCTTCTTGAACGCATGAATCTACACCACATTGTCACATATTTTCATGCATATCTCTTCTTTGACACACTTTATGGTTTGTCATGTCCATCACTTCAGTCACTTCTCTGACATGCATTTAATGCATATCACTCAGCACTTGTCCTAATTAGTGGACTTTGTCGTGACCTATGCGGCACTGACTCCTATACGGCACTGACCTATGTAGTACTTAGTCCTATGCAGCCTTGATCCTATCCAGCCTTGACCTATACAGTATTGACTCTATGCGTCCCTGATCTTCATGCAGCCATATGTACACATTTTGTGGTTTGCTTAGTTTGGAGGTTTTATTGGATTTTGTGATGCCATGCATGATTTTAATGATTGTAAGTGTATCTAATCTCAATGACCAGGTGTTAGACTCGACTATGTGCCTGACCCAATTATAGGCTATGTGCCAAGCGGCCATATTACCCATACGCCAAGTGACTATGACCACCTATGTGCCTGAATTAACTTATATGATGATATGTGCTAGAACTCATGTGATTTACTAATGATTGGTAACTTGACTCGGCTATTGGCATTCATGCTGATACACTTACTATATGCTACGTGTTCCTACGTTTTAAGTGTTCCTACGCGATTATGTTATATTTATTTATATCGAGGTATACCAACATTCTATGTGACATGTGATATAATACGATTTCCTCTAGCATGGACATCATAGTTTGTCAATAACCAAAGCGTGGTTAGGATTTGTTTAATTGTTGCATCACGCTCGGGTGAATCCAAATTGAACTATTAAGTGACAAAGTGGATTTGTATCTAACGTGCCCCTACTGTGGTATGACATATAAGGGGAGTAACATGTGACCACACCATATGATTCCAACTAACCGTAGGGTGAAGTAGGCAACTAAAACTTGTAGAGCATTGGGAAGGACAAAATTTTGAGATCGTGTTTAACTAGCCACCTTAAATATTTATCTGGGGAGTGAAGGCTAGCCCCTATTTGGATATTGTTAAATATCTAATTATTGTATTCTACTATGTGTTCTATATGATATTAGTACGGTGGCCTTACGAGGGACTGGTGCATAATACTACGTGCTACACGACGATTCATGGCTCGGCTAGCCCTGCTAGCACATGGTTCGATCTGAGGATTTCTATTACATGCATAATACCTTTGGGATAACCCAGACTCCACCTAGCAAGCCGTAGAAGTGATTGACCGATACTGTAATTGAACTTGTTTGTGGTTGTATCTTATGTTCAATAATTTAGGGACATGGACTATTATTGTGTGATGGTCTAACCCTTGTCCTTGTTTGGTTGTAGGGTTAGATTATGGTATCACGATAGGCTATGGACCGAAACTACGAGACAACTATGTGTGTGTGTGTGTGTGTGTGTGTGTATTTATTTTCTCTGGTTTTGTTTCTTCATTCGTGCATCCTTTGTGGTACTTGCTATATAGGGTCAAACCCCACTAGTTTTGTATGGCCAGGTTTAGAGCCAGCACCCGAGAATCTAGAGTACTTTCCCCTGAACATTGGCGCATACCATATGGATGGCTGCTGAGGGACACGAATGGATTTTTTCTTCCCTACTCGATATTATATATTTTACCCTTTTGAGCGTTTAGCCACCGGAGCTTGTTAGCCATAGATCTGGACATTTAGTTCCTTACATGATTGTAATCAATCAGACTGCAGTTGATCATGGTCATGTACCTTTTCTACTCTGCCAGCTTTTTATTTTGTACAGTTGGTTTTTAGAATATTTTGATGGGGCGATTGGGACGTCTTTCTGCTTTATTATACATGTTCTATGTTTATTATTCTTGCTTGACAGATTGAGATAATAGATGTTCTGTGTGACCCTAAGTGACTTGCTTGTAGTATGCACCCCCTTGTCTAGTAACAGCTGTGATCACCGTATGACGTATAGTACCATATACGGGGTAGCTGGGCATGTCCGTCTCCGTATTCCGGTACTGGGGCGTGACAAGGTTTTAGTGGTAGTCCATGCAGGCCTATACTTTCAGACTTGTGGGTTGTTATGGTCATAGGAGTCTCAATCAAACATATGCCTTTGAAATCCTAAATTCGTTCTTCTCGATGCCCTGCTTGACTATCGAATTAATTTCTTCTTTGATCCTTACCGTCCTATTCTTGATGTCTCTTGTCCTTTTCTTTAGGGCTTCTACAGTTGCTGGAGCAGCAAATCTGGCAGGTCAGGGTCCTCCTGGGCCGTAGCGAGAGGCAGCACCCGCTCAGAGTCAAGTCCGGGTTGAGCCAGTGATTGAGCACATCGAGACAGTCGAACCAGTAGCAGATCACGTTGAACGAAAGACCCCAGAGATCCTAGTACCTCCAGTCGTACCAGAGGAACTTGACACTCCAACATTATTGGATATCATCCGAGGGATGTTAGCAACTCAGCAGCATCAGCAATTTCAACAACAAGAACAGAATGTCTTACAGAATCATGGGTTACAGACGGCGCTAGAGAAAGACGGAAGGACAGATTCAGGGGCATCGGTCAAATTTTGTCGACTTAACCCGAGATACTTTGACGTCACAGAGGATGCCATCATGGCAGACGCGTGGCTCCAAGACATCGAAGTTATCTTGGCAACAACAAAGGTTTCGGTTGAGGATGAAGTTGATCAGGTCCGATTACAGCTTCAAGACCTTGTCCGTGACTAGTGGGCGTTATTGGAGGTTGGCTTGAGGCATCCTATCACTTGGGATAGTTTCAGGAATTGATTTCGGGCTAAGTATTTTGGAGTCGTAGCGCAATATGAGCTCCAATAGAGGTTTATTGGTCTCAAGCAGGCCGGCAAGACTGTAGACGGGTATGCAGTCGAGTTTTCCAAGCTGAGTAGATTTGTTCCGACTATGGTGGCTACGGAGTAGAATAGAGCGATGAGGTTCCAACAAGGACTTCATCTGGAGATCTACATCTGGTAGAAGGGAACGACTACCAGACTTACGAAGAAGTATTGATAGCAGCTCGAAGACATGAGATTACTATGTAGCGGTTATCGGCAAGGACAGGAGGCTAAAAAAAGTCTCAAACTAAAAGTGGAGGAGAAGGTAGAGTATTACCCCAAACGTTAGCACCATCACCTGGTATTCACATTCATGATTCAGCACCGTGGAGGATGACAGTTTCGACGGTAACAGCACCAGCTCGGTAGCAGCCGAGGCAGCAACAATAGCAGCAGCGCCAGGTAGCACCGATGGGGTGTACTTACTGTGGAAAGGGAGGCCACACTAGAGATATGTGTACGGCAGCTAATGGGTTGTGTATGAGGTGTGGTAGTCCAGACCACCGGATTACCAATTGTCCGACGATGCAGAGGTCAGGAGGGCCAGTCCAATAATTTCCAGTACTGCCAGCACCAGAGGTAGTTCAGCACAGAGGGCCGGCAATAGCAATACGACTATTAGCTCAGCGTTCGTTACCGACGCAGGCTCAGATGTACCAAAAGCGGAGAAACCAGCAGCAGGGCCAGTAGAGGCCACAACAACGTGTCCAAGGGTGCCAGCATCCCGAAGAGCAACAGGGCCAGCGACAGGCATTTACTTTGTCTGTAGAGGAGGCTTTAGCATCGGGCAACGTAGTGGCAGATAACATCTCTATTGTATCTTATCCTGCTGTAGCATTGTTTGATTCGGGTGTATCTCATTCTTTTATATCTGCACGATATGCGACACGAATTGGATTAGAGTTTGAGACATTGCCAGAGAGATTGAACATACTCACTGGTAATAGTCTTATAGAAGTTAGTAGGGTGTGTATAATTTGTCCAACTATAGTGTGCAGGCGTTCATTACCTGCACGGTTGATTGAGTTTTCTATGGGTAACTTTGACGTTATCCTAGGCATGGACTGGCTGAGAGACAGTCATGCTATAATAGATTGACATAAGGGTAGGATATTGTTTAGTATCCCAGGCACGGAAGACTTTGCCTTTGATATATCTGTGGGAGACCAACATGAAGAGAGGATTGCGGCGGCAGTGATAGCAGAAGAACAGCTTCCCGAGATAGTCAAGGAGTTTCTAGATGTCTTTCTAGAAGAACTCCCAGGGCAAGCACCAGTGAGAGATGTTGAGTTTTGCATATAATTGATTCTCGGAGCAGGACCAATATCTTGTAAGGTTCACCAGATGGAATTATCAGAACTGGACAATCTTTACCAACACGTAGAAGAGTTGAAGGCGAATGAGTTATCCAAACCAGAGGATCACCTTGGAGAGTGCCAATAGTTTTAGTAAAGAAGAAGGATGGGTCAACAAGGATGTGCATCGACTATAGGCAATTGAATGCAGTAACAGTGAAGAACAAGTACCCATTACCAAGGATAAATAATTTGTTTGATCAATTAAGCAAAGCTAAAAAAAATACCAAGATCGACCTCCGGTCAAGATATCATCAAGTAAGAGTTCGGGATCAAGACATACCCAAGACAACATTCAGGTCACGATATGGGTATTATAAATTCTTAGTTATGCCATTCGGTTTGACCAATGCTCCAGTGGTATTCATGGATTTAATGAACCATATTTTCATGCCGTATCTAGACTAGTTTGTGGTAGTTTTTATAGATGATATTATTGTCTATTCAAGTAACGAAAAGGAGCACAAAGAGCATCTTCGGAAGGTCTTCCAAATTTTGAGGGAACACCAGTTATATGCAAAGTACAGCAAGTGTGAGTTCTGGTTGGATCACGTATCATTCTTGGGTCAAATTATCTCTGGAGCAAGAGTAGCAGTAGACCCGAAGAAGTTTGAGGCCGTATAAGGTTGGCCAGATCCCAAGACAGTAGAGAAGGTGCATAGTTTTCTGGGTTTGGCAAGATATTACCGAAGGTTTATGGCAGACTCCGCAAGAATTTCAGCACCCTTGACCCGATTGATGTGTAAGGAGGCTAAGTTTGTGTGGTCCACATGATGTCAGGCAGCTTTTGAAGAATTAAGAAAAAGATTGATTTATGCACCAATCCTCATGCTTCCAGTAGGTTTCGAAGAATTTATAGTATATTATGATACATCCAATAAAGGACTTGGGTGTGTTTTGATGCAAATGGAAGGGTGATAGAGTATGCATCTCGGAAGCTTTGAGATCATGAGAAGAACTACCCGACTCACGATTTAGAGTTGACAACAGTGGTATTTGCACTTAAGTTATGGAGGCACTACTTATATGGTGATCGAATGAAAATATTCATGGATCACAAGAGTTTAAAGTATGTATTTGCCCAGAAGGATTTGAACATGAGGCAGAGGAGGTGGTTAGAATTGTTGAAGGATTATGACGTGGAACTCCAGTACCATCCAGGCAAAGAGAATGTGGTAGAATATGCTCTTAGTAGGAGGGGCATTGCATACATGTTGACATCACATAAGCAAATCTTAGAAGATCTTCAAGAGATAGGTATTGAGATAGTAATTATATAAGATGTAGGAGTGTTGGCAAGTTTACAGATTCAGTTTACCATTGTTGAGAGGATCAGGGTAGCTCAGGGGAGGATCTGCAGATCCAGAAGCTCCAGGCAAAGTGTAAGTCTGATCCCATGAAGGAGTTGACGATTCATGACGATGGAACTCTTAGGTTTGAAAATCGTTTTTGTGTACCGAGCGAAGATATCCGGCAAGAAGTCATGACCGAGGCATATAGTTCCCAGTATTCAATTCATCCAAGAGGTACCAAGATGTATCAAGATATCAAGAACCATTTCTGGTGGAACGGGATGAAGAGGAAGATAACACGATTCGTCTCTCGATGTTTGTTATGCCAAAAAGTGAAGGCCGACCAGCAGAGACCGGCAGGATTATTACAACCTCATCCTATCCCGGAGTGAAAGTGAGAGCATATCACGATGGACTTTATGACTGTTTTACCTAGATCCTGAACTGGTCGTGATGTAGTTTGGTTGATAGTGGATCGACTCACAAAAGTAGCTCATTTTCTTTCTTTCTGAGTATTGTCTATAGAGCAGTTGGCAGAGATGTACATGCGACGGATAGTAAGACAACAAGGTGTTCCGATAAGTATCGTATCAGATCGAGAACTCGGTTCACCTCTCATTTTTAGAAGAGCTTAAAACAGAGCCTAGGCACCAAGTTGAGGTTCAGTACCGCTTATCATCCTCAGACAGACAGACAGTCAGAAAGAACCATCTAGACATTGGAGGACATGTTGCGGGCTTGTACTTTGGATTTTTGAGGGTCTTGGGAAGATCACCTTCATCTTGTCTAGTTCTCATATAATAATAGTTATCAGGCGAGTATCTAGATAGTGTCATTCAAGGCATTATATGGAAGAAAGTGTCGGTCACCATTGGCATGGGATGATATAGGTGAGCAAAAGATAATAGCCCAGAGATGATCATGCAGACAGTAGAAGTGGTCAAGCAGATCAGAGAGAGATTTTGGGTTGCGCAAGATAGGCATCGTCATTGGGAGGATCAGCACTGTGGGCCTTTAGAGTTTCGTGTAGGCGACTACGTATTCTTGAGGATTTCTTCGACCTGTGAAGTCATTAGATTCGGGGTTCGCGGGAAGCTTAATCAGTGATACGTCGGTCCGTTCGATATTCTCGAGCGGGTAGGCGATATTGCTTATCGTATTGCCATTCTGCCTTCGCTATGTGAGGTGCACGATGTGTTTCATCTATCTCACCTGCGTAGGTATGTCCCGGATCTGAGTCATATCCTTGACCATTCCGAGCTAGTCATTGGTACCACTTGTCTTACGAGGAGCAACCCGTATCCATATTGGACCAAAGAGAGAATATACTCAAGAATTGGACTATCCATCTTGTCCAAGTTGCTTGAGATCATAACCCTTTGGGAGAGTCGACGTGGGAGCTTGAGGATGACATCCAGTCTCGGTATTCGCACATTTTTGACTCGAAAGGTATATTTTTCATATGCCTTCGTATCTCGAATCTAGTGATTCCTTCACTCATTCTCTGTGATGTTGCTTTTCTTCATTATATGATTGGATTTGATTGTGTGTAGATGTGCTTGTAGTTAGCATAGTGGTTGTTCTGATTTCTCTAGCTAGCCTTGGGTTTGAATTCCGAGGACGAAATTTTACTAAGTTAGGTAGAGATGTCACTCCCCGTTCTCGATATACATATTCAAAATATATTATTTCTTTATTGCATGATAATTAGGTTGCATGGAGACTAGGCCCATTCTTTGGTTCAATTAGGCTCATGGTTTATTTAATTGGGTTGGTTTGGTCATGAGTTGAACCCATGGTCTAAACCTCGAGCCCTAACTATATAAGCTAACTTCTCTCTCTCTTCCCTTATTCTCTCATTTTTTTCTCCTTCTTTCATTTTAGGCAAGTACACCTTGCATGACATGGAGAAACCCTTAGATTTTAATTCTTAATTTTTTTTACTTGCATTTTATTTGTCTAATATGTGTACTTATGATTCTAAGCACTTTTAATACTTTGAGTTTTCGATTTTTATTGGTGGATTTGGTTAGATCTATATTTGTAGTTAAGGATTTTCAAGGGTTCCATAAGTTTTTCTTAAACTTAGTTTTGTTCTACTTAAACTTAGTACCTTTGAAAACTAATTATTTCATGTGGTAGAGCATTCAATTTTGTACGATTTTGACTTTTTTTACTTGATTTTGAGTTAAAATAAAGTTTTTATGGAGGAAACAACTTTCAATTTTGGAACATTTCCGCTATGGCTGAACTTGTTGTCTAAAGAAGACAAAGTTCTCATGCGGATAGTATCTATGCGGCGGAGAGTTCTATGCGGCCGAGAGTTCTATGCGGCCTGATCTTTATGCGGCCGAGACTCTTTGCCGCATATGCCTTCCAGCATGCGTCCATCTTGTTGGATGTATGACTGATTATTACACGTACGTTCTGAAGCTAAGTGCTTGGAAAAGTCTTAACAACGAAACTTCTCGTGTTTCACTTGTTGAACGAATGAGAATCTCACTAAGTCCAAGAAATATCTATGCGGTCGAGTGACCCCTGCGGCAAGTAGAGAATGCGACCACGAGCTATGCGCCTCTTCTTGGACGCATAACTCTGCACTACATTGCCACATCTTTTCATGCATGTCTCTTATCTGACACACTTTATGGTGTGTCATGTCCATCACTTCAGTCACTTCTCTGACACGTATTTAATGTATACCATTCAGCACTTGTCCCAAGGTGTGAACTTTGCCTTGACCAATGTGGCACTGACTCCTATGCGGCATTGACCTATGCGGCACTGACTCTTATGCGGCACTGAGTCCTATGCGTCCTGGTGGGTTATCAGTACATGAATGCACTGGTGGGGAGGCTACTCGCCCTCTCGACAAATCCAAACACGTAATATATATTCTGTGCACCATCTATTAAGTTATCTTTCTAGTCTTGCCTAGGATCAGTTTTATGGCAAGGATGAATAGCCTAACTCGTGTGGCAGTGCGCCGTGCGATATAAGAGAAAATACGGCGAGAATACCAACTTACCATTTGTCTTTCCATGTCTAAGGCAAATATAGTTATTCAACCACAAGAACATATATATATTAAATCAAGGGGCAATAACATGTGCAAACATTGTGTTGTGAGCGAGATTATGTTTCGGATGCACGAGCTACTCGAATTATCAGGTGTGTTGCATAAGACGTTCAAGTGTTCCATATGTACAGTGTTATACTCAAGATCGTTTAGGTGTTTCAGTTATTCTCGATGCGATGTAATGACTCGCACGCAGATAGCCGCTAAGCGAGGATAACTTATCTATATGAACAATTGTCGCTGGCATAGCCATAAAGGACGAGTTATAGTCAATGACGAGGATGGCATGCAACAAAGATTTATGAGTGGCTATAAAACCATCCCGTCTAGATGTATGAGACTAAACGTTAGTTCCATTCAGATCAGATCGGCCCCGGTGCCCAACAACCGTCCGTGGAACGAGATCCGAAGATCCCCCTTGATTCCAAGTTGTCCGCGACACGCAGTCTTGGTCTTCCAAATTCACACAACTTGATATGATAATCCTTGATTCTTGTTCTGGACGAGATTTGCTCCGCGAGCTGTGATTCTTTCTTTACTTGACATGATTCTCGTTCAGATGTAAACTTGATGTGATTATCATTCAGATATAAACTTGACATAATTTTCGTTCAGATATAAACTTTTCTTGATGCATTCCCCTGGTGCGGAGGCTACCTTAGACCTAACGATCCTGGATACTTGCAGGTTTACATTGCATAAAAGAAATATTTCATAGTATCTTGGCTAACTTATATGTATGCACGATACGGATAGTTTTTACTTGATTGTGGAATGATTTGTGTGACAAGCATTACAACGAGGCAACGAGTACAAGTTCATATATAAGCAGGCAAGCATGCATTTATAATAAAACTTAAGCATTCATGTTGGCTCGGGCCCGAAGGTAAGCCCACGAGTGAAACCGTAAAGGGACTTTCCGAGCGACATTATCTAGGGTCGTACAGTGTAGCAAGTGAATAGGGCACTACAGAGTATATGTATATATATATCGTTCTACTCGAGGCATAGCGGGGTTCTAGTTGCACACGGCAAAGGTAGCATGCAAGGGTTTGTATATAAGCAATATTTCATTTTCATGTTCTAGCACAAGCAATACAAGTTGGGATTATTCCCTTAGCTTGGTGTGTTGTATTCTTATTAGCATGCAGGGGGTGATTCACCTAGCGACTAGCATAAAACATCAATATTTTAAGTGTGCTGGCTAAGCAAAGACAAGTTCATCGTAGCCACCCACCTTAGCGATGGTTTGCCTCGGTCGAGCGATACTACGAGCGAGCCTCTGAAAGACTAAGCCGAAACTCCTGAAGGACCAACTCTAGAAATCATTTTGCCTCAAACGATTCTTTCCGCTGAAGCAAAGCGGGTCGGATCGTTGCACTTTTGCCGTTTGAATCGGCAGTCCGCTTGAGCGGAACGGGTCGTTATATTATACACCACTCAGAAAATGTCTCGTCCTCGAGACTTCCTGAGCACAGGCCGTTAAATCGTACTATCAAATCTATCCCGCGTAGCAATCGTTACCACTAGTTCTAATTTTCTTCGAACACAATCTCCTACTCGATCCTTGTGCCGTGTTGCGTGTATGCTGAGTCGGTTTCATTTGTGCCTTAGCACTGGACATATTGCTTAATACGGGATCCGTTTCAATCTATTGTGATTTAGCGATCTAAGGATGAGGAAAACTTATATAAGTCGTTATACTTGTTCATGTGGATATTCACTTGCACTAGCATCAAGATCAACATATTGCGAGTCCGGATCGTGTATATTTTTGAAGTGCACCTCAAACATATGCATATCAACCAACTCGGCGATAGCGAAGTCTCAGCACTTGAGTTTCACATATCATTAAGTCTTGGATCGTGCATACGTTCAAGACGTCCCTCAAACATATGCATTCAACCAAACTTAGAGATAGTGAAATCGGATAAGCTACTTGCGAAAATTTTAAGGGTTCTCGTTTTTATGAATCACAAGGATACTTCTGATAGGGTCAATCAAATTTTATATCATTTTTCACTCCAACCATACCAAGTAATTGTACTACCGTTAAGCACGATCTACTCGGTTTACCGACTAGCGTTCATTCGTTTGGGTCAAACATAGCACATGTTATTGTTCCAAGTCTAACCCTAAGTCTTACTGCCCCAGTTCTATAGCTTGTTCAAGCAATAGGATAAAGTCGGTCATACTGGTTCGTTCACTCGACACAGGGTCATCTGCCTAATTACTAGGTCAGCTTACAAGGTCATAGGTACAAGTTCAAGCACACGATTCATCGTACAAATTCGTTGCACGATGCTCGCCCCAATTCCTAGGGTCAAACCATTGTTCATTTGTACGGGATATTCTATCCAAGCTCGTTTCACTCAGATTTTTAAACATCGAGCACGGATCATCCTACACACAATAGTACATTCATTCGTATGGGGGTTCGAGTTCGTTCAGTAAAATCCATATTATCCAAGTTGCAGGACAAGCCTAGTGATTTGCATAGTCTATCTCTTCAAACATGTTTTGATAGACTCCCTATCCATTCCAAGTTTAGACCATCAAGCCAAGATTCAATTCTAAATCTTAGTTATAACTCTAAGTCATCCAACCTGATTCATGTATCCGTTCTCGAAACCATCAAGCGTGATTTATTTCAGGTTCTAGGCTAACTTATCCTCGAAATATTTTTGACCACTTGCATTCCAAATTCGTCTTATCGTGTTGAACCAAAAGTCAAGACGATCCATTAGTTTGTTACGCTCCGGTCTCCCGCAAGTTCGATCACCCTCGTTGGATGTGAGATCACCATGTCAACGCTTCCACTGGTATATCGTCCTAATCCGGGAGTGACGCATGTACGGGTATAGAGTTACGCTCGCACAAGACAAGAACGTTCGAACATTATGGTTATCTTCGAAACGATCAAGACACCTCAATATCTCACTTTGCTCCATCTAAGTTATATATATAATCCACCAAGTTATGTCCATTCATGCAATGATTATAATTCATCTAGCAAAATCATCCAACTTTAATATTACCGTTCGATAAATCCATAGTCTACTTATATCATTCCTCAAGTAACTAAGTTTTAATATTCAAGTCCAAGTCTATTCCATCCTTGATATGTTCTATTCAATGAGTTCATTTGGAAAAATCACCGAGCATGTTCCCGTGAGTTCGATCATCCCCGCCGTACGTGAAATCACCACGCCGGCACTCCCGTAGGATAATCGTTCTCGCTGGGACTGATTTTGAAGGCTATCGTTTCAAACTAGATTTCAAGATCGTTCTTCCAAACTCCAAGCCAAATCCGTTATCGCTTATCTCTTTCATCGAACCACAATATTCATTCTGGGCTAACTTCTATTCGAGAGATATTGTATTCAAGTTTATTTTCGTTTGATTCAAATCAGAAATCGTCCATACAACTCTCCAAGTTTCCAACAAGTTTTCCTAACCGAGTTATCGATTTCCATGAATCCCTATTCGATATAAGACTTATCATTTGTTCAAGACATTATCATTTGTTCAAGACATTCTCAATTATTCAATCCGACTATCGTAGGAGACCTTATGAATCCGTTTGAATATTTCTAAATGATCCATACACCACTCGGAATCGAGTCATCCAATCAAATACTCAATCGATGTTCGCATCAATCGCTAGCATATTCACTGAGTTTTTCTTAAAATTTCTTGCACGATACTAGCATCGTCTGATAAATCTTGTCTCGTATATATATTATGTTGATAGTCATCCAAGTAAACCATATTCGATTTGTATCTTCCGATATGAAATACCATTCGAGCTATTTTTCAAAATCCAAGCACGATTCTCTATATTCGCCTAAGCGATAAATCCGAGAATGTTTTATCGGTTGCTGTTCTAAGTTTGACTTATCTTATTCCTAAACGATATTCCAATCTCGTTGAACTTAGCTTGCACCAAAGAGTCTTGGCGCACGATACTCTACACAACTTAGCCGAAAGGCTGTGTGCATAGCTAACCGTTCAGCAATATTCTATTCCGTACACTAACAAGTTTGATAATCATGTATAGGCATTTCGGGTTCGCACATAAGTCGCAATTCTAGCACGAGTCTATTCCCAAAGGGTCTAGCACAGGTCGGCACAAAGGCCTTAGCATCACAATCCGTACAAGCAATCACATCATTCACATGCACTTTTGAAAGTATTTAGACTTATTGTTTGGAACATTCCATTGGGACATTGAAAGAGCGTGTGCACATAAACCACGAACGAGCTTTCGATACTGAGAAATCGAAACAAAGTCCAAAGGCGTATAGCCATGCTCTGATACCAATATGTCACGCCCCGATCACCCGCAAGATAATCGGGCGTCCCTGCTGGAAATCGAATCACCGATCCAGCGCTCCCGCGGGACAATGGCTTGACCCCTCTGGGCATGATGCCGCACGAGCATAAGCCGCGCCCGTGCAAGGCCGTGGTTCTGGCATGCGGTAAGAGGACTAAGGCACAGAGTTGCACAGATTTTTCGACTGCAGCAGAATTATAAACGCATAGGCGATTGGTAACAAGTTTACAGAGTCGTCAATAGCGGAAGCATTGAATGACACAAGTATAGGAGTAAAGCAAACTCTTTATTGATATGAACAAGTGTTACAGGCGGCGCATAGCCGAGATTACAAATCGCTCAAGCCTCTCTCTCTAAAATAGTAAAAGCGTGCTAAGTGGCTACATTTGTGGAATGATGTATAGGCAATGTTCCAACATTATGTCTTGTATATATGCTTCAGTTCCGGACGCAACGTTCTAAGGCTCCAGAGTGAACTTCACGCCTTAGCACGCACAAATGAGGCATATACACCGAACAAGGTTCTTCCGTACCCTGCAAACTATCTGGTGGGTTATCAGTACATGAATGCACTGGTGGGGAGACTACTCGCCCGCTCGACAAATCTAAACACGTAATATATGTTCCGTGCACGATCTATTAAGTTATCTTTCTAAGTTTCATGGCAAGGATAAATAGCCTAACTCCTATGGCAGTGCGCCGTACGATATAAGACAAAATACGGCAAGACTTACCAACTTACCATTTGTCCTTCCCTGTCCAAGGCAAACATAGTTATTCAAGCACAAGCACATATATATATATATATATATATATATATATATATATATTGAATCAAGGGGCAATAACATGTGCAAACACTGTGTTGTGAGCGAGATTATGTTTCGGATGCACGAGCTACTCGAATTATCAGGTGTGTTGCATAAGATATTCAAGTGTTCCAGATGTACAATATTATACCCAAGATCGTTCAGGTGTTTCAGTTATTCTTGATGCGATGCAATGACTCACACGCGGATAGCCGCTAAGCGAGAATGACTTATCTATATGAACAATTGTCGCTAGCATAGCCACAAAGGACGAGTTATAGTCGATGACGAGGATGGCATAAAACAAAGATTTATGAGCGGCTACAAAACCATCCCATCCAGATATATGAGACTAAATGTTAGTTCCATCCGGATCGGATCAGCCCCGGTGCCCCGGAATCGTCCATGGAAATAGATCTGAAGATCCCCCTTGATTTTAAGTTGTCCGCGACACGCAGTCTTGGTCTTCCAAATTCACACAACTTGATATGATAATCCTTGATTCTTGTTCTGAACGAGATTTGCCCCGCGAGCTGTGATTATTTCTTTACTCGACATATTCTCGAACGATGTAAACTTGATATGATTTTCATTCAGATGTAAACTTGACATAATTTTCGTTCAGATATAAACTTTCCTTGATGCATTCTCCTGGTGCGGGGACTGCCTTAGCGACCTAACGGTCCTAGATACTTGCAGGTTTACATTGCATAGAAGAACTATTTAATTGTCTCCTGGCTAAATTAGATGCATGCACGATACGGATAGTGTTTACTTGATTGTGGCATGATTCTGTGTGACAAGCATTACAACGAGGCAACGAGTACAAGTTCATATATAAGCAGGCAAGCATGCATTTATAATAAAACTTAAGCATTCACGTTGGCTCGGGCCCGAAGGTAAGCCGAGCAGTAAAACCGTAAAGGGACTTTCAAAGCGACATTATCTAGGGTCGTGCAGTATAGAAAGTGAATAGTGCACTACAGATGTATATGTATATATCGTTCTACTCGAGGCATAGCGGGGTTCTAGTTGCACAAGGCAAAGGTAGCATGCAAGGGTCTGTATATAAGCAATATTTTATTTCCATGTTCTAGCACAAGCAATACAAGTTGGGATTATTCTCTTAGCTAGGTGCGTTGTATTCTTATTTGCATGCAGGGGGTGATTCACCTAGCGACTAGCATGAAACATCAATATTTTAAGTGTGCTGGCTAAGCAAAGACATGTTCATCGTATCCACCCACCTTATCGATGATTCGCCTCGGTCGAGCGATACTCCGAGCGAGCCTCTGAAACCTAAGTCGGAACTCCTAAAGGACCAAGTCGGGAAATCCTTTTACCTTAAAAGATTCTTCTCGCTGAAGCAAAGCGGGTCGGTTCGTTGCACTTTTGCCGTTTGAATCGGCAGTCCGCTTGAGCGAAACGGGTTATTACATCCTTGACCTATGCGACATTGACTCTATGTGTCCCTAATTTACATACGGCCATATATCTACACGTTTTATGGTTTTTCTTAGTTTGGAGGTTTTATTGGATTTTGTGATGCCATGCATGATTTTAATGATTGTAAGTGTATGTAATCTCAGTGACCAGGTGTTAGACTCGACTAAGTGCCTGACCCGATTATAGGCTATGTGCCAAGTGGCCATATTGCCCATGCGCCAAGTGACTATGACCACCTATATGCCTGACTTAACTTATGTTATGTGCTAGAACTCATGTAATTTACCAATGATTGGTAACTTGACCCGGCTATTGGTATTCGTGCTGATACACTTATTACGTGCTACGTGTTCCTATGTGCTAAGTATTCCTATGCGATTATGTTACATATTTTATACTGAGGTGTACCTACGTGCTATGTGATATGTGATATAATATGATTTTCTCCAGCATGGACATCATATTTGGTCGATAACCAAAGCGTGGCTAGGATTTGTTTGATTGTTGCATCACGCTCGGGTGAATCCAAATTGAACCATCAAGTAAAAAACTGGATTCGCATCTAATGTTCCCGTACTGCGGTACGACATATAAGGGGAGAAACATGTGACCACGCCATGTGATTCCAGCTAACCGTAGGGTTAACTAGGCAACTAAAATTTGTAGAGCATTGGGAGGGACGGAATCTCGATATTACGCTTAACTAACCACCCTCAAATATTTATCTGGACAGTGAAGGCTGGCCCCATTTGGATATTGTTAAATATCTGATTATTATATTATACTATGTGTTCTATGCGATCTTAGCAGGGTGGCCTTACGAGGGACCGGTGCATAATACTACGTGCTACGCGGCGATTCATAGCTAGGTAGTCCTGCTAGCACATGGTTCGATCTGAGGATTCCTATTGCATGCATAATACCTCTGGGATAACCCAGACTCCACCTAGCAAGCAGCACAAGTGATTGGCCGATATTGTAATTAAACTTGTTTGTGGTTGTATCTTCTGTTCAATAGTTTAGGGACATAGACTATCATGGTGCAATGGTATAAGCCTTGTCCTTGTTTGGTTGTAGGGTTAGATTATCGTATCAGGATAGGCTATAGACCGAAACTACAAGACAACTATATATGTGTGTGTGTGTGTGTGTGTGTGTGTGTGTGTGTGTATTTCTGTCACGACCCGCACCCAGTTTAGGGGCACAAGTGCGTGGGTACGTCCAGCCTACGCCGCAGCATCGGCGGTAGAACGCTATCACGGTCTTGATACTATCTAGCCAATCTCACACAAGCATCCAATCTCCATAAGGAGGCACGGATGACACAAATAAAATAAACACATACTCAATCACAGGATTACAGCACGATAAGATATCGAACAGAAATTAAATACAACACAAGTCAAAAGTAATAATCTAACTCAACAATATCCAAGTCTCAATAAAAATGCCGGAGACAAATCCGGTACCAATAGTCTACTTAAAGAACTAATCAGAAAACTAGAAAAATTAGTGATTTCCGGCTAGACCTCCCGGAATCACAACTACTACCAAGTCTGCAGCTACTCACCATATGGTCCATAAAGTGTCGGACAGCGGTCCTCTAAGGCATAGTCTGGAAAAATGTTTCCAGTCAGGAAGGAGCAAAGCACAATCTCAAATAACAGTTCCATTTAATTGATAAGGACTATAAAGTAAAAAACATGTCATGCTAGCTACTGAGAAGATAGTGAAATAAATGCAATGGCAATTAAAGAGAGACAGTCAATGTAAAGAGACAGGCAATATAATACAGTCAGTGCATGTATGAAAATGAAAGAACAAGGAACAGTATCATATACGGGTGATGTAGTATATGATTTAAATAGGGAAACAGTAATCTATTCTAAGTGTTTGAAATAGTAGTTTCAAAATATGATCAGCTTGGGAACATGTACGATAGCTACAGGGCCTGGCTAATCATGGTGAAGAGCATGATTAACACTTACATTGTTCTACACTACAATAAGAGGTTATGATCACATTTCTTACTAACTACTTCCCCGCCCCCAACTAGTACTGTGGATCCAACCATGACACGTCACGATACACGAGCAAGTCCAATCTATCATGTACGATGTCTAATATACATATCGTGTACAATGTCAATACGATAATTATTGTAACATCTCATGACTGCAGATTCAAGCTATACTAGTTCGTGTAGCACAGTGTCAAGGATTCAGTTGTAACATTTCAAGATTATTAAATTTATAGAAATTATCAAGAAATTAGAAATTATCAGAGAATATACTTTCCTCGGGTCCTTAGCTGGTAATTATTGGTGTCCTGTTCCAGAGTATCCCCTAGGTGAAGCAATAGTCCTAAAAACATATAATAACAATACAATAATTGCAATCAGAAGCTATACTAACACACAACAATACTAACTCAGGGCTATGCCATGTATGCTACTGGTCAACTAGGGTCATCTAGCAGACAGACATCTAAAACACATTACATATTTTAACCAACATTAATACCTACCATATATATATACCAATTAAACATACATTGAAAATATGCTGAGTATATATATATATAATACATGTATATACATATACCAAACTTTATATATTTTTATACTAGAATACATACATATATATATTAGATGAAAGACACGTACTATACATCAAAATACGTTCATATATATATACAAAAAAACATTTTCCTATGCCATATATATATATATACATTAATACATACATATACTAAAGTATATATATATATATATATATATATATATATATATATATATATATATATATATATATATATATATATATATATATATATATATACTATGCTTATACAAAATATATGTATATATATATCATCATTAAAATTAACAATACAGATATTAAAACATTAATTGAAATTATACCTAGTATACATTTTATTAATACAATTATAAAAATAAATCAATACATATATATACATATATATATATATACCAAATTAAATTAAATACATACACTTACATTCACATTAATTAAATATATACAATACATATACCTGTATTAAACATTAATTAACTAAATGCTATACATATATATATATATTAATATATACTCATACGTATATACGTATGTATATATATATATATACATATATATTGAGAAAGGAAGAGGGAGAGGGAAAGGAGCTTACTGTGTGTTGGGTCGGCCGCCGGGCTTGCTGGCCGGAGGGAACAAGGGGGTTGGCCGCCAGGAACTGAACAGGAAGTCGGGGGCTCTCGAGCAGCAGGGGGCCGGCTGCGGGGACAGTGGGTGCCGACGCCGGAGTGCAGAGGTGAGGGGAGTTAGTGAGTTGGGGGTCGCCGGGGTTCAGCCGGAGCGGGGTCGGGATGGTTGGCGGAGTGCAGGGAGGTGGCTGGTGGTGTAAGTGAAGATGGTGGTGGTGATAGATGGGGATGGCTGCCTGAGATGGACTTGGCCGGGTGCAGGGGGACTCGGCCGGCCGGAGTTCACAGGGAGTGAAGGGGGTTGGCCGCCGGGCTGGAGGGAGCACAGCCGGGCGCGTCGAAGCAGCGCCGGCCGGGTCGGCTCAGTCGCCAGAGAGGGAGCTCGGGTTGAGCAGCGGCCGCCGGTGCACAGTACGTGCGGAGTGCAGTGGTTGAAGGGCTGCGGGGGAACTCGGCCTGGGAACAGTGTTCCCCCCCCCCTCTTGAGTTTTAAATTCAAATGAATGAAGAAGAAAGAAAAAACAATAAAGAAGAAGAAGAAGGAAGGAAGAAGAAGAAGAAAATAGAAGAAGAAAGGAAAAAGTAGGAGGAAGGAAAAAGTTTTCCTACGGTTGAGGATGGAGGCTTGGTTGGGGAACCTAGGTTTCTAGGGATTAGGGTTGATGGTGACATGACATAAATAGGGAGAGAGGGTGTTGATGGAGGGTGGTGATTGAACCCCTAGAATGAGTGGCTAGGATTATTCATGAAGGAAATTATTTTCATGTAAAGTAGAGTGGGGAAAAATATAATTTGGTCCACAATAAATAACCTTTCTATTTGGTCTTGGACAATGGGGTGATGACACCTACAATTGAATAATTGCAACTTAGCCCCTTAAATTCGGAAAATTGCACAAACACATAAAATGACAAAAATTTGGCGGGCAATTCGGTGTCCGGTGTTTTGTAGGGTCAGGGGGCGCTGTAAGATTGGTATGGGCTCAATAGCAGTGCACTGGAATTAAATTAGGATTTTCAGAATTGGTTTAAATAGTATCCTCAATTTAATTAGGAATAAATGCAAGTTGTGATCAAAAATTAATTAGGAGTACATGGGGCCAAAATCAGGTCAGGTCATCAATACCAATAATGAAGAAGACTCAGAACAGAATATTACCCTAATTTGGGCCGCACGAAAAATAGGCCAAGATTGCCTCCAATTTCAATTGGAACGCACAACGATACAAAAATAGGAATTTATTAAATAACGTCCGCGACGATTTCTGTGCGGCTAGAAACAATGCACAGAGAGCATAATTATGAGTTGCAAAAATAGCAGAATGGAAGGCGGGCATGTCTAGGGCAAGATTGTGAAATTTGTTGGAAGACAAAAGCTAGGGTAGCGCTCCAAATATCAGAGCAAAGGCAGGGCGCAAAAATATTAAATAAAATACGGTAATTAATTACAATCTCCAAATATTAAATTCTAGATAAAATAATAAAATCCAAAATTCTATAATTCGGACAGGTGGTCATCTACTGGGCTTCTAGGTCTAGTCTACCAGCTTAAAAATAAATAAACACTGCATATAATATTATATTTAAATTACACATCACACATTTATTTAAAAATCAAATATACTATCATGCAATTTATTAATTGTAACTAAAATAATATTAAATATTATAAAAAGTCAAAAATACCCCTGTTTTCGGAACGTGGTAGTGACAAGTCTACCCTCCTTAAAAGAATTTCGTCCTCAAAATTCAAAATCCTCAAAGTAGCGTTTAATCATACTCATTATTATTTTTCTTAAATTTTAAATTCATAAATCACGAAATCAGGTAATAATCCACGATATCTTTTCACAATTTTTCAAAAGTTCTGAAATTATTGCATTCCTGAAAATCCTCGAAATGAAATCAAGGTCTATATTTTTTTTTTTTTTTTTTCAAAAATTTTCCCGAAACTTTTTAGTTAATAATTCAATACTCGGATTTTAATATCCGCTCCTCTAACTTGATTTTAATCAATGCACATATATAATCTCGTCCAAAAAGTTTAAATTCAAACACTAGTCCATCAATAATTTTATTTCTCGATTTCCTCTCCTCAAAATACTCAACAATGCGATACTTAAGGATTTTTTTTTTTTGCAACATCCAAATATAACATTTTAAATTCATAACTTGCAATCAAATAAATATATTGATAATCTTCCAAAATTTCCAAATTTAATAACCAATTTAAGCATGTCATAATCTTCCTGGAATTAATAAACCACCAACTATGAAATGTTAATTTCTTAACCCTCTATTTAAATTAATGGTTATCCTCGAATTTTTAATCATCTTGTTAATCATCTTGTGTCTCCTGTCAAGTCATAACTCCTTCATGAATCTTCGTCATGGTCAAACCCCGATAATCATGGTCTACGAAAATCTTTCTACAATCATACAACATACAACCCAAGGGGAATATGTACAGTCATAGTATCTTTTGTCATGGTATTGCAGTCTCTGTATCAGGGTGTACTACTAACTACATTATAACAAGAAAATCTTGCACACAACTATTGTACTAAGGAATCAATCAATCAATCAATCAAGTAGAGAGGGACAGAGGGAAGGAAAGAACAGAATATAGCCTTCTAACACAATCATAGGTTTAATGATGCATCCAAAGTTTGATACCCTTATCCTTTTAGGAACCACTATTTCTACTACCAGCACGTCCACTGCTAGCTCTCTTACCTACTACAATTGCTAATACTGGTTATCCTTGTCACTCAAGTGCATATTAAATGCAACACACCATACTAAGTACTTCACTCTCTAATACAACCCTAGATGAACACACAAGTCAGTTTGCAGTGAAATCGCAATCATGCTCAAGCCAACAAATCCTTACATATGCACCTCATCTACTATTTACTAATATATCTCTCTCACTATACGATTTTATCCTCCAAACAAGGTCCTCGAAACTAACTCAAAAAATTTAAAGTATAATGTACATACCTTCCTCAAAGTCAATTATTTAAATACTAAAATGAAACTTAATCACAAAAATCCTTACAGCTTGTCTAGGTTCATTGAATCGAATCTAAATCCTCGAAAAGTTTTAATGACAATATCTCAACTTCTCAAAATTCAAAAATTTATCATTGAAATAAAATTGTAATCACTTCCAAAAATCTTCATAGCTTTGACTATGGTTATTGAATTGAATTTTAATCCTCAAAAACTTTAATAACATAAAATCTTAACTCCTCAAAAACTTTAAAAATTGAAATTCATTTCTACTCTTCAAATTATAAATTTAAATCCACAAGTATACATATAATACTCACAGTCTCTAATACTAAAGGTGCACTCAAATACACCCAGTATCAATCATCAAATTGAACATCATGCTCCATTAATCTTTAACACAATTCCTTGATACTTAATTAGTTATATAGATCATCCAATTACATAATCTAATGACTATCCAGGACTGGCATATTGATTCTGATACTTACTCT
The DNA here is from genome assembly GCA_036927795.1 of Iris macrosiphon. Taxonomy (NCBI): domain Eukaryota; kingdom Viridiplantae; phylum Streptophyta; class Magnoliopsida; order Asparagales; family Iridaceae; genus Iris; species Iris macrosiphon. The sequence continues at coordinate 137,655,303 of JAYESA010000019.1, read as the reverse complement.
TAGAACCCTCACTGACATCTTACTCCTCTTTATATAATACCAATACTAATTATAATAACACATATCGTAGAACTATTGCTACAAGGTACTATGCTATGGGTATCTCTAGATTAGTGCCTACTGCTCACATGTCCAACTAAGAACACTTACAAACTCACAAGTCACACTAAGTCAAACTAATACAAGACACAACCAAAATTGCAAGTCACTAATTATCATACTAACAAGGAATCCTCAAAGAAAATAAGTTCAAAAAGGAACTGGATCAAGGACTGAAGGTATCTTTACTGCTAGTAAAGAAAAGAAGCGATAGAACAAAGTCCTGGAATAACAGAAATAGATAAGTCTTGAGATGATACTTTAAGAACCAATTTAAGATACAACCTGATAATCATACACGTCTATCAGTAATCATGACACTCAGAATCCTCGCCACGCCAGTAAGCATAGATGCGATAAACGACAGGTTCCGTAACTAAGGTATGCCACTCTATAATCATGTCATCTAGAATCTTCGCCACGCCAACCGGTATGGCTGCGAGAAATTCTAAATTTCATAACTAAAGTATGTACATCCAAGTCAAGTTCCTACGTTCTCGTCATGACAGCTAATATGGCTGCGATAAACTCTAGGTTCCATAACCAAAGTAGATATTTTACCTTTCTCACTGTCCTCATCAACATATGTCATCAGATGATACCGTAAATTTTAGCCCGTAAAACTTTATCTCGATATGAAAAAAATAAAAATCAAACTCAACAACGACACCAAGAGTTAAATTTAACAACTGGGCAACAAGAATCAAACCCAACAATGGTACCAAGATTTTAATTTTAATAATTGATCAACAATAATCAAATTCAATATCAATGAGTGAGGACAGACGGAAACAAGGCAAAGGATTTAAAATTAGAATTTATAATGAGATTCTCAAGGGTCATCCCAGGAATCTCTCAAGGAATTGTGATTGAGTATTCGCTTTCGTCCTAGTATCCTATGTCCTAGATCCTATCACAGGCACGCAATAGTGTAACAAAGATGCCACACTACTACGACATCGCACAACTCGCGAAGTCTGACCTGCATGGGCCACCACTAAAAACGTGTCACGACACGCACCCGGTTTAGGGGCACGAGTGCGTGGGTACGTCCAGCCTACGCCGCAGCATCGACGGTAGAACGCTGTCACGGTCTTGATACTATCTAGCCAATCTCACACAAGCATCCAATCTCCATAAGGAGGCACGGATGACACAAATAGAATAAACACATACTCAATCACAAGATTACAGCACGATAAGATATCGAACAGAAATTAAATACAACACAAGTCAAAAGTAATAATCTAACTCAACAATATCCAAGTCTCAATAAAAATGCCGGAGACAAATCCGGTACCAATAGTCTACTTAAAGAACTAATCAGAAAACTAGAAGAATTAGTGATTTTCGGCTAGACCTCCCGGAATCACAACTACTACCAAGTCTGCAGCTACTCACCATATGGTCCATAAAGTGTCGGACAGCGGTCCTCTAAGGCATAGTCTGGAAAAATGTTTCCAGTCAGGAAGGAGCAAAGCATAATCTCAAATAACAGTTCCATTTAATTGATAAGGACTATAAAGTAATAAACATGTCATGCTAGCTACTGAGAAGACAGTGAAATAAATGCAATGGCAATTAAAGAGAGACAGGCAATGTAAAGAGACAAGCAATATAATACAGTCAGTGCATGTATGAAAATGAAAGAACAAGGAACAGTATCATATACGGGTGATGTAGTATATGATTTAAATAGGGAAACAGTAATCTATTCTAAGTGTTTGAAATAGTAGTTTCAAAATATGATCGGCTTGGGAACATGTACGATAGCTACAGGGCCTGGCTAATCATGGTGAAGAGCATGATTAACACTTACATTGTTCTACACTACAATAAGAGGTTATGATCATATTTCTTACTAACTACTTCCCCGCCCCCAACTAGTACTGTGGATCCAACCATGACACGTCATGATACACGAGCAAGTCCAATCTATCATGTACGATGTCTAATATACATGTCGTGTACAATGTCAATACGATAATCATTGTAACATCTCATGACTGCAGATCCAAGCTATACTAGTCCGTGTAGCACAGTGTCAAGGATTCAGTTGTAACATTTCAAGATTATTGAATTTATAAAAATTATCAAGAAATTGGAAATTATCAGAGAATGTACTTGCCTCGGGTCCTTAGCTGGTAATTATTGGTGTCCTGTTCCAGAGTATCCCCTAGGTGAAGCAACAGTCCTAAAAATATATAATAACAATACAATAATTGCAATCAGAAGCTATACTAACACACAACAATACTAACTCAGGGCTATGCCAGGTATGCTACTGGTCAACTAGGGTCATCTAGCAGACAGACATCTAAAACACATTACATATTTTAACCAACATTAATACCTACCATATATATAAACCAATTAAACATACATTGAAAATATGCTGAGTATATATATATAAAATACATGTATATACATATACCAAACTTTATATATTTTTATACTAGAATACATACATATATATATTAGATGAAAGACACGTACTATACATCAAAATACGTTCATATATATATACAAAAAAACATTTTTCTATGTCATATATATATATACATTAATACATACATATACTAAAGTATATATATATATATACTATGCTTATACAAAATATATGTATATATATATCATCATTAAAATTAACAATACAAATATTAAAACATTAATTGAAATTATACCTAGTATACATTTTATTAATACAATTATAAAAATAAATCAATACATATATATACATATATATATATATATATATACCAAATTAAATTAAATACATACACTTACATTCACATTGATTAAATATATACAATACATATACCTGTATTAAACATTAATTAACTAAATGCTATACATATATATATATATATTAATATATACTCATACGTATATACGTATGTATATATATATATACATATATATTGAGAAAGGAAGAGGGAGAGGGAAAGGAGCTTACTGTGTGTTGGGTCGGCCGCCGGGCTTGCTGGCCGGAGGGAGCAAGGGGGTTGGCCGCCAGGAACTGAACAGGAAGTCGGGGGCTCTCGAGCAGCAGGGGGCCGGCTGCGGGGACAGTGGGTGCCGACGCCGGAGTTCAGAGGTGAGGGGAGTTAGTGAGTTGGGGGTCGCCGGGGTTCAGCCGGAGCGGGGTCGGGATGGTTGGCGGAGTGCAGGGAGGTGGCTAGTGGTGTAAGTGAAGATGGTGGTGGTGATAGATGGGGATGGCTGCCGGAGATGGACTTGGCCGGGTGTAGGGGGACTCGGCCGGCCGGAGTTCACAGGGAGTGAAGGGGGTTGGCCGCCGGGCTGGAGGGAGCACAGCCGGGCGCGTCAAAGCAGCGCCGGCCGGGTCGGCTCAGTCGCCGGAGAGGGAGCTCGGGTTGAGCAGCGGCCGCCGGTGCACAGTACGTGCGGGGTGCAGTGGTTGAAGGGCTGCGGGGGAACTCGGCCTGGGAACAGTGTTCCTCCCCCCCTCTTGAGTTTTAAATTCAAATGAATGAAGAAGAAAGAAAAAACAATAAAGAAGAAGAAGAAGGAAGGAAGAAGAAGAAGAAAATAGAAGAAGAAAGGAAAAAGTAGGAGGAAGGAAAGAGTTTTCCTACGGTTGAGGATAGAGGCTTGGTTGGGGAACCTAAGTTTCTAGGGATTAGGGTTGATGGTGACATGACATAAATAGGGAGAGAGGGTGTTGATGGAGGGTGGTGATTGAACCCCTAGAATGAGTGGCTAGGATTATTCATGAAGGAAATTGTTTTCATGTAAAGTAGAGTGGAGAAAAATGCAATTTGGTCCACAATAAATAACCTTTCTATTTGGTCTTGGACAATGGGGTGATGACACCTACAATTGAATAATTGCAACTTAGCCCCTTAAATTCAGAAAATTGCACAAACACATAAAATGACGAAAATTTGGCGGGCGATTCGGTGTCCGGTGTTTTGTAGGGTCAGGGGGCGCTGTAAGATTGGTATGGGCTCAATAGCAGGGCACTGGAATTAAATTGGGATTTTCAGAATTGGTTTAAATAGTATCCTCAATTTAATTAGGAATAAATGCAAGTTGTGATCAAAAATTAATTAGGAGTACATGGGGCCAAAATCAGGTCAGGTCATCAATACCAATAATGAAGAAGACTCAGAACAGAATATTACCCTAATTTGGGCCGTACAAAAAATAGGTCAAGATTGCCTCCAATTTTAATTGGAACGCACAACGATACAAAAATAGGAATTTATTAAATAACGTCCGCGACGATTTCTGTGCGGCTAGAAACAATGCACAGAGAGCATAATTATGAGTTGCAAAAATAGCAGAATGGAAGGCGGGCATGTCTAGGGCAAGATTGTGAAATTTGTTGGAAGACAAAAGCTAGGGTAGCGCTCCAAATATCAGAGCAAAGGCAGGGCACAAAAATATTAAATAAAATACGGTAATTAATTACAATCTCCAAATATTAAATTCTAGATAAAATAATAAAATCCAAAATTCTATAATTCGGACAGGTGGTCATCTACTGGGCTTCTAGGTCTAGTCTACCAGCTTAAAAATAAATAAACACTGCATATAATATTATATTTAAATTACACATCACACATTTATTTAAAAATCAAATATACTATCATGCAATTTATTAATTGTAACTAAAATAATATTAAATATTATAAAAAGTCAAAAATACCCCTATTTTCGGAACGTGGTAGTGACAATTTCCCTCTGGTTTTGTTTGTTCATTCGTGCTTTCTTTGTGGTACTTGCTATTTGGGGTCTAACCCCATTGGTTTTACATGACCAGGTTTAGAGACAACACCTGAGGATTTAGCGTACTTTCCCTTGAACAACGGCACGTACCAGACGGATGGTCATTGAGGGACACAAGATTTCTTTTTCCTTGCTCGATATTGTATATTTTACTCTTTTGGACCTAGCCACCAGCACTTGTTAGTCGCGATCTGGACATTTAGTTCCTTACATGATTATAATTAATCAGACTGCAGCTGATGATGGTCATATACTTTTGCTACGCTACTAGCTTCTCATTTTGTACAGCGGATTTCTAGAACATTTTGATAGAACGATTGAGACTCATTTCTACTCTATCATACATATTCTATGTTTTCTATTCATGTTTGACTGATTGAGACAATAGATGTTCTGTGTGACCCTAAGTGACTTGCTTGTAGTATACACCCCCTTGTCTAGTTACAACCGTTATCGCCGTATGACATATAGTAGCTTGTACGGGATAGCTGTCCATGTTTGTCTCCGTATGCCGGTACTGGGGCATGATAATTTTTATTGGGATTTTAACTCCCAATAGGCATAATTTATATCCCCATATCAATTTCATGGTTAGATTAACATATTGGACCTCTTGGAACCCACATATGGCTAAGGACAACCCAATAGGGGTTGAATTAGGGTATAGAGACCTCTAATTTGATTAGTTTTAGGTATTTTGTGCCAATTTGGGAAAAATCTGAATTGTGTCCACTAAGTGTTTGATAGGTGTCCACAATAGGACTATTAGTGTCTAATTGGTGGTGTGGTAGTATCCTTGTATCCATAATTGGATATGTAGAGGTCGTATCATGACATGCCATGATACGCATGGTTAGGATTAGTTTTCTCCTTGTTTTGGTGTCTCATTAGTGTCATATACTCGATATTATATTAGATCTATTATTTATATGTATATGTATGTCACATATTATATTTATTAGATGTGTTCCTTGTGTTTTGAGGGTGTATCTTGGTGTTTGGAGAGAGTTTCATGGTATGATACTAATGTGTGGCTTAGTATATACTAGGTGTTTGATGTGTGGTTTATATGTAGTGTATTGTGGTGTTAGTGTATTGCGGTTAGAGTTCTTTGGGTGGATGGTTATTGGTGTAAATGGTAATGAGACTTTGGGTATTTTGATACTTGTGTATCATTTAGTGTATGTATGTGATATGCTCGACTTGTGTTGGGTATGTAAACCCCTTCAAATTATTATTTCAGGTAGACTACATAGGGTTAGAAAATTTTTTTTAGCATCAGGTGTTTGAGGTTTAGAACTTAGGCTACGTTGACTGGTTCTTTAATTTAAACCCTACGTGCACCCTACCGTTGCTACAATATTTGGAGCCCAACAATAGCCCTAAATTCCCAACAAATTACTGCACTATTGACTTGACAAGCCAACCTAGGCGCTGGACTTTTCCGTCACTCACAAACACATTCCCTTGTACTCTAATTTAATTGCACAACTTCTCAGTCCCAAAATTAATTCTTTAATCCTATGTCGCGTACCTATGTCGTTGCCAGCAATTTGTGGACACAAACTCAACCCGTTTCGCCGAACCAATTAAAGGGGCCGAGACTGACACCAAGCCTACACAGTTTATAACCTTTGTGTCACTCCTAATTGAGACCCCATGTTCCCCCATTTAATTTAAGAGCACATGACACTTTATTTAATTAAATTGGGGACACCAACTTAAACTAATCCCAACTTAACCCCAATTTAACCCAATACCCCTTTCATGAAGCCCATGCAAAACACACAATACCCCCTCACCCTACACAACACCAAACACCACTTCCCACACCAAATCTCCATTACTTTTCCTTCATGTGCAAATATCCAAAAGTTAAGGGCCTTATTTGCAAATAGGGTGCTAGGTGTCACCACCCTATTGGTCAAAGCCAATGAAGAACCCCCTCCCTCTCATAGACCGGTCAAATCACTCTCTCTCTCTCTCCCCATTTGTTTTGAACACTTTCTTCATGAAGAATCAAGGACCTTGGTTCAAAATGCACCTTCATCTCAACCACACAATCTCCTATAAAAACTCACCCACACACCATTTCCATTGAGCCGGCCCTAATCCCTAGAAGCCTAGGAACCCCCCCCCCCCCCTCCCCTTCTCTCTCCTCCCTCTTCTTTCAGCCGAGTACTACTTCATCTTCTTCACAACTTCTTCACTTCTTCTCCTTCTTTATTTCTTCTTCTTCAACAACACAACCGGCCATCACCCGCCAACTCCGGCCAGCTCCACCCTCGGCCAACACCCTCGGCCAGTTCCACCGCAACCACCACTACCAACACCTCCACCCGCCGCCGCTGCCATCTTCAGCACCCGCCGCGGCTGCCAACGCCGCGCCACCCACTGCACAGCAGTGCCATCTCCGGCCACCTCCCTCACAACGTCGTGCCACCCACTGCACAGCAGTGCCATCTCAACCCGCGGCCAACTTCACCACGTCCCCTCAACCACCACCTCCACGACCTTCACCACCACGTCCGGCCAGCACCATCGGCACAGGCCTCGCTGGCGGGCCGCGTCCTACTTCACTACGACGACAGTGTCAAGAGGAGATCCCGACTCTAGATGCGATCCATGTTGCGACTACAGCAGCTCCTTCACCACTACCACTACTGTGACCGCGCTCCCGTAGCCCCACGCCCTCGCCACCACGTCGGTGCCCCTTGCCGTGACTGGAGGACCTTCCCGACGCCCTCACCGAAGCTCGCCGGACCGACCATATCTCTGCCGACAGGAAGCACCGAGGTGCTTTCATCTCACTGATTTGTCGAGCTCACCTCCAGCTCGAGCCTTGCCGGAGCCATCACCTCCATCCCCGCGAGCACCACCATGAACCATCACCTCCTCTGCCACTGCTGCCACCGATCTTCCACCATGAGCCGTCGCCGTCCTGGCCCCTCCCCGAGGCCGCGAGGAACCGCGGCTCGAACCCGTGTTCAGAAACTGAGTTCAACCTCCCCGATTCACGAAGTGATCTCCCTCCTCACGCAACCGATCCTTGAACCGATTCTTCGGGTATGAACCCTATTTAACAAAAGTGTGTTCAATTAGAATATTTCAGTTTGCTTTCTATTGTTAGTAATTAGAGTTCCAACTCTTGAGAAAAAATGTTTTATAAAACCATGATACTTTTCGATACGAAGTTGGTCCCATCAATCCGAAAAACCTCGTCGCGTACCGATTGTACCAAAAGGTGTGTATCGTCAACGTGGACGTGTGGGCTTTCGCGGAACTTGATTTGGATGTACATGCACACCGAAATCAACGCGTATCCGTCAGAAAGTACCGTATCGACGTATTCTGACACTCATCCTAATTTTGTGTGTGCCTGTTATTTCACAATAAAACTTGCGCCATCGGATTCGCAGCTTTACGCTGGTCTTGTGACCCAAGTTTGATTCGATTCTGAGAACGTTGATGAAACGTCATTTTGTGAGCCCTATGGTTCCACATGATGGGCGATTTCGTGATCGGCTCATCAGAATCCAGTTCTGAATGTTCCATTGAGTTTGTATCGTCGTTCTGGACTTGTAGACACTAAGTTTGATGAATTTGGAGAACCTTGTCTCTGGCATATTTTTCGGTACAAGACGGTCCCACTTGTGGACCCGTGTTGACCAGAAACTGTATTTTTGTCACTATGTCCAAATTGGACGTATATATATATGCTTTTCTGAGTATCTTACTCATTTTGAAACTGTTGGTGATATTTGTGACAGTATCCGAAGACATTTGCTCCAATTTCCATCTTGAGCTGCTACTTCCTTGGCGAGTTTGGGTTCGAATCTTCGCCTGGCTTCCAGGCAACTGTACCATGTCATCCTGTAGTTCAATTTTCAGATTACTGTTTATTTTATTCTATGCATTGTGTGCGCTTTGGATCAGAATCATTACTTAGCGTCTGGGTCGTAACCGGGTGCAGACGTTCGTTGGTAACGTCTGGTATCAATTGATAGATGTTCGTGACACCTTGATGTACCTACTTGGTTACATCAGAATCCTATGACACATTCAGACATCGTCATTATACCAGACTTCCTGTATCCTGATACTGTCAGCATGACCGAATTCTGGGATGACTTTAGGGTCTTGATTTTTTATAGTTACTTTAGTATGACGAGACTGTTAGATAGAGGTTCAGGTTCAACGAACACTCGTTGACCGATTTGGGAGGAAAAGACAGTTACTAGACGTTTGGGTTACTCTGCATATATATATATATATATATATATATATATATATATATATATATATATATATATATATATATATATATATGTGTGTGTGTGTGTGTGTGTGTGTGTGTGTGTGTGTGTGTGTGTGTGTGTGTATATTCCTATTTATGTAGTGTTCCTGTATCCGGAGTCGTAGTATCACCCGTGTGACTCTGTGCTCGGAGCTACGGTATGCCCCGTGTGTCTCTGTGTTCGGAGCTACGATTTTATATTTGGACAGCCCACGCGTCAAACATTGTCTTCAAAGTTGTGTCTCACTTAGGTGGTTAAGCTAGATTACACCGGCGTTGCACTTGTTTTTTTCTGTTATACTATGGCATACTATTTTTGTACCTTATTATGCCCCTCTGAGGACCTGGTCTCCTGCCAGTTTTTGTAGCATAGACGATTATGCAGACCTTTGGAGTTGCTGATGGAGTTGCTTGTCTTGCAGGCATTGGTACCAGGTACTTATATCATTTCTACCGGAGTTATGGTTATTTGTTCATATTGTTTATTCATCTGCTGATGTAGCCTAGTTTTATGGACTCATATTTCTTCTCGGGTCTATTCGAGTTTGTGTGTTACTGGATGGCCGACTTTAGCACATGTAGCTCATTCTTGTATATTTTGTTCATTGTGGATTGAGACAGATATTTATATTTACTTGATTATTTAGATAGTGACCATTATAATACAGCTTATACGTATTCGAGTCAGACCAGAGTCTGGTCGAATGCGTAGCTGGCATGTTACGTATTCCTAGTCCTACGTATTTTGGGACTGGGGCATGACATGTTTTTGTGGTGGCCCATGCAGGTCTAAGAGCATATCGTTTTGGTTACGTTACTGTACCAAACGAGCCTGTAGTTTAGAATTTATTGTTGAATAGGATCTCAATCCATAATCGATTTTTAAAACTCCCTTTGTAATTGATTATCGCCCTGGACTTCCAAATTGTATTCGTTTATTTTTCATCAATATCGTTATCATTGTTTCTCATCTCATTTTATTTTGGAAAGACGAATGCTTGTGCCTGATGGTTCCCTCCAGAAGAAGATCGTAGTCCAGACGACAGAAGACATGATTTGTGTAATATTCTCTGAGAAGATTGTTACCCTCAGTAGGGTAGGTTGATAGGTTCTTTTTAGATTTTAGAACTAGTGTAGAATGTTAGCAAGAGAATTGGACCTAGAAGTATGTTCCTAGAACTGGTAAAACCCTACCCTTACTTGAGATAACAGTAATTTGGGAAGTACTGGGAGCTAGAAAGGTCGTTGATCCTAACCCTCTAGAATAATTTACGGAAATGCATAGCCAAATGCTAGAAATTAGTTGTATTATATGATAGCGATACCATGAGCGATATTATGAACTAGAGAAGATGAAATTTTAGGCTCTCACCTGGAAGATGATGATCTAATACCAGGAATACTAGCATGTGCTTCGGTGATACCATTATTATAATTGCAGTATGTGACTTGGACCAATAAATAACGGAAAGAAGAAATTTGAGGAATACAATTGTAGGGAGAAATTTGAGGAGAAGGGTAATTATACATTAGGGAAGGAAGAAATTTTTTTTAGGAGGATTAGTGTTGTAATTAGAACGAAAGAATTTATTATGAGGTTAAGTCTAGACTATGACATTATCCTTGGCATGGATTGGTTGACCCAATACCACGCGACGCTAGATTGCCGACGTGGTAGCATTATATTTAGACCACCAGATCACCCTGAGTTTGAGTTTCTTCGGGGAGCCCGAGAGCATGGTGTCCAACCTACCTTAGCGACACACATTGCAGAAGGTGAACCGGTGTACCCTCACTTTATATCAGAGCTTGAGGACGTGTTTCCAGAGGATCTTCCAGGCTTGCCACCTGACAGGGAGATAAAGCTCACTATAGAGTTGACTCCCGGAGCCGAGCCAATTACTTCCCCTATCTACAGACTAGCACCGAAGGTGTTGGTTGAGTTGAAGGTCCAAGTAGATGACCTCTTAGAAAAGGGTTTCATTCGGGCTAGTGTTTCTCCATGGGGTGCACCCATCTTATTTGTCCGAAGAAGGACGGGACGGTAAGTTTGTGTATCGATTACAGGGAGTTAAATGTTGTAACGATAAAGAGCAAGTACCCTTTGCCATGCATCAATGATTTATTGATCAGCTGAGTGGCGCGCGTGTATTCACGAAGACCGATCTCAGATCAGGTTATCATCAGATCAAGGTAAGAAAGAAGGATATTCTGAAGACAGCGTTTCAAACGAAGTACGGGCACTATGAGTTATAGTCATGTCGTTTGGTTTAACCAATGCGCCAGCAGTATTTATGAGCCGGATGAACAAGGTTTTCCACCAATACTTGGATAAGTTCGTGGTCGTATTTATCGACGACATCTTGGTATATTCCAAGAGCCAGGAGGAGCACGAGGAGCATCTCAGGATAGTATTGGAGACGCTGAGGCAGGAGAGACTGTATGCTAAGCTCAGCAAATGTGAGTTCTGCTTGGATAGAGTACCATTCCTGGGTCACATAATCACTGGAGATAGACTATCAGTTGACCCGAAGAAGATCGATGTAGTGGAGACGTGGCCTACCCTTACATCAGTTACGGAGATTAGAAGTTTTCTCGGACTTGCTGGATATTATCGGAGGTTCGTGGAAAACTTCTCGAGGAACGATGCGCCTAAGACGCGGTTGACGCGTAAAGGCGAGGAGTTTATCTGGACTGAGGAGTGTCAGACGGCTTTCAATGAGCTGAAGAAGCGTTTGAAATCAGCACCGATTTTGACACTTCCTTCGGGATCGGAAGGATTTATGGTGTATAGCGATGCGTCTGAGAGCGGATTAGGATGTGTACTGATGCAGAACGGCAAGGTGACAGCCTACGCATCGAGACAGCTAAGAGTTCATGAGAAGAACTATCTGACGCACGATCTAGAGCTAGCTATAGTGATATTTGCACTAAAGCTAGGGCGGCACTACCTTTATGGAGAGCGAGTTGAGATTTACACAGATCACAAAAGTCTGAAGTATATCTACACTAAGAAGGAGCTCAACATGAGACAGAGGCGATGGCTAGAGTTGATGACAGACTATGACATAGAATTGTAGTACAATCCTGGCAAGGCAAATGTAGTAGCAGATGCCTTAAGCAGGAAGCCCATGACATACTTTTTGATGACTCAGCAGCATTTGTTAGAGGAACTTCAAGAGCTCAGGATAGAGATTTTATTGCCAGGCATGGATGGACAAATGGCCAGTCTAGAGGTTCAGTCTACATTGGTTGAGAGGATCAAGGCAGCCATGCCTACAGATGCGAGATTCCAACGACTGAGAGAGAGAACAGAGGTCGGCATGCAGACGGGACTCCGGATTCATAAAGACGGAACATTGAGGTGTGGAGATCGCCTATACGTTCCTAGTGGCGAGCTACGCCAGGAGTTGATAACCGAGGCTCATATCTCGATTTATTCTATTCATCCCGGGGGTACGAAGATGTACCGAGATTTGAGACAACACTACTGGTGGCATGGGATGAAGAGGGAGATTGCGAGATTTGTGGCGAGATGTTTGGTCTGTCAGCCAGTCAAGGCTGAACATTAGAGGACTGCAGGACTATTGTAGGCGCTTCCCATTCTGAGTGAAAAGGGGAGCACATTACCATAGACTTCATCACGGGATTTTCGAGAAGCCCTAGCAGGAAGGATACAGACTGGGTTATCATGGACCGACTCACCAAGTCGGCACATTTTTGCCCTTCAGAGTTGGGCAGTCCACGGAGATATTGGCTGAAATATATATGAGACAGATAGTACGACTACATGGAGTGCCTGTCAGTAATGTATCGGATCATGATTCCAGATTTACGTTATATTTTTGGCAGAGTATACAGGAGAGTCTAAGAACTCGCCTCAAGTTCAGTACTATATATCATCCACAGACTGATGGCCAGTCAGAGCGCACGATTCAGATACTAGAGGATATGTTGAGAGCGTGCATGATAGACTTTGGAGGATCTTGGGAGGACCATCTACACTTGGTGGAATTCTCCTACAACAACAGCTACCAAGCCAGCATACAGATGGCACCTTATGCGGCACTATACAACAGGAAGTGTAGGTCACCGGTATGTCGGAGTGACGTGGGAGAGCGTCAGATACTTGGTCCAGAGTTGGTGATATAGTGGAAAAGATGAAGGAGATTTAGGGCCACCTACGCGCAGCACAGGACAGACAGAAGCATTGGACAAATGCGCGCCGCAGACCTTTGGAGTTAAAGGAAGGCGACCATGTATGTTTGAAGATATCGTCCACTCGTGGTACCATCATATTTGGGGGCAGAGGCAAGCTGAGTCCGAGGTACATTAGACCTTTTGACATCTTGGAGCGAGTTGGCAAAGTGGCTTATCGTCTTGCATTGCCTCCATCATTAGAAGGAGTGCACGACGTATTTCTCGTATCGCAGTTGAGGAAATATGTGGCAGACCCTAGCCACGTGCTAGATTATTCAGAGATTTCAATCGGGTCCAGTTTATCATATGTAGAGCAGCCAGTGGGGATACACGATCGCAGTGAGAATATTTGAGGGACAGACTATTTGACTGGTCAGGGTTGCATGAAAGCATCATTCGCTAGGCGAGTCTACCTGGGAGCGTAAGAATTCTATTCGACAGCATTTTTCACACCTATTTGAGGACCGATGTACGAATTTACGTACTGCATTCGATTACCTGTTAACTTTTTAAATTCTCGTAACTCTCATTCATGCTTTATTTTTAATTTCAGGGACAAAAATCTTCTAAGTTGGGAAGGATGTAAACCCCTTCAAATAATTATTTCATGTAGACTAGATAGGGTTAGAAATTTTGGTTTAGCATCAGGTGTTTGAGGTTTAGAACTTAGGCTACGTTGACTGGTTCTTTAATTTAAATCCTAGGTGCACCCTACCGTTGCTACAATATTTGGAGCCCAACAATAACCCTAAATTTCCTACAAATTATTGCACACTTGACTTGACAAGCCAACCTAGGCGCTGGACTTTTTCGCCACTCACAAACACACTCCCTTGTGCTCTAATTTAATAGCACAACTTTCCAGTCCCAAAATTAATTCTTTAATCCTATGTCGCGTACCTATGTCATTGCCAGCAATTTGGGGACACAAACTCAACCCGTTTCGCCGAACCAATTAAAAGGGTCGAGACTGACACCAAGCCTACACAGTTCATGACCTTTGTGTCACTCCTAATTGAGACACCATGTGCCCCCATTTAATTTAAGAGTACATGACACTTTATTTAATTAAATTGGGGACACCAACTTAAACTAATCCCAACTTAACCCCAATTTAACCCAATACCCCTTTAATGAAGCCCATGCAAAACACACAATACCCCCTCACCCTACACAACACCAAACACCACTTCCCACACCAAATCTCCATCACTTTTCCTTCATATGCAAATACCCAAAAGTTAAGGGACTTATTTACAAATAGGGTGCTAGGTGTCACTACCCTATTGGTCAAGGCCAATGAAGAACCCCCTCCCTCTCATGGACCAGTCAAATCATTCTCTCTCTCTCCCCATTTGTTTTGAACACTTTCTTCATGAAGAATCAAGGCCCTTGGTTCAAAATGCACCTTCATCTCAACCACAAAATGTCCTATAAAAACTCACCCTCACACATTTCCCAATGAGCCGGCCCTAATCCCTAGAAGCCAAGGAACCCCCCCCCCCCCCCCTCTCTCTCTCTCTCCTCCCTCTTCTTTCAGCCGAGTACTACTTCCTCTCCTTTACTACTTCTTCTTCTTCACTTCTTCTCCTTCTTTATTTCTTCTTCTTCATCTACACAACCGGCCATCACCCGCCAACTCCAGCCAGCTCCACCCTCTGCCAACACCCTCGCCAGCTCCACCGCAACCACTACTACCAACACCTCCACCCGCCGCTGCTGCCATCTTCAGCACCCGCCGCCGCTGCCAACGTCGCGCCACCCACTGCACAGCAGACAACAGTGCCATCTCCGGCAACCTCCCTCACAACGCCGCGCCACCAACTGCACAGCAGCGCCATCTCAACCTGTGGCCAAATTCACCATGTCCCCTCGACCACCACCTCCACAACCTTCACTACCACGTCTGGCCAGCACCATCGGCACAGGCCTCGCCGTCAAGTCGCGTCCTACTTCACCACGACGATAGTGTCGAGAGGAGATCCCGACTCTAGATGCGATCCACGTCGCGACTACAGCAGCTCCTTCACCACTACGACCACTATGACCGCGCTCCCGTGGCCCCACGCCCTCGCCACCACGTCGGTGCCCCTCGTCGCGACTGGTTCCCGACGCCCTCATCAAAGCCCGCCGGACCAACCACATCTCTGCCGACAGAAAGCACCGAGGTGCTTTCATCTCTCTGATTTGTCGAGCTCGCCTCCAGCTCGAGTCTCGCCGGAGCCATCACCTCCATCCCCGCGAGCACCAACACGAACCATCACCTCCATCCCCGCGAGCACCAACACGAACCATCACCTCCTCCGCCACTGCTGCCACCGACCTGCCACCACGAGCTATCGCCGTCCTGGCCCCTCCCCGCGGTCGCGAGGAACCGCGGCTCGAACCCGTGTTCAGAAACTGAGTTTAACCTCCCTAATTCACGAAGTGATATCTTCCTCCTCGCGCAACCGATACTTGAACCGATTCTTCGGGTATGAACCCTATTTAACCCTGTTGCAGTGTGTTTAATTAGAAGATTTCAACTTGCTTTCTATTGTTAGTAATTAGAGTTCCAACTCTTGAGAAAAACTGTTTTATAAAACCATGATACTTTCCGATACGGAGTTGGTCCCATCAATCCGGACAACCTCGTCGCGTACCGATTGCACCAAAAGGTGAGTATCGTCAGCGTGGACGTGTGGGCTTTCGCGAAACTTAATTTGGATGTACGTGTACACCAAAATCAACATGTATCCGTCTGTATCGACGTGTTCTGACACTCGTCCTAATTTTGTGTGTACTTATCGTTTCGCAACGAAATTTGTGCCATCGAATTCGAAGCGTTACGCTGGTCCTGTGACCCAAGTTTGGTTCGATTCTAAGAACGTTGACGAAACGTTGTTTTATGGGCCCCACGATTCCACATGACGGGCGATTTCGTGATCGGCTCATCGGAATCCAGTTATGGATGTTCCGTTGGGTTCGTATCGTCATTCTAGACTCGTAGACACTAAGTTTGATAAATTTGGAGAACCTTGTCTATGGCATATTTTTTGGTGCAAGACAGGCCCACTTGTAGACCCCGTGTTGACCAGAAACTTCATTTTTGCCATTGTGTCCAAATTGGATGTATGTATATGCTTTTTTGAGTATCTCACTTATTTTGAAACTGTTGGTGATATTTGTGACAGCATCCGAAGACATCTGCTCCAGTTTCCATCTTGAGCTGCTACTTCCTTGGCAAGTTCGGGTTCGAATCTTCGTCTGACTTCTAAGCAAGTGTACCTTGTCATCCTATATTTCAGTTTCCAGATTACTGTTTATTTTATTCTATGCATTGTGCGCGCTTTGGATCAGAATCATTACTTAGCGTCCGGGTCATAACCGGGTGCAGACGTTCTTTGGTAACATCTAGTATCGATTGATAGATGTTCGCGATACCTTGATGTACCTACTTGGTTACATCAGAACCCTAGGACACATTCAGATACCATCATTGTAGCAGACTTCTTGTATCTTGATAATGTCAGCATGACCGAATTCTGGTATGACTTTAGGGTCGTGATTGTTGATAGTTACTTCAGTATGACGAGACTATTAGATAGAGGCTCAGGTTCAACGAATACTCGTTGACCGCTTTGGGAGGGGAAGACGATTACTAGACGTTTGGGCTACTCTGCACGCGCTATATATATATGTATATGTTCCTATTTATGTAGTGTTCCTATATCAGGAATCGTAGTATCACCCATGTGACCCTGTGCTCGGAGCTATCCCCGTGTATCTCTGTGCTCGGAGCTACAGTTTTATATTTGGACAGCCCACGCGTCGAACATTGTCTTCAAAGTTGTGTCTCACTTAGGTGGTTATGCTAGATTACACCGGTGTTGCACTTGTTTCTTTCTGTTATACTATGGCATACTGTTTTTGTACCTTGTTACGTCCCTCTGAGGACCTGGTCTCCTGCCAGTTTTTGCAGCATAGACGATTATGCAGACCTTTGGAGTTGCTAATGGAGTTGCTTGTCTTGCAGGCATTGGTACCAGGTACTTATATCATTTCTACCGGAGTTATGGTTATTTATTCATATTGTTTATTCATCTGTTGATGTAGCCTAGTTTTATAGACTCACATTTCTTCTCGAGTTTGTGTGTTACTGGACGGCCGACTTTAGCACATGTAGCTCATTCTTGTATATTCTGTTCATTGTGGATTGAGACATAGATATTTATATTTACTTGATTATTTAGATAGTGACCATTATAATACAGCTTATACGTATTCGAGTCGGACCAGAGTCTAGTCGAATGCATAGCTGGCATGTTAAGTATTCATATTCCTACGTATTTTGGGACTGGGGCGTGACAGGGTATGATTTGGGAGGTGCAAGCCATTAATGAAGAGGGGAGATTGAGCAATAGCAATCAGTTGTTGCAGCAACTGTAAGCTTCGGGTTTGCAGCAGCTATTAGGTGTAATGGAGAGTGTTCTTTAGTGCGTTGTTGTTGTGTGAGGGTGTGTTAGCTTGAAGGGGGATTTGATCTACATTTGTGTGTTAGTAGTGATTAGTTAGAGGGGATGCAAGGACAGGTTCAGTAGCAGTAGGGGCTCGGGTAGGTATTGTGTGAGGTCAGTGTAGCAATTAGAGATCTGAACTACCTTTGCTCGAACAGAGCAGCAAAGGGTTTGGGTTTAGATTTGCAAGTGGTTATGCGGGCCTATTGCAATAGCTAGGAGGTACAGTATGCTGCAATTAAGAAGGGGGAGCTGAGTTAAGGTGTCAAGAGTTTGTGCAGGACCCAGGGAGTTCTGCCACCAGCAGGTTGGCAGCACAATTGACAGTAATGTTGCATGATATAGCAGGAAGGATTAGGGTTTTTGGTGTATTCATGCTGCTTGAAACAGCATGCAGTTGCAACAGCAACCAATAGCAGCAGGTTACGGTGGGTATATGTAGGTGTTTTGGGTGAGAGAGTGAGTGTCATTAAGAAATCTGCAGTAAGTATGGGTTGAATAAATAGATTTTCGTATTTGAATTACAGGTTCAGGTATCAGGCAGAGAGATGCAAGTGTACATGTTTTAGTGTGTCTATGTTGCAGTGGGTATACTGGGTTTAGGTTCAGTTGAAGGGTGAATGTGAGTAGAATTTGCATTGAAGGTTAAGATTTTGGTCTAAATGGGTGCAAGTGCACAGGTGAGCTAGAGTAAAGTGTTGCAGGATTTTAGTGTGTGTGTGTTGATTTACCTGTGTGTGTGTTATAGGTATTTGATCTGCAGTGAGTGTGAGATGTGGGTAAGAGCTTGTGGTATTTAAGTGGCAAGGGAGAGAGTTATGTGAGTAAATAAATGTAGAGTATCTTGGGTATAAGGATATGTATTAATAGGTTTTAGGTAGAGTACTTGAGTATCCAGGTATCAAGTTGATATGTGAGTATCAAGTGTAGAGGTAGATTTAAGTGAAGTATAAGTGTTTGAGTGTGTTGTGTCTTAGTGCAATATAGAGTGTTGGTTGAGGATAGGCTAGTGTGTGATATTTAGGGTATTGATACTCAAGTATCATTGTTTGTGTAGTGTAGGTATGGTATAGGGTATGCAAGTATCAAGTACTAGATACTAAGGAAGGAAGATATCAAGTAGAGCAAAGTTTTGGGATTGGGTTGAGGTTTTAGTGAGAAAATAGTTGTGGGTTGGGGTATTGTAATATAGTGATATTATAGAGTCTATATTTTAAGTATATGATATATGTAGTATACTATCTTAACTAGTGTACCCTAGAAAACCTATAGTGGACTAGTCTAGCTATATAGGCCAACCCAGAGGGTAACTTGTAAACCAAACTTAGATAATTGACCTAGTTAAACCCAATTGACCTAGTTTGACCTAGAAATATAGAAAATAGCTATTTTAGCATGTTTATGATTCCAAAACATATATTTAACATGAAAATTCATATTTAGGTCTTTGAGGCTCCGATACGGACAATATTTGATATTCAGCACCGGGTTTCAGGCGAGTACATTCTCTGATAGTTTTTTTATTTGATAATTACTATGATTCAATATTTAGTATCGTCTTACTTGATTCCTGACACGATGGTTATATTGATTGGTATTATATGGATTCACCTTCATGAGATACGTGCATCAAACTTGTCTGGCCTATATTAGGACTCTTTTATTGGCATCACATCAGGACTCACTTACTGGCATCACTTACATTGTCTGGATGGCCTCGTATTTGATCTACGTGTCGGGACATGGATTCATTTATACTTGTTGGACGAAAAAATACCTTAGTAAACATGTAAACATTCTCAAATCTAGAACCACCCCCTTCTGGTCTAATCTAGAATGATAGCAGTCGCACACTTCACGTGCGATGAGCCTTATTACCCCTAGCCATTTACATGTCGAAGTGGTATTTCAACACACTAGATTAGTGCAGTATCGCTGGTTTCACCCTATATTTGTTGGTCTTATTCTATACTTACTGGTTTCATACTATACTTGCTGGAAACATGTCATACCTACTTTAGCTACTGCTCTCACTTATATACTTGTCTTTACTACCATACTTATCTGTTCACCCTATTTACTTTCTATGTTTCTATATTTATCTGTTTTACTCTATTTTTGTACCATGATTCTTTGCTTGTCTGCTCATCATGTACTACCTTACTATTTACTGTTTTATAGTCTTTATCATTTAATTAGAACTGTTATTGGGTTGTACTCGTTCCATCCTGACTGGATAACATTTTTAGGAGACTATTTCGAGGAGTAGTATCCTACTTTCTATGGACCCTAGGAGGTAGTAAGAGCTGAGGTTGACCTTATTTCTCAGGAGGAGCAGGGCTTAGCTACGGGAGACATCATTCCCGAGACTGCTTAGTCATAGTTAGTACTTTACCTTTAAGTACCGGATTTGTCTCCGGCATATCTTTATATCATATTGTGCCTTTTCTTCCTTAGCATGTGATTGGGTATTATATTGTTATATCATTGTCTCCTTATAGAGTTGCATACTATTGTGTGAGATTGTTAGTTATATAGTCATGACCTAGACAGCGTTCTGCTGCAGCGCAGGCTGGACGTACCACATACCCGTGCCCCGATCCTCTGGGTACGGATCGTGACAGGTCGTTTCATGCATGCTTGTGAACTATAAATGTATACTATGTTTCTATTTTAATTCACCTATAATCGTACAATGAGTAGTACATATTTTACAATATGATAACTTGAGGCATGTAGATTATGCTATCAGAAATTTGTTGTATGATTACATTCAATCTTTGTTGTCTTGCATGTTCCATTTATTAACTTAGTTCTTAGACATTACATGGTCATGGCCAACTTGTGCACAAGGATATAGTTCCTCGAACGATCGTCGGGACATGGGGATCGATTCGACCTAGGGGGAATAGGGATAGTTGTGCTAGCGAACTAGTATGGGTGATTCAAAAACTTTTAGTGGTGCTTGCTACCCACGCTGAAAGGATCACCATCTAACCAGGCTATAGTTCAAGATGGCTTATGGGGCCAATGACCCTCATATATTTGAACTATCGAGCTAACAATGTCTAATCCACAGGGAAGAACATGGTAAAATTTTATGCAGGGTGGATAAGTCGGTCGTGGGTAAGAGTCAGTGTTCGGTGACACATATTATTATGTTCTTTTAATTCATATCATATGCTTTGTAAATTGAACTAAAGTAAGATAGAAAGAACACATAATAATATTGCTTGCTTTTACATGAATACTATATTGATTTAGGGAGTTGGGTTAACTCGTCCTTACAGTACATTTCAATGTGCTGACCCGCGTCTCCACAGGTTCTACTAACCAAGATGACACAGCACGAAGCTAAAGACTCGTCCCGTGCAGTAGGAACTTGTGAATACTTTTAAAGCTTTTGTACAAACACACTTGAAGCCTCACCGAGTCACATCTTGAAGGCTCCAGTCGAAGGTGTTTATATACGTGCAAGCTACGTGCACGTGCACATTACTAATAAATATAAAAGGTTCATAGTTCATACTTAGCAGAACAGTGTCCACAAAATAGAATCATTATTCCAAGTAAATCTCTTAGCAGACATTTCGGGGTTTCGCAAAATCTGTTAGAGCATCCTTGGGGTCTGCTTACACTTTCATAATCAGGTTAACCCCAACTACACAACTCAAGACACTTGACTGGATATCTAGAAACATCTAAAGAAAGTTTGACGAAGTAGGAAGAAAAAGAAATCCAGAATCTTCAACTAGGAAATCTATCAGTGGGAACCTCCAAAGGTATTGATGTTGAATCCTTAGGAGGAAACATCCAACTCCAATTCCGAATGGTACGTGACTTGGGTGTCGCCATATTTCGCTGGACAGGAGGAACTTCTACTAAGATTACTAGCTTTCAGGATGCCGAATGTGATCGAAAGAAGAGAGCTTAAGGAGCACAATTAGTTCCATTACCAATTCACATTGCTTAAGGCCTGGCCTGGCCTTGCCTTGCCTTCTTGTTGACAAAGTCCCATCACCTGGCCGGCGATGGTACCAGCAAATTTGATGCTGCTATAGCCAAATAAATACAAGCAATAAGTGCACCAAGTAAAGGACACAGGTCGAAATGACGCCTTTTAAAAACAAACTAATTTGTCTTCTTGAAGGATACAATAATTTATTCTAGATTAGGTTCCAAAACAAAGATGAGTCCAAATATCCCTCCTATAGTTTCCCCGCGAACAAGGTTTGTGTTTGCCAAAATCAGTTATTATGAATAGTTTCGGCCGTTTTCCTATACCAAGTCGAAAAAGTAATAATATCTATCATAAATTAATTAGAAAATATTGAGTAAGCTTCGAGTGAAATAAATATTAAATATAATAATATTAAGATCAAGGGATGTTTTGAATATATAAATTTACTTCTTCTTTTTCTAAAATGGAAAAGGTACAGCAGTCATGTAGGTGTTGGACATGAAGAACCATTATTATAACGACTTTTTTCCATATATTGTTCACATTTTGCAAATTTTCTGTGACTAAACGACTAAGAATGTCTGCTAGTTTGTCAACCCCGAAACGACTATATCGGCCATACTGCAAACCTTGGGTGCAAAACGAAATAACAGTTTATAAAACAAACAGTAACGATTGATTAGTTTTATCCTTTCCCTTGTTTTCCATTGGGCATCACTAGGAGAACCTCTTTTGGTGGGCCTTTGCCGGCCATGCTAATACATCCAAGAATCTCCGTCCCAAATCAGCGTACCTTATTATAAGACATGCGTTTTGTCACCGTCCACCACAAAATTAGTAGACTCCATATTCTGGTCGGACAGTAGACCACTTCAAAAAAAAAAAAAAAAAAAGTGATCATGTTTCACACATTCTGACGACGTCCGAATTTTCTTGGATCCCTCCTATCATACTAGAATAAAGACGAGTTTCGCATGGTGACTGCAGCCCAGGTGGACTAAACAAAATTCGGAACTGCTTTTCATGGCGGCTTCTACTTCATTTTATTTTTTGAAAAGCAGACCAAAAAAATACGAAGCTCGGCCAAGGAAGCCTAGGTTTGACCGAAATATGAAGCTCAGTCAAACTTGATCCGAAGCTCCGCTATCCACGACATTCGTGAGCTCGAGTATTATCCCAAGTACTCAGCTCTTACTTGTCTAGGTTAAGCGTATTACTAGTTCAAGATCGTATGGAGAAGCTATCCTGCTGAAAGAACATTCTTGTATCATAGGCAAGAGAAAGAAGCATACTGGAGTTTCTCACGGAGGAATCCAGAAATGATCCAACTGGAGGAACTGCAACCACTAGCAGACATTACAGTTGTCAGTAACCGAAAGGCCAACTATATATGGAGGAGGTTACAGAATTTTTTTTACCTTTATTGACTGAAGGCGTGCCAGAAGACGATATCAAACTGGGAGGTCCAGCACCCAGACTTTTAACCTCTTTCCTGATATACAAGAGTCTTAGTCCATTAGTAATGGTTCTCTTTGCATCCAACAATTCCTGCATTAGAACCACCTCATGATCATTGTACTTGTGCTCTTCTTACCTATCTGGGAAAAATCTTGCGACCCTAAAACCACATTCTGGATAAAACAGCACCCAGGTTCACATAGTGAAAACTCGTGCACAGTAATAAGAAAAATGTGGAGTTTAGCTTGACAAGAAAACATGCTTCGCAGAATCAGTAAGAAATGTTGGGATTCTGCCATCTAATTCATTGTTGTGTTAATTTGCATGAATAATCAAGCAAACAATCACAATTTCAAACACATAATTTAGCCACCACAATGCCACTCCCAAATACAATGGGGTGGTTGCCACAATTTCCGTGAAGGGAACAAGTATTAACATTGATATTCCAAGTTTCATGAACTATATGACGAGAAGATTAGTATTAAAGAATTGTCAGTGCTTCAATATGACTACGGAGCTGCAACTTGATTATAAGAAGCTTAGCCTCTGTACAACTCCTCAAATTTACACATTGCAATCCTCCATCTACACGGACAGACTGATGTCCTGTGGGGAACCTAACCTCCAAATATGTTGGCCCCACCCATTTGTTAGCCAGCTTCTTGCTCATCCAGTGAACATATTCAATGAACATATACAAGAAACCAAAAAAGGGGGGAAACAATAAATAAACACGGTCAGATGACAAAATCTTGGGCCAACAGGCTCGCTCTTTCATATACACTATACAGGGCAAGAAAAATAAAACTCAGCCATTAAGCTTTGCCAAAAACTGGCCGAGATTGTATTCATCCGTATATTGTGACTGATCCCAAAGCTCCTCGAGCCCGTTGAGAATAGCTTTAAGTCCCTTCCCACCCACCGCGGTGCTTGAATCCTCGTCCAAGCTACCATTGGAACCTCTTGAAGCCTGATACATATTATGAAAAGGTTAGGATACAATAACTACTACTTGAAATAATTTGTTAGGACAACCCAAGTCTTCCATTGATAAGAACACTGAAGAAAACAGCTTATTACCTTTCCATCGTTTGGTGCTGGAGTAAACAGATCAAGCAGTTGATCTGTGTTCATGGTTTTCATACTAGCATTCTCTGAATTAATGACGGCACTAGCTATCGATAATTTGAACTTTTGGAGGCTCATAACTTTCTCTTCCAAGGTACCACGCATGATGAGCCTATGAACATTGACAACTTTCCGCTGACCCAACCTGTGAGCTCGGTCCATTGCCTAGAAGAGTGGTTACAAATTAACACAAGACAGAATGTTATAGGGCCATTGCAGGAAAATTACCCTACTTAAGGAAGCAAACACGGGAAAAGTTTCAATTCACACACGGCCGATGCACATATGTGAAATACATGAAACTTGCATATCCTCATCATATCATAATATCTTGACTTTATCAAGTGATCGACTATTATAGTTTGAATTTCTTGTCAATTATGCCTACATGCTTCTCTGTACAATCAGAAACATGAATGTACTGGCAACAAAGCCACAATTCCCTAAAATTAATCAGGAAGCATAGAACATGGAATATAGATAGTAAAACAAAAGAGAACATGGGAACTAGATGACAAATTGCTGGGGTCATCAGAAATAGGGAAGCATTGACAGTAAAACCACGCAGTTGTTTACTTCTGCAAATATCAGTATACTACGTTGCAGAGCCGAGGATGCAATAAAATTGACCAATAACCATTTCCAAACACAAATCCTTTTTCTTACCATTACTCAAGTATATGGTGAGCGAAATGGTATTCAGATGCATCAAGATTCAGATGCATCAAGATTCAGATGGCATCAAGTGCTGATCTTGTGTAGAATGATTATGCAATAACAAATACCATTATAGTGATAGAAATGTTGAGTTTGCTAAAAACTACAAATGAAGCAATAAAGATCCTTATGTGCAAAAGAGAGCATCACAAACATAAAGTTGTAACACAATGAATTGGAAAGGTTGCGTGGACACAAACACAATACAAAATGGACACAAATATGGAACCAAGGTCCACACTATCAGTATCAGAATCATTTTCAGATCCTTAGGAGCATCAGTAGTCGCAGTTTCGACTGTTTCAGGTTGGTTTTTCAGTGTTCTTGGTTTCGCAAAGCCAAAAAAATAACCATCAATTATTTAAAGAACTAAAAAATATTTGATACATTTAGACATAATCTTGTTTATTATTTGTTGTTTACTGTATGTTTTGAATGGAATAATATTCAATATTCTTGAATTATTCACCGGCAATAGATATTGTTGTTTATTATACTTGCTTTTAGACAAAAGTCCAAATAATGGAAGAATAGTAAGATGTATGAACCTAGTGAATTTATATTATACACCTTTGACAAATGGTAATGATTACTTTGTGCGAACACGTTGTAGCATATCAATCTTTAGCATGACCAAATAATTGTGCCGGCATTGTCTTTTGTCACTCTTTCTCTTTTGTTTTCTTTGTTGAACTGATCTCTAAAGAGAGGCACAAGTTTGGTGGTGGTGTAAGTATCAGATTGAACATGCCAAAATTGACACAATTTGGCTGACATGAGTATTGATCGATACTATGAACCTTGAATGGAACCTTTCTTGTGTCCCCTAGCGTATTTTGCAGTGTCAATGTTGTCTCCAATATGTGTGCACACGAGTGCACTATAACCATGTTCACGCTTCCTACATACATAGAAGTTTGTCCACAATGGATAGTTTTGTAATGTATGTTTGCCTTTGGGGCATATTTTGCAGTATCGACCGATACCGATCAGATATGGTTAAACACTGTAGGATGGGAATAATGGATTAATTTTTTATTAAGAAGAGAGGGGAGTACATTATATAAGAGAGGCTAACCCCTCTCACTATTAGTCTACCCGATGTGGGACTAAACTAAACATAACACATAACTCAACACCCTTCCTCAAGCTGGAGCATAGATGTCAATCATGCCCAGCTTGTTACAGAGAAATTGAACCCGATGACCTAGAAGAGACTTTGTAAATATATCAGCTATCTGATCGCTGGTCCTCACGTAGTAAAACTTTATCATCCCTTTCTGATACTCATCACGGACAAAGTGAATGTCAATTTCAATGTGCTTTATCCTTTCATGAAATACAGGATTAGTAGCAATATGAATAGCATATTGGTTATCACACCACATATCTGCTGCTTTATATCCTGCTTCTTCTCCCAGTTCCTGTAGAAGATGCTGCAGATATAGCACTTATGTTGTGCCATGAGCAATGGTCCGATATTCTGCTTCCGAGCTTGATTGTGCGATCACACTATGCTTCTTGTTCTTTCCACGATACCAAGTTCCCGCCAATAAAGACCGAGTAGCCAAATGTAGACCGTCTATCCTAAGACTGACACCCCAGTCAGCATCAGTAAAACACTCAACATAAGTATGCCCTTTATTCTCCATCTGAATTCATTTTTCCGGATTCGGAACTAAATAGCGCAAAATTCTGAGAACTGCCTCCCAATGTGGAACTCGTGGAGAAGACATGAATCTACTTGCGATACTGACGGCAAAGAAAATGTTTGGACGGGTCATAACGGTCAAGTAGTTGAGTTTTCCAACTACTCAACGATATTGATACGGATTGGTCATCAGTGTCCCCTCGTCGGGAAGTAACTTTATCCTTGGGTCCATGGGCAAGGTTGCTCCCTTAGCTTGCATCATTCCTGCATTATTTAGGATGTCTAGCACATACTTTCTCTGAGACATTACAATGTTCTGCTTACCCCGTGTAACTTCTACGTCTAAAAAGTAGCTCAACGATCCCAAATCCTTGGTTTGAAACTGTTCTCCTAGAAACTTCTTTAGTCCTACAATGCCCTGACTGTCATCTCATGTGATCACAATATCGTCCACATAGACACCAAGTAGTATCCTTCCAGCGGATGTCTGACGGTAGAATAGTGAATAATCCTTCTAATTGGCACATGCCAAACTGAGTAACCACATTTGTGAAATGACCAAACCATGCACGAGGGGATTGTTTGAGACCATAAAGGGCCTTCGGCAGATGACACACTTTATCCTCCATTGCAACGAACCCGGGAGGTTGCACTACATACACTTCTTCGTCAAGATCTCCATTAAAAAATGCATTCTTGATATCCAGCTGTAGCAACGGCCAGTCATAGCGAACAGCTAAGGCTAAGAGTACACGCACAGAGGTCATCCGAGCAACTGGAAAAAATTGTCTTAAAATAATCCTCACCATAGGTCTGAAAATATTATTTTGCCACCAGACGAGCCTTCAGGCGATCAAGAGTGACATCCGATTTTACCTTAATATTGAACACCCATTTGCAACCTACTGTCTTATTACCATGAGGTAATCAACCAAGTTCCATGTATGATTTTTTCGAAGTGCTTCCATCTCTTCCATAGTAACACGCCAGCCGGGATGTTTAAGACCCTCATCTACAGTATTGGGAATCTGAATCCCATCAATAGTATCCACCAATTATTGTGTGTGGCTCGCAAGCCCCTTGTAATTGTCAACATACAAGGGATGATCACGACATGTACAACAAGGTCGAGTTGACGAAACAGGCGGAAGTAAATCATTGGAGCTAGAGGATGAAGGCGATGTGTCCACGGGCACTATTGACAAAACTCGTTACGGCGATATTGGTACTGACAGAGCCGGTGTTTGCGGACCGTCGGACCGGAAGATTGGCTCGGTAGGGGAGGGCACCCTTACGGGGGGTGGTTGTGAACAGAAAACAACAAGAAATCCTCTTCTGGATAAACTTGCAGAGCCGGATCAGTAGTTTGTGGAAGTAAAGGAAACTCGGTTTCAACAAAGGTAACATCCCGGGAGAAAAAATACATCTTCAAGACTGGAAAAAAATACCGATATCATTTCTGATCCTTAGAATACCCAAGAAAAATACATTAGATAGCCTTTGGATCTAATTTAGAAAGAGTTGGTCGGATATCCCTAACATAACACAAGCAACCAAAGATTCAGAGAGGTAGAGGAAACGGCTCTCGTTTGGGATATAACCGAGAGAAGGAAGTATCGCCATTGAGAACAGACGATGGCATGCGATTAATTAGATAGCAAGTCGTAATACGACATTCGACCAAAATCTTTTTGGAGTACGTGTTTCGAACATAAGAGCACGCGTTGTTTCTAAGAGGACGATTCTTGCGTTCAGCCACACCATTCTGTTGTGGTGTGTAAGGATATGAAGTTTGGTGGATGATGTCATTCCGAGACAGATGTGAAACAAACTCACAAGACATATACTCACGATCATTGTCACTGCGAACGCATTTAATCGGAACACCAAATTATGTTTTGATTTTCGCATAAAAATTGTACCAAATGTTAAATAATTCGGAGCAATTTTTCATTAAAGAAACAAAAGTGACACATAAGTAGTTATCAACAAAGGTATCAAATTACTTGAATCCCATCATAGATTCAACCGGACAATGTCCCCATATATCGGAATTCACCAACTCGAAGGGAGCGGAAGCAATTTTATTCTGACTGACCGGATAGGAAACTAGGTGATGCTTAGCCAAACTACATGACTCACAATGAAAAGAATATGAAACATCTAAAGATTGGTACATTTTCTGAAGTGCTTCGACAGATGGATGTCCTAACCGACAGTGTAACTAAAAAGGATCAAGTTTTACACCAACACAGACAACAGAGGAAGTTTCGTCAAACAAGTACAAGCCTCCAGCCACATGCCCCCTACCGATAGTCTTTCCAGTCTTTAGGTCCTGAGAAACACAACCATCAGAAAAGAATGTTAATGAGCAATGCATATCGCGAGTAATCCGACTAATTGAGAGTAAACTGAATGCGTTTCCAGGTGTATGTAATACAGAATGTAGTAAGTTCCGAAGAAATACGGGCAAATCCTTTTTCACGGACTGTCAGCGAACCATTGGCACATGTAATATTAGACATACGACCAACCGGTACATTATTTCGTATCATACATGCGTCGCTGTCAAGTGAGCAGACGCACCAGAATCAAGGACCCACTGCTTCAACTGTATCACACGTCACTGAGTACCCTGCAGTGGACCCAAAAGTAGAGGCTTCACCTCGACGTTGAACTTGAAACTCTTAACAAAATCTGCATATGCAGCATCAATCATATGTACGGATCAGCCGCCAAAATCAGGAGTATCTGAGGTAATATTGGCGGCAGGAGCTTTAGTACACTGTCACTGAAAATGACCCTGTAGACCACAGTTGAAGCAGGTGCGCGGTCGACCTCCATCACGACCGCCAATGGCTGGTCCAACATCACGGCCAACATTTCGACCACCACGTCGTCCACCACGACCACCACGAAATCCAGTACGAGCGGCACCAAGAGCAGATCGATCAGCAGGAGTATTACTTGGAGAGGTCTCGACAACCTTTGCTGCCTGTAGGATACGAAAATGAGCTTCCATTAGAGATGGAACCTCGGCTCCAACAATGATCTGAGAGCGAGCTGAGTCTGCATCAGTACGGAGAGACAAGATATGCCATGACATGAAGCTGCTCATGTTGAGCCCTCGCTTCATTGATATTCGTCGTCACAGTCAACTTCATCGACCATAGCATTAAAGGCCCGAAAGTGATCCTTATGAGACTTGTCGCCCTGTTCTGTCTGATAGATGCCAACGACCGAGTCGTAGATACGAGACAAGTATTTTCCATCAAATGTCGTTGCTATGACCTCCAATAACTCCTTTATCGTGTCCATGTTCTCCACAGATGGTTCTATTGAGTTCATCAAAACTATGTAAATCCGTCACCCGCTGCTCAAATGTGGGATCAATCGTCTCCGGAGGATTGTCAGTCAGATGCTTGCACAATCGCATTTCCCGAAGTATTTTCTCAACCTTCTTCTGCCATGTTGAGTAACCATCTGGTCCGTCTAACCGCCGATCGACGAGTCGAATCGAAGAAATCGTCGTACCAGTGCCCGTCAGTCCTGCCAATGCGTTCCCGATACCGGTAGTAGTAGCACTGCTAGTCGCCTCAATGCTTGTCATCCTGCAATGCACTTGATTCGACCGTCGCTGGATATTCTCAACGCCAATAATCACATTAACTTTATAAATGCGCTATCAATATGGCCAGAACTGGCACGCGCATGGAAAGTAGAGATCGTATGGGGATCACACAAGCCAGGACAGAGAAGCAACTCAAGTTACTCTGTGTAGATCCCGATGTGGATATCAGAGTAGAAAAAAAAAGATCCACGTAAACAAGCAACTTGTCTACTCTTTGTTAACTCCTGAAGTCATAATCTAGGAACAGAAGTTCAGCAAACAAATCATTGTCTACCCTCTGACCGCCGATATACGACTATTTTTTTAGGGTTAGGATTTAGGCAGGAATGAGGGACGGCGGCTGCATGTTAGGGTTAGGGTTTTGGGCTAGAGGCTGGGGGGGGGGGGGGGGTCGGCTACGGCGGGGGCAACGGATAGAGGCGGGGGCAACGGATGGAGGCGGAGGCAGGGGCGGGCGGCCGAAGATAGGGTAGGGGTAGGCGCGGGAGGCGGAGCAGTGGGGTCCTGGCCGGGCAGAGGGGGGGCAGCGCTGGGACTGTGGTAGGTGGGCGACCGGGAGACGTGCTGCGGCAGTGGGGGGGGGGGCGGGAGGCGGAGACAGGGTGGGGCTAGGGTTTGAGAGAGAAGTGGGAGAGGAGAGAGAGTCAGAGTTGTGGCTCTGATACCATGTAGGATGGGAATAATGGATTAGTTTTTTTTATTAAGAAGAGGGGAGTACATTATATAGGAGAGGCTAACCCCTCTCACTATTAGTCTACCCTATGTGGGACTAAACTAAACTGAACACATAACTCAACAAACACCGATACAGTTTGGTATATTCTGATCTGATACCAACTGCTACAGATACTGACCAATACCAACGTTAGAGGTCTTTTCTAGTCAATTCAGTAGAGAAAATTGAATGAAAAAGACCAATCAACAAAGGTGTAAAAACATAGTAAGGTTGTAAAACCATGTAAATGAAGTAAATTTATTTATCGCAGATAAACCAACAAGGGTGACAATTATTTTATTCAATTTCAAAATTATTAAGAAACAACACATAAAATACTTAAATTATGCCTAAATGTAAAAAAATATTTTTTTTAATAATTTAATAATAATTATTTGTTTTTCGATACCCAAAAAATCTGCTACTCTGATCTGAAACTGTCGATATCGATCCTTATACTAATAGAGAGGATCTGATACCGATTCTGATACTGTGAACCTTGTTTGGGGGTTGAGATTGGGGATGAAATGGACGGTTAACTTGAAATACATGTTCGCCAACAATCATTGGCTCATTAATTGCCGGGGAAAACTTGTAAACTAAAAAATCCATCGTTTTGGATCCATACATGCTATTCAAGCTTTCAGTATTTCATTCATATATGAAGCATTGTATTGGTACGATAGGGGAATTCGAGATGCGAACAGATTAAGGGGGCACCTATAAAATAATCAATGTCAGTTGGGACACAGTCTGTAACTTTTTGATAGTTCTTAAGCTGTTAAATAATTGAACTCAACAATGTAATAACCATTCAATCAAGAATTAGATAATGCTTAAAAATAATCATAAAATTAAATTCATATTGGAAGTGCCTTCATATTTTGATTCCACAAGTATCAAGAACCTGATAATTTAATAAATAGATTAAAAATAAATATTATTCAAACTAACTAAAAAGTGAAGTTTTACCACCTAAAGTGTGGCTTTTGTAGGGATTGGACCCACAACACTCTGCCAAGTGAGGCACAAAGAGTTGGTCAAACCAACTTACTAATAGGGGCAGCAAATTAACAAAGAGGTCGCTAGTTCGACTAGATTCCTCTCAATTAACGAGCAGAGCTTGAACATAGAAAATTTGGCTTGTGAGCTCCCGAACAAGCTTGCAAGCTACTCATGAGTCACTGGAGCTCGAACTTGAACATGCTCCAGTAAGTTTATGCTGGAGCTTGAGCACAACTCAATAAACTACAACCTTAAACGAGCTGATGCTGTACATGCTAAAGCTCGTTCGTCTTGATTGCAGCCCTACTTGCTACTTAACGGATGTAGGCAATCTTGGGTATAGCCAATAGGAAAGAGATAACTAACAATCTTGGTTATAGCCAACAGGGAAGAGAAGACAACGAAATTAAAAGAAAAGAGGTTACAAAGAGAGAGAACAAAAGAAAACTGATATTTATAATGGATTGTCATCTATTCATTTGCTAAGAACAATTGTTTAAACAAGCCTTTGGAAAATAAAGAAAATGAGATTTAAAGAATCTAATAATTACCAGATATAGACCCAGCAGAAAAATATTTAAATAAATGCATTATGAGTATTACAGCGATCAGCAAAAGAAAACGAAAATATATTATGCAAACATAAGAAAGCTCAGTTGGATGGAAAACCCAACTTCTACATAGGGAATATGATTGAGGTTGTCTATGGGTTTTTTATCAGCTGAGTTACTTGTAGAATTTAGAATAATTACAAAAAGGTTTCCTATATTCCAGGTGCACAGAGAAATTATTCAGTGAACTTCTCCCTGGCCCACCCCTCCCTCCGCCTTTGCCTGTATTAGATATTACGAACAAGTGGGCTCAGTGGTACTATTGTTAGATATTAAACACTAGGGCTTTATTTTACCAAATTCCATGACAATGTAATAATGGACTGACAAGTGTCGTCGCATATTGGTAAAAGAAAGTCATAGGTAATTATTGAATAAAAGGTAGGAGTGTGCAAGGATCCAGTTAGCATAATTCAAACACTCCTAGAGCCATGATTTTTCCAGTGATGCATCCAAAGAAAATTAGCAGCAGCAAATTCAAAAGGTTCTCTTACAGTATCCGGGTTGTGCCCAACACCACACTTCAAAGAAGTCTAAAAAGAATTCATGTCATTGAAATTTGCAATTTGATTTTTTTGACAGCCACAATATAATTACCCATAACATCCAGAAGCTAAAATCTTGAGGAAACTCAGTCGAAGCAGTGGAAATTGTCCAAGGCAGTCCATACACATAAACAAGACGATCTGTATTTGTTCACTCCAGGTGGACTTCAATAACATGGGTTCAATAATTGAGCCTTAAACAGTTACGTAACAAGTGAATTTTACGAAAAAACAGGTTTATCTTCTAAGTTACAGGTGATGTTTTTCTACTCATCCCATCATGATTAATTTCTACTTTACTATCAGAGAGAGATAAGCGACATCTTCCCTGACTTATTGTTCTGCTCCTTTGGAGACATTTTCCAATTTTTCTAATACAAAAGGAACAATTTGTGGGCATTTTCCTCAAAGCTCGCATTAAGCTTTGAAGGAGGTAACGCAGTTCACGCAATGATTCATTCTATAATAATGCTACAGAATACAGTGCTTGTCCTAAACCATTTCTGGGCAATGCAAATATATATTGCCCTGATTATACACGATGATATCACAATCCTGCACACGTTGCATAAATGATTATTAGTGGAGATGTCTAGAAGCATATCAGTAGCGTGGAAATCTTTCAATCTATATAAGTCCATGCCAAAACAAATACGACCAAGTTATGGTCAATTTTGGGTAGGTTAGAGTTAGACTTGAACCAGACATGACAAAGGAAAAGTTTGATCAACTTGAACCCGCCTCATCCAGTTGGTTATTCACCCTTAATGAACCCATGAACCCATCTAACTCTCTTCTATAAAAGAATCAATATGCAACCACTGATAAGGGAAGACCATATAATTGTCCAGCCGGTCTCAGTTTTTAAGCTCACATACACGTCCTTGGAACAATGAATTTGTCACAAAATGATAAACAAAATTTTGATTATATGCAAAGTGAAGAAGATTATAAAACAAAACATACTTGATGATCCTTCATTGGATTCCAATCATGTTCCATGAAGACCAGTGTGTCAGCCGACGTCAAGTTCAAGCCCAACCCACCAACTGTACATTTGATGTATCAGATACTATCCGAGCAGCTAGAACAATGTTAACATAATAAAATCTTACCATGTGTAGTCAGAAGCAGAACGTCAATAGTAGGATCTGAATTGAATGTTTTTACGATATCAAAACGTTTCTCCGGTTCTACGGACCCATCAAGCCGCAAGTACGTAATACTGTATTGAGTTAAAAGCACAGATAATTAAATTACTTAATCTCTAATGCGAAAAACATATCATTATCACTTAAAAAATGTAAAGTGAGGACTGAATACTAACAGCAACATGACAAATACCAAAATCATTTAAGAACATAATGTTTGGCCCGTTGAGATGGACTGCATAGTAGCAACAAAACTAAATTGTCGCATTGCATAATCATAGTTGTTCTATTTTAGTTAATCATAGCTGTTCAAAACGGATATACTAAGTGCAATAGAAAAGAAATTAGATAGAATAAATAAATAAATATATGATAATTGGTGTAAATTGCCTTAGAATATAATATTAGTTGACTATTTCTCTCTATCTCAAAGTTGGTGCTACTTTTAGTGTTGTTTTCAATTGAAAAATTCAGTCATTTATGTTGAAATTTCAAATTTGTGTAATGCAGCACTCACAACAAGATTTGCATGTGATGCTTATAACTTTAAAATTATACAATTAGGAGGAAACCACAACACAAAGCCTCAGTCATAAAAGCTAGTCGAGAGGCACCCACATTGCCACCTTGAGACCCCTGCCTACTCCTTTTGGTTCTCATTGCCTCATGTCACCTTAATAACCATGTTCAATTGTTTAAGAGTAATGTATCCCATGCTCAGTATTTCCTTGACGACCTCAAGTACTTTATCCCCTTTATTCATGCACACACACAAACACACAATATATATATTAACAAGATATTGCACCAAGGCTTATTGCACAATTATTGTACCAAGCAATCTCAGCCACACATTTTTTTAAAATGTGTGATTATAAAGTATGCTAGCGTGGCATCAACTTTATTTGATGATTGCTTTGTGCAATATCTCACTCTCTCTCTCTCTCTCTCTCTCTCTCTCTCTCTCTCTCTCTCTCTATATATATATATATATATATATATATAACCACACATTTCAAAAAATGTGTGGTTGAGATTGGTTTGTACAATATCCCTATATATATATATATATATATATATATATATATATATATATATATATATGTGCTTGAAGAACGTGGATTTGGGACCATAGTTTAAAGTATCGGCCGATACCGATCCGATACGGCCGATACCGATACAGTTTGGCATGTCCCGATCCGATACCGACCGATACCCGATACTGACCGATACCGACATTAGAGGTCTATTTTCTAGTCAATTCGGCAAACAAATTTGAATTAAAAAGACCAATTAGAAAGGATGTAAAAGCATAGTAAGGTTGTAAAAACATATAAAAGAGGAAAACTTATCTATCGCATATAAATCAATCGAC
Source organism: Iris macrosiphon (assembly GCA_036927795.1). Taxonomy (NCBI): domain Eukaryota; kingdom Viridiplantae; phylum Streptophyta; class Magnoliopsida; order Asparagales; family Iridaceae; genus Iris; species Iris macrosiphon. The sequence continues at coordinate 137,619,505 of JAYESA010000019.1, read as the reverse complement.
AAGGATAACTACTATTTCATTCAATATCAAAAATACTAAGAAACAATATTGAAAATACTTTAAATTATGCATAAATGTATAAAATATATTCTCTAAAATGTTAATAATTTACTAATAGTTGTATGCTTTCCGATACCAAAAAATCCGATACTCCGATCCGAAACCGTCGATACTACCGATACCGCCGATCCCGATACTCATAGGAATGGTCCGATACCGATTCCGATACCGATACTTTGAACCTTGTTTGGGACCTCTTCTATTTTGCACCTATATTATGACAACTAGTCAACAATATGTTTCATGAGAGGAGTAAGCATATTGAGGTTGATTGTCCTTTGTTGATGGGAAGATAGAGATGACGACTGGGACCTTTTATGTAAAATTGGCACATTAGCTAGCTGATTTGTTAACCAAGTCATTATGCAAATCTAGAGTGAGCTTTATTTAAGATAAGCTTGGGATTTACAACATACACACTCTATCTTAAGTGGGAATGTTAAAAACATATGGGCTTTAAGGTTTCACGTAATGTCAATTAACTATTCCTCCCATATTGCCTAGACTGAAGGAAGAGTTCATGATTTGCTCCTATAGATGTACTAAGGCTACTCATGTTTTATTCACATTAATAATATACGCTCTTTCTAAATTTCATGGTATTAGTGCTATGAAAATTTAGAACTACTCCCATGTCTCTCCCTCTACCAAAATCCTAACCTTTGCCACAGTGCCCCGCTCCTAGTTGGGGGCACTGTGTGGAAAATTATGTCGGTATTGAATTTCTGTCGGTATTGAATTGAGATTCATCCTATCTATGGATTGGTTTCTTTGGAATTGAATCATAAATGTTGTGAATCGTGTTTTGGAGAAAATTATATATGAGTATAGTATCATCCTCAAACATTTTTACTGTTCGTTTTTGCTATGCTTTCGTTGTTGGTTTTGTGAATGCGCTTTCGTTTATGTTTCGATGGATTTAATTGCTTGCCTTCATCGATTTTCATATCCATATCGAATTATGAGAGAGAGAGAAGAAGAGTATTCTAACCAAGGTTCAAAGTATCGGTATCGGAATCGGTATCGGACCATTCCTATGAGTATCGGGATCGGCGGTATCGGTAGTATCGGCGGTTTCGGATCGGAGTATCGGATTTTTTTGTATCGGAAAGCAAACAACTATTACTAAATTATTAACATTTTAGAGAATATATTTTATACATTTATGCATAATTTAAAGTATTTTCAGTATTGTTTCTTAGTATTTTTTATATTGAATGAAATAGTAGTCATCCTTGTCGATTGATTTATATGTGATAGATAAAATTTTTCTCTTTTATATGTTTTTACAACCTTACTATGCTTTTACACCCTTGCTAATTGGTTTTTTAATTCAATATTTTTGCCGAATTGACCAGAAAAGAGACCTCTAATGTCGGTATCGGTCAGTATCGGATATCGGTCGGTATCGGATCGGGACATGCCAAACTGTATCGGTATCGGCCGTATCGGATCGGTATCGGCCGATACTTTAAACTATGATTCTAACCCACATTTTTTCAAAAAAATTTAGCATTAACAATTAATTATTACCAAGTATAATTAGTACATAAACTCTCTAATTAAGAGTTTAAATTAGATGACATCATCATCACTTACATCATCGCTTACATCACCCTTCTCTATGACATCATCCATGACATCACCCTTCTCTACGCACTTCTCTATAACATCACCCATGACATTACACTTTTCCCACACCTCTCATGTCTCCCTCCATTCATTTTCTTACACATCATCACCCCACATGAAAATCCATTCCCTCTCACATGTCCTCATTCAATCCCCTTCCCATTCCCACACATCACCACTCCACACACCCCTCCCTCCTCCCTCTCCCACATGACCCCAACTCCTCTCACATGGCTCCAACACCCTTCTTCCCTTCCTCATATAAAGACACCCCTACCCACCTTTCCCATACCATCACTTCTTCCTCCACCTCTATATAACAACACCACCTCCATAGCCTCAAACCCAAAATTCCATTTCCCAACTCAAAACCCTAACGCTTTCCTTCCAATTCCCATCCTAAACATTGAAGGAGTGCAAGGGAAGGAGCTCAACTTGGTGAAGGGGAAGTAAGAGACCTCCTTGTGTCAGGATCATTGGTTCTCCTTGGAAACCAATTTCCAATATAGGTAATTCCTTATTCTCTCTAACTTTCATTACTTCTAATTAAGAACATGTAAGGATCACCAAATAGGAGTACCTAGCCCTTATGATTTTAGGTTATATTAAATTGAATTAATTCTAATGATTTTATAACTAATTATGAAGAAATTGGAAACCATGTGTCTGTGCACACCAAGAGTTTATGAAAATGCCCAAAAGAAAATTTTGGTATCCTTTTGAGTTGAAATTGTGTCCACGTGTCCTAAATAGGATACGTAGTGATGTGTCAAGATATTCTAGGTAACGCACGGGTTAGATTTTGATATAAATGAAATTGGTGTTCATAGGTGTCGTATTATGTGCAATTGCTATATTGATATATAACTCTTATTTTCAAGTGTTAACTATAATCTACATAAGTATAAATCTATCAACTACGAATAGATATAACTCATATAACATAGTTAGTAGGTAATGTTGAACCAAGGTAAATACCTAATCTAGTTAGGATACTTACCTAGTTAGAAAGTAGGTAATGGACTTAAAAACCTAATAACTAAGAAGGTAAGTAATATATAGATATAACTTGGAAATGGTTTAGATAACTAAATGCATAAACCAAATAGATAATGGATAACCTAATATGATAAGGTACCAAATACCTTAGAAATGACCTAGAAGCCTAATAACTTTGTAATTAGAGTTATTATTGATTTCTTTTCGCCTATTAACATTGGAAACTCATAATATAGGTCACCAGCTTAAGACGACAGGCGAGTACATTACTTTACTTTCATTTCCTGATGGTTACTATATTACATGATTTAGATATACAATACTTGATCCTTGACACGTTTGATACACGGATTAGTGTTTAATGGATTCATAGTCATGATTATCATTATGCTTTCCTGACCATTGTGATTTCGTGATTTTTTTGTGTTTCATAAATCCACAAGTCGTGTCCCGAATCCATCAATACTAGTGGGGGAGAAAAAATACTAAGTAGATATGTGATCAATCATATTTTACTTAATTCATGTGAATAGCTCAATCATGCAACTCACGTATGATCGAGCCGGACCCTTCATGTCTTGTGAATAGCCATCTGACAAAATGTGCCAGATTACCCCTAGCCGATCATATATTAAACATGATATTTTAAAACACTTAGATAAATGCAGTTCTCTTGTTCCGCCGTTACTTGTTATCTTTTCGTGATTTTCTGTATTTACTTGTTCCACATATTGTCATACCATGTTTACTATTCTCATATCTATTCTACCATAATTTAGTTCATTTGATCATCATATATTCATTATATTTCCTGTTTTATAGTTCTATCATGTTATGAATAGTCTGGCAAGTATGTACTTCGCTCAAATCCTGACTGGATAATATTTCAGGCAACGATTATAAGGACATGTGCCCAACCTATTATAGGTTGCCAGAGAATAGCTTAGAGCCTGATCCTACCCTTCAGAAGGATCAAAGAGTGCTATATGCAGGGACAAGGTGTAATCTTTAACTCAGCTCATAGGCCATAGTTTCATCCGGAAACGGTTTTCCTTGGAGGCTTCATTATAGTTGTATGTTGAAAAATTTTGAACTTGATATTTTATTGTAACTCGTATATAATACATCTTGTTTCTATCTACCTTAGTTTTTGTGATTGAGTATGAAATCTATTACACTTTATATTGTGTGAGGTGTTGGATATTACAGTGATATTACTAGAGAGCATTCTACCGCCGACACTGCGGCGTAGGTTGGGCGTGCCCACGTACTCGCACTCGAATCTCCGGGTGCGGTCATGACAAGTATCGAATCCTTGTTGGTGCTAATGTAAAAGAACGCGTAGGTGATGCTTGATCGAAGCATTGGAGTTCCCTTTCTCTCGAAAATTCTCCAACAGTGAGTAGCTTTGATCCTTCTTTCCTTTATCTCCACACCTTAAAAAAAATCTCTTCATTTCTTTGTTGTGTCCTTCGATTAATGATATCTTAATCTATGCAGTTAATAACGGTTTTTTCATGATAACGGTCCAGTAGAGTTATAGATATATCACCGATATATCGGTTTTATAACGGTAAATATCAGTTTGCATTTTTAACACAATTTTTATATATGAACAATACACTTAATAGTTTTCTATTATAAAATATGCAGAAAGTATACATATCGTCGAGAAATCCAAGAGATCCAAGATAAATATCACTTGAGGAACTACATCTCTGAATAAGTTTGATGCATGGAGATTTTGATGGCAGAAGATGTAATCTCCATTCTCCATTGATGTGAATGTCATATCATTCAATATTGGTTTTTCTGTAGCAAAACCAAAACCGTGAGAAATCGGTTTTTTTGTGAACCGATATTTCGAACAATATCAGCCATATCGGCCGATAATATCGGTTCCGATATTTTACCGATATTTCTGCAAAAAAATATCAGTCCAGAACCGATACCATTATATATCGGTTATATAACCGATATATAACCATTTTTGACTGCTTAGATCTTAATAAAAGTACCAAGATAAAAGAGATTGATCATAATGTTTTTGCTTGTCTTATAGAAATATGGATTGTGGTACGGTTGTTAAATAGAAATAGAATCGTGGATAAATGTTGGAATCTGTAGTATGGGATTTCAAACGAGGACTCGAGGAATATAGAATACAAAATGAGAATATGTTGCATAGTTATATCAAGTTTTTGTTATTTTGCATATGTTTTAATAACTAAGTTTCTTAGGAATGCATGATCATGAACAACTTGTGCACAATGTTTCGTTTTGTTCAACGATATTCGCGACCACAGAACCAATTCGACCTAGGAGGAAGAGGAATAATTGGTGCTAAGGTATAAGACACAAGGATTACGAGCCTTCAGCAAAGTTAGCTACCTACATTGCGGGGGACACCATAATCCCCTAAATAGTCTAAGATGGTATGTTCACCAGTGACCTATATATAGACAAGATGTATTGCTAATGATATCTTATGGAGGAAAGAATATGGTAAACCTTGTTTGCAGAGAAGGACAATCAGTTGTGATTAAAATCACCGTTTGAAGATACATATTATGTTTTTACATTCATGTCTTATAAATTGTTAATTGACCCAAGGAAAGATAGAAATATCACTAATAATCGTGTATGCTTTCACATGATTACTGTATTGATTTTGGTGAGTCGGATTAATGTCGCTCAGTAGTGCATTCTCCACCCATGTATCAACAGGTACTGGAAATCAAGGAGACATACAAATACACTGAAAACTCGTCCAACTGTGCAAAAGCTTTGTCCATATTTTGAAACTTCAATTCTGTTTTGAAAACTTCCACTAAAGCTATTTTTACTTTATTGTTAATAAAAGAATGTTATGTATGAAACGATGTATCTAATTTTGTTGTTTTAAAGTTGTAAGCCAAGTTGGGCATTCTTCTACTCGGTTGTTTGAGAGCCTATGTTTCCGTTGTAAATTATCAAGAGTTTTTTTTTGTTATGTTGTTATTTAATTTCTCTGTTTTAGCTGCTGCATACTTCTATAAAAATAACTATTTTATAAATGTACACGAGCACGTCTTGTACAAGCACAACTTATGCTTGTACGACATCACGTCCTATAACAACTTATCAATTCGACGGAATCGGAACGTGACATACCATAATCGCCACCTCCCCCTCTCTCTCTCCTTTCCTCTTTCCAGTACAACCCTAACACAAGCTTTCATGTACTACAACTTATCACATTTCTAACTTCGTTTCTTTTCACCGCTCGACTCCCTTTGTTCGTAACTTTGTTTCTTCTTTGCCTCATTACTCTCCTTCCCTCTTCAGTACAACCCTAACACAAGCTTTAGTGTACTATAACTTATCACATTTCTAACTTCATTTCTTTCACCGTTTGACTCCCTCTACTCATAAATTAGTTTATGCTTTGCCTCATTACTATTCATTCATCTGTTCAGGAGGCACTTCAGCATCTAGGTTAGCATGCAAAAATGTTAAGAGGAACTTAATACACTGCGGTCCAATCAAACTTGGGCTTTGGTACTCTTGCTCACCTCTAAAAAGTAGTCGGATGTACGTGGGTCTTTACTACTAAGTAAAATTCAAATGACTCAGTTGATAGACTCAGTCCGATTTGTAGCTAAGGGCTTTATACCCAACAATATGAGTTTTTACATTGAGACTTTTTTACTTGTTTCCAAATTGACTTTTTTCGAGTACTCGACTCTTTGGCAGTTTTCAGGAATTGGTGGTGGCTTTGGACTTTACCCAACAATATGAATTGGATTATGTTGAGACTTTTTCACTTGTTTCCAAATTGACTTTTTTCGAGTACTCGTCTGAGTACTAGTCTCTTTGGCAGTTTTCAGGAATTGGTAAATTCATTAATTGGGTGTAAAGAATGCCTACATCAAAGGGATCTTTCAGCATATATTTATGCATCAGCCACCGGTCTTCGAGCAATTGGGGGAGTCTGTTTGTCTGCTAAAGAAGTCTATGTATGACTTGAAGCAGTCACCATGTGATTAGTTTGACAAATTCAGCAAAGTCTTACAGTATACTCGTTTTCTTCGTAGCAGGTCAAATGTGTCCCTATTCACACTTCACTTCGATGAGCTCAAGGCATTGTTATTTTACTTGTATATGTGGATGAATCATTACCAGAGATAATTTTATTGGCATTTCCACAGTAAAGAACATGTAACCTCTCATTTCCATACCCAGGATCTTAGACCACTGAGGTACTTTTCTTGGTCTTGAGGTATCATTTAATTATGGACAATTACAACTTTCTCAGTGCAAATATGCACTTGATCTCCTATCTAAGACAAGATTTCTAGGTTGCAAACCAGGAGACATCTATGGATTCCATAGTTAAGCTATCTATATTGAGTTCTTCCTCTGATCCTCCTTTACCTGATCCAGGACGTTACAAACGATTTGTTGGTTGATAAGCTAATTTATCGCACTGCCACTCGTCCATACATTGCCTACTATGCAAGTATGGTGAGCCATTATATGCATAACTTCAGGTTGTTTAGAGGATTCTCCGCTACAAAAAGATACTCCTAGACAGACCTTCTCTAGAGACATTATATATTGTCGCTCACAACATTTTGCAGGTTATAATTTTGTTGGATCAGTTGATGATCGACGCTCTATCAGTGGTTACATTGTCTTTCTGGGAGACAATTTAGTAACATAAGAAAGAAAAGGAAAATTTTAGTTGCTCGTTCATCTACTAGGCTGGGTATATAGTCATAGTGCATACAATCTGTCAGTTGATTTGGCTCAACTCATTTTTTAGATCTTGGGGCCATCCCTAAATCTCGAGCTGCTTTCTATTGTGACAACAAGATTGCTTTACAAATTGCTGAGAATCTAGTATTTCATGAAACGACCAAACACATCAAGATAGGTCGTCACTGAGAGAGTGACAGAGAAGAAAGTTGCCCTACATTGTAACATTTGTTGAACACGGTAAATTGTTATTGAGTTGTAGTAGCTGAAGGCACCTGCTACCATGAGACACATCTAAGACAATATGCAATGCACCTGTAGAGAGTTTTTACTGGCTCGGACCAAGAATCTGCTAAGTATAGAGAGACTGTTTCATGTTATTTCCCTATCACATCAGTGTAACCTAGCCTAAAATTTAGTTTATGTTTCCATTAGTTGGTCACAACTAGTACATCCACTGATGCCTATGAAGAAGTGAAAGTGCATACAAATGCAGATAAATAAATGGATAAGACCGCTACGTAACACAATCTTCCAGTATCTGACGTAGTTCATTATACGACACCAATTACTCCGTGGTTTGAATCTTCCTCGCTCTTTTACATAAGATCCGTAATATCAATGTTAGACCAACATAGAAACTTACTAAAAGATACATCTTCCAGCTAAATCACATTATGCAAGCAAAGGTAAGCAAAACCAAAAGGTATAAACAGTAAGCTAATGAACAGTCACGGGATTCACCTCTTCATATGGGAATGAAACAGATCCCTCTCAATTATATCCAGAAGAGACTGCAAGAAATTCATATCATAAGAATATGATGATATATCTTAACAAGAATCAAACTGCTCAAAAGAATAAGAATATACCCTGTGTTGAGCAAATATTAGAACCCTATGTTGTCCGATCGAAACAGCACCATCGGAAGTTGATGTGTCTGATCCTATTCCACACTCTTCAAGAATTTCTTTAAGTGCAACCAACTTAGGAGAATGGTGTAATGCATGAAGCTCTAATCGAAGATCCGCAGAGGATGGAATAACTTCTGACAGAATTCCTTTAAGAGAATCAGGAGGCTTTTCGCCAACAACGAGCAAAGGGTGACTACAAAGTTTAAGAAGATATTGCAGTGCCTGTATTTAAGATATTACACCACATTAATGCCATAACCGCAGAAGTATTAAAACTAAAAGTATTTCTTAACTAAATACCTGGAAAACATGAGAAGTTGCTTTTGTGGATGTAGTTTCCACTGCTATATTTGTGTCTTCATCTGACTTCACTAAGGTCGAGATTTCCTGTTTTGTGTCTGAGCCAGAAAACTGCTCATAAAGTTTAAGTTGTACTGGGCTAAGGTCACAATAACGATCCTGAATAATTTTCTCAGGAAGATCTGATAAAACTTCATCTTTTGTTCGACGAAGGAGGAATGGCATAACCTATAGTTAAGAGAAAACCAAAGTCAGCATAATTACCTAATGCAATACACATTACACACGTACACAAATTCAAGCAAATTGCACTAATAAAAATTGCAATTTATGTTGACCTGTTTATGCAATGCTTCCAAAGCAAGAACCCCTGCTTCAGCATCCTTAGCAGAACATTTTGAATCCTTAGCTGCCAGCAATGGTTTCCCATAAGTGGCTTGGAACTGCAAAAGTGTATCCATACTCAGAAGCAACAATGTACATACTTAAAACAGTAAAAAAATAAAAAATACTTAGCATTTAGCAACCATAAAAGAACATAAATCTGGATTTGCACGCAATTTGGTACTAAAAGTGTTAAAAAGAACTCCTAATCTAGGGGAAAAAAATCTCTCAAAAGAACACCAAGGAAGTCCAGTATTGGTTTTTCTACTAATCAACCTTAAGAGCAATTAAACATCTAAGTGCCCATAAGGGCATAGAAGAGCAATATGTTTGGACTAAATGGCAAGATATCAACTTCTGCTACCTCATCTATTACTAATAGCATGGGCGGCCTGCTGGTGGTGGTGGTGGTGGTGGTGGTGGTGGTGGTGGGGGGGGGGGGGGCCTCTAAGAGCTCAAATTCTATTTCTTTACCACCCATAATATGATTGCACTCTATCGAATTAATTAAAGGCTAATTTTCACATAAATATCACGAACTGTTTTCTCACTTTAATAGCATAAGGGAGGTGGTCAAAGAGGAGTCCAGAGATATGGTGTGGGTGTGATTTCAGACAAAATCAGTGTTTCAGATTGAACACTATTATTACAGAATGCATGCGACTGTCACTGTGATCTTGAAACCACATTTTATGGCTATGATTTTGTAATCACCTTTTAGAAGCATGGTTTGTCGTGATGTCATTCAATATAAGTAAAAAAAAAAGTTAAATTCTATATATATATATATATATATATATATATATATATATATATATATATATCAGCTAATCATAATCATATCACATATCTTGATGACTAGGAAAAACTAATCCTATGACATGGTTTACAATTATATGAGAATTCATAATAGCTAAAATGATCTCATACTAATGGAAAAAATATTCTATACAAAAATGGTAAAACTATATGCTAGTCAAACACAAACGGACATCACTTTATAAATTGGTAAAAGGAAGGAAAAACATAACTACTTGTGCAAGCGAAACAAAATGTATTAAGTTTTGATGCAAATGAAAGTGAAGCTAGAAGCAAGTAAACAATATAAACTGGAACCAATTGATATTGAGGACTTCTAACAAACAATTGGTGTGCTGATTTCAACTGAAACCAATTGTTTCTGGGTACATTCATGGGCCCATTTTAACAACAAAGAGAAACACAAGAGCAACCATTGTCCACTAATCTCAAACACTTTACATGCTCCTCCACAATAGGCATAGTCTCATTCACTTGTCATGAAGTGGAATCACGGGATTCGATCCCACACCACCTGTGCCAATTTTAAGAACCCACCCAAGCAATCGCCCATGCTCAAAACCAGCATTGCCAAAACCACTAGGCCTGTTCACAATCCAGCTTGTTGACTGTGTGGATGGTTCTGAACAAAGACAATGATGAGGCAGGTTTAGGTTTAGAACTTGTGGACGTCCATGGACAAAACCCATCATTGTTCACCAGTCACCAATCAGAACCTCACTGTAGCAGCTGGTTTTGAGATCTCATATATTAATCCAATTTGCTCGGCTCCTCCCTTTCTCACCAATCTTCAAATATTGCCCCTCACTGACGACATGTTCAGATCTTGTCCATAGCGACCTTCGTCGGTTTTCGTTATTGTTGAAAGAATGAGGAGTCGCAAAGCGGTGGAGAAACTAATTTTAGTGGAGGGAGGAATAAGAAGATGGGAATAACAGAGGGGAGAGGAAGAAACTAAAGGAATGGACAGTCATTGTGATTTAATAAACGCACCATTCAAAGAAGCAGTCTAGGATGAATAATACAAATATAAAAAATGGAAGTGTATTCTAAATCACATTCTTAGTGGTTTCAAAATCTTGGGGGACAGCAGCAGCGGGAGGAGGGCTCTGTGCGAGTGTGGCTTGGGGGTTGGGGTGTGGAAGGAGGATAAACAAGTGAATTTTGGTCTCTTCTGTTATGACCAACTTGAAAAAAATGATACGGTATGTAAGTGAAAAATAAAGTTCAGGGAATCAACTTGAGAAAACAATATTTTAGCATTAGGTAAATATGATGAAAACTGTGATAGTTCAAGGTATTTTATTTAAATTAGCCATAATTAAATGCAGTAAAAAAAATTTTAATTCCCTGATTTAACAATTAAGATTTTTTCCTTCCCCTTCCTCTCCTCTCTACCGAATTTTTTTTCTCTAGTCTCTCCAATCTCCCGGTCCCTCTACTCTCTCCACCCATCCTTTTGTTTCAAATTTTCCTGTTAACCAAACACAAAATATTTTCTTTTTCTTTTCTCGCATTTTCTCTCAAAACAAACAGCCTAATGTTATACTTAGTTTTCATTGATCAAGAACATTGGCAAAGAACAAACAAATCAATATTGTACAATTTGTGTTTGTTGACCACACCGACAGAAACACAACATAAAACACCTGCAGGATTCACGGAGGCCATAAAGAAACAAAAATTCCTGTATAGTCTATGATTATACAAAATATACCTGTCTTTCTGTACCAAGAAAACCAGGCATCAAAAAGTCAAAAAGAGACCACAGCTCCAAGACATTATTCTGCAGTACAATTGAAATCACACCACATCAAATAAACAGGTAAGTAAAAATCTGTAAAGATGATCAGTACATTGTGAAGCTAGGAGTCCAAAAGAACCTGTATAGGGGTACCACTCAAGATAAGGCGGTGTTCAGCTTTCAACTGCTTCACAGCACAAGTAATTTTTGATTTTGAGTTCTTGATGATATGTCCCTCATCTAAAATACAATAGTTCCAAGCCAATTTGCTAAGACTTTCAATGTCTTTACGAACAATATCATATGATGTTATAATAACATTGCACTTATCAAACTGTGCTCGAAGTGAAGTCCTTTCTTGAGCAGAACCAACATATTGAAGAGTGGTCATAACAGAATCATCTATGAACTTCTCTATTTCATATGCCCAGTGTCCAACTAATGTAGAAGGGCAGATAATTAAAGATTGAAGATCCTTGCCATCGTTGCATGCACGTCGCTCTGCAATGTCAGTTGCTACTATTGCTGAAGATTGAAGTGTTTTACCAAGACCCATATCATCACATAAAATTCCATGCAACTTGAATCGCCTTAAGAAGGACAACCAATTAATTCCTTCTTGCTGGTACCTACAGTCAAGATTCATAATTTATAAGTTGAAGTCAAACAGGGATGACCATAGAAGTAGATGTGTCCACAACCCATCAGACAGAAAACGTAAAAAATATTTCTTTTCTTAGCTAGGTACACCAGTATCGGCCGATACCGATACGTATCGGCCGTATCGTATCGGTTGTGGCATTTTTTATCAGATACTCACCGATACCGATACTGGCTGATATGGAAATTTTTGCTCTCTTTTACAGTCAATTTAGCGCACACAAAAATAAGAAAAAAATTATGGTAAAAACAATGTCGACACTATGATTTGATCATACCTAGATCAACATGCTTGAGTACAATCACCACCACTATATTATCCTTCTTTAACATTTGGCTCTGTCAAGGGTCATGTCATCTGTTACGCTGACAAAAGTCATATCCTTCTTTAACTTTTCAAACCATATTCGTCTAGGCCTACCTCTAGTTCTAACGGTTCCATTAACTACTATATTATCGCTCCTCATTAGAGTTGCATCTATTGGCCTACATTTCACATGTCCAAACCACCTAAGACAAATTTTTCTCATCTCATCCTTAGTTGGAACGACCTCTAACTTCTTACGGATACACTCACTTCCTATTATGTCCTTTAATGCATTGTCACACATCTATCTTAGCATTCTCATTTCGGTTACACTAACTTTTATACATGTATATTAATAAACCATAACATTTATACATGTTAGTATTTTTCCACTCAAAATCATCTATCATGGGATACATTATCTAAAGTAACTAGAATAAAAAACATCTATTGTGGATAAATAATTAAACAGTGTGGAATATTATTTAATTCAAAAATATTTTTTCTAGTTTTATAATATAATATATTATTATCTTTTGGCTTTCAAACCAATAACTCCATAACTTCGATCCTAAAATAGAGTATGTGACTGAATTCTGGTATTCAGAAAGCCCGGAAATATCCAGCCTTCTAAAAATACATTTTTGAGAAGCTCTTCCAAGGAGACAACTTAATGTTAAACCCTCATGTCCATTTAACTATAACTACCAACTACTAAGCTTTATTGTCAAGATTTTATGAGATATGACACGTATCTTATGATACAAAACAATATCACCTATACACCAAGGTTTACAATATTGATATCTGGTTCGGTTTCAGAATCATCCTATGAATATCGGTTTTAGTGGTTTCAGCAGTTTTAGAGGTTTTAGATTGGAGTTTCGAAGTCCTTCATTTACTAAGTCAAAATTAATTATTATTATTAAAAATAAAATATTTCATATATTTACTTATTTAGACATAATTCCGTATCTTATTTGTTATTTCTTATAACCATTGAATGAAATAATAGATTTATGGTGGTTGTGAATCTAAAAATATAAAACTTCAACAAATGGAATGGTTAGAGGGTGTCGATAAGGAATCTCTTCGACATAGCATGTATCATCAACTCGTTGAAACATTCAGTTTGACATGTTTTTGTCATGTTCTCTCTTTTCCTTGTAAATTTTTATTTTAGATCGGAAAAGACGTCCCAATGTAGGTATCACGGTATTGAACGCGGTCACTATCAGATCAGAATAGGCCAAAAACAATATGTATCATTATCGGCCCATACTACAAACCTTGTTATAAACGATATGATTTATTGTACAACAAGAGGGAGGACATAATGAAGGACCATTTAGTAGGCCCATCCAAAACCGAATTTTAGCTATGATTTAGTAGTTACTTTGTTATATTCGACTTTTACTTAAATTTGGGCTAGATAGGATTGCAATTATTTGACATAATCTTTTATTTTATTCATTTTTACCCGTTTAGGGTTTAGTTTAGTTCTTTGTAAATAGAGATGTACAGATCTCTGTTTTGATATTTTGATGGAGAGCTTTTATTGAGATTGGATTTTTTTAATAAGAGAAAAAAATATAAACGAACCCATTATCAATTATCCTCTTCACAGGAACTTAGGAGACATCGTCACCAACCATTGTTGCGACCTTTGGGTCAAAATTTCCAAATGCGGCACAATTTTGTCAGTAAATTCTGATCATGTCTTACAATTAAATTTTTAGTTCTCTGCAAGTTGTTAGGTTAATCTATGATTAATAATTCGATAATTGTTCACAACAATAAAAAAAACTTTTGCAAATCTGTAATACCCCTAATTTACCAAAGTCCACATAGGTAGCCTTCTTTGGCTCCCATCCTGCGCCAGGAAAATTTATCTTACAGCGCACATTTATGCAAATAAGTATCAAACTGAAATGGTGTACCATCTAATAAAGAAAGTACCAGGTTAACTTTAATTTGAACATAGTAAACAGACTTATAATTAGTTTAGAAATTGATGTTTTTGATAAACTGATGCTAAACTTTTGAGCTTTACAGATTATGCATAACCTTTAAAAATATTTTCCGACTTTTTTGTTACAAACTTACAAACAACCTCCTCGGGTGAACTCCTTCAACGATGTTTCCTTTCTAGTATCCCTCGTCAATTTCTATCTTCAAAGATGACATATAACATATTCAAGAATGATTTCTAGCAACTCTGGAGACTTCCAACAGGTCAGACTGATCTTCTCCAGAAAAGAAACATTTTTTTAATATTTCTCTTTTCAGATTTCTTCAACATTGTGTATGTTTGTTTTTTGTTTTTCTTAGCGAGCTTTCCAATTTCTGTTTTCTAAGGCTTCTATAAGTTGCGCATTGATAATTAAGAATACTTATTGATGCAATGATGATATACTCGTGAATACTATCATTATCATATGTTGCACAGAAACAGATACGACACGACACGGCTCAAACTCGGCACCTATTCTCAGAGTGCTTGTGCTTCCTTGTTGCATCATGTAATGCTATTTTTGTATTTTCTTTTGCTCTTAATTATCAACTTCATAATAAATCTGCCATATAATGCTTGGAATGTTCCTTAGTATTTTTTCATGTGTTAAATTTATGCAAATATGTAGGGTTATGTTAATTTTCTATCAAGTTTACTATGGGACAGTGTAGCTTAAGATACACAAGACAACAATCAAGCAAATCAATACATGATAACATATCTCGATTTGAGAACTGAGCTGCTTAATTAACTAACAATTTGACCAAGTTGATACTAACAAATATGGATTTTTCAAGAGAATGCTAAAGACAAGAAATAAACTATGTAAACAGCAAGTGCATGGTGATTAACATGGATATAACAAGGATACCTTCTTAATGACACTTTGAGGTTGACTGAAAGTTTGTAATCATCAATGTGAGAGTTGTCAAGAAGTTGTTCTAAGAATTGCGCATCTTCTGCATTTCTAGATAGATTTTCACTAAGTCCAGTAGGAGGGGGAAGTCCTCTAGCTAATGGCAGGAGTGGTACAAGAGCAGCAAAGCTGTGTGTTACACTCTGTCTGACAGCATGATCACAATCACTCATACACCTTAGGAGAGGGACAACAAGTAAAGGAGCATAAGAAACTAATTCCACGCCTAAGCCTTGAACAAGCAAAGTAACAAGCACTCCAGCTCCCTGTCTTGCTTGGACAGAATTTGAATCTGCCAACATTGGTATAACCTTTTCAATAACAGCTCCCATTACAACGGATGTCATTGACTTCGCCAAGGAGGTTATACACCTTGCAGCAGCTAATCTAACGGCAACATGACAGTGGCGCACACACCCAAGTATGCATGGCAGAAGAGTAAGCAGCTTTGGCTGTAACATTTGATCCACCATAGGAGCAACTGACCGTAAAACCTGGAAAATTAAAGTATATCAAAAGGGGAGATACACAAAACACAACCAATGACAGAGATTATCTGCACTAATACAAGAACAGTTAATGTAGAAGTGGTTCTTCATTAAAACACCGAGAATAATAATAAGCCACAATCAACCGGATATATATCATGAGTTATCAGGAAGGAGGCCTTACCTGCATTATCAGATTTGCTCTAAACCCACCCCACCCTATCATAACAGTGTTACCAGATTCATTCTAAACCCAGACACCCACAACTAAGCAATCAGTGAGTTCCTGACCCAAATCACCACAAGTGGCGATCCGGATCTTAAAGGATAATATTCAAAAAGTTTCAAAGATACCAGTCAAACAAAAGTTATAAAAGGCAAAGTAATTTGAATGGTAAGGAAATAGAAAAGACTCGCAAACAACTCACTCTTACGCGAACCATAACACCAAAATAATGTTATAGGTTAAGCCTGCCCAACCACAGTTACCGCATACCCGTACTTTCTACCTAAGTTAACCGTGACCAAGGTAACATTTGGGACAACGTAATGCCAAAATAAACATATCAAACTGGCATGGCAAAACATGACAGCATATGCCATAAGATTCCTTTATATTGTGTCAGAATTATGGATAGTAGCTACGATGTAGGACTATGCACTTAACTGCTTGCAGAGACTCCTAAATCCCTCTATATTGTTGGCCAATTACCTTTAATATCAAATGAGTGATGGTTCAATGCAACTGGAATAGGAAGTCCTGAGTCATGTATATAAGTTTGTGTTCCTGTACTTTGTATAACAAGTATCACAAATAAAGTTTAAATTTTTCTAAGTCATATCCAAGGGGTTACTTATATTCCTATTAATGTTTGGAAATGTTTAGGGGAGAAAGGATCCATGTAGCATACTGATTTATTCAACCAAATTCTAAGAACTAAGAAGATGTTGGACTAAGAAGATGTCAATATACAAAGATGCCGGAAGAATGGAGAATCGGCATTCTAGTATCCATATAGTTTTACAAGAAAAATATACATAGTTGTAATAACTATCAAGGAATTAAGCAATGAGTCATGCCATGAAATATAAGCGAGAGTAATTGAGCAAAGATTAAGAAAAGAGACTATAATTTCATATAATTCGTTTTGTTTTATGCCAAGAAGATCTACTATAGAAATCATTTACTTCATAAGAAGATTAATGGAAAAATTCAGAGAGAAAAGGAGATATTTACATTTGGTTTTTAATAATTTAGAAAAGTTTACGATCGAGTTCCTAAGGAGAAAATGTGGTAGGCTTTTAAGAAGAAACAAGTTTCTAGTAGTTATATCGGGACTATTAAGCATAAAATATAAGCGAGAGTAATTGAGCAAAGATTAAGAAAATATACTATAATTTCATAGAATTCGTTTTGTTTTATGCCAGGAAGATGTAATATATAAGACATTTACTTATTAAGAAGATTAATGAAAAGATTTAGGGAGAAGGAGATATTTACATTTGGTTTTTAATGATTTAGGGAGAGTTTACGATCGAGTTCCTAAGAAGAAAATGTGGTAGGCTTTTAAGAAGAAACAAGTTCCTAGTAGTTATATCGAGACTATTAAGGATATGTATAATAGAGTTATGACAATTGTACGAACTATTGGAGGATGGAGGAGATATAGTAAATCATTTCCTATTATCATTGTCTTACATCAAGGATCAGTGTTAAGTCTTTATCTTTTAGTGGTAGTTATGGATGAAATTACTAGGCATATCAAGGTTTCATGGTGTATGTTTGTTAATGATATTGTGTGCTAAAATAGAAGTGTGGAGAGAAACTTTTGAATCTAAACGATTTAAAATTAGAAGAACATAAAGGAAAGTATATGAGATGTAATTTTAACCAGAAGTTCAAGAGAAATGAGGTTAAGTCCATATTGATGGACAAGAGATACACAAGAGTGATAGCTTTTGGTATTTTGGATCAATAATTCATCATGATGAGAGATTGAGAAGGATGTCATGAATAAAATTAAATTAAGGAGTGCTTCTGAAGTACTCTGTGATCGTAAGATAGCTCTGTAGTTGAAAAAAAAAAGATTGTTATAATAGCAGTCATATTTTATGGATTAGAATATTATGCAATTAAAAAATGTAGCCAAAATGAGAATGGTAAGACAGATGAGTCACAATTAAAGAATAGTATAAGAAATGAGTCCATTCGTAAGAAGTTAGTAGTGACACCAATTAAAGATAGAGAAAATCGTCTTAGGTGGTTTGGACATGTGCAATATTGACCAAATAAATGTTCCTATAAGGAGGAGCTGTAATATAATAGTTAATAGAGCCGCTAGGATTAGAGACATGTCTAGACGAACATGATTTGGAGTGTTAAAGAAGGATATTGTTTTTGTTAGATACATAGGACATGCCCCTTAACATAGCCGAAGAGAAGAGGATTCTCGTACGTAAAGAGATGCTAATGGTGCATAGCTACTAAATTCTCTTCAAAAGCCACATTATGTATGAGCAAGATAGTTCTAATATCTGTGAACACATGTTGAACAAAGGCAACATATAGATCTACAAATCAGCAATGTGCATGTTGTTTAAAATTTCTCGAACTACACAAATTGATTTGTCATTAATATCAATTACTCAAGTACCTTTTTGTCCACTTAGTTTTGTAGTAATATGAAGAAAATTATAGCAATAAAAGATTTAAAATTCAAATATTAAAATGTCAAGTTTATGTGTGATTGTAGGTATAAAATAGTTCATTATTGATGGAGGACAAGATCTAGAGGGTGATCTATGCGGAATTATGCAATGACTTCTCAAATGAGGTTTGCGGAAGTTAATTTGTGAAGCAAGATTGATAAAAAAAAACTATCCATAGAAACACCAAAAGATCACAAAAGCAATTAATCAAATTCAGAATTATTGATTGTATTTACCAAAGGATTGCGAAGTTGCACAATACGATCATAACTGATCAACTCTCATTCCACGAAGAACATGAATGAATGAATCAAAACTTTGCCCCGGGTTTCCAAAATCAACATTGATGTGAAGTAAAGGAAACTTGACTTTAAGGGAGATGGTAATGAGTTTGTATAAGACGAATAAGGAGAAGAAATTTATTCTAAGGCAAAACATCATAACTCAAATAAATCTCTAAACTCTTCAATGAATAAAATCTACACAGCATATGAGTTTATATAGACATACAAGTCTCGGTCCCAAAGAATACTAATCCTAAAAGTTCACTAGCATGTTTCCAAATTTAACTAATCCTAATAAAACTACTAAACATAACTAATCCTAGAAACAATCATGTACACCCATGTGCATAACTAAAAACTAAAAACCAAATATCAAGTGCACCGTAATTAGAAACAATATGAACCTAAAAATGATGTGTCAAAAACTAGTCACATATTAGACATCTCCCAGACACTCCAAAATATATTAGGATCCACCAAAACATGTATTGTCTCTGTGTCACCATATCATTACCGTGTCGTGTCGTCTCCGTGTCTGTGTAACATAGATTAAGTTGATTAACCCATGTGCATATGTTATTAAAAATAATGAACCATAATATGTGCACCTAAAAATAAACTCGAAGTTCAAATTCCTGAATCTAAAAAGTAGACAAATGTATTGATCAATCCCCATTAATTTTCTCTGCTTCGAAAGATTCCCCTACTAATGAATATTGTGATAATATGAGGGAAGTCTGGGATGATTGCTCTTTGAATGTCCTCGTCATTGCACCAAATATTGCCGCAGCCATCAGCAACAACTAGCTCATCATGTAGCATGAACTCGACCTACAATCTATGATATCTCCAAGATGGCAACTGTAAAGGTGATGGAACTGGAACTAGGCATGACTATCTCTATGGTGATACTTGTAGAAGACGCCGCATCGTCGACAGAATACCACTATGATAGTATTGGTGGTCATTGATAGTCGCAGTGGAGAAAGCAACACTAAGCCAATTATAACAATATCAACTGAAACAACAATCGAACACAGAGATGGTAATGTTGACGACACTATGATGAAGATGGCAACACATGAAAACAGCTCTTCTGAGGAATGCGATGAAAGTGGAGCTACAAAGACTATAATGATGGTAGGAAGTAGAAACAGTTCATAATGGGGGATCATAATGGGTGGAAACATCTAAATATAGAATATCAAGTTCTCAACATCAAGAACGAAGTTTGTTCCCAGAAGCTCTAGCTCGCAGGCGACGTATCTAATCAACCTGAGAACCGGTTATAGATTCATCTCCCTTGATTGAGTGTTGCTCTCTCTCACACGAATATCCTGCCTCCAACATTTAACTCTTACAACTTGCTAAGATATTATGCTAAAGATATATAACAATTATCAGTCACAACCATGCTACTATCAATCTCAGAGTATGACTCCCATGTAGGTTATGCAATTAACTCAAACTTTTATGGCATACAGTCCTAACAAACTTGCTAGACTTAGGACCTGGTACTGGTTCAATAGGTATGACAGGCCCAAGCGAAGACTCAAGGACATCCTTATTTGTCTTTGGCTCTCCTCAGTACGATAAACGTCAGCAGAGGGCTTCATAGTGCTCTGGTCAAAAAATGTGTCAAGTATATCGACACATATCTTGCTGTGAAACTTAACAAATTTAGTATATAATACCTATTGAACCAGTACCTCGGACACCATATTAAACTATATGATCTTTTATTATGAAAATCTAGTCTAATATCTGATACCAGTATGACGCAAGATAAAACCAAAAGGGACGATCTATATAGAAAAACATTCGAGGAAGATTAATTGTAAAGCAAAAGGTGAACAAAAATCTAATGGAAGAACTCAAATAGAAAAAAAAACAATTAATTCAGAATTATGGATCGAATTTTCTAAATGATTGTGAAGTTGCAAGATGCAATCAAAACGGATAAAATTTTGTTTCCACAAAGAAGTTGAATACACGCGTTAAAGCTTGTCCCTGTGTCCAAACATCAAAGCTTGATACAAAATAAAGGAAACTCGACTTTAAGGTAGACATTAATGAGATTTAGGGAATAGGATTTATGTAAGAGGGAATAAGGAGAAGAATAAGTTTATTCTATGAAGGCAAAAGGCATACTCAAATAAATCCCTAAACTCCTCCATGAATAGAAAATAAAGAGTAAATGAGTTTATACTTTATATAACCATGAAAGTCTTAGGCTCCAAAAGATACTAATCCTAAAAATCAATTAGCACGTCTTTTAAATTATCATCAATCCTAATAAAAACTATTAAATATAACTATTATATAACCAAGAAAGTCTTAGGCTACAAAAGATACTAATCCTAAAAATCAATTAGCATGTCTTTTAAATTATCATCAATCCTAATAAAAACTATTAAATATAACTAATCCTATGAATCAACCATGTCCACCAATGTGCATACTTAAAATCATGTGCACCATAATTATAAACCATGTGCACTCATGTTCATATGTAATTAAAACAAATGCACCAATATAAGTGCACCAAAAATAAAATCAAAGTAAAATCCAAATAGATTTAGTTGGTTATTGGTTAAATTTATTTTTATTTGAATTAGATATGATTTCAATTATTTGATGAATTATTCATCATTACAAGCTTAGGGTTTCTATTTGAAATGTATGCCAATAAATACATATGGATACAGCATATTAATAATTGATTGATGAGCTATATTAACTAATAAGATTTTGAGATACTTGTTTAGTGTTCTCTTCAAATCAAAATCTAGTTCCTCGCTATTCGATAAACAAAACAACACCTTCCTCAGTTCAATCTACTATTTTGAAACGGTGAGGATCAACCTCGTCTTCACAACCATAGACGTCAACATTAAATACGTATAGATATAGCATATTAATAATTGATTGATGAGCATATTAACTAACAAGATTTTGAGAGACTTGCTTATTGTTCTATTCAAAATCATCAAATCAAAATCTAGTTTCTTCGCTATTCGATAAACAAAACTGCGTCTTCCTCGCTTTCAATCGACTGTTTTGAAACGGTGATGATCACCCCGGTCTTCACAACCATAGACGTCAACATTGAATCGAGTTTTGGAAGCAAGATCCTTCCAAGCTCCAAGATCCGACCCGACAGCAGATGTCATCCACATATCTAACGCAAGACAGGACCTAAGGAACACTATGTATAAGGATGCGTAAGATTTAATTTTGTAACAATAGTGCATACATCTATCACAAATACTCTAACAAAATTACAAACTTAAACAAATAAACTGCAAGAGAATACATTACCAAACTGGATCTCTGAACAGCTTCGAGTATCTAACAATTGTCGGTCAGTTGTCCAGTCAATGGACCGGTTGACTAGAGGGTCGACTTTTTGGAACAGCGTTGAACAGAACGAGCACAAATTAGTTCGAAGCTGCAATGGCAGTAGTTGTTGGTTTTGGTCAAAGATCAAACTTATCTCAAAGAGCATGAAAACGGTATGATCGATGTGATGATGATGACATAGGATGTCAGGTTCGAATGCTTCGGGATCTTTCAAGTATTCGAACAACAAAGTCAGATGAAAGATGGTGTAAGTCTTGTGCTTGGTGTGTTGATTTCCTTGTGGCACTAAGCAACGATACGAGGCAGGGTTGTACTACTTCCTTGATCAAGCAGCAAGAAGAGGGCTTTGGAATTAACTAAATTGAGAATTTTGGAAATAACATGACATAAATCTCTCAAAATCTCAATACAACTAAACGATCTGTCAATTATTAATCTGTTGTACCTTGCCAATTTATAGGTATAAATCTCACATAGAAACCTAACACTAATAATGATGAATAAAACTAAAAGATTAAATCAATAATTACAATTGTATCTACCAACAAACTCGATCTATTTGGATTGAATTGAACCAATATAATGGTCCGGCATCATTCTCCCCTTTGAGAACTTCACCAACCAGTGAATTGTGAAAAATTAGAAGCCAGCAGAAAAGTGATAACCCTGACAGACTCAACATCAGCCACAGTGGTGCTTGCTGCAATGGTGGAAACCCTAGTACAAGGACTCCTCGAAACTCGAAATATCGCAAGGTCCCCTCCCATAAGAATGTTATATCCATCAAGTGTAGAATCCTGTGTTCAAACTTCAAAAGTTACTTCATGTGATCTGTTATCAGTATTGTGCTAGATTTACACACTAATATTTGTTCACAAAAGTAAAGCTTTTGTTTGCCTATTTTCCCATGAATTTGTATTGTCTATATACATACAGTTCCTTAGATCATGCCCTGAGTCAAATCAGTATAAAAACCCTAGACTAGGCAATTTTGAGATGTAGATAAGACTTGCAGGAAATGTTTACCCAAGAAAAGTTCGTATAGATTGTGAAAAAAAAATTGCATAACTTGTAAACTAGCCTTCACCATTTTTGTACTGAGATGCGTAAGCTTCATACGACATGATAGAGTTTATTACCACCATGCAATTGATATTGACGGTCTTCATCATCTGGCGTTCGACCTTTTCGACAATAGAGCTACTTTGAAGTCCATCCAGATATCATGGGACAGTGATGAACTAGTTTGTTCCTAAATCATCCATCCCAACAAGGATACTTAGCTTGTTGGTAACTGGGATAGAGAGCTAGTTTGTCAATCCAGATATCATGAATATTATCTTCACTAAACCAAACCCAAATCATTTCTGAAATGGATAGGATCCCCCATCTACACTAATAAAGCTCTATCTTTACTGGATTAAAATTGCACTAGTGCTTTTTAGGCCATCTTAGGTGTCATGGATGTTATCTTTTCACCCAGCCGAACCAAATCCAGACAATTGCTCCTGCTACATAAGCCAGTGTTGGACAAATGATGACCCCTACAAACATATGAAGCACTCCATCAAACAATGGCATGTGAACACCATAAATACGTTGAATCTAACTAATGGCCACTTCAACAAAAGAGAAGTGCAACAAAACATTTCAAGAGTCAATGAAACTGGAATGGAACCTCAGTAGGGTTATGACTACTAGAATTGGCTCTCGATAATAAACCCTAGGTCCCAATCTCACAATTAACAAAACAAAGCCTTAAATCAAAATTGCTGGAGCTAGCTCGATTGAATCATTTTCTTGCGTTCGGATCTACTGAGGGCCATCTCTCTAACTTAGTGAATGTTGTGTCCTTTTCACAGTATCAATCCAAGTTTATTCAGGTCTAGATAGTAGATACTATCACCTGTCTTGAATGCTACATCAACTGAAGTCCCAAATAAATCATTAAGAAAAACTTGAGCTATCGCTAACCTATTAAGACACTCTTAGGTACAAGGTAGTGAAGAGGTCCTCGATAAAAGAAGTTACAGGGAGAGTATGCCACAGCATTAACCTTACAAAATCAGAACCCAGGTAGGCTAAACTTCCTTATCACACATTCTTTGAGTTCCAGTAACTCCCCTGCCTAAAAGACTAGAGTGGAGCAAAAGTTATAGATAATTGAATTCACATCCGTGATAGGTAATGTCAAGTTAGAATTATTTTTTTAAGAATAAATTCAGACTTGGTTCTAAATCCATATGAATATTGACATGCTGCAACAGCAAACCTGATGTAATCTGAATGAAACCAACATTAGTTGACTCTGTAGTGCTAGATCCAGATGCCCATTGCACTAAACCAACCCTAAGTTAGCTCAACCTAATTCACAAAGAATAAACTCACTTTGATTGTTCCATCACAACAAATGCATTGGCTATGGAAATTTTCGCCTTATCTTTGACCTAAATATGTCGAATTTTGCATGTTATATATATGCATGTTATAAACTCACTTTGATTGTTCCATCAAAATAAATGCATTAGCTATGGAAACTTTCGCCTCATCTTTGACCTAAATATGTCAAATTTTGCATTGTGTGTGTGTGTGTGTGTGTGTGTGTGTGTGTGTGTTGAGAGTCCTTCCTGACTTTCCTAAATAAGTTTTGATTAAGCAGACTATGAATAATTCATAATTATAAGGAATATGCTCTCTCAAGTTGCAAATTTAAGAAAAAGATTTTGTTGTTATATGTTTTTTCAAGTTGCAGATATAACAGTGACTTTTGGGAGCATTATACATTTATACTTACAGAGAATTATCGGAGAATTATTCCTATATAATGGTAGCAACAGCGAATCAGACAACTTGAAGAACATATAAGATAAATGAAAGTGCACGTCAATTGCCAACAAGTGGACAAATGCAAAGGCACCTAATGAGTGACTGAAATGAAAAGAAAAAAATCTGAAAAAATGCATGTATGAATTAAACCTAGCCACATTTATGACAGGATGCATTGATAATACACAATACCATCATTAATAGCAACGTAAGAGATTCATCCTTCCATATGCCAAGATTGAACAAGAATTGACAATGACCAACCTGGATATTGTTTATCAAAGCCTGGGGATCTACATCCTTATGAATGTCCATCATTTGAAACTCTTTCTGATCATCTGAAAGAAGTGAATCTTGGGAACTCACGGGATATAGAATCTCAGTAAGGCAATCCCACAGTTTAGTAAGTTTGTCGAATAGCGATGCCCCAAACTTCTTGCATAAATGTTCCAAAGCTAGCTCTGACCCACGCCTGCTTATGAAACCTTCTACCTTTGACCTATCTTCACCAGCAGATTGAACTTTAGTTTTAGTCTTTTGAATGCTTGTTGTCCTTCCAAAGTACAATAAATTTTGATCTTCAATGACATCCATCGAGTTGATAAGTGCTGCTTGGGGGGTTTCACAAGAATCAGCACAGGTTAAGCTGCAAAGGTTCTTAATTAACTTGTCATTTGGACCAGGTTTCCGCCCAATACAGCGAAATATCAGCTCCGCGAGTGCTTCTGCCGCCTTTCGCTGTAACACTTCTTCCTGCATAGAAAATCTAATGTGTAAACTACAAACAGAGCGAAAATTTTAGAGAATTGATACCAAATTTCAGATTGCAAACCTGCTCTCTCTTCACAGCAGCCATTAAGGGCAAAATTACGGGATTAAGCCTTGCTGGTAACTCTGATATCCAAACTACTGCAGCAGCAATTGAGGCTGAGACAGTTACATGTAAATTGTTCTGCATGAAATAATATGTAAGAAATGGCACCAAAAGGACAAGAAGAAAACTGAATTCTTTAAAGAACAGAAACTTGTATAAGCATATAAAGAAAATAAAAGGCAAAATACATAGTTTAACACAATGGACAAAAAAAACATGGCACATCAATCTTTGTAGTAGGTCTTATCTTCCTTTTAATATAAAATAGATTTAAGCATACACCTGAACACATTTTAAGTAGCCCGCTGTAGATAAAAGACGTTGTTTAATTCCTTCTATATCATCCCATATTTGCTTCTCACTAATTCCAGCACCAGATGAATCAGTGTGCAACGAAAGCTTTGAAGCAAAGTTAACAGCACCATCAATGCTTAGTACATCCAAGTCAACATTAATATTTGAAATTACATCTTGGAATAAGCCAGAAGAGCCAGCTGACTGGAGCAAAAGGCCAGCTTCACCACGCATCTTAGCATAAGTTCTCGAAAGCTCGGAATAAGGAAGAAGTGATTCCTTAGTAGGAAATGCAGGATCAGAGCAGGATAACAAATCTAACAACCATTGCCTAATATGTTCCAAGAGACCAAGCGCAGTTCCATCAGGTTCCCTGCTTCTAAGCTCTTTAAACCAAGCAACAAGAACCATGGAAGCAACCTGGAAGAACATGTCATTTTTATGTAAAAAAGATGGGAGGATGAAAAATAAATTGGTATAGGAAGCAACAAATTGAATTTGCCTAGGTAAAAGAAATTTAGAGAAGCTTTTAGCTTTACCTGTCTCTGGATTCCTGATAGTGATGTAAGGTCATTCCATAATGAATCAATGACAACTTGTACAGAAGACTTTGGCAACTTAGAGGCAAAAATGCCTAATGCTTCTGCTGTAACAACTCGTGTTTGATTAACTGACTTATCGGTATCTCCGCCAACAATTATCTTTGTACTAGCTGCAGAAACATCAGAGTTCTTTTCCTGTAAAACACTTTCTCTTGTAGGATCAGAAGTAAAAATTCTATCATATTGACTTTCAAGCTGTACAGCTTTCATTTTAGCAGCAGCTCTATAATGACTCTTGCGAGGAAGTGCTACCGGCCAAAACATTTTTGTAGCATCAAATGGGGAGCCATATGGAGTAGTTGCTAGTTGTATCCATGAATTAAAATATGATAGTGCAGCGGCTTCTAAATCCTGCACTGGACACTGAAATCATATTCTTTTATCAAAATACAGACATCAAAAAAGCTAACATGCAATCAAATTAACCAGATTTCGGGCACAAAGCATGGTACAAATTGCCAACAGAATTTAGTGCAAGACTTTACATGATTATGTTACACTAAAGGTAAATATTTGGATGGCTATACAAAATGGGAGATTCAGTATATTTTCCAACAGTTTATAGTGTAAAACTTTAAGGTGATGAAGTTACAGAAAAAAAAATATAAATTTGATGTATAAAGGGCATATTTTGAGGGTAAATTATGTAACAACAAAATAATATCAAACTGAGTTCAAGGCCTAACAGATAAGATTTTATATGCAAAATACCCTGCTTAGAAAGGTTATATGGGATAGCTTTCTTCTCCTATTTATCTGTGATTCATACTCAAAGGATAACTCAAACGTATCGATGACAAGCATTACATCATCAATCTTGACCTTGTGGAGAGATTTAGTGTCAGTGTATAAGATGTGTAACTAAATAGACCGGTACTTTTCTTTCTTCAGGACCCTTTAAAAGTCACAGATTAATGGGTTCTCTTAAGATCAAGGCTGGAGACCACATGTTAAACCAAAAATTCTCTCGTTTATGAGATGTGGAAATGTGGCTTAACAGCACCTATCCACAAAATTAGCTTATGACATGGAAAAATCACAACTGTCCAAAGAAAAACCAATCACATCTCGCCACATTGGCAAGACAGTGACCACATTCAGCTTTAAGCCCAGCTTAAGATAAGTAAGAACCTACCGAGACCAAAAGCATTCATGTAGTGCCTTCATGCATTTTATAATAAAATACAGACCACTTGGAAACAATTATTGCGAGAAACAGTGGTGAAAATGAGTGGCACAAAAGTAGTTAACAACAAAAGAAGACCTTTTTACTATGTATTACAGACAATGACCACAAACCAAGTTGAGGTAATAATTAGAGAGAGAGTCCAAAATCATTGAATACTTGTCAGTAATCAAATAACCTGAAGCAGGAGCCTCCACACCCTTTCTGAAGACTGAAGAATGTCGTCACTTGACTCCAATAGCAGATTCTGGAAAACAATCCGCAAAGCATCACCTAGAACAGAA
The DNA here is from genome assembly GCA_036927795.1 of Iris macrosiphon. Lineage (NCBI taxonomy): Eukaryota > Viridiplantae > Streptophyta > Magnoliopsida > Asparagales > Iridaceae > Iris > Iris macrosiphon. Next base: position 137,591,106 of record JAYESA010000019.1, on the reverse strand, counting down.
GCAGGCCAAAATATAGTGGCCATAGTCTCAGAAGAGACTCTTTTATATCCAACTTCAAGAAGTCTCTCCTGCAAAAATTTAGATTGCGAGCTTAATGAAGCACTTATTTACATACTAGGAAACAAGACTTCTTCACAGGTAAATTTTTATATGATTTTGCAAAAAAGTAACTAATTAACAAGGTAGATGTGTACAAACATCAAATATTAACCTCCAGCATGTACTTAAATAGCCTTCCTCATGGAATTACTGGTTGAGAACATAATAAAGATTTCATAGAAAGAATATTCTTAATACTAGCTTAAGGATAAGAATCAGATGTAGATATAAGAGCTAGTTCGCCATAAATCTTATGTGATAACTGTAGAAGAAACCAATCTATCTATTCTATATATATATAATAAAGATTTAATAGAAAGAATATTCTTAATATATATATATATATATATACTATATAATGCCAAAACTAAGCTTCACCGTGGAATTTTTCATTCCCAAAATATCCTTGATATATCTAATGCAATTAAATAAAATAAAATAAAACTATTCTGCTAGGGATACTTAGGTACTTACAAATTGTCATTTGATATTCCTAAACAATATATAAACAGTTCTCATATCCGTTCAATGACTTTTAGTCTTCCCAACATGCTATTGATGCTAATGATGCAATTTTAAAATAGCAAATTAATGCATTCTAATTTGCATCGTTCAAAAAATTCACAAGTGCTATTTTAGGAAAATCATTCAGCATCGGCTAATGATGCATTCCTAAAGAATCCGCGTACAGTTTAGATACTAATGAATGTTTATAGTGGCTTTCTGAATTCCTAAAATAGGCAATTTAATTAATATTCTAATGAATGATATTTTAAGAAAAGCTCAATTTGCACCGTTCAAGAAACATAAGAGCTCATATCCGTTAAACATGCAGCATGGTGCGTATGATACATTTCTAAAATACCGAATTTTTTTAAGATACTAATAAATGCATTCATACTAATGATGCATTCCTAAAATAGCAAATTTAATTAAAATGCTAATGAATTCATGCAGCATGCTAATGAATACTATTTTTGGAAACGTTCAATTTGTATCGTTCAAAAAACTCATGAGTGCTATTTTAGGAAAAACAAGTATATCTGCTAATGATACATTTCTAATGAGTCTATGTATAGTTAAGAAGTAAAGATGCTAATGAATGCGTATAATGCCTTTTAGACTTCCTAAAATAACAAAGTATTCCTTTAGAAGCATGCAACATGCAAATTACTCCTTTAGGCGGCTATCTTTTCCTATTCTCAAGTATTGCTAACTATTTAATGTCATCAACATTCATTCACAAGTATTCCTAACTATTTATTTTTCTGTGAGCCTTTCTTTCTACCACGTAACAGCCACAAAGTGACGTAACAACCACCAATTTATTGAAATCTTCTTCTAATCTCTATTGATCAATCATGTCAAATAGTGGTTCCAGAAGGGGTCACATAGCTCAAGAGAAAATATACGAACCACGTCGACATGCTCAGCGTGTAGATGTCAAAGTTTTGAGTACTGACGGAAAACAAATTTTACTTCAACAAAGACGGTTGTGTCGACGGACTGACAATGAAATACGTATAATTTAATATGATTATTGTAAAACCAATATGATTAATTGTCCGCTGAAATAATTATTCATTGGCGATGTGATCAACTGAACATATAATTTATCCCATACCATATTCTTCTAATTGTATGATCAAAACACACGTATGAAATACGTGCAACGCACGTGCATTTATACTAGTAAGCATATAAGAAAGAAATGTTTACCAGAGTGCGTATGGCAGAATGACGAACAGATGTAATGCTGTGTCTCATGAATGGCCACAATCGAGGTGTTAAAGTAGACAATATATATGGATTGTCCTCATCTTTAATCCCATCTCTAGAATCCTCAGGTTGGGATATTTTGTTGAGGTCCAATTCCTGTTTCTCCGAAGATGTCAACGTCTCCAGCATCTTTGGGACCATCTCTGGCTGAGAATAGATTTCAGCAAGCAAATTCATAACGCTGCAGCCAAAAGACAACTTAGAAAGAAAGCAACACATACCAAGCTTAAGAAATAACTCTATGAAATGGACGCAATCATATAACATACCTAAGATGACAAATAGGAGAATATTCAAAATATTAAATTAATAAAAAATAAATAAAGTAAATAGGTCAAAGAATATACTAAGATAATGCCACAATCATAAAAATGCAAATGGTGGAGGATGTATTCTTTAATTAGGTGACTAAGACTCTAAAAAAACTTTAATGATGATTTAAATTTAAAAAACATGCAAAATATCATAGTAATATCAGTTTACGTCACTTAAGAAAGTTCGGTAGAAGCCTTCAGGTTGTTCCACAATAAGCTACAAAAAGGAAATAAGAAATAACCATAATCAAATAAAAAAATTATCGTAAAGTTGCATATATAAAAAGTTGCTAATTAATACCTGTAACCAAATAGAGATGAAAACCAAACCTATCTAACAAGCCATTACGGCAGCTGTATAAGCATCTTTAGTGCATCCAATACATGATCCAATTCGCTCATATATCAAAAGCAACCCCTCACATAACTCAACAGCAATACAATGGCAATTTGGTCCGAAAGTCGGATTAGCTAGTAGAAACCTGTGTGAGATGGTACAAGATAGCAAAGACATTGATGATAGATAACTAAATAAATTCCTTGTGCATTTTTATTAGTTTCATTTTTTTCTTCTGGACTGACTTGTCTGAACTACAATTCGTAATGAAACAAATAATCTTATTAGATAAGGGGAACTCTAGGGATTTGGTGTAGGACTAGGAAAATTCTAGTCAATGTAGGCTGGGTTTGGAACCTAAGACAAATATTGTTGAGATGTTAAGTTTTGAAACCAAAACTTGTTGGGATGTTAAAACAAATCTTGTTGAAATGTTTTGATACGAAAATAAAGTTCGTTAAGACGTTAACAAAATATTGTTGGGCTGACAATATATGAGTATGTAAAAGAGAGTAAAACGGAAGAGAAATTTGAAGAAAAGAGGGCAGCCAACTGTTTTCCTATTCACTCATGTCTCCTCATCCCCTTCAAACAATTCTCCCTCCACTATCCTCTTTCTATACTTTCTTTTCCCTTCCTCCAATACACCAAAGCATGGGTTCTCTCTTATCCTGGCTAGAGTTTTGCAATAATAGTTGTTTTTTCAGTAATATCAAACCTCATTTCAGCAGTTGTGCTATCAGACCTGATTTCCTACCGTCATGGGCTCCTTCCTCCATAGCATCATATATTCCTGATACTATGCCACAAGCCGAGGCGTCCATTTGGTCTCTCAAAGCTAACCAGTTGGGTCCAATTTTACAGAGATTGGTCTTGGAAAACATTGGATTTTAATCAATAAGGTTTCCTATCTGAGGTGTGATCGTATACTTTCTCCCTAATCTTGAGTCTTATATGTTAGATTTTCCTTAACTTGTTCTTTTAATCCTTTGAGATCCAAGTTCTGTGAAATGAATTAGTATTGCTTTATTTTTGTTTAATTCTGGTTTGGTAATACCTGCCCACTTGATGTTCGACTAAATGTTTAGCATAAGTGATTGCTGAGGACTAGATTACTTGTTCGTGTTGGTTAAAGAATGGTTGTTGATAACTAGTTAAATGAATGTGAGATTCACCTTCAATCATGTGTTCTCCAATTTTAAAATGTAGGAATGCATTAGAAATACTGAAAGTGCCTAGAGAAGTGTGCTTTCTACAAATATATTATTGTATTGACCTTATGTATTATTTGTTTCTTGTCAATTAAGCATGTGCATAATTGTGGAAGTTCGACACAATGGTCAGCTATTCCAAATGATAGACATAAGCAGAGAAGGATCCTAAATATGCAATTATAGGAAAAACTGGCTCTCAAAAAGTATGTGTTGTATCATGCCGAAGCAAAATTTTCATATATGCGAAAGAATCTTTTGATATGCAAACAGACAACCCATGCAACAAGTTACTTTCAAATTTTCAAAGTAAGAAGTTGCTCAAAATGCAATAACAGATAATCAAGTAATTTAAGTATCTCTTGTTGTACAACATAATTGAAGTGTCAGTGAAAATGGTAATACCTGCTAGTGGATGGGCTGAGATCATCTAAGTCCAGCAATATATCCCAAAGTAACATGACAATTGAATGAAGAGTTTTATCACCAAGTGAGGATATGGAAGTAGCGGTGGGTATTAAGGCCTCAGCAGCAACTGCTCTTACATCATCATCTGGATCTTCCAACCCAGCTTTACAGGCAGGTAACACATATACTAACAGATCCTGGAGCAATTCCTGGAAAAAAACAAGCCATTATAAAGTCAGACAAATCACAAAAGAAAAAAAATGTATCTATTGTTTTTATTAGACTAACAATATCAGTCCAGAAAGAGGTAAATAAGAACCATCACAATACCATTTAACTTAAGCAGATATAAAGAAGAGAATAACTCAAGGAAGATGGAGATAACTGTAGTTAAAAGTGCATTTTATAACATCATGTGACATTTTCATCATTGGCATTACCCTTATCTTATCATAAACATTAAACCAGATATGTCGAAGATGAGTAGGCTCCATCAAATGACTAGCTAAATCAGATATGATTAACATAGGAGAGATATTTGTACTGGATTAAACTTACTCCATTTTAACATTGAAATAATAAACTAAAAAGCTATGTGAATCATGATGTTCTTATTTTCTAGACTGTCCAAAACTAGCCAAAGTCTACAAATGTCACCTAGGCAGCTTAAATGTAAGATCAAGAGACCATAAGAAATTCAAGTTGCTGTTTGAGAGCATCTACAAATAGTAGCAAGAAGAACCCATGTAGGATCAAAAAACAAACCATGCAACATTTAATAAACATAACCTGATAGCCTCATTGTCAAAGTCATACCTTAAGGCCACTACTGTAGGAGAAAAAGTACAAGGTACAAAAGAGGATGGCTTCGCATTTGATTTTGGTATAGTTCTTAAAACTTGGGCCTTATATATATATATATATATATATATATATATATATATATATATATATATAAACAGGTAATTGTGTTACAGACTCTTGGCCCGAAGGCCTACAAACTCGGCCCGAATGCCACACTCCCAGCCCGAAGGGCCGCACTTGCACCGCATCGCACCCGCACTCGACCTGCATTCTGGCTGCCCTCACATTAATTCTCCCACAGAAAATTAAATGTGCTTCCCATGTTGCTCGAACCTGCAACCTCTTGGGGGGATATGCCTCACTATAACCACTTGAGCTAGAGGTCCTTGGCTGCATATAAATAATTCCAGTGATAATTTGTTTGAACTGGCTCTCTTGAGCAATTGTCCCTTCAAAACAAAAAGGATATAACCAACCAATGCATAAAGTTCAGGATCTTTTCATTCATCAGCTAAAAAACTAGAAGACCTAGGTTAAAAAGGGTGCACTTTTTCCTCCCTCTGTGTAGTGTAGTTTCTCTCTCTTTCAAATAATATAGTAATTAATAACTTACCGTACATTATAGATTGATGAGCAAAACATTGGAATGCATTTGCTTAGTTTAGTTCACGGGCTACACTCCAGCAATCACAATAAATTATATAACTAATTTTTGGAAATGAATTCCGATGGAGTGTAAAACCTCAATAAAGTTCATGAATGGAATTCCCCTTCAACATCTTCTTAATATAACATGAACCTTTATTCTCACCATAATAACCAACCTGTACTACACTTATTTTACTATTTTGTATGATCTGCACACAGCTTTTACTCGTCTCACTTTGTGTAAAATTTTATTTTCTCCGTTTGACCAGAACTTGTAATGCAAATAGTCAAAAGTGCATATTCTGACCTTCGTCCTTCCATAAAACAAAGCAACAATCCTCTTTCTGCTAGTTCTAGGATTTCATGGTCTCATGTCAAAAACAAGTGGTCAAAATTTTATTTGATAGCAACTCCTAAAACTAAAATAATAAGAGATATGGTGCAGCAGATTATGGCGTCATGTATTGTCCAACAGAGTTGATTGGTGCTAAGATCTTCAGGCAGATGGCTACAATATCTTGCCCAGATGAAGAAGACGAAACAGAGACATGCAGAACCCAAAAAAAAAAAAAAAAAATCACCGAGCAATTATGACTTAATAGACAGTTCTACGCTAAATAAACAACATCATAATTACAACGCAAGGAAAACTAGGAAGAAAGGAAAGCTGCAATATTTTTGAACATATAGGTCTACCCTTGCCAAAAAAAACTGGAAGCGTAAATAACATAACTACCAGTAACTAAAAACAACAGATGATATCAGTAAGAGAACATAAAATATAACTTGAACACAGAATCATACCGGACGAACTGCAACCAAGTACTTTATGCCAAGAAGGCACCCGTGACGAATTTCCCATTCTTGCCTGTACTGAAGAAGAAGAAAAATAAAAAATTAAGAAATGGAACACATTATACAGCCATCATTAATCACATGTGACTATTAACCATCCATAACACCTACTACCTGCATTTGCAATAGAACTTGTAATGTGTTATGAACTAATGATGGATGCATATACTTAAGTACAGCACCAAGAGCTTGAGCGCAAGTTTCACGGACAGGGGCAACAACCTGATCGGAAACATAATCGCCAAAACTACAAGAAAAAACAATTAAATGGCATAAGATGATGACAAAATTGTCGATAGAAAAATGGTCAAAAGAATCAGTTTTTTTGGCAAAGCAGCACATGAATAACAAAATCCAAAAGGAGCACCGAGCAGAGAATGTTCATTAAATGGTCGAACAGAATCAAGTAGAATTTAGCTAAATATACAAACATTCACATTTTAAAAGAGATAATAACTACATAATTGGCGGTAGCCTTTAACACACCGGTCTAGAGAGAGCACGCATAGAAAGCGGATAGCACAATCTTGCAAAAATTCCCAATTCTTGGTCCATGATTGCCTGGTTATTTTTAACAATTTCTTGAGTCTGGCACTATCAGGGAGATCTGCAAGAAAACTCGTCTGTGAAAATGGACTTCTATCTTCAACAGAAGATTCAAGTGATGTAGCCTCCACTTTACACTGATTATAAGACCCTTCCATATATAACTCTGGTTCCACCTTAGCATGAGCAATGGCAAGGCTACTATTAACAAATGTGCAATCTGCATTACATGGACCAAGATCCACTTTCATATCAGCATCATGGGTTGTCCCTATAGCCGGTGAACCAATTAAGCTTGTTGAAAGAACCGGGTAATTGCATGTTTTCTGTCTCTTCAGGTCAGGTTCATGCCCATCCACCGCAAATTGTATGTTTAAATCAATATCTCTAGCTCTCTTTGCTGACTCTATCTGCACCTTGTCATCCACATCATCTAAGAACATTTCTGAGTCTAGACAAGGAAAAAATACCCCAGCACAAGCACCTTGATGAGTTAAAATTTCTCTCAAAGCCATTATGGCACCATGACGAACTTCCCAAACTGAAGAGAGCCAGAAAACAGATAGTAAAAGGTAAATATAGTATAACTAACCAATGACATAGATGCTGCTGAAATAGAGGACACAGGAACCTTACTGGGATCAAACATATCATGAAGGAGCTGATCAACGTAATGGACAAAAGGCCATCTCCCACTCCCATCATGCTCCACATTATCTTCATCTACAACAACATCTGTGGAATCCTGTAGCGGGAATATTTACCAAATGGTAATTTGGCCTACAAGGGCTCTAGATAAATACATAGAATTACACAAAATGCATACACATTACTAACAGGCAAGCACAAATAATCAAATATACAGATGAAATAGCCGGCATTTAAGACGAAAGAATAAATCTAGAACGAAATTTGTAATATAAAATGTTTGATGTCAGCAGATGCTGATCAAACAGATAGTCTATGACCAGCAAGCATAATGCATAATATATGTGCAATTGATTATTGCATCTACAAACCATCATATTGAGCTTCTATTAAACATAATTTTAATGTTACAATGACAACCATCTATTGGAACCTTGCAAGCATTAGATGGCTCTGCCTAGAAATACTCCATTCATGTATGACCTGATCAAATGACTTACATATTCTTCTTGGATGTTATACTGATGGGAGACGATTTGTTAAACAGATCAATAGATAACAGACCCAATAATTACAATTTAAGGGGTGTTCCGTCAAATATGCGTGCACCAGAACGTCCAAAATTCTTTCCATATCATAGTTTGCAGTATCGGCATACCGATACGCTTTTGGCATATCCGGCCTGATACCGACTGCTACCGATAGACCGATACCGATATTGGGGTTCTCTTTCCCAGTCAATTCGGCAGAGAAAATTGAACGGAATAAACCAATCAGCAAGGTTGTAAAAACATGTAAATCTAGAAATTTTATTTATCATAGACAAACCAATTAGCAAGAGTGACTATTATTTTATTCAATTCCAAAAATACTAAGAAACAACACAGAAAATACTTAAAATTATATCTAAATGTATATTTTTTCTAAATTTTTCATAATTATTTGTTTTCCGATACCAAAAATATGATACTCCGATCCGAACCCGCCAATATTGCCGCTATCGTTGATTCTGATACTCATAGGAAGGCGTGCAAAGCTTTCCAGATTGGATAGAAATCGAACTTTAAAAGAGATAAAGGTTGGAATCAAGATAATGAAGTAACAACCTATATCATATAACTATATATGTACAATGAAGATCCAAGATTCGTTTATTCTAATTTAAAAAATGGTATATTAATTTCAATTTAGACTTTCTCCATATATTATTTTCAGATGTATAAATTATGAAATTATTACATAAAACAGAGTATATAGGCATTAAGTACAAGGAGGAATGACTCATGTTTTTCAGAGAGGAATGTAACAGCTAGAAAATGCTAGTGCAAGAGAAAAGGTGAGGTAGGTGGAGGAGGATGAAGGGAAAGGCAGAAATAGATAATCTAATTGGTAACATCCCACTTTATGCAAAACAAATGCGCTAGATGTATATAGAGAGGCACAGCTACTAAGGCAAACAGAAATCAGAATGTTAACAGGAAATCCAATCTTACAGATCTGGCTTTATATGTCATCCATGAAAAATAAAATTGATGTAGAATCATAAAATACTACCTACAATGTAATAACTATATGAACATCTGAAAGCCTAAAATTCAAAAGTAATAATTAGCTAGATGAATTGATGTTTATTTGCCTGCAGATTGCTACAAGCATTGTCTTTAAAAGAGCTATAGAAAGAGGTACCAGAAATTCAAGCTATGTTAGACCTGATAACTATAAATTTACCTACATGATGCAAATATACAGTTTAGCAGTTAACCAGTTTCAAGAAGATTGGGAACTAAAATTTATACATCCAACAGGCAGAGAATTGTGGTTTATTCATTCTTAATCAGAAAGACAAGCTTTAGACCATTTGAAGTTTTGAACAAGTAAAAAATTATCATCATTCAGTTATGAAGACTTGAAAATGCACAAAAAGTTTGCAACACAACTTCATATTGATTTTGTTCAAGATTTATGATAATATACAATAGCATAGGCATAGCAAAACAGAATTAGACCAGTAAAAATAGCATAAATGAATAGCAATCTGTTAAGACCTTATTGGTGTCTTGAGAATCCGAACAAGTTCCTTTAGATATCGGTTGATTTTGAGAATGTGATGTCTCAAGTTCGTCATCTTCTGACCAGCATTTTGTACTATCTTTTGCATTTACCTTGGCTTTTCTCTTTAATAGGTTCAACTCCCTTGCACTCAATCTTTTAGGACGAAAGCTAGGAACCATGGTAGCAACAAGCTGCTGGATATTTTGTCCAGATTGGAATGAATAATACCCATTATTTGAACCGTTTAAATTTATATGGCTTTTTTGTGCAACAAGATCCTCATCCTTAATCATATCATTTACATCCATAAACTGCTCGCACACATCTAAACCTGCATATAATTATATAACCTGTTAACAGAATTAAACAAATATAGATGGCCTTCATATAAAAATTACATAAGATAATGTGTTCGTCTTTATGCATGCATTGCTTTTGCGAAAGAAGGTGTAACTTGCATACAAAATTCAATTCAAAACATAAGATATCTACAGATCTCATGGAGTTACCATGGCATGTTTCCAAACATAAACGTAACATACCATATTCAGCTTGGATTCATGGAAACGATAAGAAAGCATTATCCCTCATGAAATGAAAAAAGGATAAACTCAAGGTAAGTTGAGCATATTTTATAAACCATGTTCCCACCTTTCAAGCAATTGTTGAAAGCATTTGAAAAGTGAGTTGGTAGCTCCAACATTAATTTCTCAATCTAAGAATAGACATACTGAAGGAAAAAAGGATCATCTAAACCGTTTATCTTGACCCACAAATCAACCATGTAGACCGAAAGTTGTAAGATCCGAAAACTACCTCCGAGGCTATTTTCAGGAAGTAGGGAACATAACTGCTGTCCATTCTTCTATTATTTAATGATTACCTAAAAGTTTCTGGTCAATTTGAAATATAATCACGAGTCTTACCATATGCACACCAGTAGGGGCAGTCCAATCATCCAAATGCTAAACCTAGCTCATCAACATGACAAGCGAAAATATATTATATAGGAAGCACATCGGCCCCAAAGTTTGTGCATATTGTAATGTATCCATGACAGATACATATTGGACACAACGCAAATACTACAAAATAGACTAGGACACATAAAATCAGTGTCATGTTCATATCATTATGATCATACCTTCTCGTAAACTCTACCCTATTCTACAAATTTGGTTCCCTATTATCTGACCCTAAACTGCGTGTCTCTGACCACTAGATATGTCACCCTATCAGTAAATTGGCTTACTAGTTTGCACAGAAAGGCTTGCTCTTGCTGGCTCCTATTGCCTGACCCTAAACTGTGACCACTAGATATATCCCCATAGCAGCAAATTGGCCTTATAGGTTGAGAAAATCTCATCCTGACAAGTTACCTCCCTTCCACAGACATATAGGGTTGACAAGGTAAGAAAAAAATTGCTCTACGGCTCTTTCTTGGCCATGACTTGTGCTCCATATACAACAGATTTGATGATGAAATTGTGAAATAACTTAGTAATAATTACAACACAAAACATAATCCAATAAGTTTTGCATCTCGTACAACAATAATATTCAGCTAATATATAAGTTATGTCGACTTCTATGATAGAAGGTGTTTCAAATAAGCTAGTGTAAGGAAAACTATGGTAGTCTTCCTATTATTCATATTAGGTTTATTATCTCCTTTTCCTCTTTCACTACCTTCTCAAGATTTCTTCACCTCAAAGCTTGTTCATTTATATTTTTTCTTCTTTCCAACTCAGTGAATTATGTTTTCTCTTTCCTTCTATCCTTTGGAATCTTCTAAAGACTTTAATCTTGGTTAATCTCTTCTTTTTCTCTTATTGTCATTACCTCTTCATAGCTTATACACTAAACAAAGCCTTCCTAGACAGTTAGGTCATCAACACCACAAGATAGCTTCTCTGTCCTCACAATCTTTACCATTGTGTACACAGGTCAGCTGTTTATTTCTGTTACATAAGAAAGTTACCATTGTACATATGTCCCTTAATGAATGCATTGTTTCCAGATGCGGTATGACTTCCAGATGAATTTGACTTGTATAAGTGTCATGTAAGATTAACAGGAATTTTAACCAAAAGGGGTTCAACAGATATATATAGCTTGACATAATTAACTTTGCAAACAAGACCAATATTCATTTATATCACCAATGCACACTTTAGATGTCCATTCTCGACACATCCTAATTTACACTGTTCGATAAAAGGAAATAATGGATTGCACTACTACAATAGAACGCCTCCAAGAAAAACATATGCCAACATGTAATAAAAAAAAATTGTCAATTTCTTAACTTGTAACAGAAAGGGGGGGAAATGCATCACAGAAGGATTATTCGGGAGATTTTTTAGAATTCTAGTTGGAGGTGGTAACGTGATTTTATGCCAAAGCTAAAGGATGTCTTGTAAGTTAAAGAAGGAATAAACACCAATTATATACTCAAGCTCCCAATGAAAGATGATTAAAGCAGCAGAAGGTCATGGAAATAAACCACTCTCTGATAACTTAACTAACAAACAAAATCTGTAAAGAAAATTGCTTGTGGTTTTACTTTACTGGATATACATCATAGGGTGTAATCATGAAATTACGAAAATGTACTCATGGGCTGTTTGTTGGCTGTAAGTGTTTAACTGGTGTTGCAGCATTTACATCAATTCCAGTGTTTGTTTTGCTGTAAATAAATGGTACATACATTTACTGCAACAAATATCCCAATTACTGCAGGCTTTTGTTGCAACCAAAGTAGCTGCAACACCAGTTACAGCAGCAAAAGCTGCAAAGGATTTCCATTTACAGGCAACCAAACAGCCCCCGAGTGAATAAGGAAAAAAGATTGAACTACATGTACACTATAAAGGGAAGTACTGGCAAAAGATACAAATAGTACAATGCACAAAGATTGAACTATATGAAACACAAAGATTGAACTAACCCAAACGACGACGAAGATTTTTCTTTTGACGGGCTAGTCGCTCTGCTGGGTTCTTGCTTGTGTCACTTGCAACATCATACTCCTAGTAACAACGAGTTCTATAAAATTATAAAAAGAATATAACAGTACAAAAATAAAGAAATGGAAGGAAGAACTACAAATATTCAGATATGCCAATAATGCAGCATCATATACAATTGAATCATCCAAGATCCAACAGTAACAGTATGAATAGGGTGTACATAAAGTTTTTTTCTAATGTGTTTCATGATATAACAAAGAAGTGGAAGCATGTAACTTCACTTAAATATGACAATTGCTTCAAAGGACGGACAAAGTCGGGCTAATTATATGGCTTATCTGCAGAATGCAGATAGAATGACTACCTTTGTAATTGATTAGATCTTCAAGTAGCTACTTAATTCTATTTTTACTTGTTCTCAGCAAACAAAATCCCACAATGCACAATTTTACTCTGAACAGCCAAATAGCTTGTGATGACCAATAGAAGATCATAAATAACACCAAACAAATAAGATGAGGATCGTCATAAACATATCTAACCTTGAATTAAGAATTTCTAAAATGGATATCTCTAGACTTTGCTTGCATATAGTAGATCATATTACCCTAAGAGAAATTATTCGACAGCAAGTGTTGAAGAACACTGCCCTAGCACGCTTACACAATGCTTGTTTCCCCTTCATCTCCTTTAAATTTTATCTTTCATTTTCAGTTAAGCCTTCATGATTATAGGCAACTATCAAAGGGACCACCTGGCGACAAGAAGCTTATCCTATCCTCCATAATGCCAACTGATTTTAGAAAGGTTTACAGTACTTGATACATTCAACATGATGTTAAAGGGTCAGGGAGTCAAAAACAATATAATATCCACAGTCTTAAAGGTCAGTCCTAGATTTGGGGAATATGTCTCCATATTGTCTCCAAATATGTCCACACACATTCAACAATATGAACAAACTTATCTGTTAACAATTCTATGTAGGGTGGTTTGTGGTATTTTGAAGCTTATCAAAGGTCGTTGTCATAAGCTGCTTCCATAAGTTGTTGCTGAAGAAACTTGTTGGGCAAGCACCTGATGAAAGCAGTTATTAAAAGCAATAAGCTGTTTGGTAAAATATGTTTTTTCCGTGCTCAATCATCAAAAAAATGTCCAGTCGACATGCATTAATAGGAAGGTAAAAGGTATAAAGTTGAATTTCAAAAAAAAAAGTGAAATGGTAGTTTTGTAACCAAACTGATGAGCTGAGTAGCTTTTGAAAGAAATATCCTCCCTGCTTTCAAAAGAGCCCAAGAAAAGCAGCAGCAGGTTTGAAAGTTGGGTGCTTATTTTTTACAAAACACATTTATGTGCAACCTTTCAAAAAATAAGTAAAAGAAGCTGAGATAATTAGATAAGGTGTACCAAAGTAACCAAACCCACCCCCAGTTTAGAGTAATCTAAAGATACCTCAAGGGTAAACATTGAGACCGGAGAAAGTAGAAAAGAAAACGAGAAATAAATAAATTCCTTACGACATTGAAAAGACAGATTAAAAGAACGTTACTAACTGTTGAAAGTATGCATTTAATGCATGTGATGCTCATTTTTCTCTGAGAATTAAGGATTTACATGTATGTAGCCAATTGAAGGTATTTAAGTTTACTAAGAAATCAGTTCATCCATTGAGAGAAATTGGCATTCATGCTTTGTTTGTACTGTTAGCCATTGTCAACTCATTAACTCACTACTGTTGCTCTTATTTGTGGAGATCTTATTGATAGTGTCTAACTGATTTTACTCCGTAATCAGTATAGTTTGCGCATACACCTGAATTAATATGCTTGACATGTCCTATCTGCACTTCAAAATAATATTTTCTTCCCAACATCCATATCATAACCAAAAGGAGACCAGTGGTTGCAAGGTGATTAGTGCCAGTATTGTCAAGTGATAATGGTTACTTGAGACACCAATACTCTAGTTGAAGATTGGATTCATGTCCTTGCCAGGTCAGGGACTCAGGAGATTGATCATTTTAAGAGGATTCACCAAAAGATAGGATTTTATCCTTGCCATATTCGAGATTTATTGCCTTAGGAGGATTCTCCAAGATCTTGGATTTTAACCTTACCAAATTCTAAAAAGTGTGTATGAGTTCTACTTTCTGGTCATCTTATGTATCTTTTAAGTCCGGGTACAGATCAATGGACACTCAAGAAATCAGCATTACCTAGTGCTCAAGTGGTGTACTTGTATTACATTTAAAAGACAACACTAAGTCTGGCAGGGGGTAACCCGACATTTGCATGTAACATACATGCCATGTAACCAGTAGCATGGTTTACAAATTTGTGGCATATAACTTTTAGCATAACTTCAAGCAATAATTTGCATTATATATATCTTAAAGGCATTCTTCAAAAAATTCCTCCATTGACAAAAGGTTAAACCATACATATCAAAGTGAGATGTACATGCAATAGCAGCATATAGCATGACGTGCAGATGTATGTGTTCTAGAAGCATGATTCTACAATTTCAAGTATCAATGCTGGCTAAAGACTACATGTTTTTATAAAGTTGTGATCGTAGCATAAGAACTATTTCTTCACTGCTTCTAATATCCAGATCATTTAAACGCTGTCATGGAATTTAGATGCAAAGATAACAAAGCCAATATGTTTGATCAGTTGAACATCAGTTGAACATAAAAACTCAAATCATATACAACATAGCATTTCCCTAATGACTACACTAGTAAACAATATTTATTAGCAAATAGGAAAAGCACCATTACCTGTCCCCCTGATGCCAATAATGGAGAACCAAAATCTAACACCTTATTGATGTTGAAGCTGTAAAGAGACAAGAAGAAAATTAACTTCCCAAGAAGAGTCTGATTTGAATCTGTATATAACAATCAATGAACGGAATAGGGACCAGACTGCACTAGAAATTTGTTGATTAGCACAAAAAAGTTTAATGTCCGAGCTCGGGAAACAACTGACTCGGAGAAGAGTAAATTAGATGATCATTTAGTCCAGAGGGAACCTTCGGAAAGAGAGGCCTGTGACAGTGTTGGGAAGAAAATTTGAAATAGTCGCTCCTATATCTTTAGAAGCATCATGTTTTCCAGCCTCCACCAACTCCTTTTCAATGCATTCAAAAAGCTCCTTCAGAGATGAGTGTTTAACATTTGCAGCTATTGCACCCACTGCTCTAGCAGCAGCAACCCTTGTGTCCCAATTTCTACTGCGAAGAAATTGAGAAACCTACATTTCATAAAATCAAATATCAAGAACAGCCAAGAATATAAGTTCCTAGAACATTTGTGTTTCCTTTTTTTATGGACTGGATCATAAAGATATTTAATTACATATGTTTTTAAGATATGAGACATGGGATTGTCGTTCCTTGACTCACGGGCTTAATGTGTCCTAGAGATTAATGCAATTCTCAATAGCAGATTGTATCATCTTTATCCCTTCGTCTAGACTTTATAAGTCTAGGGGAGGGCGCTCCTTAGTAGCATAGGTTTAAACCTCTCATGCTCGTACCTACCTTTCCTAAGAATTTGGTACCAACATAGAGGGTTGACGACAGCTGATCATAAAAACAGCCCAATCGTATGGAGCTTTCTTATGCTCCATTGTCGACGTCTTGGATAACGATGATGATGATTAAGTTTTAAGATCCATTTGTAAAACTAGAAAGATATCTTTATTTCTTTGGAGAGTAACTACGTATTTGGTCCTATATAGAAAGCTATTAGGAGAGCTGACTTAGTTCTGATGGATTAATTATGAATCTCTGAGTGTTTTAAGCCATATGCTTGCTTTTGGGAGGAAGCAATCATACCTCTAGTCTGAAAACTTGTGTACTTACGTGTCCTCTTATAAGTTTTGCGAGATCTTCTTATTTTCCCAATAGTGTACTGAACACGTTCTGCGTCAAGAATTAGGGCTCAAAGGTCATGGCAAGGCAAGTTTCAAGCAGATTAGGGTGGTCTCCTCCCTAATAGAAGATGAGTAGAAATGAAATCAAAATGGTGTTCCCCAGTGTCCCTTATCATATTAGTATGGTTACGAAGGGCACCATTTCACATAAGACCGTGTTTTCCCAGTGTCCCCTCTTATTACCATCATAATCATCACAACTTCGTAATTATATGGCCACCGTCGACATGTTAGGTTTTACTCTTCACCTCTACAGTTGTTGTACCTTCTCTTTTCTTACTTCATTCTCCTCCATTTGTTTTCTAGTCTTAAATATACCAAGGAAATTTGTTTCTTGTCTTGGGCTGAAAATCGAACGGACGAGCTCGAACAAAGTATGTTCGAACTCTGTTCGACTAAACTATCGAACAAGTTTGATTCGAGCCGAGATTACGATCAAGCTCGAAAATGGTGTTTGAAGTCGGTTCGATTAGAGACTCGAAATGATCGAGCTCGACTCGATTTAGCTAACGAGCTCGGACGAACATGAACCGAGCCCGAGCCAAGACCGAGCAAAAGCCCCATTAAACTTGTTGTATAAATTATCACATTGTTACTCTCAAGTCTTAAAGACTTTTTTTGTTGAATTACTTGTGCTCTTTGCATCATAAATTTACCATCATATAAAGAACAAAAAAAGAGTAAAATTTCCAAGAAAAAATTTATACACATCTATAGAAAAAATATAACATATACTATGGAAAGCCCTAATACGAGAAATCGAGCCGAGTACGAGCCCGTTCGCGAACAATACCAACCCATGGTCGAACTCGGTTCGAACACCACTTCGAACAAAAAAAAAATCGATCGAACTCGGTACCGATCAGCCCACGAACGAGCTTCGAACCGAGCTTTGACCGAGCCGAACGCGAGCCATTTGAATCATTTTACAGCCATAGTTGTCCAAAAGCTTGAGAAACCTCGTGTTTTTTTCCAGTATAGGAAACATGAAACAGTCTAGGAGGTTCATACCAACAATTGGTTGGAGTGTCTCCTCATTTTAGACTAGAGGCAATGTTGACACGACAAATTCATGATTTTTTTTAAGCTGGAACAAGTCTTTCACTTCTGATGTTTCTTTGAATAGGACGCTACTTAGCCTGCAATGAAACCTTAAGGCAAGCTGGCAGGCAACAGAAAACCTACATAGTTGTGAAGAGAATTTCAACTTATGCAAACTTGCTTGCATTGGGATGAGTTAATAGAAACCCACATCATTGTTTATGTTGAAGTCCCGGCCACTAAACCAAAACTCTAGCGGTGTATTGAGGGTTGAGAGTTCTATATCACACCCCGAGCCAATCTTTTGTAGAGAGATGGATTCACGCAGGAGTATAACTTCTTATAAAATCAGCGTAAAATGTGCACCATATGAGATTTGAACCTGGAATTTTCTGATACCTTGTCAAAGTCCATGCCACTGCAACATAACTCCATAGTTGTGTGGCGGTTGAGTGTTAAGTATTTATATTGTTTCAGTAGTTTAGACGCTTCCAACTTATGCAAGCTTATCTCTGTTAGAGCGGGTATTGATGACAGTGGAAGAACTAAGGTGGATAAATGATAATCTATGTTACACAAACACAAATATGCCACGATATGGTAAGGACACGGCGATATGGACACGAAACCAATTTTGTTGTTGTCCTAGTATATTTTGGAGTGTTTGAGATGTGTCCAATACATGTCCAATAAGACAATGTCCTAAGTTTTGGAGTGTTCCTGCTTACTAGATTATAATAAAATGTTGACATATATTACATCTAGTATCCTTATTAAGTAATGATGGAAAAAACAAGGATCAATTAGGATATTCATAAATGAAGCATTGGTTATTCTAAATGGTCATATAATTACTTGGCACATACAAGGAACGGGTATTACTCATGTACTCCTATACATGTACCATGTATACCCACTTTAAGTGGAATGACTTCATCTTCTGGTAACTTTAAGTGGAATATGACTTCCATCTTCGGGTCTTTGTTGACTGTATCTTACAACACACGATACAGTCTCACAATACAGTATGAATCTTACAACACACCATACGAGATTTGAACCTGGAATTTTCTGATACCTTGTCAAAGTCCATGCCACTGCAACATAACTCCATAGTTGTGTGACGGTTGAGTGTTAAGTATTTATATTGTTTTAGTAGTGTAAACCCCCTGAATTTCCCTAATTATTAAATCTGGACTTTTCCTAATTTTCTGGAATTTTTCGAGAATTTTCTGTAATTAAAATCAAGGTTTTCAATTAATAAAGGATTTTTAATTGTTAATAAATAGTATTAAAATATCAAGAAAATAACATTTTTGGGTGTAAAACAGAAAACCAGACTTAGGGTAATTTTCTGGGATTTTATTGGGCCTCAGACCTATTTTTAAAAGCCTAAAAACTATTTTTATAATTAATTAATTATTTCTGTTATTATTTATTATATTTATTATTATTATTATTATTATTTGTTTTATTTTTATTTTTCTCGGGCCCGGCCCGGCCCAGTGGGCCGAGCCCAGTGCAGCGAGCCCAGCCCAGTGCCATAGCGGGTCGGGCGGGTCGGTCTGACCGGATCCGCGCCCGACCCGAGACCCGGACCGCTGTCACCGTTCCCACGACTCCCTCTCTCTCCGGATTCTCCGCCGGCCACCGCGCTCTCCGGCGCCACGACCGCGCCTCACCCCCACGTCGCCCCTCCGATTTTCTCGCCGCCACGACGCCGGCCGAGACCCCCTCGCCACTCCCCTATTTAAGACCCCCTCCGCCTCCTTTCTTTCCCCCAAAAACCCTAACCCTAGATCTATCTTCTCCGGCGAGCTCGTCCGGCGACCCCGCTGCCATCAGCCCTGCGACGACCCCCCCAGGCGAGCCACCTCCTCCTCTTCCAGTTCCTCTTCCTCTTCCTCCCTCCGCTGCCCGCAGACCCGACGCCGGCCCCATAGCTCCGCCGTTCGAGAGCTGCCCAGCCCTCGCCGGAGCCGCCGCAGCCCCGCCGTGACCTCGCCGACGGTCGACCAGCCCCGGCGTGCCTTCCAGCAAGCCCGGACACGCCGCGGACACGACCTAGACACGGTTTCGAGCCAGGACACGCGTCCGGGACACAGGATCTCGTGTCGGACTCGAAATACTCCGATCCCGAGTCCGAGGCCTCCCCTCGGTGCTCCTCCATCAACTTCCCGGTAGGTGCCCCTATCCGAGCGTCTGTCCCTTCCAAAACCGCTGCCCTGTCCGACCGGGACTGACAGAATAAAGCTCTGTCAATCCCGGGATAGCTTAGAATTTGATAGTTACGGTTAATTAGTAGATTTTGGTTGGTTAATTAATTAGCGATTTGATTCAACGATCTCCGAATACGTATATTAATTATATATTTATATAATAAAAATCTTATTAATATTACGTAAATTAGTAATTACTTAATCGATAATTTCTGAAATAATTTTTAGTATTTAAATACTACTTAGTAATTATTTAATATATAATTCTGAAATGATTTCAGTATTCAAAATATAATATGTTTTCCAAAATATTATTTCTCTTATAAATTAATTGCTAAAAACAAACGATATTATTTTTATTAAAATCGTTCTTCCCTATTATCCTATCAGAAACAAAACGACATTTTACCATAAAGTATTTTTCTACGATAAAATAAATCAAGTTTATTATTATTAAAAAGGGTTTTGTTTTACTAAATCACTAATACAAATTATTATTATTCTCGATCGTGGATTGAATCACTAACTTAGTTAACTAATCAAGTTAGATTAAAACCCTTTGTTTTATTCTAAAATCAGATTATTAATAATTGTAGGTCCCTGTAACTAAGGATAAGACCGTCGCGACACCTCACTCGCGTCACCAACCAACTCCAGGCAAGTTTCATATAATTCAAAACTGGTATTTTAGTTGTAATTAAATATGTTGCATGTCATATAGAAATATTGGGATGACACTTGATTTCACGGAACCGACTGATTGACTGATTGATGGATTGATTGACTCATTGACTCATTGACTATTGCCTTGGGAACTGGGGAGTAAAGTTAGCACCCGTGGTCAAAGCCCCCTTATTGCATCATTGTGGATAGCTGAAGTCCAACCTCACTGGACTAACGCCGCACCGTGTTCACGCGAACACAGATTGCCTCCAACCCAGACCGGCCACGGGATGCTACCTTTCTCAAAACACTTTTAGTGATTGTAGCTTGTCATCATTGCTTCATCGACATTTACTGTTCTTGTTTCATATTTGTTGCATACAAAAAAATATAAATATTGTTCAAAACTATCTCATTGCATCATTTTAATTATCGTTAAGATGCTGGAATTGGATATATGTTCTTGCTCCCTCCTGACTGGAGATTAACAAATTTAGGTGATTGCGGTGACGATGATGAGTATGATACCTTTTATGGTCCGGACCAGAGTATTGAAGCCTTAGCTGAACCTTGCCAGGAGGCCGATGTTTAGTGTTTCCCCTTTTATTTCCAAATTGTAATAAGCAGGGTTGAAGTAATAACCCTGGACCATGTTTTGTTTGATCTTGATTGTAAATGAATTTCTCTCTCAGACTTGGCAATAAAAAATTGAATTTCCTTCATGTATTCTGGATGTCTGTGTGTTACTATGGATGGATACAGCTTACTGCCGCCGTCTCACAACGGTGCAGGCTGGGCATGATCCGACTGGACCCAGATTATTGGGATCGGGTCGTGACATGGAATGAAGAAGGATGTCTCAAAATTCGTTGGCAGATGCTTGATCTGCCAGCAGGTGAAAGCAGATAGACAAAGACCAGCAGGACTTCTTCAGCCACTGCCCATTCCAGAATGGAAATGGGAGCACATCACTATGGATTTTGTGTCAGGATTGCCTCGATCCCAAGGGGGGAAGGACGCTATTTGGGTGATCGTAGACAGATTGACTAAGTCTGCCCACTTCATTCCCTTCAAGGTTGGTTTATCCACCGAGAAGTTAGCTGCCCTATACATGAGACAAATCGTCCGGATACATGGAGTTCCTGTGAGCATTGTATCAGACCGAGACAGCCGCTTTACTTCTCACTTCTGGAAGAGCTTGCAAGAGAGTCTGGGGACCCAACTGAAGTTCAGCACTGCGTATCACCCACAGACCGACGGACAGTCAGAGAGAACCATCCAGACGTTAGAGGATATGCTGAGATCTTGCGTCCTGGATTTTGGAGGATCATGGGAGGACCACCTACACTTGGTAGAGTTTGCTTACAACAACAGCTACCAGGCCAGCATCGGCATGACTCCTTTTGAGGCTCTGTATGGACGTCGTTGCCGCACTCCCTTGGCTTGGGACGACGTAGGAGAACGAGTCATGCTGGGACCTGAGATGATTACAGATGCGGCTGAAAAAGTCAAGGTGATCAGAGACAGACTTCGGGTGGCTCAAGATCGTCAGAAACATTGGGCGGACAGCCGTCGCCGACTTGTGGAGTTCGAAGCAGGTGATAGTGTCTTCGTCAAGATCTCCCCCACCAGAGGAACTATCCGTTTTGGCAGAGCTGGAAAACTGAGTCCCAGGTATATCGGCCCATTCGAGATAGTGAGCAGAGTTGGAGAGGTGGCATACAGAGTGGCGTTACCACCTAATCTTGAAGGTGTGCACAACGTCTTCCATGTATCGCAGCTGAGGCGTTACATTCCGGACCCGAGCCACATCCTGGATCATTCAGAGTTGGAGATTGGACCAAGTCTTACAGTACCAGAGCAGCCAGTGAGGATCATAGACCGTATGGAAAAGCAGTTGCGGAACACCGTAATTCCACTGGTCAAAGTTCAGTGGCTCCACCACTCCCCAGGCGAATCCACCTGGGAACGAGAGGCTGAGATGAGGCAGAAGTACCCTCATCTGTTTTAAGGCATGTTTACCCTTGTTTCTCCCTTCAATTGTAGTAAATTTCGAGGACGAAATTTTTATAAGTTGGGTAGGTTGTAAACCCCCTGAATTTCCCTAATTATTAAATCTGGACTTTTCCTAATTTTCTGGAATTTTTCGAGAATTTTCTGTAATTAAAATCAAGGTTTTCAATTAATAAAGGATTTTTAATTGTTAATAAATAGTATTAAAATATCAAGAAAATAACATTTTTGGGTGTAAAACAGAAAACCAGACTTAGGGTAATTTTCTGGGATTTTATTGGGCCTCAGACCTATTTTTAAAAGCCTAAAAACTATTTTTATAATTAATTAATTATTTCTGTTATTATTTATTATATTTATTATTATTATTATTATTATTTGTTTTATTTTTATTTTTCTCGGGCCCGGCCCGGCCCAGTGGGCCGAGCCCAGTGCAGCGAGCCCAGCCCAGTGCCATAGCGGGTCGGGCGGGTCGGTCTGACCGGATCCGCGCCCGACCCGAGACCCGGACCGCTGTCACCGTTCCCACGACTCCCTCTCTCTCCGGATTCTCCGCCGGCCACCGCGCTCTCCGGCGCCACGACCGCGCCTCACCCCCACGTCGCCCCTCCGATTTTCTCGCCGCCACGACGCCGGCCGAGACCCCCTCGCCACTCCCCTATTTAAGACCCCCTCCGCCTCCTTTCTTTCCCCCAAAAACCCTAACCCTAGATCTATCTTCTCCGGCGAGCTCGTCCGGCGACCCCGCTGCCATCAGCCCTGCGACGACCCCCCCAGGCGAGCCACCTCCTCCTCTTCCAGTTCCTCTTCCTCTTCCTCCCTCCGCTGCCCGCAGACCCGACGCCGGCCCCATAGCTCCGCCGTTCGAGAGCTGCCCAGCCCTCGCCGGAGCCGCCGCAGCCCCGCCGTGACCTCGCCGACGGTCGACCAGCCCCGGCGTGCCTTCCAGCAAGCCCGGACACGCCGCGGACACGACCTAGACACGGTTTCGAGCCAGGACACGCGTCCGGGACACAGGATCTCGTGTCGGACTCGAAATACTCCGATCCCGAGTCCGAGGCCTCCCCTCGGTGCTCCTCCATCAACTTCCCGGTAGGTGCCCCTATCCGAGCGTCTGTCCCTTCCAAAACCGCTGCCCTGTCCGACCGGGACTGACAGAATAAAGCTCTGTCAATCCCGGGATAGCTTAGAATTTGATAGTTACGGTTAATTAGTAGATTTTGGTTGGTTAATTAATTAGCGATTTGATTCAACGATCTCCGAATACGTATATTAATTATATATTTATATAATAAAAATCTTATTAATATTACGTAAATTAGTAATTACTTAATCGATAATTTCTGAAATAATTTTTAGTATTTAAATACTACTTAGTAATTATTTAATATATAATTCTGAAATGATTTCAGTATTCAAAATATAATATGTTTTCCAAAATATTATTTCTCTTATAAATTAATTGCTAAAAACAAACGATATTATTTTTATTAAAATCGTTCTTCCCTATTATCCTATCAGAAACAAAACGACATTTTACCATAAAGTATTTTTCTACGATAAAATAAATCAAGTTTATTATTATTAAAAAGGGTTTTGTTTTACTAAATCACTAATACAAATTATTATTATTCTCGATCGTGGATTGAATCACTAACTTAGTTAACTAATCAAGTTAGATTAAAACCCTTTGTTTTATTCTAAAATCAGATTATTAATAATTGTAGGTCCCTGTAACTAAGGATAAGACCGTCGCGACACCTCACTCGCGTCACCAACCAACTCCAGGCAAGTTTCATATAATTCAAAACTGGTATTTTAGTTGTAATTAAATATGTTGCATGTCATATAGAAATATTGGGATGACACTTGATTTCACGGAACCGACTGATTGACTGATTGATGGATTGATTGACTCATTGACTCATTGACTATTGCCTTGGGAACTGGGGAGTAAAGTTAGCACCCGTGGTCAAAGCCCCCTTATTGCATCATTGTGGATAGCTGAAGTCCAACCTCACTGGACTAACGCCGCACCGTGTTCACGCGAACACAGATTGCCTCCAACCCAGACCGGCCACGGGATGCTACCTTTCTCAAAACACTTTTAGTGATTGTAGCTTGTCATCATTGCTTCATCGACATTTACTGTTCTTGTTTCATATTTGTTGCATACAAAAAAATATAAATATTGTTCAAAACTATCTCATTGCATCATTTTAATTATCGTTAAGATGCTGGAATTGGATATATGTTCTTGCTCCCTCCTGACTGGAGATTAACAAATTTAGGTGATTGCGGTGACGATGATGAGTATGATACCTTTTATGGTCCGGACCAGAGTATTGAAGCCTTAGCTGAACCTTGCCAGGAGGCCGATGTTTAGTGTTTCCCCTTTTATTTCCAAATTGTAATAAGCAGGGTTGAAGTAATAACCCTGGACCATGTTTTGTTTGATCTTGATTGTAAATGAATTTCTCTCTCAGACTTGGCAATAAAAAATTGAATTTCCTTCATGTATTCTGGATGTCTGTGTGTTACTATGGATGGATACAGCTTACTGCCGCCGTCTCACAACGGTGCAGGCTGGGCATGATCCGACTGGACCCAGATTATTGGGATCGGGTCGTGACATGTTTTCAGTGGTGGCCCATGCAGGTCTAGTTTACAACCTTTGGTCTAGTCAACTTAGGCTAGCCAAACAAACCGACTTGCCTTTGACTTTAGGTTTAGTATGACTTTAGGAAAACAGACTCTAGAAACAATTAGAACACTTAGAATTCTTGAGAAAAATTTCAATCTGTCACATCATAGGACCAAATTCTTCTATCTATACATATGTACAATTATTTTTGCTTGCTTATAGAACATAGGTTACCTTGCTTATGCTTGCTTCCTAAACCTTCCAGAAGATGGCACGAGGGAAGACAACCCGTTCCGGCCCAGCCGAAGAAGAGGATTCGTCTTCTGAGCACACCCCGAATCAAGCTCAGTCGGACCCCTCTCCGTTGCAGCTCACAGATCGCCCCCATGCTGCAAGAGCTCCCCGCGCTGCCTACACTTCAGTAGTGCATGCAGCTCCACCCATTCCTCCCAGGACCACATCGATTCCAGCCGATGTGACTCCTCCTGTTGCACCACCTGTGCCGGTGGACCCCGCTGAACTCGTAGGCCTGCTACGAGGAGTTCTTGAAGCCCAGAGGGCCCAAGCAGAAGCAAATCGCGAGCAGACCGCGATTATGAGAGAGGGCATGGAGAACGCCCATAATGTAGCCATGGCAGCGCTAGGCACACCCCGGTCAGAACAGGAACCTGCCAAGGTAATTAAGGATTTAAAAGCTTGGATACCATTAATGAATTTCTAGTCTAACCACAAACCTGTTATCCAGGTAAAGGTTGGAACGGTGGAAAACTTTAAGAAGTTGGACCCGCGTCCCTTCAAGGGGACCGAAGGCATCATCTACGCAGACGAGTGGCTAGATGATATGGAGCGACTCCTCAGCGTCGCTCGACTCCCAGACGACCTCATGGTTGAGGCCGTAGCACTCCAGCTGAGAGACTTGGCCAATATTTGGTACCGCAACGAGCCAAGATTTCAAGCTGGAGGGATCTCCTGGCGGCTATTCAAGAAGCAATTCAAACGGAAGTTCTTTCCAGAGGCTGCCCTCGAAGCTATGGGAAGACAGTTTCAAGATCTGAAGCAAGGAGACCGCACAATTGAAGAATATGCGGCTGAGTTCAACAGGCTTGGCAGGTTTGCAAGCCACCTAGTGGACAATCCTGTGGAACGTGCTAAGAAGTTCCGGCACGGGCTACGTGAAGAGATCCGCACCTTAGTAGCTGCTAACGGTGCGAAGACTTATGACAAGATGTTGAAGGTGGCCCAAGATGTAGAGGCCAGTGCACCTGCTCGACCCAAGAGGGAGCATCCAGGGTCAAGCAACAGCTATCAGGGCAACAACAAGAGGCACAGCAACAACAACAATAGGCCCTCCTATCCCCAGCAGTCCCAGCAGCAACAGCCAGCAGCGGCCAACAAAGCGCATCAGTACAACCAACCAAAGGCGGTCAACTGCGTCTACTGCAAAAGGCCAGGTCATACCGCCGAGATCTGCCGGAAGAAATTGGGACACTGCCTTGCTTGTGGATCTGCCACCCATCAAGTGAAGGACTGCCCCACAGCATACAACAAAACTGGAGCTGGACAGCAGAGAGGTCCACTGCCTACCCAGCAGCAGCGCTACAACCAGCACAGAGCCGGGCAAGCTTTTGCCTTGACTGTGGAAGAGCCAGAAGCTGAACCCGAGACGGAAGGAGATGTCATCGCAGGTTCCATTCTACTTCATTCGCACCCTGCCTTAGCATTATTTGATTCTGGAGCATCACACAGTTTTATATCTGCAAACTTCATCTCTGCACACCATCTAGTTACTGGCATAAGTAAGATAATCTGTAGGGTTATGACTGGTGGAGGACCAATACCCATTAGTGAGACTTGTAGCTGCCCAGTCACTATCTCAGGACATGAGTTTCAGACTCAGTTCCTAATAATGCCTCTGCCAAACTATGACGTAGTCTTGGGCATGGATTGGCTTAGTCAACATCATGCTCTGATAGACTGTCGAGAAGGCTGCGTAACTCTAGATCCACCTGGAGGACCTAAACTCAAAGTGATTCGAGCACCTGAAGGCGTGGAATGTGTGTCCTACACATCCATCACTGAAGAAACCGGACCCCCTCATCCTCTCATAGCAGAATTTATAGACGTCTTCCCAGACAATCTTCCAGGGCTACCCCCTGATCGAGATGTGGAATTCTCGATCGATCTTATACCTGGCGCAGCACCAATCTCCCAACGCTGCTACCGAGTGAATCCCAAGGAGTCCAAGGAGATGAAAGACCAAATTGACGAGCTTCAGGCGCAAGGATTCATCAGGACCGGTGCCTCACCCTGGGGAGCACCAGTCTTGTTTGTACCCAAGAAGGATGGGACAGTTAGAATGTGCATAGACTACCGGGCATTGAACAACATCACTATCAAGAACAAGTACCCGCTGCCCCGGATCGACGATCTCTTCGACCAGCTGAGTGGAGCTAAGGTTTTCTCGAAGATAGACCTCAGATCGGGTTACCATCAAATCAAGGTGAGGAAGGAAGATATTCCAAAGACGGCATTCAACACCAAGTATGGACAATTTGAATTCTTGGTCATGCCCTTTGGTCTTACCAATGCCCCAGCAGTGTTCATGAATCTCATGAACAAGGTCTTCCACAAATACCTGGACCAGTTTGTCGTTGTCTTCATTGACGACATTCTGATCTATTCGAAGACCAAGGAAGAACACGAGCAGCATTTGAGGATAGTTTTGGAAACCCTCAGAAAGGAGAAGCTATATGGAAAATTGTCCAAGTGTGAATTCTTCTTAGACAAGGTGGACTTTCTCGGCCACGTTGTCACAGGAGAAGGCATATCAGTGGACCCCAAGAAGATAGCTGCCGTGGAAACATGGAATACCCCCAGTTCAGTTGCAGAGATCAGAAGCTTCTTGGGCTTAGCTGGATATTACAGAAAATTTGTGAAGGATTTTGCAAAAATTGCTGAGCCCATGACCAAGCTAACCAGGAAGAATGAAGAGTTCGTCTGGACCGAAGCGTGCCAGGCGTCATTTGAAGAGCTGAAGAGAAGGCTAACAACAGCACCAATTTTGTCGCTACCCTCAGGATCAGGAGGATTCTCAATTTATAGCGACGCGTCCGGCAAAGGATTAGGATGTGTGCTCCAGCAACATGGAAAGGTAATTGCTTATGCTTCCCGGCAATTACGGACTCATGAGAAGAACTACCCGACTCATGACCTGGAGCTAGCAGCAGTCATCTTCGCCTTGAAGCTGTGGAAGCACTACCTGTACGGCGAAAGAGTAGAGATATACACGGACCACAAAAGTCTCAAGTATGTCTTTACACAGAAGGAGCTCAACATGCGTCAGAGACGATGGTTGGAGCTCATGAAGGACTTTGATATCAGCCTGCAGTACCATCCCGGAAAGGCTAATGTGGTCGCCGACGCACTTAGTCGATATCCGATGGCGATGTTCTTGACGACAGATCGGTACCTACTGGAGGACATGGAAAAGCTGGGTTTAGAACTCGTATTGCCTGCAGAGGAAATGAAGAAGCTTGGACGGGAAGCAATAGTACCCGGCGTTGACTTCCCCATGATGCATTTGCAAGTACAATCTAGCTTGATGGACAAAATCAAGGAAACTCAATTCGAGGACGGAGCATTGTGCAAGCTCAGGGACCAAGTGTTAGCTGGCACACTGGAGGGATTCTCTATTTCAGACGACGGGACACTGAGGAATGGCACCAGACTTTGTGTACCTGCTGGTGAATTAAGGGAACAGCTGATGCAGGAAGCGCATCGCTCACAGTATTCCATCAACCCTGGAGCAAATAAGATGTACCGAGATATACGGGAGCACGTATGGTGGTATGGAATGAAGAAGGATGTCTCAAAATTCGTTGGCAGATGCTTGATCTGCCAGCAGGTGAAAGCAGATAGACAAAGACCAGCAGGACTTCTTCAGCCACTGCCCATTCCAGAATGGAAATGGGAGCACATCACTATGGATTTTGTGTCAGGATTGCCTCGATCCCAAGGGGGGAAGGACGCTATTTGGGTGATCGTAGACAGATTGACTAAGTCTGCCCACTTCATTCCCTTCAAGGTTGGTTTATCCACCGAGAAGTTAGCTGCCCTATACATGAGACAAATCGTCCGGATACATGGAGTTCCTGTGAGCATTGTATCAGACCGAGACAGCCGCTTTACTTCTCACTTCTGGAAGAGCTTGCAAGAGAGTCTGGGGACCCAACTGAAGTTCAGCACTGCGTATCACCCACAGACCGACGGACAGTCAGAGAGAACCATCCAGACGTTAGAGGATATGCTGAGATCTTGCGTCCTGGATTTTGGAGGATCATGGGAGGACCACCTACACTTGGTAGAGTTTGCTTACAACAACAGCTACCAGGCCAGCATCGGCATGACTCCTTTTGAGGCTCTGTATGGACGTCGTTGCCGCACTCCCTTGGCTTGGGACGACGTAGGAGAACGAGTCATGCTGGGACCTGAGATGATTACAGATGCGGCTGAAAAAGTCAAGGTGATCAGAGACAGACTTCGGGTGGCTCAAGATCGTCAGAAACATTGGGCGGACAGCCGTCGCCGACTTGTGGAGTTCGAAGCAGGTGATAGTGTCTTCGTCAAGATCTCCCCCACCAGAGGAACTATCCGTTTTGGCAGAGCTGGAAAACTGAGTCCCAGGTATATCGGCCCATTCGAGATAGTGAGCAGAGTTGGAGAGGTGGCATACAGAGTGGCGTTACCACCTAATCTTGAAGGTGTGCACAACGTCTTCCATGTATCGCAGCTGAGGCGTTACATTCCGGACCCGAGCCACATCCTGGATCATTCAGAGTTGGAGATTGGACCAAGTCTTACAGTACCAGAGCAGCCAGTGAGGATCATAGACCGTATGGAAAAGCAGTTGCGGAACACCGTAATTCCACTGGTCAAAGTTCAGTGGCTCCACCACTCCCCAGGCGAATCCACCTGGGAACGAGAGGCTGAGATGAGGCAGAAGTACCCTCATCTGTTTTAAGGCATGTTTACCCTTGTTTCTCCCTTCAATTGTAGTAAATTTCGAGGACGAAATTTTTATAAGTTGGGTAGGTTGTAAACCCCCTGAATTTCCCTAATTATTAAATCTGGACTTTTCCTAATTTTCTGGAATTTTTCGAGAATTTTCTGTAATTAAAATCAAGGTTTTCAATTAATAAAGGATTTTTAATTGTTAATAAATAGTATTAAAATATCAAGAAAATAACATTTTTGGGTGTAAAACAGAAAACCAGACTTAGGGTAATTTTCTGGGATTTTATTGGGCCTCAGACCTATTTTTAAAAGCCTAAAAACTATTTTTATAATTAATTAATTATTTCTGTTATTATTTATTATATTTATTATTATTATTATTATTATTTGTTTTATTTTTATTTTTCTCGGGCCCGGCCCGGCCCAGTGGGCCGAGCCCAGTGCAGCGAGCCCAGCCCAGTGCCATAGCGGGTCGGGCGGGTCGGTCTGACCGGATCCGCGCCCGACCCGAGACCCGGACCGCTGTCACCGTTCCCACGACTCCCTCTCTCTCCGGATTCTCCGCCGGCCACCGCGCTCTCCGGCGCCACGACCGCGCCTCACCCCCACGTCGCCCCTCCGATTTTCTCGCCGCCACGACGCCGGCCGAGACCCCCTCGCCACTCCCCTATTTAAGACCCCCTCCGCCTCCTTTCTTTCCCCCAAAAACCCTAACCCTAGATCTATCTTCTCCGGCGAGCTCGTCCGGCGACCCCGCTGCCATCAGCCCTGCGACGACCCCCCCAGGCGAGCCACCTCCTCCTCTTCCAGTTCCTCTTCCTCTTCCTCCCTCCGCTGCCCGCAGACCCGACGCCGGCCCCATAGCTCCGCCGTTCGAGAGCTGCCCAGCCCTCGCCGGAGCCGCCGCAGCCCCGCCGTGACCTCGCCGACGGTCGACCAGCCCCGGCGTGCCTTCCAGCAAGCCCGGACACGCCGCGGACACGACCTAGACACGGTTTCGAGCCAGGACACGCGTCCGGGACACAGGATCTCGTGTCGGACTCGAAATACTCCGATCCCGAGTCCGAGGCCTCCCCTCGGTGCTCCTCCATCAACTTCCCGGTAGGTGCCCCTATCCGAGCGTCTGTCCCTTCCAAAACCGCTGCCCTGTCCGACCGGGACTGACAGAATAAAGCTCTGTCAATCCCGGGATAGCTTAGAATTTGATAGTTACGGTTAATTAGTAGATTTTGGTTGGTTAATTAATTAGCGATTTGATTCAACGATCTCCGAATACGTATATTAATTATATATTTATATAATAAAAATCTTATTAATATTACGTAAATTAGTAATTACTTAATCGATAATTTCTGA
This sequence comes from Iris macrosiphon, assembly GCA_036927795.1. NCBI lineage: Eukaryota > Viridiplantae > Streptophyta > Magnoliopsida > Asparagales > Iridaceae > Iris > Iris macrosiphon. The sequence goes on along the minus strand of JAYESA010000019.1, from coordinate 137,559,543 downwards.
AATAATTTTTAGTATTTAAATACTACTTAGTAATTATTTAATATATAATTCTGAAATGATTTCAGTATTCAAAATATAATATGTTTTCCAAAATATTATTTCTCTTATAAATTAATTGCTAAAAACAAACGATATTATTTTTATTAAAATCGTTCTTCCCTATTATCCTATCAGAAACAAAACGACATTTTACCATAAAGTATTTTTCTACGATAAAATAAATCAAGTTTATTATTATTAAAAAGGGTTTTGTTTTACTAAATCACTAATACAAATTATTATTATTCTCGATCGTGGATTGAATCACTAACTTAGTTAACTAATCAAGTTAGATTAAAACCCTTTGTTTTATTCTAAAATCAGATTATTAATAATTGTAGGTCCCTGTAACTAAGGATAAGACCGTCGCGACACCTCACTCGCGTCACCAACCAACTCCAGGCAAGTTTCATATAATTCAAAACTGGTATTTTAGTTGTAATTAAATATGTTGCATGTCATATAGAAATATTGGGATGACACTTGATTTCACGGAACCGACTGATTGACTGATTGATGGATTGATTGACTCATTGACTCATTGACTATTGCCTTGGGAACTGGGGAGTAAAGTTAGCACCCGTGGTCAAAGCCCCCTTATTGCATCATTGTGGATAGCTGAAGTCCAACCTCACTGGACTAACGCCGCACCGTGTTCACGCGAACACAGATTGCCTCCAACCCAGACCGGCCACGGGATGCTACCTTTCTCAAAACACTTTTAGTGATTGTAGCTTGTCATCATTGCTTCATCGACATTTACTGTTCTTGTTTCATATTTGTTGCATACAAAAAAATATAAATATTGTTCAAAACTATCTCATTGCATCATTTTAATTATCGTTAAGATGCTGGAATTGGATATATGTTCTTGCTCCCTCCTGACTGGAGATTAACAAATTTAGGTGATTGCGGTGACGATGATGAGTATGATACCTTTTATGGTCCGGACCAGAGTATTGAAGCCTTAGCTGAACCTTGCCAGGAGGCCGATGTTTAGTGTTTCCCCTTTTATTTCCAAATTGTAATAAGCAGGGTTGAAGTAATAACCCTGGACCATGTTTTGTTTGATCTTGATTGTAAATGAATTTCTCTCTCAGACTTGGCAATAAAAAATTGAATTTCCTTCATGTATTCTGGATGTCTGTGTGTTACTATGGATGGATACAGCTTACTGCCGCCGTCTCACAACGGTGCAGGCTGGGCATGATCCGACTGGACCCAGATTATTGGGATCGGGTCGTGACAAGTAGTTTAGACGCTTCCAACTTATGCAAGCTTATCTCTGTTAGGGTATCGATGACAGTGGAAGAACTAAGGTGGATAAATGATAATCTATGTTACACGAACACAAATATGCCACGATATGGTAAGGACACGGCGATATGGACACGAAACCAATTTTGTTGTGTCCTAGTATATTTTGGAGTGTTTGAGATGTGTCCAATACATGTCCAATAAGACAATGTCCTAAGTTTTGGAGTGTTCCTGCTTACTAGATTATAATAAAATGTTGACATATATTACATCTAGTATCCTTATTAAGTAATGATGGAAAAAACAAGGATCAATTAGGATATTCATAAATGAAGCATTGGTTATTCTAATTGGTCATATAATTACTTGGCACATACAAGGAACGGGTATTACTCATGTACTCCTCTACATGTACCATGTATATCCACTTTAAGTGGAATGACTTCATCTTCCGGTAACTCTAAGTGGAATATGACTTCCATCTTCGGGTCTTTGTTGACTGTATCTTACAATACACGATACAGTCTCACAATACAGTATGATTTGAACAATGATAGAGGGGCAATGTATCTTACTATACACTTTCTGTATCATACGATCATTGTTCTAAAAGGCGGTCGCCTAGGCGCTAGGCGTCTGGTGCCTGCCCGATGGCCACCTAGGCACCTACCTAGTCCCTCCGACGTCCGACTATGCATGTTTTGGGGTTTTATGAACTTTTTTTGTAATTTTTCGTAGGTTTTTTGGAATTTTTTTTTGAACCGCCTAAATCTAGGCGGCTGCCTAGGCAGGCTAGGCGCTAGGCGGCGGGTGCCCACCCGACTAGCGCCTAGGGATTTTCACAACCTTGAATACGATACAATATGTATCAACCGAAACAATATGTATCAATCGATACAATGTAGCGTGCAATAGAGAAATTACAAATTTAACATGAATTCTATGAGTTAAGCCCGACTTTTAAGAGGTTAACCTGAATTTGTTTGGTTTTTTGTCAGAAATATAAAAAGTTAAGTGTAGCTAGAAATATAAAAAGTAATTTGCTTAGTTGCTAACAACATTGTTTCCAGAGTTCAAAAAAAAACTTTTTAATAGAAGTGGAATTTACTTTTTAGTAACAAGTGTAAAGTTACTTGGAAAGTGAACCAAACTGAACCATTTTGTTTGAATGGGCTGAAAAAGTCAAAAAAATGATTGAACAAAGATTAAGAAAAGAAACTAAAGTTTAAGAAAAGAAGCTATATGGGCAAAAGAGTAATTGAACAAAGATCAAGAAAAGAAACTAAAGTTTCATGGAATAATATTTTGAGATCATAAATGGCATTCATGAAAACAGTGTGAACAATTCCCTCTCTGTTGCCGGTTTAATGCTAGTTTCCACATCGATTTACAGGTTTGATACGGTTTTGTACAGAACTGGCTTTTTGGGCTTTACAGAACTGGCCGACCCACCGATTCGAGGTTTATCCGGTCTGACTGGCCGGTCTGGTTCTCAAAACACATAGTCAAGAAAATCGGTGTAGCAAAAATGAGAATGCTAAGATGGATGAGTGACAATAAATTGAAAGATAGAATAAGAAATGATCATATATGAGGTAAGCTAGAGGTGGCAACCAACTAAGAACAAAACGAGAGAAAAATTGTCTTAGGTGGTTTGGACATATGCCGCATAACCAATAGATGCTCCAGTGAGGAGCAATAAGTTTGTAGTTAAAGGAGGCACTAGACCAATCGAAGAGCCCATCCACATGTCGTACAGCCATACCTGGTACGTATGGTCACAGTACCCATACCCATATTGGAGCTTCATGGACAATCATCCATACATATTATATCCCTTGTCTAACTAAGGATACATGTACAAGGGTTAGGAAAAAAAATTAAGATTCATATTGGTGAGAATGTGCATTTGTAGGAAGATATCACAATGATTACGCTTACAGAAGTACAAAAATCTAAACAGCCATATAAAAAATAAAAATAAATTGGACGATGTGCCGATTAGGCAACAAAAATGAGACGCATAATTAATATAAAATTAAAGTGTAAGATATTCCAATAATAAGCCCATTTACAATGAAAAAATTATTAAGTATGAATTAGAGAGAGCTGAGATTGAGCCAAATCATGACTGACCTTTTTCAGAAGAGAGGTTAAGTCTTGAGGATGTGTTTTTGCGATATCCCCAATCTGTTGAGCTGCAGTAAATCTTGTTGCTTGAGTTGAACCAGCTAAATTTTTGTCAAGGAAAATTTGTTTCAGAAAAAAAAAAGGAAAGAATGAATTTGCCTACAAAAGTGATCACACAAGAAGATGAATCTCTAAATTTGTGTTCGAGTCAAAATAGCAAAAGGTAAAAAAACAAAAACAAAAAGGATACTGTCCAACAAAGTAAGCAGCCGGTGAAGACGGGAAGAGGTCTGAGCCATAAAGCCTGTAGAGGTGCCAGTTCTCTCATCCGAGAAAGGTGTGGACGCATGCAAAGTATTCTCTCCTTAGCCCATAACCTTAATCATTATGCACTTTGTTTAGTTCTTCTAACCTTACAACTTCAATCCTGCAAGGAATGGTTCCAAATGATTTTTAGGATAGTGGAGCAAGTTATGCTGCTTCTTCGTTGTATTGTACAATTTTCAATACAAGCAGAATTATGAAGGTCTTCAAAGTATACATGTTATACGAATGTGCATGATTGTCTATTCTATAACACATGGCATTGCTTGTCACAAAATATTATAAAAGAAATGATGTCCTATCACACTGAAAATGAAAGCATTTAAGCTACTGCTAGTGCTAGGGGGGAAGGGAAGTTACTCGAGACAAAAACTAAACACATTAATCATCATCTAAATAATTATGGGAATATTAACTTCAAATGTAAGATACAAATATAGCCAAGGAAAATCATTAGCTTTTAGGCATTGAAAGCAATTCAGAAGTCAACAGTATTTATATGAATGTGCATGCTTGTCTATTCTATAACACATGGCGTTGCTTTTGTCACAAAAATATTATAAAAGAAATGATGTCCTATCGCACTGAAAATGAAAGCATTTAAGCTACTGCTAGTGGGGAAGGGAAGTTACTAGAGACAAAAACTAATCACATTAACCATCGTCTAAATAATTATGGGAAAATCAACTTCAAATGTAAGATACAAATATAGCCAAGGAAAATCATTAGCTTTTAGACATTGAAAGCAATTCAGAAGTCAACAGTGAAGTAGGTAATGGACATTATAGTACTTGAATCATATAGCTTGTGGTGGCTCAAACTTTTTCTTGCCCTAAGGTACGAATTTGGCACCAGGGGTTTATAGTTGGCCATAAGAAATTTGTCATATCTTTTGTAAAGCTTTCCTGTGCTCCATAGACGACCCCCTCAGATGGGAGAAAGATTGGATGATGATCGGCATCATTATGCAATGACTCTTCACTTCATGATTTTTTGAACTCAGAAACGAGTACAAAGGGCAAAACTGCATGACACTACACTAGAATGTTCTAGACCTGACATAAATTTGATAAATCAGGTAATCCGAGACATGATCCTAGATATATCCTCCAAAAGTTTGCATCCCCTATCTCAAAACTAGAACCTAAAAGGCTAAAACCTTCCATCAAAGGGGGAAGCCCCTAAACCTCCAAACTCTACTTTCTAGTATAATTACAAGCGCATCACCAAGGATCTATATTAGTTTAGAACAAACAAAATCAATAAGTTGGAATTGCCTTCATCTTGCCTTCCTTCGGCAAGAGCAAACCCATCCCTGAGAGAGGAGTCTAACCAAACTTTAAAAGACAACCAACTGGATGCCAATCTTTCAAATAGGTATAACCAACATTTTAAAAGGCCATGGTTGCCTCTTAGTTGCCACCTAGGCCAAATAATAAAACCGTCCCCGTTTACCATATTTGTACAATATTCTAGACATAAATTAGGGGTATAACGAAGGTGTGAATTATGTTTTCTTATACTTGAACCCTTTCATATAAAACTATGCTTATTTTATTATCTACGTGTGACTACTACCTTTTATGGTGTAACTATATCAGAAGGGTCTTTACATATAAATCTCTTGATCCTAAATCAAAAACCCTAAAAGAAAAAGAAGACCAGAACCAAGAAGGGAAGGGAAGGGGAACAGCTCTAGCAGGTCCATGGCCAACTTCCATTATTGATTGCTATCAAGGGCCTCACAATAAGCAACACCCACATGTATGTCATCATACATCCTCAACTTTTTCATGTACTTTTTCTGATGGTGTTTTGCTGGTGAACATTGTTGCTAGTTTGCTAGTCTTAGTTGTTACTGTTGCAAACTGTGCATTATATTTATGTTACCCATTTTCACAATGTGATTGGTAAAAGATTGCTTAACCATTAAGTGGATTGTGACAAACAAACTGGAATTATGCTCAAGGGAAGCTTTTGCTTAGTCACCTACCGAACTAATTGGAATAAGCGCATGGTTGCTCCTCATATTAATTGTTGACTAATCTGGTTTTTTAGAATATTAGACACCAAATACATATTTTGTTGATCAGGAAGGATCTTTTGATGAGAAAATATATCTTCCGATCGAATATAAGACACATTTATCTTTTGGGTTAAGATAACCATCGGGTAAGGTTAGTCTTATTCACCTTTATTTTTTAGTAAAGCTGATTTTAATCATCTTTATCTTTGGGTTGATTGATTTCGCTAAACAAGGAAAAACCCTAGCCTACTTGCATTCAATATTACTTTTCTGTGTTCTCTATTTAAGGAGAAGCCTTTTTTTTTAAAATCTTAGCTTCAGGTTTCAATTTCCAATAAAAAAATCAATATCCATTCCACTTAAAATTGCCTTACTTTATGCATCCATATTCATCTATTCAGAAGATTCCCTTCATATGTATTTATGCATCTTCACTTTTGTGTGTTCACGAGTGGAAAGTGAGCTTACACATGATATGTGAAATAAATTTTGTGGTTATATAACTAGTGGAGAAATTTAGTAATCAACATAAACAACACCTTCGCCTTGGGGCTTGGGGCATCGCATGGCGTGACGGTAATGCTTGTTGCTTGCATCCTGGAGGATGCAGCTTCGAGTCATTGAAACAGTCTCTCCATATATATGCGAGCTAGATTGCATACATCTTGATCCTCCATAAGCGGGAGTTTTGTGGCACAAGGACGCCCTTTCTATAGACAACACCTTGCCTATATTGAGTGCAAAGTTACATTTTTTTAACAATTCAGAAGTCAGTTGCGTCTCATCCTTTTAAGCGAAAAAAATAAGCTACCTAGGTGGTCCCCCCTACCACAAAGGGGCACCTAAGCCTTTAGGGGTTCACACTAGACGGGACTATCTAGTCACCTCGGAAATATTGGGTCTAGCTTCTTGATATAAAATTCAAATCGGGTCTTTTGATACAAGTCACTTAAATCCTATGTTGTTACGGGCAACGCCTAGACGCGCCTAGGCGTCCAGGTTGAGGGGAGGGTGCCTCAATCCGGAGAAATTTTCTCCGGGTCTGGAGATGGGTGCCTAGGCGCGCCTAGGCGGGCGCCTAGGATCGACCAGGGGAAGTGCAAGGCGGACGCCTATGAGAAAAGTCAGGTTTGACTTCCATTATGGGCTTTATCATTAAATGTAAATGTTTTGGACTTCAGTATTATTCTCCAAAGAAAAGAAAAAGGCTGCTATCTGGAGAAAAAAAATCTATTGCAGCTTTCCAAAGAGCATATTGTTGTTGCTCAAAAAAAAAGAAAAAAAAACAAAGGAAAAAATAAAAGGGAAACGCCTACCTCCGGTTGCTTTGACCCAGGTATTATTCTTCTTTTTCATTTTTTTTCATGGAGTTGGCTTCTTCTTAATTTTTATGTTGCTGCTGTTTTTTTCTTTTCTTTTGGAGACTGTTGTCGATTGATGTTGTTTCTTATTCTATTTTTTCTCTTGTTACATGTTATTGTCGTTGCTGCTTTTTTTTGTTGACTTCCTGTTGTTGCTGCTTTTTCTTCTTCTTCTTTCCTAATAGACTTGTTCCTGCTTTATTTCTGAAAAAAAAAATATATGTATTTCTGGGCGGGGGCCTAGGCACGCCTAGGCGAGGCGGATGGCATGTCGCCTCGCCTCGCCTAGCGCCCAGTACAACATAGCTTAAATCATTTATATTAGTGTTAGAAAAGTCACTTAAATCTTGATATTGTAGAAAAGTCCCCCAAATCTCCAACAACGTGAGTCAAGAGTCCCCTAGATTAACTCATATGATAAGGAATGTTACGTTAAACTTCAGGAAAACATTTTTTTGACTCTTTTTCCCTTGTTTTCCACCACCTCTCTCCTCGCACCTTATCCCAAGCAATGGGTTCGAACTCATAATTAGCAGTGGTTTATTTATGGATTTTTATTAAATTCATAGTAGATAATGTGTTCATTGGTTCTTTCTGAACGAGCTCATGGTAACACGTTCTCAGGTAGTCAATAAATGGGTAGACAAGTAGTCAATGTTTTCTTCTTAGGGTCATTGTCGTGCTCATGCTGAACAACATAACGAGTTTTATGGTAAAAATAGGTTCTTGGGTAGGTAATGTATTCTCCTTTGTTTCATGAGTTCCTCCCAAGTCATGGTAGACAATGGAGATACATGGGTTCTTTTTAACCATGGTTAAGAAAGAGAAATTTGAGGAAGGATGAAGGAGGTAGGGCAAAATAATATTTTCAAAAATGTTAACACAATAATTTGGTTAATTTTTGGATGTTGTAGACCAAGGGGAATCTTAACTAAGATGTTTAGATTTTGGGGATTTTTCTGCAATTATCAAGATTTACGATACCCAACTCTAAATACAAGAATTAGGGGACTTATATAGGAAAATCCCACACAAATTAAGCTAGTCAAATCTTCTGCTGTCAAATTCAGTAACTGGACTCAAACCTACAGCTAATGATCGATGTGGACCCAAAAGTTGTACCTCAATCCCAACAAAAACAACCACCTAAAAACGGTTGTTTTTTATGACAATTCTTCATTATTAACCCAAGAAAAAGCTTTAGAGAAGTTCAAGGAAAGGTAACAACAGCAACAACAAAACATTTATCCTAAACTTATGGGCTTGGTTGTTTGAATCATTTTCATTCATTTTAAGCTGCTTAGGGTCATATCACCTCAGATGGCCACCCCATGTGTATTTTAAAAGGATTGATTACATAGTAATCTGACAGAGTTCTACACTATCTCGGCCTACTTAAGGCAACTCTCCTTTGCCCAGGCCTTATATCGAGTCAGAGATACTTCAAGGGAAGACAGCTAGATTATTTGAAGCCCTATTTTTAAAAAGTTGAGTGTCTTTTCCAAGTGAACAAGTCCCTTGTCATGTTTCCTTGTCGATGTTGAAATTTTTACAACTAAATCAAAAAAGAAATTTAACATAAACGTCTCTTTAATATAAGGTGGTGATTAACTACTATAGGCCTAATTACTCATGACCCCTGGCAGCAGTGTCCAGAGTCCAGACTAATGCTCGATGTTTGCTACTACATCAAAACTCCATGACGGGATATTGTACCAAGACTTATTGCACCTACTTAAGGCAACCCTACTTTGCCCAGGCCTCATATCTAGTCAGAGATGCTTCAAGGGAAGACGGCTAGATTATTTCAAGCCCTATTTTAAAAAAGTTGAGTGTCTTTTCTATGGGTGTAAGTGGATCGGACGGCCACCGACAACACTATGTTCAGGTTCGGACCGGGGAAAAAAAACCGGACGGGCCTAAGCCCGGCTCGAATAAATCCGGACAAATTTTTTTGGTTCAGACTCGGACCATAAACCTTGCATGCACACGTCCGGCCCGTTGGGCCCGTTCGTACGGACCGGACATAACCGGACAGACACGGACACATGGACTAAAAAACTGAATCCCCATGATTTCGGTAGAATTTATGAGCAATGGAGAAGATCAAGGAGAAGATGGAGGGTCAAATTACCGTTGTTGGAAACTGAATCGTCATTCGCCAAGGCCCGATAAATTTTGCGTGATTGTTGAGGAAGAGGAACCGAGGCGTCGTCGGCTTGGTTGGTGGTTGGAGCTTGCTATTTGGTATTTGCCTATTTGATATGGAAATAAATGGGAGAACTACAGTTGTGACCTGGTCATGTATGAACATGAATAATAACATAAAAGTAATCAAATTTACTATATAACCCTTGGAGTCTTGGACAAATTCGGCTGTGTTATTACTGTCATGTGAATATAAGTCATATGACTCCACCCATAGTGGATAAAATATGAAAGAAATGGAGTCTCCACTATTGGCCCACGGACAATTCGGGCCGGACATGGATATGTTCGAGCTTAGAAGCCAGAAACTTCTAGGAGGTCAACGAATCTCAGTAAGAACCTTCGATTCGGCGTTTCTTACTTGGGAGCTCGTTTGGAGCTCGTTTCCCCGATGACGGGAGCTTCGTTTCTCTGGGGACGGAAGCTCGTTTCCCCGACGATATGATCGCTTCCCATAATATGACCATAATTTTAGAAGACATAAATTTTGTGAGAGAAATTGGAATATTTTCAATACACAATTATCAAAGTACCAAGAAACTAAAGATTTCTTACTTTGACGTCATAAAAAATTAACATATGAAAGATCTCTCTGTAACTTTGAACTGAACTTCATAAATTCTAATAAATTTTAAGATATTTGTAAGTTTTGATAACAATAATTAATAAACATTAAAAATTTATTAGCGCACGCTCCCAAATTTAGAATCTTCTAAGTAGTCGCGCTTTTTCGCCCCCGCTTCCGTCCCCGCTCCCGCTTCTGGCTTCTAAGTGTTCGAGTCCGGGTCCGATTATTAAACGGATCCAAAAAATTGTCCAAACTTTGTTCGTTAATTCAATCGGACGGCCCACAGTCGAACCATTTACCAAAACGGACTCGTACGAACAACGGACTGTCATGTCCATTTTACAGCCCTAGTCTTTTCCAAGTGAACAAGTCCCTTGTCATGTATCCTTGTCGATGTTGAAATTTTTACAACTAAATCAAAAATCTTTTATCATAAATGTTTCTTTAATATAAGGTGGTGATTAACTACTATAGGCCTAATTACTCGTGACCCCTGGCAGCAGTGTCCAGAGTACAAACTAATGCTCGATGTTTGCTACTACATCAAAATTCCACACACACACACACACACACACATATATATATATATATATATATATATATATATGAGACGAGATATTATACCAAGACTTATTGCATCATAATTGTACCAAACAGTCTCAACCATACATTTTTTTGAATCATATGATTATAAAGCATGCTGACGTGAGAGCAACTTTATGGGATGATTTATAACCACATGATTCAAAAAAATGTGTGATTGAGATTGTTTGGTACAATATTGGTGTAATAAAATTGGTGCAATATCCAGCCCATATATATATATATATATATATATATATATATATATATATATATATATATATATATATATATATGACCATTTTATTGATTGAGACCAAAAATTGTGAGTAAGTGTTTTTTTTTTTCATTCTACTTCAAAGCCATAGGCTTTAACTTGAACACTGGTTGCCCTGATCCATGTTGAAGTCCGCTACAACAGAACTCAAAGGTGGTTAAGATGATTAAGAAATATATTTATATTATTCCTACAATCAGAAAATACCTTCGCAACTCCAATGATTTGACATAGGCTACATGTTAAGGTCCATGCCATTGCGAGAGAGTTATGGTGAGGGATGAAGGTTATGTATTAATATTATTCAACTCCGTCCCTCATGTCGAAGGACTTGTTTTATGGGTCGAGATATGTTTTATGGGTTGAGATAAGGATTCCCGAAACGGTATAATTGTTTGTAAAATTCGCACATAATGCACATCGGTGAGATTGAACAAGGGTTGCTCTGGTACTATGGTAAAGTCCCTCTCATTACATCAAACCTCTGAAGCTTTGGTGAGGGATGAAGTTAATATGTTCAATTATTCAACAGTATGTATCATTAGAGTGTCGCTACGAAGGAAACTTCTTCCACATGACATTAATCTCTAAATACATATAACTCACACGCAACTCATGAACACCATGCAACAAACATGACGAGTCTATCCGTCTACATGTCTTGCTTTTAGCGCTTGCTTCTAGTGCTGTATCGAGTTACTCCACGTTATGATTGAGTTATGCTTGACGTACGATAGATAATTTGCTAAACCAATGGTTTTCTTCTTTTTCCTCCGGGTCTTTCAGAAAACACCTTTGCTTTTGGCCTTTCATTGCTTAGATTTCCATATTTCCCCCATACACATGGAGTTCCACTCTATTAAGTCTCATTCAAGTGAATTGGTCTCGAGAGCATTCCGCCACTTTGTTGACAACTTTCAACATCATCCCCTTAACTTTTGCACTTGGAGATTAAAACCTTGAATCATTATATTCTTAATAAAACAAAAGCGCACTTTACAACTATCTCCGTAAATTAATAAATTTGTAATCTACTCTGAAATTCAATAAATCACACTCCGACATACCGATAAATATAGCGGACATGGATTCAACACAATAATTCTGTCCCCAAGGAACTCCTGATCCAAATCCTTCTCGCAACAACGAGAGGACTTCAGATCCTAACCCTAAAAATCAAAATCCATCAAAAGTTCTCACCGACTCAAACTAGCCCTAGCCCTAACCCTTCGCCAGCACCGAAGCCCTAATAAGCGTAGATTCAAAGGCGATGGAATAGAGAGGCTCTATTGTTAAAAAAAAGAGTTTGCAAACAGGAAGAAGAGATGGAGAGACTTACCTGTGACTCACTGGAAACGCACACGACGGCAGATGACAGATACAGAAGAGGCGGCGGCGGCTTAGGAAAGAAAGGAGAGAAGAGGAGGAGATGAAGAGGAGTATTGGGTGCTATATATGAAGAAGGGGGTGGGGGAGAATAGGTTTGTGGATTTGGGAGAGAGAGCCAGCGAGCGAGTTAGGGAGAGAGCCGTGCGCATGATGATGCTTGCGGGATGCGCAAGTAACGCAACCTGACCCGACCCAAACCGCCTTGCACCCCTATCACGGGTGCACCGTGATCGGCATTGATGATGGGATCAGTGCAGGTTTGGTTGGATCCGGCAAGCTATCCAAATATAGTATTTTATAATAACTATCCATGTGGGTGTTATTATTCACTAATATTTACTATTATAAAAAAAATTCAAAATAACTCAAATGAGTCGTCTAAGCTTATGTATATCCTCACGTAATTAACAAAAAATTAAAATTATGTTAACTACATCGTATGTATATTTCTCACGTTAAACAAATCTTAAAATCCTTATAATTATCTGAACATATATTTAAATTCCTGTATATATGTATATATATATATATATATATATATATATATAAAACAAATTATAACTAAAATATATTCAATATTCAAATTATATTTAAACTAACTACATAGTATTATCTAAACATATATCCAAATTTCTACAAACATATCTATAACAAATTTTTATTTAAATATATTCAAATCATATTTAAACTATTTTAATATAATTTAAATTTCAATCTAATTTGTAAATAATATCAAAGATTTTTCTTCTTTTTTATACGTTCATCGCAAGTGAACATGACTAAAGTATTAGATGCTCTCTCTCTCTCTCTCTCTCTCTCTCTCTCTCTCTCCATTGATTAGACCTAGTGCCAAATACCTCTAACTCATGTAGTTAATGTGGGAGGTATTCTTCATGGTGGTGTGTCCGATCACACAGGGGTGGTATTTTTCCATAATTTATTTTTTTAATTAGGCCGGTCCATGTGGATTCTTGCTGGAATTGTTCTTCTTTTTCCTCCAGGTCTCGTCTACATAGTCTCCTTATTGTCCATAATTTGCAATATCAAATACTATAATAATACTATAAGTCCGAAAAAAACAACCAAATATCATAAATCCCCCAAAACGAAAATAAGTGCCAAAAAATCCCCCCAATATCGCAAAATTAGGGATTGGTAGCTGATAAGGGAAGAGGAAACAGATCTCCCTCTATTGGAGGAAGGATCCTATGATTAAGTTTAGGCCAAATCTGAAAATATTAATTTATGGTTTTCTAGGTCAAACTAAAAATGGTGTGTGTGTGTGTGTGTGTGTGAGAGAGAGAGAGAGAGAGAGAGAGAGAGAGACAGACAGACAGACAGACAGAGAGAGAGAGAGAGAGAGAGAGAGACAGAGAATAATATTAGCAATCAATAAAGGAGAAATAAAAGTAGAGATTGGAGGAGGAGGAGGAGGAGGAAAATCACCGTAGGGGGCTGGACCGCCGAGTTTCTGTTCGAGTAGGCGACGGAAAGGAGGAGGGGGGGGGGGTGGTTCTGTTTGGATCGGCGAGAGGAGAGTGAGAGAACCCTATAAAGTTGTCGACGGGATAAACTCTGAGAGAGAGGTCGTATATACTCGGTTTCCGGTATCATATCTGGTCCGGGTCCAGGTCCAGATTCGGGTTCGGTTCGGATGTATTTGGTAGTTCAAATTCTATGGCATTGTTTGCTCTCTCTCTAATATCTAATATTATATTACGACTTAGAGATGATTTAAAAATAAGCAATCTAAGCCATGTATATAAACCATTCGGCTGGTTTCATATTATGAAACTATCATATTTTATATGAATTAAATTTGGATTAGGTGGCTGAGATTAAAAGGAGTAGGCCCCACCACATTTTAATCGCATCCACTAAATTACAATCCAACATATGTAACATAAGGTGGTTCCATAATATGAAACCATCCGGGTGGTTCTAGAGCATTAATATATATGTGCATTCATGTGCACCCATGTGCACCCTATTCCTATTGGACCACATGTGCATGGCTAAGGATCTTGAGATATTTTCAAGAACAATATTCTTCTTGGGTCTTGGCTCCATTGAGCGTGAATTCATGGGTCTTGGTACCCATGGTTGCTTTCCTTTATCTCGTTTGCTCATAGTTCTACAAAAAATCACAAGTAAGAAAGTTGGGAAGAGAATAAATAAAACTAATAAAGTTTCTTACTAGCTTGTTGAGGTTGAGACAATATTTACTTAGAAAAATTGTTTTAAGGAAATAATTAAACTAGAAAATTCTGATATTCCACTGATGAATGGAGACTAAAAGAAAAATATCTGGAAACCACAATGTTTTCTGTTGAAGAGAAATCTAGAAATGTCTTTGAAGGAATTTTATTATTCACTAAATCTGTGGAAATAGAACATTTCCATCAAAAATCTAATGATCCCAACAACGAATTAATCTACAGCAAAATCATAATTCGCTAAATGCATTACCCCACAATCTTGGGGATTACATCCCAATTGAACCAAAACTTTGGTAAATAAAGAAAAATTTATGACTTACACCTATAATTATTGGGATTACATCAATGATTTTTTACCAAAGTGGACTATTCCTAAAGTCCAGTGGGCCGTCACCCAAGTCGCTTAGGCATTTGTTAACCGAGATTTTCGTATTTTGTCGTAAATCGTTGACAGTCATGCTAGATATTTACTACCATTAGATTGGCCTAAAAAAAACTGTAGCACGATACAGTAGCAAAAAGTTTACTGTAACAACTACCGTAGCTGTTACTGTAGCAATTGACTATATGTTGATTACTAGCATAGTAATAAGTGAAGTAGAAACCTCTTTAACTCAATGAGGTCCACATGTGCATGGCTCATGTATGAATACGAGTATTATGGCTCATCAAGCAAGTTTGATCGGAGGTGGAAAGATTATCTCCTCCATAGGGGGTAGCGCTCCGGTTAGCTAAATTGAAACTCATCGTACATATAGGTTTGGAACCCTAGTAGGAGCCGGGACATAGCCCTATTTAGAGTGGAGCCGATTGACCTATAATATGTTTACCAAGTTAAGACAACACAAGTAGTTTAGTAGTTAGATCCGTTTGCCCATGTGAATAGTGAAAAAAAAAACTCACGCGAGGAAAAATTGATTTTTATTTAAATAAATAAGGGGGTAGAGTAAGGTCTTCAGGCCAAGTCCATCAAAGCTCTCGTTCGTTATGTTATATAAGGCTATATATATATATATATATATATATATATATATATATATATATATATATACACCACTAATTAAGTTTTTTGATCCATGTAGAGAACTTGGTGCAAACTAACACTAAGCAAATTTATTTAGATTTAACTAGATTTATAAAATTATATTTAAATATAATTTTATTTGCGCTGAATATATACATGTTAACCGGACCTGGACTTTTTAAGTCTGGATTCGGATGTAATAAACCAAGGCAGATAATGTTATGGGTGTCATACCCCGATTCCGCAGAATCATTATTCGTCCCCTAGGGATGATGTCGTGCAAGCATAAGACGCGCCCGCACAAGGCCTAACATAATGATATATATAGAAATACAACAACAGAGTGCACAAGCTACATAACACTCATTGAAGCGAAGAAAAGTTTTATTATTGATAATATACATCTTTGTTACAAACTCTTGACTCAAAAGTAAAGGGGTGCCACGCGGGCTTACAAGATGGACTCAAAATGAGATAGTTGATCCATACATTATATCCCTTACTAAAATTTCAAAAAGATAAATCACCTTGGGTGCGTGTTTGCACCATCGCCTTAAAGCTTCAAAAGGGTATGTACGTGTTCAGGAGAATATGTATGCGCGCTCCAAAAGTCACGAACACGAACGTGTTAGATCAGTGAAAGGTTGGGGGAAAGCTTCAACTCCTCTCCGCATTGCCTTGGCTCGAAGAACCTGCTGCAACGAGGGTCAGTACTTCGAAAAGTACCGATGAGGGCGAGCTAACTCAACACACCAAATCGATACAGTA
This sequence comes from Iris macrosiphon, assembly GCA_036927795.1. Lineage (NCBI taxonomy): Eukaryota > Viridiplantae > Streptophyta > Magnoliopsida > Asparagales > Iridaceae > Iris > Iris macrosiphon. Next base: position 137,543,371 of record JAYESA010000019.1, on the reverse strand, counting down.
TTCATGTGAACATACAATATTATTATTATGTGATTTTTCTATCTTGCCTTAGTTCAATTTTACAAACATGTGATAGAAATAAAATGACATAACAAAATGTGCCACCGTTCGGTGACTTTTACCTGCGATTGTCTGAATCACCTGCACAACACTTACCATGACCTTCCCTGCCATGAAGACATAGTTAGCTTGCACAGTTTAAATTTACATAGCATAGTCACTGATCGGACGAGGGATGGTCGGTTGTCTTTTCGCTTCGAGTAGCTAGACCTTAGCGGACCCGACTCATCCAATGCTAGGACTTCAGCTAGCAAATGTTCCACCTAGACCGAAGCGGTCCTAGTGCCCAGGCGACCGTACGTAGAGCTCTACCCTTGTGCACAAGTTATCCTTGACCATGCATCATCTCAAACTAAGTTATCAAACGAGGCATGTAAGACAACATAAGGAAATAAACTTTATGGCATACTCTAACAGTATAATCTATCTACTGAAGTGATCACATTGCAAATATATCTACTCAAGTGATCACATTGAAAATATATACTACTCATTGCACAGTTATAGATAAATAAGTTTTAGCTACAACTGAAAAGTAAATATGTACATGCATAATGGACAAGCACGCAATAAGGTATCTTTCGGTGATTTCTATGTTATGAGCATTAGTGTTTCATATCTACTTCTTATTATCTTTGACTCATTTATTATTATTAGGGTACCGTTGATCGGAACGCACAAATGAGTCAGATTATTAAGAGTGAAGACTTGGAAGAAGGGACATCAAATCGAAAGTAAGGCCACTCACACTGGTGAATCGTAAAAGAGAAATGAAGAGATCTTCAAGACTCTGCTCTCACATTGTAACCTCTGTATCCTAAAATTCTAGCTTAAATATTATTATTAGGTTAATTTGGGGCCATTGGGATTTTTTTACAATTTTTGATTAATTAAAACTAGTAACACTAATTTTTCTAGAACTTTCAAGAATTTATTTTAGGGCAAACATAATTAAAAATATTCCAAACTTTTATTTTAGGTTCTAAATAGTTAAATATATTTTTTAGAGTTTTCTGGAAATTTTTGGATTATGTTTAGCAATTATTTTGAGTTAATTATGAAAAACTGAATTTAAAACTATTTTTTTAAAAAAAACCCATAAAAGTAATTATCCTGCCCATTCAGCCAACAGGGGCCCGTCCGTCAGCCTCCCGCAGCCAACAGTGTTGGGCCCTGCCTGTCAGTGACTCGCGGGTGTGGGTGAGGGAGAAATCGGTCCGAGCCGAGCCGAGTTGAGCCGAGTCTTAATCTGACTCGGACTCAGCCGAGCCAAGTCGGGCTGAACGCTGGCCGTCCGATCTGGGCGGGAGTGCCTGGATGGACGCCACGTATCCCCCTTTAGCCGCAACTCGTTCTCTCACCTCTATATATATAGTATTAAAGTTATAATTTCTAGGGTTTTTTTTTAGCCGATTTTGGAGAATTGTCATCTAGGGTTTCCTTCATCTTCCAAAAGCCATTACTCATAGCTCCGGACTCCAAACGTGGCCCAGTTTCTTGCATTAGAATCATATTGAGGTTAATTTTCTGAATATGTAAATTGTTTTACTAAATTTTGAATATTAAATTCTAAAAAATTCGGAGAGCACAGCATATCCAAAAATAGATGCGTCTCGGTGTTTTCACGATTTTGGGAGAACTAGAAATCAGAATCATGAACCGTTTGAAGTTTTGGAAAGCTAATGTCGAGATCATTGACATATATTTTTCTCAGAATTTTATTCGAAATATTTCTATGCTGTTAATTCTATAGAACTTTTAGATTAGCAATAAACCACCGTTGCACAATGCAATTTTGTACGTGCAATAATTTTCAAACGAACTTGAATATGGATGATCCATAAATTCTAGCATGTTTGTGACGCTAAAATCTATATAAAACCATGCATGAAAGTCGAGTTGCATCAGTTGACTTTTTGGTCAACAAATTGTCTCGATTTGCGTGTCATGAGTCTCGAGTGGATAAAATTCAGTTCCTTGGACAAAATTTAGGAATTAACCTAAAAAAATTAGAATAATAAGATTAAAATAGGATTTTAGAGTAATTATTCCATAATTAAATAAATTAAAATAACTTATCACTTGACATGGTAATATATCATACGTAGGATTTGGACTCTGAATTGGGACCTGATCCAACCACAACTAAGGACCACAAGCGAGTACATTTTCGTGATTACTTTTAGTGCTTGATAGTCTCTATAATGCATGCTTAGTATTGATTATTTGATTCTTGACACTTGTTACACGGATTAGTATGATGGATTCTTATTATGAGATACGTGACTGTTCTGGATTATTGTTATTTCTTCGTGACTGGTTCGAAATCCATGTTGTACTCGTGGGGAGGAAAAATACTTAGTGGACGTGTGAACTGCCCTTTCTATCCTATGGTCTTACTGGAATAATAGCAGTCATGCATGACACGTGTGGTTTGCCGAATTTTACCCCTTAGCCATTTACATGTCAACAAGGTATTTCAAATCACATAGAGTAGTTGTTCCTATCTGTTCTTTCATACATTGCAGTTATTTGTTTGTTGCTTGGAGTTATTGTACTACATCTTTGCCATGACGGAACTTTAGCATTTAGTTATTCTAGTTGCCTTATTGAGATTTTAGTTTTGTTGCTATCATATATTCTTTACTATTTATTGTCTTATAGCTTCTACCATGTGTTGGAACTATTTTTACTGTAATGTACTCGTTCCTTTCCTGATTGGATAACCATATTTTAGTTGACTACGATGAGGATGCAATCCCTACACATTATAGACCGTATGCTAGCGATATAATAGAGCCTGATTTTGCCCTTCCGGAGGATCAGGGAGAGTTAGCAGCTCAGATACCGTCTGAAATGGAGTAGTTTAGTAGAGTAGTTGATTCTGTTAGTTATTTTGGACCGGATTATTCTCCGGCAATTTTTCTAAAGTATTTTGAATATTGTACTTTGGATATTTAGTTTTGGGGAGACTCCTTGGACCCACATCGAGACTGTTATTTCATTATTATCTTGGTTCATTTAAACTAGTGCCTGTGATTGAGTATAGTGTGGAGACGAATATATGTTGTGAGTTGTAGATTATACATGTGGCTTATAGTATAGCGTTCTACCGCTGACACTGTGTCACGATCCGCACCCGGAATTTGGGGCACGAGTACGTGGGTACGTCCAGCCTACGTCGCAGCATCGGCGATATAACGCTGTCTAGGTCACAATACTATCTAATTAATCTCACACGAATATCCAACTCCATAAGGAGGCACAGATATCACAATATAATATGAAAATACTCAACCATATAGCTAAAGCACAATAAGATATCAAAGAAAAATAAATAATCAAAATGCAACATAAGTCTAACAAAATAATCTAATCCATACAATAACATCCAAGTCTCAAAGTATGCCGGAAACAAATCCGGTACCAATAATCTGCTAAAAGAAACTAACTGAATAGCTAGTGATCCCGGCTAGACCTCCCAGAAATCACACATGTGCTACGAGGTCCAAGGCTGCAGCTATTCTCCCTGTGGTCCATAAAATGTCGGACACCAGTCCTCTAAGTCGTAGTCTGAAAAAATATTTCCAGTCAGGATAAAACGAAGTACATCTCTAATAGCAGTTCTAAATCAATGATATAAACTATGTAGCAGTAAATAGATGTAAATATACAAGATGCATATATATATATATATATATATATATATATATATATATATATATATATATATATATATATATATATATATATATAAGAGATACACAATAAAGGAAATACTGGAAATAAATACGGAAATGAACAATATGACAATGAACAAGAATACTAATGACTAAGTGTATGAGTACTAGCTTTAACATGTGATCGGCTTGGGAACTTGTACATGAATAATGGCCTGGTTAGTCATATGTGCGGTGTATGACCAACACTAATATGAGAACAAGACTTGTACATGAAGGGTATGATCACATATCTACACTAAAATACTCTCCACCCCGACTGGTATAGTAGATCCAACCATGGTACGCTATGGCACAGGATTCTCTAGGAAGATAGCAAATCTCCCCGAGAATCAGTGTCTGTACATGCACAAGATAATCAATGAAACAAGACTTGCACAAGATACACCATATACAAGGAATAACATCTCATGACGAGATCCGGATATACCAATCCGTGTAACCATCGTGTCAAGAAACATGGATATCCACACTAAATACAATAAACATAGAGGATATCATAAATAAGAAACTATCATAGAATGTACTAGACTATGGTCCTTAGCTGGCAATACCAATATCCTGCTCCTGAAGTCTCGCAGGACGATCTAATGGTCCTATATACATATAATATAATACAATATAGCATCAACCATTACACTAGCACATACACAACCATAATTACACTGAACTCAGGGCTACACTAGGGTGACACGGGTCAACTAACAGGGTCGAATGTGCGTCTAACTGCACGTATGTCAAGTCTGCAATTGCTATGCAAAATCAAACAATCAAACACTAACACAGGTCTCGCCAGTACGTCAGTGTACATAAGGCAGTCAACTCACAAGTCTCAGGGTCACATGGTCAATGTAATTACGGGATATCCGTAATTAACACTAGGGTCTCACAGTACATATACAATTATATATATATATAGTCCTAACTAGCATTTAATTACCTTACAGTATATATACACGTACTATATATATATATATATATATATATATATATATATATATATATATATATATATATATATATATATATATATATATATATATATGTATATGTATATACCAAATTGAATACTATATACATACACGTATGCATACGCATACGCATACGCATACGAGTTTGGGTTCACCGACACGGGTCTGGAATCACATCCAACTAAACCTGTTATGAAGCAATCCTAAACCCTACACTATTCACACATACGCACACATAAAATCACGAAGGAAGATGGGACAGGTACGAACCTTGGCATGCACGAACGGGATCGACGATGACGGCGATGAGGTTGATGATGATGATGATGGTGATGATAATGGTGATGAGGGTGGTGATGACGGAGGCTGCCAGAGTCGGAGCTCAGGCGAGGTCAGGGAGGTCCGGCGATGGGAGAGGAGTAAAGAAGAAGACGTTGGTGGTGGTGAGCGGCTGTGCTCAGGGGTGACCCGGCTGCTCGAAAGGAGACCGGAGGGAAGCTGATGGTGAGAGGAGTCGGGGAAGAGGGTGTCGTGGGTGCACAGCGGTTGCAGAGGCGAGAGGGGGCTCTACGGGGACGCTATGGTCAGGCTCGGCGGAAGAGGCCGGCGGGTCATGCTCCTCATGGATGGTCGGGATCGGCTCGGATGCTGTGGAGGGAAGACGACACGGGGTGGCGTGGATCCGACTGTGCTTCTGGCTGACAGTGGTGGTGGACTGGCCGGGGATGGTGCAGTCGGCGGAGGGACGGTCGTGGTAGTGGCTGTGTCATTGGGAATGGCGGAGGAGATGACCGGAGGGAGAGGAGGATCCGACGGGATAAGGGTCTGCTGGATGGGGAGGCTATGAGGGTGATGATCGGTTGGGTTTGATTTTAGGGTTAAGGTTTTATTTTCTTGAGTGATGGTGAGGATGATGTAGAAAATTAATATGGAGGTGTTTGCATGTGGGAGATGATGATGATGATGGTAACCTCCTAGGGATTAGGGTCGGCCATGTGCCTCATTGGGATGGAGGATGGCTTTGGAAAAAGGGTTATATATATACATATATAGGAGTGTGGATGGTTAGGATGTTGCTCCATTTAAATGGAGGGTCAAGATTAAACATGAAGGGAGTGCACAAACCAAAGGGGGAGAGAGTGGACCGGTCAATGAGGGAGGGGTTATTTTCTTCATGGGTCTTGACCAATCGGATGGTGACACATCACTGCACTTTTGCAAATAAGTCCCCAACAATTAAAAAATTGCACAAAAAGTGGGTTTTGGATTAAATGAGGGAAAATACCATATTTGGTGTGATGTATTGGCTAAAAAGGGTGTGTGGTGTTTAGTATGAGTCTTGAGGGTGTGAATGGGGGTTTGGTTTGGTGTTGGATCTAGTTTTGGGTCAAGTTGGGTCCTTACACCAATTTAATTAAAATTAAATATAAATGGTGTTCTAAAATTAATTGAAAGTACATGGGGCTAAAATTAGGTGGAACACAAGTATCATGGACGTAGAAGACTCAGAATAGAATATTATCATAATTTGGGTTGCACAAAATGGGTCAAGATCGTGTCTCCAATTTTGATTGGAACGCACAAAGATACAAAGTTGGATTTATTTAGAATTAAATATAAATGTCCGTAACGAATATTGTGCGACTAAAATGAAGCACAAGAGAACATATTTATGAGTTACACAAAGGTCAGAATGGAAGACGGGCATGTCTAGGACAAGGGTGTGAAATTTGTTGGATGGTAAAAGCTAGGACAGCGCTCCAAATATCGAAGCAACGGTAAGGCACAATAATTAAATAAAATTACGGTAATTAATTACAACCTCCATAATTAAATCCCAAAATGCTAATTAAAATCCATGATCCTATAATTCGGTCAGGGCTTCATCTAGTGGGCATCTAGGTCTAGTCTACTAACTCACGCATTAAGAACACTACATAATATATATATATATATATACACATATCATGCAATTATTTAAAATAATATACACAATACTTAAAATAAATAAAAAGACAAAAAAATACCCCTATTTCAGAATGTGGTAGTGACAAGTCTACCCTCCTTAGAAAAATTTTGTCCTCAAAATTTAAGATCCTCAATAGTTGTATTTACTTACCTTTTTTTACCATCAAAATTTAAATTCAACAACCCATATAATCATGAAGTAAATCCATATTGTTATTACACAAAATCTTCAAAATTCTATAAATATCATATTCCTAAAAATCTTCAAATTTAAAATCAATTTCCATTCTTATCACAATCTCCTCCAAAATTTTAAGTTAATAACTAAATACAAAATTTAATATTCAATCCTCAAATTTTAAATCCAATCAAAGCATATATATAAAATTGAAATCTCATCCCAAAAATTTGAGTTCAAACACTAATCCATTTGTGATCTTATTCCTCGATTCTTTTTCCACACAATACTCAACACTGTAATACTTATGAAGTCTTCAAATACAACATTCAAAGTATAAGTTTTTAAATTTATATCTTGCAGTCAAATAAATATAATGATAATCTCCTTAATTTTCTCAAATTTTAATGACAAATTCAATCATATATTAATCTTCATAAAAATCAATGATCTAACAAAATCGTCAATTCTGCCATATTGAATTCTCAACTCTTTATATAAATTAATGTTTATCCTCGAAATTGAAGGCACATTGTCTCTCTTTGTCCAGTCATAACCTCTTCATTAATCTTCACTACAGTCAAACCCCCAAGAATCAAAGTCTAGAAAAATCCTACCTACAGTCATACAATATGCAATTTAGAAAATATGTGTGTATGGTTTATGGTCTATTTTGTCATAGTATTGCAGTCTCTGCCAGGGTGTACTACTAACTATATTCTAGCAAGAAAATTACTGATATAAGCTACGGTACTAAGAAATCAATCAATCAAACAGACAAAAAAGGAACAGAATGAAGGAAAAGAACAGAACCTGCTAACACATCACCTGCAGTATCGGTCTCCTCGACCGTCATCGCAAATGCTCCGCCCTGCTGGGGTGGCTCCCTCCGCGGGTGCTGAGCAATCTGTGGTTCCACAGGTGGCCTAACTGGATCTCTATAATTTAGAGTTGTGCGCTGTTCGGGAAGATAAGGAACTAGAGGACAATCCCTTATTTGATGTCCCGCATCGCCACAGTGCAAACAAAGTCCTAGCCTCAATCTACAACTCTCTCAAAGGTGACCTGGCTTCTTACAGAAATGACAAGTCTGCTGTGTCTCTCTCGGAGGCTGTTGTTGATCCTGCTGAACACGAACCGGTGCCTGGTGTGCTGGTGGTTATACTGAAATATTCTCGGCTGCTGCTAAATATGGGGATGCTTGGCCGGTCCTGCGCTACCACTCGTATCTCCAAAAATACTGTGACTCCTCTTAGGCCTGAGATCCAGATCCTCTTCTGCAATCTGGGCATCCATCAAGATATCCCCAAAGGTAGCGGTACGATGACCAGAAGTGCGCGACCTAATCTCTTTCGTCAGCCCCTTTTTAAACTTTCTGGCTCGATCTCCTGGGTCCCGAATCATAGACGATGCAAAACGGCTCAATCGACAGAATTCTGTGGTGTACTCGTCGATCGACATGGTTTCTTGGACCAAGTCATGGAACAGACTCTCCAAAGCTCCCAGGGCCACGTCGAAAAAAAACTTCTCCTTGAAAAGCTCCTTGAAGGTCTCCTAAGTAAGTCCTTGTGCAGTAAGTCTCGGCTTAGTGCGATACCACATGAGTACGATATCGAACATCTGACTACCGGCCGCCTCTATCTGTAAGCTCTCTAAAATCTGGGCCAATCGCAGGCTTCTCTCTATATCCTTTAGCCAGTCATCAGCGTAGAGTATCCCTTTAGTGCCTTTGAACTCTCGAGGCATCATCCTCTTGAAATCATCTATAGTGCCTGGTCTCTGCTGTTGTTGCTGGCCAGGATACTGCTAGGCAACTCTCTTAATTGCCTGTAGTGCCATCTGGTGAACGTTCTCCATGCTCTCTCTCATCAATTCAATCTGTGCTTGGTGTGCCTCTACCTGCACTCTCTGAGCCTCAGCTTGAACTCACTGAGCTTCTACCATCACTCTCTGGGCATCTACCATGCCCTGGATTAATGTAAACATCTGTGCCCCGTCAACGGGCATACTTTCGGGAAACGGAGTAGGTGGTTGAGGAAGGTTCTCCGTTATAGCTGGGGCAACACTCGGAACAGGTGGGAGAGGAGGAACTCCAGATGTATGTCCGTTAGGTGGAGAGGTGGCAAACCCCTTTGAAGTTGATGCTCCCACTTTCATAGATCTTGTCTTCGACGGCATCCTAAAAACAGACCGAAAAGAATCAATTTAGGCAATAAATACGATATCATCAAGGGAGGACAGTAAAATTCTAAAGGAAGCAATATTCATGAGGAATAAGGATAACAAGATAAATAGATTAGAATATTCCTAGTTGTGATTGAGCATTCGCTCTCATCCTAGTATACTATGTCCTATATCCTATCGCAGGCACACAGTAGTACAACTAAGTCATCGCACAACCATGATATCGCACTACTTGCGAAGTCTAACCTGCATGGGCCACCACTAAAAATGTGTCACGACCCACACCCAGAATTTGGGGCACGAGTACGTGGGTACGTCCAGCCTACGCTGCAACATCGGCAGTAGAATGCTGTCTAGGTCACAATACTATCTAATCAATCTCACACGAATATCCAACTCCATAAGGAGGCACATATATCAAAATATAATATGAAAATACTCAACCACATAGCTAAAGCACGATAAGATATCGAAGAAAAATAAATAATCAAAATACAACACAAGTCTTACAAAATAATCTAATCCATACAATAACATCCAAGTCTCAAAGTATGCCGAAAGCAAATCCGGTACCAATAATCTGCTAAAAGAAACTAACTGAATAGCTAGTGATCCCGGCTAGACCTCCCGGAAATCACACCTGTGCTACGAGGTCCAAGGCTACAACTACTCTCTCCGTGGTCCATAAAATGTCGGACACCAGTCCTCTAAGTCGCAGTCTGGAAAAATATTTTCAGTCATGATGGAACGAAGTACATCTCTAATAGCAGTTCTAAATCAATGATATAAACTATGTAGCAGTAAATAGATATAAATATACAAGATGCATATATATATATATATATAAGAGATACACAATAAAGAAAATACTAGAAATAAATACGGGAATGAATAATATGACAATGAATAAGAATACTAATGACTACTAGCTTTAACATATGATCGGCTTGGGAACTTGTACATGAATAATGGCCTGGTTAGTCATACGTGCGGTGTATGACCAACACTAACATGAGAACAAGACTTGTACATGAAGGGTATGATATCTACACTAAAATACTCTCCACCCCCACTGGTATAGTAGATCCAACCATGATACGCTATGGCACGGGATTCTCTAGGAAGGTAGCAAATCTCCCCGAGAATCAGTGTCTGTACATGCACAAGATAATCAATAAAATAAAACTTGCACATGATACACCATATACAAGGAATAATATCTCATGACGAGATTCAGATATACCAATCCGTCTAACTATCATGTCAAGAAACATGGATATCCACACTAAATACAATGAACATAGAGGATATCATAAATAAGAAACTATCAGAGAATGTACTCGCCTGTGGTCCTTAGCTGGCAATACCAATATCCTGCTCCTGAAGTCTCGCAGGACGATCCAATGGTCCTATATACATATAATATAATACAATATAGCATCATCCATTACACTAACAAATACACAACCATAATTATACTGAACTCAGGGTTACACTAGGGTGGCACGGGTCAACTAACAGGGTCGAATGTGCGTCTAACTGCACGTATGTCAAGTCTGCAATTGCTGTGCAAAATCAAACAGTCAAACACTAACACAGGTCTCGCTAGTACGTCAGTGTACATAAGGCAGTCAACTCATAAGTCTCAGGGTCACATGGTCAATGTAATTACGGGATATCCGTAATTAACACTAGGGTCTCACAGTACATATATAATTATATATATATAGTCCTAACTAGCATTTAATTACCTCACAGTGTATATACACATACTAAATATATATCTATATATACCAAATTGAATACTATACACATACTATATATACTAAATTGAATACTATACACATACGCGTACGTATACGCATACGAGTTTGGGTTCACCGACACGGGTCTGGAATCACATCCAACTAAACCTGTCATGAAGCAATACTAAACCCTATACTATTCACACATACGCACATATAAAATCACGAAGGAAGAGGGGACATGTATGAACCTTGGCGTGCATGAACGGGGTCGACCATAATGGCGATGACGGCGATGAGGTTGATGATGATGGTGATGATGATGGTGATGACGGAGGCTGCCAGAGTCGGAGCTCAGGCGAGGTCAGGGAGGTCCAGCGAGGGGAGATGAGTCGAGGGGAAGACGCCGGTAGTGGTGAGCGGCTGTGCTCAGGGGTGACCCGGCTGCTCGGAAGGAGACCGGAGGGAAGATGATGGTGAGGGGAGTCAGAGAAGAGGGTATCGTGGGTGCAAAGCGGTTGCAGAGGCGAGGGGGGCTCTGCGGGGACGCTGTGGTCGGGCTCGACGGAAGAGGCTGGCAGGTCGTGCTCCTCGTGGATGGCCGGGATCGGCTAGGATGCTGTAAAGGGAAGACGACACGGGGTGGCGTGGATCCGGCAGTGCTTCCGGCTGACAATGGTGGTGGACTGACCGGGGATGGTGCAGTCTGCGTAGGGACGGTCATGGTGGTGGCTGTGTCGTTGGGAACGGTGGAGGAGATAACCGGAGGGAGAGGAGGATCCGGCGGGATGAGGGTCTGCTGGATGGGGAGGCTATGAGGGTGATGATCGGTTGGGTTTGATTTTAGGGTTAGGGTTTTGTGGGTTTTATTTTCTTGAGTGATGGTGAGGATGATGTAGAAAATTAATGGAGAGGTATTTGCATGTGGGAGATGATGATGATGGTGACCTCCTAGGGATTAGGGCCGGCAATGTGCCTCATTGGGATGGAGGATGGCTTTGGGAAAATGGTTATATATACATATATAGGAGTGTGGGTGGTTAGGATATTGCTCCATTTAAATGGAGGGTCAAGATTAAACATGAAGGGAGTGCACAAACCAAATGGGGGAGATAGTGGACCAGTCAATGAGTGAGGGGTTATTTTCTTTATGGGTCTTGACCAATAGGATGGTGACACATCACTGCACTTTGCAAATAAGTCTCCAACAATTGAAAATTGCACAAAAAGTGGGTTTTGGATTGAATGAGAGAAAATAACATGTTTGGTGTGATGTATTGGCTAAAAAGGGTGTATGGTGTTTAGTATGAGTCTTGAGGGTGTGGATAGGAGTTTAGTTTGGCGTTGGGTCTAGTTTTGGATCAAGTTGGGTCCTTACACCAATTTAATTAAAATTAAATATAAATGGTATTCTAAAATTAATTGGCAGTACATGGGGCTAAAATTAGGTGGAACACAAGTGTCATGGACGTAGAAGACTTAGAGTAGAATATTATCATAATTTGGGTTGCACAAAATGGGTTGAGATTGTGTCTCCAATTTCGATTGGAACGCACAAAGATACAAAGTTGGATTTATTTAGAATTAAATATAAACGTTCGTAAAGAATATTGTGCGACTAAAAAAGCACAAGAGAGAATATTTATGAGTTACACAAAGGTCAGAATGGAAGATGGACATGTCTAGGACAAGGGTGTGAAATTTATTGGAAGATAAAAGCTACGGCAGCGCTCCAAATATCGAAGCAACGGTAAGGCACAATAATTAAATAAAATTACGGTAATTAATTACAACCTCCTTAATTAAATCCCAAAATGGTAATTAAAATCCATGATCCTATAATTCGGTCAGGGCTACATTTAGTGGGCATCTAGGTCTAGTCTACTAACTCACGCATTAAGAACACTACATAATATATATATATATATATATATATATATATATATATATATATATATATATATATATATATATATATACACACACATATATCATGCAATTATTTAAAATAATATACACAGTACTTAAAATAAATAAAAAGACAAAAAATATCCCTATTTCAGAATGTGGTAGTGACACACTACGGCGTAGGCTGGGCTTGGCCACGTATTCGTATCCGAAAAACGGGTGCGGGTTGTGACAACTTTTTATGGTGGCCTATGCAGGTCCGGTTTCGCACAAGGTTGCGAACTCGTAGTGGTACTCAAGTTAGATGTACGACTGGGAGCCTGCTATAAGATATACATACTAGGAATAGGAAGATACTCAATCACAATTAGGGATCCTATATACTCAACTTGTTAACCCTTATTATTTTCTTTCGAGCAATCAGACCTAATTCATAGTTGATTGTCCTTCTTGAATACTTTCTTATCTTTTGCCATATCAATTGGATTATTGTTATTTTCAACCTTTCAGAATGCCACCCAAGACTAGAGCGCGCGGTTCCAGAGCCAATGGTGCTTTTTCCACACTATCTGCATCACATGAGGCCTCGTCAGCTGGATCGGGGAGTCTTCCTCCTCCTCCTCCTCAGCCATTACATGAACTCTTCAGAAGCATGATGGAGGCTCAAAAGGCTCAAGCAAAGGCTTAGAGGCAACATACGGAAATACTGAGGGCAGGAATAGAAAATGCCCAACAGGTTGCCCTAGTAGCCATGGAGAGGGTTGCCCAGCAACCACAACAGCAGGTCGCTCAATCGAAGGTGGGTAACATCCAGGACTTCAAGAAGATGGAGCCTCAAACGTTCAAGGGGACAGAGGGAATCCTCTACGCTGATGAGTGGCTCGAGGATATTGAGCGGATCATGAGAGTTTCTCGACTTTCTGAGGACCTAAAGATTGAGGCTGTTGGCTTGCAGCTCCACAATATTGCTAATACTTAGTTCAGAAATAAGCCTAGGATTGCGGATCCAAACCTGACTTAGGAGCAGTTCAAGGACCTTTTTAAGAGAAATTTTTTTCTTGCAATAGCCAAAGGGGTTCTGGAGAAGCAATTCCAGAACTTGGAGCAGAACGGGATAACCATGGATGAGTATGCTACAGAATTTGGCAGGCTGAGCCGATTTGCAGAGTACATGGTGAGGGACCCGGAGGATAGAGCTAGACGATTCAGAGAGGGCTTGAACCAAGAGGTCAAGGTCCATATTTCTTCTGCTCATACAAATTTTGCTGACATATTGGCAGAGGCTCAAAGGGTCAAGGTGGATATGGGTCTTCGGAACAAGAGAAACAGGGATGCTATCGGTGGTGGTAGTAGTCAAGGGCAGGCACAGCGTTAACAGTTTCTGTCACGCCCCAGTCCCAAAATATCGCGGGACCAGATGCGTGATAATGGCCAGCAGTACGCACCGATGGACAGACCCAATTTAATGGATCCATCGGGGCATACTTAAGCTGTGATATAACAATAAGTAGATCCAGTGGTACCAGTCACAGTCTATACTAATCTCATCCACAACAGATAATCACAGATCAAATGACAGAAATAAAGTAAATAAATAACTGACAAATCTCAATAAAATGTCTCGGAGAACAATCCGAGTACAAGTCTGGTACATCAATGAAATAGACTGGAAATGAAATAACTAGAAACTGAAATAAATGAGTATCTCACGCCAATACTCAAGAGAAGTCCTCAGCGATCACCTCGTCCTCAGATCCTGGTTCTGCTCCAAGGTAGGCACCTGCTCCTGCTAATGCTAATGCTCCGGTCCCGTATACCTCGGGATAGATCTCGTCAGCTATACCTGGGGACATAGTCCGGATCCAGGTCCTCAGAGGACAGCAAGGTACAAAAAATACAAGCCAAAATAAATACAGTGCAGTAATAAATGAATAATAGGGTAAATAAATAACCAGCTAAGTGATATGCAAATGAGAACATTATTCCATACTCGGGCTGAGACTACTACAGGATCAGTGTCGGAGAAACCTATAGCAGTATTTTCTCGAAGGGCCAGAACTGGTGCCATAGCTCTGTGTCAGAGACTAAGACACATCCAGATGTCAATATACAATATAATCAGCCTTTCATATGGTAATACTCTCCCCACCCAATAAAATCTCACGTCTCATGTCCATGACACGCAGGATCAAGACTAATGCAACAAGTCATACTATATCTAAGAATATAATGTCCAAGTCCTGTATCATATACAGAATTACCACGAATATCTCGAGAAAATCCTGTCTCATGAATAGTGTCAAGTGTCCTGAGTCAAGCGTACTTGGTAAGACAAGTACAAGAATATATAGTGTCACGAATGTCCATCTCTAGATGACCGTACCCAACACCGCGTGCGGTGTTGGCACCCGACTATAATCGGACGCTAAGTACGTCACACGGTCCTAGGTTAAGCATGCACAACAATGTAAAAGAATCAAAGAGATTATGCAACAAGACTGCAAAGTTTGGCAAGGTACACTTGCCTGGGGTCCTGGCTCCAACTGCAGCTCTGGTCTCAGTGGGATCTGCAGGTACTACTCCGGTTGCTGAAATAAACATCACTATTAGATTCAAAAAATATCAAATAGCTAGAAACGCCTGTCCTTACGTCCAATTTGGACACAAGGGCAAAAACGACATTTCTGGGCCAAAGCGGGGTCCACATGTGGGCCACTTTGCACCGAAAAGTATGCCAGGGTCAAAGGTCTCCAAATTCGCCAAACTTAGTGTCAACAAGTCAGGAACGATGATACGAACCCAACGAAACTTTCAAAATTGAATTCCGATGAGCCGATCACAAAATCGCCCGTCGAGCGGGACCTGTGGGGCCCACGACACGCGATTTCGTCAACGTTCTCAGAATCGAACCAAACTTGGGTCACAAGACTAGCGTATCGCTACGAGTCCGATGGCGCAAGTTTCGTCTCGATCTGACTTGTGTACACGAAGTTACAGCGTGTTCCAGAACCGACGGATACGGGGCGATGTCCGCGGATACGCACTGATTCCGGTGTGCACGCACATCCGAATTGACTTCTGTGAAATCCCACACGTCCGTATCAACGTCGCGCATGTTTTGGTAAAGACCGTGTGCGACCAAGTCATCCCGTTTGGCAGGGCGTACCCAGTTCCGGGGTGAATCGGGTCGTTGGTTTTCCTGTTTTTGGATCACGGTGTGCGATCACCACAGGACGCGATGCCCCGAGCGGTTTGCACGGGCACCGAGGGGGTCATGCAGGCTACGCGACGCAACTGACGGAATAGAAAACGGGTCAGCGAGGAGAGAGAAAAGAGTACCTGAACAGGGCTCCGCGAAGACCGATTCTCACGTGTCCGAGTCGTGTCGGAGTCCTGTGTCCGTGTCCTGTGTCGCGTTTAGGTTCTAGGGTTAGGGTTAGGGTTTCTGTCACAGCAGCTGGGACTGGGGGATTCGCCGGAGGACAGCGGCTCGGGCGGAGGCTCGTCTGCGGCTGCCGGTGGCTAGGGTTGGGGAGATCCGACGGAGGAGGTGGAAGAGGGAGCGGGGTTTGCCGGCTAGGTGGCGATGGGCGGTCGAGGAGAGTGTGGAGGTGGCTCGCGGCGGAGGGCAGCGGGGAGTTAGGGTTTCGGGGACGACGATGGAGGCTGGGCGGAGGAAGGCGGTCGATGATCGGGTGATGACGAGCGGGATTGAGCGGAGGAGAAGGGCGAGGTCGAGCGCCGCGGGGGAAGGAAGAAAAAGGAGAGGGAGGAGGTGTCACTACCACATTCCGAAAACAGGGGTATCTTCGACTATTAATAATATTTAATATTATTGTAGTTATAATTAAGTAATTGCGTGATAGATATATTTGATTTAAATAAATGCGTGATGTGTAATTTAAATATAATTATATGCTGTGTCCATTTATTTTGAACTAGCAGACTTGACCTAGAAGCCAGTAGATGAACATCTGTCCGAATTATAGAATTCTGTATTTACTTATTTTTATCTAGAATTTAATTCTTGGAGTTTGTAATTAATTACCATATTTTAATTTATTATTGCGCATTGCCTTTGCTTCAATATTTGGGACGCTACCCTGACCTTTGTCTTCCAACAAATTTCACAATCTTGCCCTAGACATGCCCGCCTTCCATTCTGCTATTTTTGCAACTCATAATTATGCTCTCTGTACATTATTTCTAGCCGCACAAAAATCGTCGCGGACGTTTATTTTTTAAATTCCTATTTTGTATCGTTGGGTGTTCCAATCGAAAATTGGAGACAATCTTGACCTATTTTTCGTGCGGCCCAAATTAGGGTAATATCCTGTTCTGAGTCTTCTTCATTATTGGTATTGATGACCTGACCTGATTTTGGTCCCATGTACTCCTAATAAATTGTTGAACACAACTTGCATTTATTTCTAATTAATTTGAGGATACCATTTTATCTGATTCCGTAAATCCCAAATTAATTCTAGTGCCCTGCTAATTGAGCCCGTACCAGTCTTACAGTGCCCCCTGACCCTACAAAACACCGGACCCCGAATCGTCTGCCAAATTTGCGTCATTTTATGTATTTGTGCAATTTCCCGAATTTAAGGGGCTAAGTTGCAATTATTCAATTGTAGGTGTCATCACCCCATTGTCCAAGACCAAATGGAAAGGTTAATTATTTGTGGACCAAATTGCATTTTTCCCCCACATGAAATTTCCTTCATGTTTAATCTGGACCACCCATTTAATTGGGTGCATCCTCACCATTAGATGCACAACCCTCTTCCCTATATAATGTCACATCAACCCATTTCCCTAGAAAAACCCTAATCCCCAAGCAAGCCCCCACCTCTCTCTCCTCACAAGCCTCCTCCATCCTCAACCCGTAGGAAACCAAATTCCTTCTCCCTTCTTCTTCTTTTTTTCTTTTCTCTTCTTCTTCTCCTTCTTTTTCTTCTTCTTCTTCATTTCTTCATAAAGGAAAATTCAAATTCAAATGGGGGGGGGGGGGGGAACACTGTTCACCGAGTTTTTCCCCCACTGTGCAGATCCGTCCGATCCCGGCGGCCCTCTGGCCAACTCCGGCGGATCCGTCAAGCCGAGCCCCGGCTGCTACTCCTCCCTCACGTCGAGTCGACTGAGCAGCCGACTTCCCTCCGGCGACCCCCGGTCTGCACCGATCCCGGCGGCATCCTCCCCTCGCCGCTGCTGTGCTCATCTCTCCTCCGGCGGCCAGGCCTTCCGCTGCTCGACCATTCCCTGCTGCTCCGGCGCTGCCTCGAAGTCCGGCGACCGCTGCGATTCTCCCTCCGACCTCCGGCCCGAGCCCAAGCTCCTCCCATCCTCCTTTGCTCTTCCCACCGGTCCGGCGTCGAACTCCGATCCCCCTCGCATTACTCCGGCGGACTCCCTCCATCTCCTCCTTCCATCAGCACACCACCACCACAGGCTTCACCAACTCCCTCCCGGCGGCCATCGACTGCTGTCATCACCACCACCATCCCATCAACCCTCCGGCGACCAAGCCAAGCCGACTCCCTGCGTTCATCCCGGTCCGGCTAACCCCCTCCCGCTGCTCAGTTTTCCGACCAGCATCCATCCATCCGTCCACATCTCTCCGGCGAGGAGCAGACCCGCTGCTCAATCCTCCTCCCACTCCTGGCCGTCGGCGTCGTGGTACCGCCGCATCCTGGCCGCTCCCGCGTGAGGCAGCTGCACTGGCGCGTCTCCATATGCAGCAGCAACACCTCTCTCTCTCTCTCTCCTCCGGCGACTTCACAGTTGTTCACCACTGGTAATCCCGCCTCTAATCTGTTTACAGATATACTAGGATAACGTTTAAATATGTGTAGTATGATGTTATATCTTTATAAGAGTATTATGTATATACTAAATAATTTATTAAGGTGACCTGTTATATATTTATATATGTGCAAATGATTTTCAGTATAAAGATGTTACTTCGCTATTATACTTAATAGTGAAATCAGTATATGATTATTTATGTATGTGTAACTGCTTATAGCCTTATTTATAAATACATATAACTATGTCCATAAGCTTATGTATCTACATATTTTTCTTAAGATAAATATTACCTATGTGTTGAATACCTATGATAAATTAGTGTTATATAAGCAGGATGTAAAAATGAACTATTTTAAACTCTAATAAGACTTTTGTATATGACATTTTAACTAATCTCTAAAACAAACCTAATGGTTTGGTTAACTCTTAATCATGAAACTATTATTTTATACGTACCTTGTACATACAATTAATGTATTATATATGTATTTAATGGGTGATGTACATTTTCATAAATAAAATATATTCTATTATGAGTATACAGTTATACATATTTTGTATATAATTTTGGTATAAATATATATATGTAGATTATATTTTCGTATTGGTATATGTATGTATATCTATATGTTGTATTGGTTTATATATATAAATGTAAATTTGTATAGTTACCTGTATATAGTATAAGTATGATTTGGTATAATTATATATCTATATTTGATTGTATAGATACAAATATATATTTTGGTTTACGAATATATATATATATATATATATATATTTATATACATCTATTTAGTGTATATATTATATACGTATTTTGTACAAATACTAAGAGACACTTATATATATATTGTATGCAATTAATTGGTTATATATTAGGAGTAACATGAATATTTATATACGTATCCCTACTAGATAATCCTAGTTGACTAGTGCCCTGCCTGACTGGCCCTGAGGCCAGTATTTTTAGACTGTGTTAGTGTAGCATCTGATGCAAATGTGGTTTTGCTTGTGATATGTTTATAGGACTGTTGGTTTACCCAGGGGATACTCTGGAACAGGATATCAATAATTACCAGCTAAGGACCCAAGGCGAGTACATTCTCTGATTAGTTTCTAATTTATGATATCTCCTATGTTCACTGTATCTAGTGTAAATATCCATGTTCTTGACACATTGGTTACACGGATTGGTATACACGGATCTCGTCATGAGATGTTATTCCTTATTTATGGTGTAGCTTGTACAAGACTTGTTTCCTTGATATCTTGTGCATGTACAGACACTGATTCCCGGGGAGATTTGCTACCTTCCTAGGGAATCCTGTGCCATAGCGTACCATGATTGGATCTACTATACCAGTCGGGGGTTTGGGGAGTACTTTAGTGTAGATATGTGATCATACCCAACTTTATATGCACCATAGCTCACCCCACATCTCACGTCGGGTGCGGCCTGACCATTTATATGCTCCATAGCTGTTACGTGTGATTAGCCTGATCTCTACATGCACCATAGCTAACCAACGGTTAGCCTGACTTTATATGAACCATAGCTAACCAACGGTTAGCCTGACTTTATATGAACCATAGCTAATCACATGTAACCAGCCTGATCAAGTTCCCAAGCCGATCACATATTAAAGCTAGTACTCACACACTTAGTCATAGGTTTCTTGCTCATTGACATATTGTTCTTTTCCTGCATTTACTTACAGTATTTCCAGTATTTCTCTCATTGTACATTTCTCGTACCTATACATGCATCTGGTATGTTTCCATCTAGAACTGCTACATAGTTTATGTCATTTATATAGAACTGCTATTTAGAGATGTACTTTGCTCCTTCCTGACTGGAAAATATTTTTCCAGACTGTGACCTTAGTAGACTGGTTTCCGACACACTTGGGGGATTGGATGTTACTGATTGCAGGTATGATTATTGTGTCATTAGACTTGTGTTGTATTCTTTTATTTCTTCATTTTTCCTATCGTGCTGTAGTTGTGATTGAGTATTTCTAGATTTATTTTATGTTATCCACGTCTCCTTATGGAGTTGGATACTAGCGTGAGATTGTTTAGATAGTACTTGACCTAGACAGCGTTCTACCGCCGATGCTGCGGCGTAGGCTGGACGTACCCACGCTCTCGTGCCCCTAAACCGGGTGCGGGTCGTGACACGTTTTTAGTGGTGGCCCATGCAGGTCAGACTTCGCTAGTTGTGCGATGTCGTGGTAGTGCGACATCATAGTTGTACTACTGCGTGCCTGCGATAGGAACTAGGACATAGGATACTAGGATCAGAGAGGATACTCAATCACAAATTCTTGAGAGATTCCTGGGATGACCCCATGAGAATCTTATTTTCAATTTAAATCTTTCCTTGTTTCCGTCCGCTCTCGCTTGTTGTCACTGAACTTGATTCTTGTTGATAAGTTATTAAATTAAAATCTTGGTATCATTGTTGAGTTTGATTCTTGTTGACCAGTTGTTAAATTAAATTCTTGGTATCGTTGTTGAGTTAATTTTATATCGAGATGAATTTTACGGACTAAAATTTACGGTATCATCTGATGACATATATTGATGAGGACAGTGAGAAAGGTAAAACGTCTACTTTGGTTATGGAACCTAGAGTTTATCGCAGCCATATTAGCTGTCGTGACGAGAACGTAGGAACCTGACTTGGATGTACATACTGTAGTTATGAAACTTAGGGTCTCTCGCAGCCATACCGGTTGGCGTGGCGAGGATTCTAGATGACATGATTATAGGGTTGCATACCTTAGTTACGGAACCTGTCGTTTATCGCATCTATGCTTACTGGCGTGGCGAGGATTCTGAGTGTCATGATTTCGGATAGACGTGTATGATTATCAGGTTGTATCTTAAATTGGTTCTTAAAGTATCATCTCAAGACTTATCTATTTCTGTTGTTTCGGGACTTTGTTCCATTGCTTCTTTTCTTTACTAACAGTAAAGATACCTTCCGTCCTTGATCCAGTTCCTTTTTGAGCTTATTTTCTTTGAGGATTCCCTTGTTGAGTATGATAATTAGCGACTTGTAATTATGGCTGTGTCTTGAGTGTTAGTATTGGTTGAGTGTTGTTAGTAAGTTATAAGTGTTTCCTAGTTGGATAGGTGATCAGTAGGCTTTAATCCAGAGTTAGCCCTTAGCATAGTACCTTGTAACAATGGTTCTAGGATAAGTGTCATTATAGTACTATAAGTAGAAGGAGAGTATAGAGTATCAGTGATAGTTCAAGGGTTAGTATCAGAGCCAACATACCCGTCCTGGATAATCAGGATTATGCCATTGGATGATCTACGTGAACACTTAAGTATCCAGGAATTGTGTTAAGGATTTATGGAACATGATGTTCAATTTAATGATTGATATCGGAAGTGTTAAAGGTAAGGAAATATATACGCATAAAGAGTTAATGAGGTGTCATGAGTAGAGAAATATCGGAATTGGAAAGGAAAATGGTGAAGCGTATCACAGATTAGTTTAACAAACTATAAAAGGTTAAAGGAAAATACATATACATCAATTGAGATGAGAACCATATACTTGCCCATGAGAGTAAAGAAACATGAGTGTTATAGAAGATACATGTAATCATGAGTTATAATGAGCTTGAAGAGATGATCCATTAATGAAGCTAGTGATATAATACCAAGAGTGATAATGGTTCTATTTCGAGGGTTAGTCGAGAATGACGCTCAAAACAGTAAGCACTCTGCGTGATGATAATCGGATGATATACCAGTTAATATAGATTGAAAATCATGGAAGAAAATACATGTGATGATAACCTTGATCATTGGAGGTAATAGCACAAGTGATTCAGGCAGTACAATTTTATTACACAATTATAGACACTAGATGCATTGAATGCACCTCGAGTATTAGAGACCGTGAGCACTTATATGTATATTTGTGGATTTATAAATTAAAAAGTGGAAATAAAATTTTATCTTTAGAATAATTGAGGAGTTGAGATTACGTCATTAAATTGTGAGGATTTCAAATATGAATTCAATAAACGTGGTTAAGGCTACAAAGATTTTTTTGGAGTGATTAAATTTTATTTCGATGTTGAGTATCTGATTTTGAGGAAGTATATACAGTTTATTTTAAGTTGATCGAGAAGTTAAACCTTGACGATTATTTTGAGGATTAATTCTATGGTAGATGAGAGATATGAATATTAATATATGAGTAGAGGATATACATGTGTAAGGATCGGGTGATTTGAGCATGATCGAGATGGCACCACAGACTGACTAGGGTGTCCATCTAAAGTTGTATTGGAAAGAGCAGTATTTAGTATGGTGTTGCACTTGACGTATATTTGAGTGATAAGAACGACTAGTATGAACAATTGTAGTAGGAACGAGAACTAGCAGAGGGTATGGTACTAAGGAGATAGAGGTATCAACTTAGATGTATTATTGAATCATGGTTATATTAGAGATTCTTGGCATCAGATTTAGGTGTTAATAGACATGTGTGTGCACATGGATATATTCATGGATCTTGTGGATAAATGACTAGTTGATATGGGTACCAGTGTACATGAATAGGAATTAGTTAGTGAATGTGCTAGAGTTAAGTGTTTGTTTGAGATAGTAGATACTACAAGTAATATGGTAGCAGGTTCTTTTCCTAATGTTCCCGTCTTTTGATTGATTAATTTCCCTAGTGCTGTAGTTCGTATTCATGATTTTCTTGTTAGAATATAGCTAGTAGTGCACCCTAACAGAGACTGAAATACCATGACAAAAGATACATGACCTATATATTTTCTTAAATTGCATGGATATAGGTAAAATTTTTCTTAAAACCACGACCATTGAGGTTTAGACCATAGCAAAGATTTTGAGAAGGTTATGACTGGACGAAAGGGACTAGCTGATTAAAAATTTAAGGATAAGCATTCATTTAAATAAAGAGTTAATGAGTAATATAACAAAATTGATGGATCCTTGATAATTACGAAGATCGAGGTATGATTGAAATTTGAGGATAAACATTAATTTAAATAAAGGATTAAAATTTCACATGGCAGAATTGATGATTATTAATTTTAGGAAGGTTGGCTATGATATAATTTATCATTGAAAATTTGAGGAAAATTTGGAAAATTATCATTATGTGTTTGATTGCAAGATAGTAATTTAAAAATTTTATAATTGCGGACATTACATTGAAGGATCCATAAGTATCGCATTGTTAAGTATTTGAGGAAAGGAGGAAACTGAATAATTAGATCATTGATGGATTATTGTTTGGATTCAGACTTTTGGGACGAGATTCAAATACATTGATTGAAATTAAATTTGAGGAACAGATATCAAATTCCGAGTATAAATATTTTTTAAATTTAAATTCGTGGAAATTGTGAGGAAATGGAAACTGATTTTTAATTGAGGACATTTCAGGAATATAGTAATTTCAAAAATTTTGAAAATTGCGAAACGACAAGGTGGACTATTTCAGGATTATGTGGGTTGTTGAGTTTCACTATTTATGGAAAATAATAATGTGTATGAGTAAACACTACTATGAGGACTTCAAATTTCGAGGACGAAATTCTTTTAAGGTGGGTAGACTTGTCACTACCACATTCCGAAAACAGGGGTATCTTCGACTATTAATAATATTTAATATTATTGTAGTTATAATTAAGTAATTGCGTGATAGATATATTTGATTTAAATAAATGCGTGATGTGTAATTTAAATATAATTATATGCTGTGTCCATTTATTTTGAACTAGCAGACTTGACCTAGAAGCCAGTAGATGAACATCTGTCCGAATTATAGAATTCTGTATTTACTTATTTTTATCTAGAATTTAATTCTTGGAGTTTGTAATTAATTACCATATTTTAATTTATTATTGCGCATTGCCTTTGCTTCAATATTTGGGACGCTACCCTGACCTTTGTCTTCCAACAAATTTCACAATCTTGCCCTAGACATGCCCGCCTTCCATTCTGCTATTTTTGCAACTCATAATTATGCTCTCTGTACATTATTTCTAGCCGCACAAAAATCGTCGCGGACGTTTATTTTTTAAATTCCTATTTTGTATCGTTGGGTGTTCCAATCGAAAATTGGAGACAATCTTGACCTATTTTTCGTGCGGCCCAAATTAGGGTAATATCCTGTTCTGAGTCTTCTTCATTATTGGTATTGATGACCTGACCTGATTTTGGTCCCATGTACTCCTAATAAATTGTTGAACACAACTTGCATTTATTTCTAATTAATTTGAGGATACCATTTTATCTGATTCCGTAAATCCCAAATTAATTCTAGTGCCCTGCTAATTGAGCCCGTACCAGTCTTACAGTGCCCCCTGACCCTACAAAACACCGGACCCCGAATCGTCTGCCAAATTTGCGTCATTTTATGTATTTGTGCAATTTCCCGAATTTAAGGGGCTAAGTTGCAATTATTCAATTGTAGGTGTCATCACCCCATTGTCCAAGACCAAATGGAAAGGTTAATTATTTGTGGACCAAATTGCATTTTTCCCCCACATGAAATTTCCTTCATGTTTAATCTGGACCACCCATTTAATTGGGTGCATCCTCACCATTAGATGCACAACCCTCTTCCCTATATAATGTCACATCAACCCATTTCCCTAGAAAAACCCTAATCCCCAAGCAAGCCCCCACCTCTCTCTCCTCACAAGCCTCCTCCATCCTCAACCCGTAGGAAACCAAATTCCTTCTCCCTTCTTCTTCTTTTTTTCTTTTCTCTTCTTCTTCTCCTTCTTTTTCTTCTTCTTCTTCATTTCTTCATAAAGGAAAATTCAAATTCAAATGGGGGGGGGGGGGAACACTGTTCACCGAGTTTTTCCCCCACTGTGCAGATCCGTCCGATCCCGGCGGCCCTCTGGCCAACTCCGGCGGATCCGTCAAGCCGAGCCCCGGCTGCTACTCCTCCCTCACGTCGAGTCGACTGAGCAGCCGACTTCCCTCCGGCGACCCCCGGTCTGCACCGATCCCGGCGGCATCCTCCCCTCGCCGCTGCTGTGCTCATCTCTCCTCCGGCGGCCAGGCCTTCCGCTGCTCGACCATTCCCTGCTGCTCCGGCGCTGCCTCGAAGTCCGGCGACCGCTGCGATTCTCCCTCCGACCTCCGGCCCGAGCCCAAGCTCCTCCCATCCTCCTTTGCTCTTCCCACCGGTCCGGCGTCGAACTCCGATCCCCCTCGCATTACTCCGGCGGACTCCCTCCATCTCCTCCTTCCATCAGCACACCACCACCACAGGCTTCACCAACTCCCTCCCGGCGGCCATCGACTGCTGTCATCACCACCACCATCCCATCAACCCTCCGGCGACCAAGCCAAGCCGACTCCCTGCGTTCATCCCGGTCCGGCTAACCCCCTCCCGCTGCTCAGTTTTCCGACCAGCATCCATCCATCCGTCCACATCTCTCCGGCGAGGAGCAGACCCGCTGCTCAATCCTCCTCCCACTCCTGGCCGTCGGCGTCGTGGTACCGCCGCATCCTGGCCGCTCCCGCGTGAGGCAGCTGCACTGGCGCGTCTCCATATGCAGCAGCAACACCTCTCTCTCTCTCTCTCCTCCGGCGACTTCACAGTTGTTCACCACTGGTAATCCTGCCTCTAATCTGTTTACAGATATACTAGGATAACGTTTAAATATGTGTAGTATGATGTTATATCTTTATAAGAGTATTATGTATATACTAAATAATTTATTAAGGTGACCTGTTATATATTTATATATGTGCAAATGATTTTCAGTATAAAGATGTTACTTCGCTATTATACTTAATAGTGAAATCAGTATATGATTATTTATGTATGTGTAACTGCTTATAGCCTTATTTATAAATACATATAACTATGTCCATAAGCTTATGTATCTACATATTTTTCTTAAGATAAATATTACCTATGTGTTGAATACCTATGATAAATTAGTGTTATATAAGCAGGATGTAAAAATGAACTATTTTAAACTCTAATAAGACTTTTGTATATGACATTTTAACTAATCTCTAAAACAAACCTAATGGTTTGGTTAACTCTTAATCATGAAACTATTATTTTATACGTACCTTGTACATACAATTAATGTATTATATATGTATTTAATGGGTGATGTACATTTTCATAAATAAAATATATTCTATTATGAGTATACAGTTATACATATTTTGTATATAATTTTGGTATAAATATATATATGTAGATTATATTTTCGTATTGGTATATGTATGTATATCTATATGTTGTATTGGTTTATATATATAAATGTAAATTTGTATAGTTACCTGTATATAGTATAAGTATGATTTGGTATAATTATATATCTATATTTGATTGTATAGATACAAATATATATTTTGGTTTACGAATATATATATATATATATATATATATATATTTATATACATCTATTTAGTGTATATATTATATACGTATTTTGTACAAATACTAAGAGACACTTATATATATATTGTATGCAATTAATTGGTTATATATTAGGAGTAACATGAATATTTATATACGTATCCCTACTAGATAATCCTAGTTGACTAGTGCCCTGCCTGACTGGCCCTGAGGCCAGTATTTTTAGACTGTGTTAGTGTAGCATCTGATGCAAATGTGGTTTTGCTTGTGATATGTTTATAGGACTGTTGGTTTACCCAGGGGATACTCTGGAACAGGACATCAATAATTACCAGCTAAGGACCCAAGGCGAGTACATTCTCTGATTAGTTTCTAATTTATGATATCTCCTATGTTCACTGTATCTAGTGTAAATATCCATGTTCTTGACACATTGGTTACACGGATTGGTATACACGGATCTCGTCATGAGATGTTATTCCTTATTTATGGTGTAGCTTGTACAAGACTTGTTTCCTTGATATCTTGTGCATGTACAGACACTGATTCCCGGGGAGATTTGCTACCTTCCTAGGGAATCCTGTGCCATAGCGTACCATGATTGGATCTACTATACCAGTCGGGGGTTTGGGGAGTACTTTAGTGTAGATATGTGATCATACCCAACTTTATATGCACCATAGCTCACCCCACATCTCACGTCGGGTGCGGCCTGACCATTTATATGCTCCATAGCTGTTACGTGTGATTAGCCTGATCTCTACATGCACCATAGCTAACCAACGGTTAGCCTGACTTTATATGAACCATAGCTAACCAACGGTTAGCCTGACTTTATATGAACCATAGCTAATCACATGTAACCAGCCTGATCAAGTTCCCAAGCCGATCACATATTAAAGCTAGTACTCACACACTTAGTCATAGGTTTCTTGCTCATTGACATATTGTTCTTTTCCTGCATTTACTTACAGTATTTCCAGTATTTCTCTCATTGTACATTTCTCGTACCTATACATGCATCTGGTATGTTTCCATCTAGAACTGCTACATAGTTTATGTCATTTATATAGAACTGCTATTTAGAGATGTACTTTGCTCCTTCCTGACTGGAAAATATTTTTCCAGACTGTGACCTTAGTAGACTGGTTTCCGACACACTTGGGGGATTGGATGTTACTGATTGCAGGTATGATTATTGTGTCATTAGACTTGTGTTGTATTCTTTTATTTCTTCATTTTTCCTATCGTGCTGTAGTTGTGATTGAGTATTTCTAGATTTATTTTATGTTATCCACGTCTCCTTATGGAGTTGGATACTAGCGTGAGATTGTTTAGATAGTACTTGACCTAGACAGCGTTCTACCGCCGATGCTGCGGCGTAGGCTGGACGTACCCACGCTCTCGTGCCCCTAAACCGGGTGCGGGTCGTGACAGGAGGAGACTGGGTTGATGGGGTCGGTGGCTACGCCGGCGGCAGGGAGTCGTGCAGAGGCCTCTGGTAGGGTGTCCGGTCGCTGGGGTGATGGCGAAGTCGGAGTTGGCTGTCAGACTAGGGTTCAGGCGGCGTTCGTCGACGCTGGAAGGAGATTCTAGGTTGCGGCGGCGGGGCACAGAAGTCGAGGCGACTTTATAGGCTGCGCCGCCGCGGAGTCGAGGCCGGATAGGATTAGGGTTTCTGAGTGGGTTAACGGGTTTTGGGTCGGGTTCGATTCAGATCCGACCCGACCCGACCCACTAAGAAATCGGTTTGGTTTGGGTCAGCGGCTAGGTTCGGTTCGGTTTATTTTGGAAATAAACCCGGTTTATTTCAGGGTTTAAATTGGTTTATTTATAAATAGTTTTTAGGGCTTTAAATGGGTTTCCGGAGTCCAATAAATTCACCGAAAATTACCCTATGTCCGATTTTCCATTTTACACCATAAAATATTATTTCCATAATATTTTAATATTAATTAATAGCAATTAAAAAAATCATTTAATTGACAAAGGCCTAGGTTTTAATGACAGAAAAATCCCGAAAATTTCAGAAAAATTCTTGAAAAATCAGGGGCTTACAATCTACCCCCCTTAAGAGGATTGCGTCCTCGCAATCAAAAGAATAACCTGTCAACCGAGATGACACGGTTGTAAATATTATTCGAAGCACATCATGATCAAGGAGAGTCAAGGTTGAGGGTGTAAGAATAATACAAAGGAAAAACTATTTTCCTAAGCATTAAAGGTTATGCAATCTCCCGCATGAAGGAGATTTAGAAGACTACAGTTCAGAAAAACTAGATTATCACTTAAAACATATTAGGTTATCAATTATAAAGCATATTCTAGGTTATTAAGCAATTTCAAAATTACTAGGTGAAGGCCAGGGTCACGAACCAACATGCAAAAACTAAAACAATACAAGAAACAGAAACTATATAAAAACTTACGCGCATTAGCTACTCCATGCATTTGCGCATCCTCCAAAGTCATCACATAAGCTTGTCCGCGTCCTTGAGGGGGTGCCCTCTGTTGTTGCTGGGCCTGCTGGAAGGGTGCTGGTCGAGATGCCAAGGGTGGCCTTGGTTGATATCCTTCTGGTGCTGGTAGAGCTTGTTGGTTTGCCCTTGGTGCTCCTTCTTTACGCTCAGGGCAGTCTCTCACTGCATGCTGTCTGGATCCACAACCTAAGCATAGTCCTAACCTGCGTCTGCATTCCCTGGCGAGATGGCCTGCTTTGCCACAGTAGTGACAAGTAGAGAGGACTATTACTTGTGGTGTAGATGCGTTCTGCTGTTGCTGTAGGTGAGGTTTTGTAAAACCCCTATTTCTAAAAATCGTATTTATTATTTTTTTATTATTAATTAATAATTTAATTGTAGTAATTAGGTCTAAATAGGAGAAATAGATTTTTAATAATTTTTATGTTAGGTGTTCGGGCACTTAGAGGACTGGTGGGACCATCAGGAACTTTCGGAATTTATTCCATGTAGGAGACCCCTTGAGTTGTTGCTAGCCTAACGACGTGTCAGGAACTTTCGGAATTTATTCCATGTAGGAGACCCCTTGAGCTGTTGCTAGCCTAACGACGTGCAATACCCTATTCTATAAATTTTCTTATGTGTGAATATATATATATATATATATATATATATATATATATATATATATATATATATATATATATATATATATATATATATATACGAATATATATATGTATATATATATTTAAAGTAAGAAAGGAAAAGAAAAGAAAAGAATTAAATAATTAACTAATATTAATATTAATAACAAAGCTACTAATATTCTTCTTAGTTTGCTTTCCCTGGCAACCAACCTGTGAATCCCTTTCACCCGAGAGCTATTCCTTCACCCGAGAGCTACTTAGTATACTATTACTAAGTTACTACTTAGTATACTAAAATTCCTAAGAACTTTGTGATTTCCGTGGCAGCCAAGCCCTTGCTGAACCCTTCCGCCCACTTGTATTGACCGCCCGTTTTGCAAATTAATTGCTATGAGATCACAGCAACTTGGCAAGGGACTATGAGCCTTAACCCTTCACTTCAGCACATGTAACCCCGCGACCCGTCCAAATCCACCTTCTCTCTCTCTCTAAATATATATAATATATATATATATATAGTTTCTCATCCCAAAAACCCTAACCTAGAAACTTCAGACTTCCTCTTCCCATCTAGAGCCGTCACCACAGCCAGAGAAGCCTTCCAAGCCATCCAACCATCCCGTCGACGCCGACCTCGCGAACTGCAGTCTCCCACTCGAGGCACCTTCGCTCCGGCGTGATTTCCCGTTGACTCGCTCGACCAAACGCTATTCCGTTTTCACAGGTATGATCTTCCCTCAACCCTCTCCAATATTTGTTTTATAGTCAACCTCGGAAAACGTGTGCCCCTAGGTGAAAAATAGCGCCCAAGTCAGCGCGAGCAGACAGAATTCTGAAATCGCAGAATTCCAGAACGACCACCCATATTGCCGAGTTCGTATCTCCCACCACAGAGATCCGAATTTGGTGATTCTTTTTGATACCTGTAGATTACATGACCTAGTTTATTTTTTGTATAATAACCTTGTGCTATTAGTTGCTGTGGACAAAAATATATTCGTCACAAAACTGCGTGCACCCACTTTTTTCGGTTTTCCAAAAGTTGGAGATCGGAGCGCGCCCCGCCAAACGGGACCGCCCCGCCGTGTGCCAAGGGTACCGAATGGTGCATGCTGCATAATCGGACACGTGAAAATTCGTGGGGACTGATTCGGACGCGTGTGCGCGCCGAAATCAGACCGTATCCGCGGACACATTTCGTGTCGCCACTTTTGTGGAACTCGCGAGTATTTTGTGCACGCTTGTCAGATTGCGACAAAACTTGCGCCACTGGACTCGTGGTAACGCGCTGGTCCTGTGACCCAATTTTCACGTATTTCTGAGACGGTTGACCAGATCGCCAATTGGCGGGCCCCACAGTTGACTTTTTGGACCAAATTGTGTTCGGCCCATCGGAATCCACATTTGGACATACCGTTGGGTTCGTAATGACACTTAGAGTTGTTTGACCCATAGTTTGTCCCATTTAGAGACTGTTACCCTTGGCACGCTTTTCGGTGCAAAGTGGGCCACACGTGGACCCCACTTTTGCCCGAAATTACCGTTTTGCCCCTGTATCCAAATTGGACGAAAGGGATGTGTTTTTTAGCTATTTTGCTCATTCTAGGAATGTTGGTGATGTTTATTTCAGCATCCGGAGACGTTCATTCTGAGGCCGTAGCTTCTGACTCTTGGTGTTGACATTGGGACACTACATTTTGCAGCTTCTTGCCAGGCAAGATACCTTGCCAAATTGTTTACAGTACTTTGCATGCTATTTATATTTCTGTTTATTTATTTCATTTCTGTATAGTTCTTGCATGTGTAGTTTTTCTCCAGTCATTACTATGTATTAGATATGTTGACACACACATGGCACCTAGTATCATAGATGACAATCATTAGGCGTATGGGCTTTTAACCACTCTGGTAAACCGTAGTATATAGCTCGCACTACGGGCGTGTGTCGCGCTGGTCGCTACCCCAGAGGTATGTCGATTTCTGTAGAGTCGCGCTGGTCGCTACCCCAGAGGTATGTCGATTTCTGATGTTCATGGACGAGTGCATGAGTTGTGAGGCTTAGATCGAGTAGACTACCCTTGCCCATACGTCGAAAAGTTGTCCTCATTTGCATTCATATAGATTGTCTTGTACAGCGTACTTATTTATTTTTAAATTATATGCATGTTCACTGTATTCAAATTGGCATGTATTTTGTGTATCTTGTTACGTCCCTCTGAGGACCTGGTCCCCTGCCAGGTGTATCTGCTCTTGAGTATTTGCAGGAGTACGGGCCTGGACCTGACGCATTCTTTTCTGTCGAGGAGGTCTTACCTTCTGAACATTGTTGATTATCTGGCGATGTATTCTTTTAGCTGATACACTTCTGTCTTCATATTATTTTATATTGGAGATTTTTATACTCCTCTCTCATTTTAGTTTTGGATATAGTCTTTGGTAGTGGATTTGTCTCCACCCGACTATTATTTTAGATATTTCAGACTCCTTATTCTAGTTTAGTATTTCTTTTCTATGACTTGTTGTGTGGATGAGATTAGCATATCTGTGACTTGTGAAATTATATATACCACATGTGAGTTTATATTCATATTACATCGTACGTATGGGTTATGGTTTCCATATATTGGAGTTGCCATATCCATGCGGCTGGCATGCTTACGTGTCCTAGTCCTACGTATTGTAGCGCCCCGTTCTCCCGGTGCGGAGAGCGCGGCTAAGAAACACAAGACGGTATCGTTCGATCGGGATAGATTGAATTAAGAACTCGTCCTCGTTATGGATTTGTTTCTTCGGAATCGATTCCCATATTCAGTGGACTGCGCCCCAAGGATCGGCTTAGCGGCAGAGTCAGGAGGGACCTCTCCACTGCTATCTTTTATTGCCTCGGTTTTTGATGTCGCTTGTTGCTTTCGTGCTTTGAGTTGGTTTTGGGATTTGCTTGTTTTCCTTGAACGGTTTCGATGGTTTTCATTGTTTTCGTTCATCGACTTGCACTTCAATTCCGAGATTGGAAAGAGAGGAAGAAGTATTAATCGAGCTGTTCGTGTGCAGGTGAACGAGCAGTAGGCGGCTTACGAACGGAGTCGTGAAGTGCCTCTTTCCTTCTTCTTTCCAAAATCTAAGTGAGTGGCTACCAACCCGATTAGCTAGTCCTGCTTCCAAGCTTCACAGCTAATCAATCTGTACTCTCCTTTGCCCCGATCAAACGATACCAAGTAATAATAAAAGAAACCAAGATAAAAGAGAATAGACTTGGTTAATACTGCTTGTCAATCAAACTGTGAACGGTTACGTACTTGCATGCGTGTTCGCTCGGAAATATTTATCATATGCATAAATACAAGTTAGAATGTTTGTTCTTCTTTAAATTATGCTATGAAATATACTGAATCAAGAGGCTATGCAACTTAATCATAATACTGCTTGTCCTGAACTGGCATTGCCTCAACTGCATGAACTGTTAGCTAAATAAAACAATACCGATTCGATCACGGACAACTTGTGCACAAGGTCACTGGTTCCTGCGGACGGTCGCTGGGGCACTGGCACCGATCCGATCCGGACGGAACTCACTGTAGTCTACTGCATCTGAACGGGATGGATTGCAGCCACTACTGAATCTTCGCTGCATTCCATCCTCGTTCAAAACTAAACGGTCCATTATGGCATCCTAGCCAGTGATCCACTGTATATTTAAACCTGTTGCATACTAACTTGTGTCTCCGTGGCAGGGAAGGCAAGGTAAGTATTGTGCAGGTCATTCAGACGGACAGGTAAAATCCACCGAACGGTGGCATGTTCATTTCAGTAAATTCAATATGCTGCTTACTTGTAAATGAACTAAGGCAAGATAGAAACCCACAAATATGCATGCTTCACTAAACAACGTGTTGATTGGTATAGTCAGGCTAGCTCGCCTTCACCAGCATGTTTCGATATGCTGACCCTCGTTGAAACAGGTTCTCCGCACCAAGGCGAACCGAGCGAGGAGCCGAAGTCGTCTACCCGATCCAGTCCAACTGTTGGCGCATCTTCACCGCGCCCCCCGAAACATTTTGGAGTCAGGAGCCTGCAACTCTTTATACACAAATGCAGCTCCGTGGCAAAGCGATCCTCCAGCCTGGAGGTCTTTATCGTTTTGAGTTTATAAAAGGATGTAATGTACAGGACTGCTATCTCATTTTGAGTCAACTCTTTTGTAAGTCGTTCGGCATATTAGCTGACTCGTTCAAGAGTTTGTAATAGATGTTCATTATCAATAAAGAGAACTTTTCTATGTTTCAAATCTGTGTTTCAATTTATCTGCGTACTCTGAATACGTGCTTGCTATGCAAATCATTAAAGCCTTGTGCGGGCGCAACTCCAGGCCCGCACGGCGGTCACGACTCGGGGGACGCCTCGGGGCGTGACACGTATTTTGGGACTGGGGCGTGACATGTTTTTGTGGTGGCCCATGCAGGTCGAGAGCATATTGTCTCGGTTACGTAACTGTGCCGAGCAAGCCTGCATCTAGGACTAGAATATAGGATCTCATCCACAATTGACTATGATTCATCTTCCTCCTCTCTGTTCTATTTTGAACAAATGCATCCTGCTTGATTCCTGTGCTTCCCTAATAGTTCTTTAAGTATAGCCTTCTCCTAGAATATAGAAATTCCTGTTGTTAGATGATAATTAGAGTAGCACACCTATTTAGAATACAAGAGAATATAGACACCCCACTAAGTTTAGAATAATTAAGTGAACCGTAGAGTTCCTTATCTATAGATTGGTTTATCATTACCCTTTTATGTATTATGAAGACTTGAGAGTAGTATAGATGCTACTAGAGTTAGTTAGAAGTTTTACCATAATATTTGACCCTAGCATAGAGGATACCCTAATAAGTACCAAGACCCTTCTCCTAAACCTTAACAAGATTTTTTACGGTATCCTTAAGACAATTACAGTACTAATTTATTGTTATAAGTTGGGTAGTATACCTCACAACATAGTATCACATAGTCTTTTGCCTTATTATTATTGAAGTGTGAATGAATGACATTTAACTGTATGCTAGCTTAGGACGACATTGTTTTTTTTCTCAGACTGTAGAACTTAGAGGCTATACCCCTACTTTGTCGACTATCGACTTAGACAAGGAATTAGTATGACAGATGTAGAGTTTGTGGAGTCTTATCTTTTGTGAACTTGAATTGTTATGTACCTTCTTTCATCATAATCCAGCGTATTTATGTTTGTTGTACTACCTTGACTTATGCTGCTATTATAGCCTAGTTTTTGCAAGCTTATTCTTTTATCGAGCTTGCTCATAGCATATGTATTATTGGGTGCACACAATGATACAATTGCCTAATCAGAATCGGTGTATTAAGGTCTAGCTAACCTTAGTGCGCTTGGTTCGCTCTTCGCATTACTACTTTACGTGGATTGAGATATATGGTAGTAGACAGATATACTTGTCCCTAGATATGTCTGACACATCGTATCGGTTACATAACTGTACTGATACGAGCATGTCAATAGGAAATTACCAAAAAAAAAATAGGATTTCAATCCACAACTGTCCTGACAACTCTCTTTTCGATTCTTTAATCTCTTTGAACCTCGTACTTGTATTCTGTCACCTTCACCTTGAGTTCTTTATTATTTCCCTCCGTCTTCCCCTATTTCGGAAAGACGAAACCTCGTGCTGGTATAAGTTGACACTGATAGTACTAGCTATACCCCATAAGGCTAAACACATGACTTAGTGACTCTCTTTTATAATTGGTTAAGGGCATATCATAGGTGATATGTTTGGTGTTAAACCTTTGAGGATTAAAAATCATGATTAAATAATTTGAGCAATAGTTTTCTAGAGGTATGGCCTTAGGTGGTAGATGGAAAATTTTAAGTTCGACAGATTGTGAACCCCTCACCAAAACAAAAAAAAAGCAAAAACAAAAAAAATAATTTTGACCTACTTGGCTGAGTTAGTGAGACTAAGGTTAGCTTGAATCCAGTTAGAAGTAGAACACAGTATTTTTTATTTAATTTTGCAATATTGTATCACTTAGCGCCCTTACCGTGCTCCGATAATTGGAGCACTACACTAGCCACTGCCTTCCTACAAATTCTACACCCTTATCCTAGACATGCCCATCATCCAATTCTCATCTTTGTGCAATTTTCCAATTGTTGGACGCGTTTATGCAAAGGAACATTTATGTGTCCACACCATTGGACATGACACATGAAGAAACCTATTCTTCGCTCATATGGATTTTTCCATGATATCTCTTTTCGGGATGTGCAACGTGCAACGTGCAACATCGCCCACCCCTTTAAACCTAACCTTGCATTTTAAATAATGCAAATCTTATACCATCATTGCGTTCTATCGTGGCTTAATTTTAATTTCGAGGACGAAATTTTTATAAGTTGGGTAGAATGTAAAACCCCTATTTCTAAAAATCGTATTTATTATTTTTTTATTATTAATTAATAATTTAATTATAGTAATTAGGTCTAAATAGGAGAAATAGATTTTTAATAATTTTTATGTTAGGTGTTCGGGCACTTAGAGGACTGGTGGGACCATCAGGAATTTTTCGGAATTTATTCCATGTAGGAGACCCCTTGAGCTGTTGCTAGCCTAACGATGTGCAATACCCTATTCTATAAATTTTCTTATGTGTGAATATATATATATATATATATATATATATATATATATATATATATATATATATATATATATATATATATATATATATATATACGAATATATATATGTATATATATATATTTAAAGTAAGAAAGGAAAAGAAAAGAAAAGAATTAAATAATTAACTAATATTAATATTAATAACAAAGCTACTAATATTCTTCTTAGTTTGCTTTCCCTGGCAACCAACCTGTGAATCCCTTTCACCCGAGAGCTATTTCTTCACCCGAGAGCTACTTAGTATACTATTACTAAGTTACTACTTAGTATACTAAAATTCCTAGGAACTTTGTGATTTCCCTGGCAGCCAAGCCCTTGCTGAACCCTTCCGCCCACTTGTATTGACCGCCCGTTTTGCAAATTAGTTGCTGTGAGATCACAGCAACTTGGCAAGGGACTATGAGCCTTAACCCTTCACTTCAGCACATGTAACCCCGCGACCCGTCCAAATCCACCTTCTCTCTCTCTCTAAATATATATAATATATAT
This sequence comes from Iris macrosiphon, assembly GCA_036927795.1. Taxonomy (NCBI): domain Eukaryota; kingdom Viridiplantae; phylum Streptophyta; class Magnoliopsida; order Asparagales; family Iridaceae; genus Iris; species Iris macrosiphon. Next base: position 137,506,092 of record JAYESA010000019.1, on the reverse strand, counting down.
ATATATATATAGTTTCTCATCCCAAAAACCCTAACCTAGAAACTTCAGACTTCCTCTTCCCATCTAGAGCCGTCACCACAGCCAGAGAAGCCTCCCCAAGCCATCCAACCATCCCGTGGACGCCGACCTCGCGAACTGCAGTCTCCCACTCGAGGCACCTTCGCTCCGGCGTGATTTTCCGTTGACTCGCTCGACCAAACACTGTTCCGTTTTCACAGGTATGATCTTCCCTCAACCCTCTCCAATATTTGTTTTATAGTCAACCTCGGAAAACGTGTGCCCCTAGGTGAAAAACAGCGCCCAAGTCAGCGCGAGCAGACAGAATTCTGAAATCGCAGAATTCCAGAACGACCACCCATATTGCCGAGTTCGTATCTCCCACCACAGAGATCCGAATTCGGTGATTCTTTTTGATACCTGTAGATTACATGACCTAGTTTATTTTCTGTATAATAACCTTGTGCTATTAGTTGCTGTGGACAAAAATATATTCGTCACAAAACTGCGTGCACCCACTTTTTCCGGTTTTCCAAAAGTTGGAGATCGGAGCGCGCCCCGCCAAACGGGACCGCCCCGCCGTGTGCCAAGAGTACCGAATGGTGCACGCTGCATAATCGGATACGTGAAAATTTGTGGGGACTGATTCGGACGCGTGTGCGCGCCGGAATCAGACCGTATCCGCGGACACATTTCGTGTCGCCACTTTTGTGGAACTCGCGAGTATTTTGTGCACGCTTGTCAGATTGCGACGAAACTTGCGCCACTGGACTCGTGGTAACGCGCTGGTCCTGTGACCCAATTTTCACACATTTCTGAGACGGTTGACCAGATCGCCAATTGGCGGGCCCTACAGTTGACTTTTTGGACCAAATTGTGTTCGGCCCATCGGAATCCACATTTGGACATACCGTTGGGTTCGTAATGACACTTAGAGTTGTTTGACCCATAGTTTGTCCCATTTAGAGACTGTTACCCTTGGCACGCTTTTCGGTGCAAAGTGGGCCACACGTGGACCCCACTTTTGCCCAAAATTACCGTTTTGCCCCTGTATCCAAATTAGACGAAAGGGATGTGTTTTTTAGCTATTTTGCTCATTCTGGGAACGTTGGTGATGTTTATTTCAGCATCTGGAGACGTTCATTCTGAGGCCGTAGCTTCTGACTCTTGGTGTTGACATTGGGACACTACATTTTGCAGCTTCTTGCCAGGCAAGATACCTTGCCAAATTGTTTACAGTACTTTGCATGCTATTTATATTTCTGTTCATTTATTTCATTTCTGTATAGTTCTTGCATGTGTAGTTTTTCTCCAGTCATTACTATGTATTAGATATGTTGACACACACATGGCACCTAGTATCATAGAGGACAATCATTAGGCGTATGGGCTTTTAACCACTCTGGTAAACCGTAGTATATAGCTCGCACTACGGGCGTGTGTCGCGCTGGTCGCTACCCCAGAGGTATGTCAATTTCTGTAGAGTCACGCTGGTCGCTACCCCAGAGGTATGTCGATTTCTGATGTTCATGGACGAGTGCATGAGTTGTGAGGCTTAGATCGAGTAGACTACCCTTGCCCATACGTCGAAAAGTTGTCCTCATTTGCATTCATATAGATTGTCTTGTACAGCGTACTTATTTATTTTCAAATTATATGCATGTTCACTGTATTCAAATTGGCATGTGTTTTGTGTATCTTGTTACGTCCCTCTAAGGACCTGGTCCCCTGCCAGGTGTATCTGCTCTTGAGTATTTGCAGGAGTACGGGCCTGGACCTGACGCATTCTTTTCTGTCGAGGAGGTCTTACCTTCTGAGCATCGTTGATTATCTGGCGATGTATTCTTTTAGCTGATACACTTCTGTCTTCATATTATTTTATATTGGAGATTTTTATACTCCTCTCTCATTTTAGTTTTGGATATAGTCTTTGGTAGTGGATTTGTCTCCACCCGACTATTATTTTAGATATTTCAGACTCCTTATTCTAGTTTAGTATTTCTTTTCTATGACTTGTTGTGTGGATGAGATTAGCATATCTGTGACTTGTGAAATTATATATACCACATGTGAGTTTATATTCATATTACAGCGTACGTATGGGTTATGGTTTCCATATATTGGAGTTGCCATATCCATGCGGCTGGCATGCTTACGTGTCCTAGTCCTACGTATTTTGGGACTGGGGCGTGACAGGTTTCTTTGCAGATTCTTCTTGTGGTGCTCTGGCTGGTGCTGATGTGGAAGTCCGCTTCGAACTGGTCTCTCTCCTGGTGACGCGCTCCAGGCGTCGGGCTGCAGCAAGGACGTCCGAGTAGGATGTGGGCGCAATGGATCCAATTAGTTTCTGTAGCTCGAAGTTTAGTCCATCGAAGAACTTCTCGGCCTTCTCTTCTTCTGTCGGAATCAAGGTAAGGGCGAAGCGACTCAGACGAATAAATTCCGCGTTGTACTCTTCTACTGTCATATTGCCTTGGATAAGGCGGTTGAACTTGTCTCTGAGTTCTGATCGAGCGGTAGCTGGAATGTACATCTCTTGGAAGAGTCTGGAGAACTCCTCCCAAGTGACTCGGTCTGGTCCGAGCCGTATCTCCTCAGATAGCCACCAGTGATGTGCATTATCCGTCAATTGCATTCTGACGGCAGTCATTCAACGTTCCTTTGGTAGCTCTGCTGCTTCTAATTGATGTCGTATGTTGGTAAGCCACTCATGAACTTTAGTAGGTTTCTCCTTGCCTGAGAAGGTGCGGGGCTTCAGCTGGCGGAAGTCGGTGATAGAGCCCGTCGGTTGTCGGCGAGTTGGTAGGTTGGGCTGATCCAATGCATTTACTATGCTGTTCCTCAAGTAATCTGCTTCACGACATTGAGCTTCTTGATAAATATGTTGTTGGGCCTGCATCATTGCGTAGATCATTTGGAACATCTGCTGCCCGTCCATAGGCTGTCCTGGTGGGAATACAGGCATTGGTGGAATGAACTGCGGAGGCGGTGGGATGTCGTCTCGCCGAAATCTAGGAGCATGCTGATCTGCTTGGCTGCCTTGGTAAGTAGAGGGATCTCCACTCAATGGTGCCACTTCATCTTCTCCGTAGGTGGCTACCGCACCTATTGGTGTGTTTGCTGGAGTTTCGTCGTTTGCTCTTGAATCCATTACTCTGCATCAAAAATAAACTATAAGAGGCGCACAGGAATCAAGGCAAGATGCAAGAAATTTAATTCGAATACAATATAGATATCAAGAACGTTTCAAGCATGTGGATGAGATCCTAAAACTTATTCTATTCTTATTGCAGGCTTTCTCGGTCCCTAAGTTGAAACCGAACAATTTAGTCGTCGACCTGCATGGGCCACCACAAAAATCATGTCACGCCACAGTCCCAAAATATCGCGGGACCAGACGCGTGATAATGGCCAGCAGTACGCACCGATGGACAGACCCAATTTAATGGATCCATCGGGGCATACTTAAGCTGTGATATAACAATAAGTAGATCCAGTGGTACCAGTCACAGTCTATACTAATTTCATCCACAATAGATAATCACAGATCAAATGACAGAAATAAAGTAAATAAATAACTGACAAATCTCAATAAAATGTCTCGGAGAACAATCCGAGTACAAGTCTGGTACATCAATGAAATAGACTGGAAATGAAATAACTAGAAACTGAAATAAATGAGTATCTCACGCCAATACTCAAGAGAAGTCCTCAGCGATCACCTCGTCCTCAGATCCTGGTTCTGCTCCAAGGTAGGCACCTGCTCCTGCTAATGCTAATGCTCCGGTCCCGTATACCTCGGGATAGATCTCGTCAGCTATACCTGGGGACATAGTCCGGATCCAGGTCCTTAGAGGATAGCAAGGTACAGAAAATACAAGCGAAAATAAATGCAGTGCAGTAATAAATGAATAATAGGGTAAATAAATAACCAGCTAAGTGATATGCAAATGAGAACATTATTCCATACTCGGGCTGAGAGTACTACAGGATCAGTGTCGGAGAAACCTATAGCAGTATTTTCTCGAAGGGCCAGAACTGGTGCCATAACTCTATGTCAGAGACTAAGACACATCCAGATGTCAATATACAATATAATCAGCCTTTCATATGGTAATACTCTCCCCACCCAATGAAATCTCACGTCTCATGTCCATGACACGCAGGATCAAGACTAATGCAACAAGTCATACTATATCTAAGAATATAATGTCCAAGTCCTGTATCCTATACAGAATTACCACGAATATCTCGGGAAAATCCTGTCTCATAAATAGTGTCAAGTGTCCTGAGTCAAGCGTACTTGGTAAGACAAGTACAAGAATATATAGTGTCACGAATGTCCATCTCTAGATGACCGTACCCAACACCGCGTGCGGTGTTGGCACCCGACTATAATCGGACGCTAAGTACGTCACACGGTCCTAGGTTAAGCATGCACAATAATGTAAAAGAATCAAAGAGATTATGCAACAAGACTGCAAAGTTTGGCAAGGTACACTTGCCTGGGGTCCTGGCTCCAACTGCAGCTCTGGTCTCAGTGGGATCTGCAGGTACTACTCCGGTTGCTGAAATAAACATCACCATTAGATTCAGAAAATATCAAATAGCTAGAAACGCCTGTCCTTACGTCCAATTTGGACACAAGGGCAAAAACAACATTTCCGGGCCAAAGCGGGGTCCACATGTGGGCCACTTTGCACCGAAAAGCCTGCCAGGGTCAAAGGTCTCCAAAATTCGCCAAACTTAGTGTCAACAAGTCAGGAACGATGATACGAACCCAACGGAACTTTCAGAATTAAATTCCGATGAGCCGATCACAAAATCGCCCGTCGAGCGGGGCCTGTGGGGCCCACGACACGCGATTTCGTCAATGTTCTCAGAATCGAACCAAACTTGGGTCACAGGACCAGCGTATCGCTACGAGTCCGATGGCGCAAGTTTCGTCTCGATCTGACTTGTGTACACGAAGTTACAGCGTGTTCCAGAACCGACGGATACGGGGCGATGTCCGCGGATACGCACTGATTCCGGTGTGCACGCACATCCGAATCGACTTCTGCGAAATCCCACACGTCCGTATCAACGTCGCGCACGTTTTGGTGAAGACCGCGTGCGACCAAGTCATCCCGTTTGGCAGGGCGTACCCAGTTCCGGGGTGAATCGGGTTATTGATTTTCCTGTTTTTGGACCGCGGTGTGCGATCACCACAGGACGCGATGCCCCGAGCGGTTTGCACGAGCACCGAGGGGGTCATGCAGGCTACGCGACGCAACTGACGGAATAAAAAACGGGTCAGCGAGGAGAGAGAAAAGAGTACCTGAACAGGGCTCCGCGAAGACCGATTCTCACGTGTCCGAGTCATGTCGGAGTCCTGTGTCCGTGTCCTGTGTCGCGTTTAGGTTCTAGGGTTAGGGTTAGGGTTTCTGTCACAGCAGCTGGGACTGGGGGATTCGCCGGAGGACAGCGGCTCGGGCGGAGGCTCGTCTGCGGCTGCCGGTGGCTAGGGTTGGGGAGATCCGACGGAGGAGGTGGAAGAGGGAGCAGGGTTGGCTGGCTAGGTGGCGATGGGCGGTCGAGGAGAGTGTGGAGGTGGCTCGCGGCGGAGGGCAGCGGGGAGTTAGGGTTTCGAGGACGACGATGGAGGCTGGGCGGAGGAAGGCGGTCGATGATCGGGTGATGACGAGCGGGACTGAGCGGAGGAGAGGGGCGAGGTCGAGCGCCGCGGGGGAAGGAGGAAGAAGGAGAGGGAGGAGGAGACTGGGTTGATGGGGTCGGTGGCTACGCCGGCGGCAGGGAGTCGTACAGAGGCCTCTGGTAGGGTGTCCGGTCGCTGGGGTGATGGCGAAGTCGGAGTTGGCTGTCAGACTAGGGTTCAGGCGGCGTTCGTCGACGCTGGGAGGAGATTCTAGGTTGCGGCGGCGGGGCACAGAAGTCGAGGCGACTTTATAGGCTGCGTCGCCGCAGAGTCGAGGCCGGATAGGATTAGGGTTTCTGAGTGGGTTAACGGGTTTCGGGTCGGGTTCGATTCAGATCCGACCCGACCCGACCCACTAAGAAATCGGTTTGGTTTGGGTCTGTGGCTGGGTTCGGTTCGGTTTATTTTGGAAATAAACCCGGTTTATTTTAGGGTTTAAATTGGTTTATTTATAAATAGTTTTTAGGACTTTAAATGGGTTTCCGGAGTCCAATAAATTCACCGAAAATTACCCTATGTCCGGTTTTCCATTTTATACCATAAAATATTATTTCCATAATATTTTAATATTAATTAATAGCAATTAAAAAATCATTTAATTGATAAAGGCCTAGGTTTTAATGACAGAAAAATCCCAAAAATTCCAGAAAAATTCTTGAAAAATCAGGGGCTTACAGTTTCAGCCAAGGAACTTTCAACAACAGCAACAGTACCGTGCCCCAGTCAAAGCCCCAGCTCAGCAAGTACAACAGCAGCCACAGAGACAAGTACAACAAGCACCCATATGCAGTTATTGTAAGAAGCCAGGGCATTCATGGGGGATTTGCCGGAAGAGATTAGGCGTATGCTTATACTGTGGATCACCTACCCATCAGATGAGAGAGTATCCTACCGCACCCCCTATAGGAGGATCCTCAGCCCAGAGAGGACCAGTTGGACCACTAGTGGCCTCGCAACCAAGAGGACCCCTACTTCCTATGGAACAGCAGCAGTTTGCCTAGCACGAGCAAAGGGGGGTACCTCCACAGGACAGAGCTTTTGCCATGACCATAGAGGAGGCTGAGTCGACTAATGATGTGATAGCAGGTTCTATTCTTCTCGATTCTATTCCTGTTATTGCCTTATTTGATTCTGGTGCATCGCATAGCTTCATATCGGTATCCTTTGTGCTTAAGCATAGTTTAGTAATAGAATCCTTGAGTAGGAGTTACAAGATCACGACTGGTGGAGGCACTATCCTAATCAGTGATACTTGCAAGGGATGTCATGTTACCTTGGGAGGCCATAATTTGAATGCTAGTTTACTCGTAATGCCACTTTCGAGTTTTAATATTGTCCTTGGAATGGATTGGTTGAGTTTACACCATGCTAGCATAGACTGTCGTGGAGGACATGTATTGTTCTGCCCTCCAGGAGAGCTAGAATTTGAGTTTGTTAGGGGAGAACTTGAGCAGGGTGATGGGATTATTTATGGAGCCATGGTAGCAGAGAAAGACTTGCCATACCCTATTATTGTGAAGTTTCTAGACGTATTTCCTGAGGAGCTACCAGGATTGCCACCGGACAGAGATCTTGAATTTTCTATTGACTTAGTGCCTGGGGCAGAGCCGGTGTCGCAACAGGTCTACAGGATCAACAACAATGAGCTTGCAGAACTGAAGAAGCAGGTTAATGAATTGCTAGACAAGGGTTTCATTAGATCGAGGTCCTCGCCTTGGGGAGCCTCGGTCTTATTTTTACCAAAGAAAGATGGGTCGGTGCAAATGTGCATTGATTACAGGACTCTGAACAACCTCACCATCAAAAACAAATATCCGCTACCAAGAATAGACGATCTTTTTGATCAGTTGAGCGATGCGAGGGTATTTTCAAAGATTGATTTGAGGTCAGGCTATCATCAGTTGAAGGTGAAGAAGAAAGATATTTTGAAAACTGCATTTCAGATAAGATATGGCCAATATGAGTTTATGGTGATGCCATTTGGTTTGACTAATGCACCTGCAGTCTTCATGAACTTGATGAACAAGGTATTCCACCAGTACCTTAACAAGTTCGTAGTAGTATTCATAGATGATATCCTTGTCTATTCGAAGATACCGAAATAGCACGAGAAGCATCTAAGGATTTGCTAGAGACCCTTCGGAAGGAGAAGCTCTATGAAAAACTCTCAAAATGTGAGTTCTTCCTGGATAAGGTAGAGTTACTTGGGCATGTAGTGACTGGAGACAGAATTTTGGTGGATCCAAAGAAAATTGCTGCTATATAGTCTTGGACCACTCCGAGTTCTGTTGCAGAGATCAGAAGCTGTAACCTTCATGTTAAGAATTTAAATTAGGAAGTCAAATTCAATTTGGGTTGCTCTTCATAAGAGCATAAATCCAAATTGAATTGGTTAATGGCACAATGGTCAATGCACCATAATAAATATCTTGATAACCTCCAACCCTATATTAGGATATTCCCACCTCCATCACTCACTATCCCTCATATCCCCTAAACCCTATATTAGCAAGGTAACCCTTGATCCTCTTCAAGTATGTTTTATAACTCTAACTATGATAAGTATATATATATATATATATATATATATATATATATATATATATATATATATATATATGTGTGTGTGTGTGTGTGTGTGTGTCAAGAAAAGGAAAAAGAGCAGCAGTAGCTGCAGCAGCGGCATGCAGTAGTAGCTGCAACAGTAGCAGAGCAGAGCAGAGTAGAGTAGAGCAGCAGTAGCTGCAGCAGCACGCAGCAGCAGAGGCGCACGCAACAGCAGCAGAGCAGCAGTATATATATATATATATATATATATATATATATATATATATATATATATATATATATATATATATATCAGAGTTGTGTGGAGGAGATCGTTTGGACGAAATATTGGAAGATTTTATTGATACTAAAAGATTGCTACAAGTACTTGCTATAAGTTACAGGAAGATTACAGAAAGAAGATTACAAGAACAGAAAATAGCACACTTCTAGCAATGGGGGACTCCCCCTATTTATACAAAATTAAAAGCTTCAGAATGAAGCATCCAGAGGCCAGCTGCCATCGCACTCAGAGAAAGTAATTGCCACCTGTCTTCCACCGTAAGCTGTCGGCAAAGATTCGCTTTTGCTTTTGGTAAAGTGATAAGGACGTCCACTGAGTAAAGAAGGATGTTGCCAAATAGTTTGGTGCAGTCACCAACATACAACAGTTGAGTGGATAACCCACTACAAAAAGTTACAAAAAGCCACCCTCATTGCATGTGATAAAAGGAGGATGGGGCCTACCCACATCAATCATAATTTGTCATCATTGATAGGGTCAATAATGACCTGATAGAAATCATCATCAGACATGTCATCCAGGTTTGTATCCGAAGTAGTGCTGGAAATGTCCATGTCAAAATTAGCATCAAACTGTGCTTTCAATAATTGAAGGCACTTCTTCTTTAATTCTTCAGCTGTTAACTTAGGATTCTTCTTAATTAGGAAATCCTTTAGTTTGGTGATTGTATTATCACTGAAGAGTTTATTTTGGACACGTTTGTCCATCTTGCTTTCATTATCCTTGATGGATGCCATAGCTTCCATCAATTTTTCCTTTTCATCAATCCTTTGCCACAATTTCACAAGAAAATTTTGTGACATAATGTGAATATTGTTGGAATTAAGTTCACAGTCAATAGACCAACGAAATATATATGGGATCTAGAACTGTACATAAAAATATAATGTACTTTTCCCCCAAAAAAGATGATCATCCTGGCATTGTGGATAAGATAAAATCCACTAAGAGAATTGTTCTTGAATTATTGGAGGAATAATATCCAGAGTAGCTCCAAGCTTCAACCACTAGTCAAAAAACCAGGAGGGTATCTCATTCTGAAGAATTTTAGGACAGATACGAATAAACCACGAATGGCTCCTCTGGGAGTTTTCATAGTATAAAAAGTTATAAAATGCCTGGATATAATCCCAATAATTATAGCTGCAGACAACCACCTTATCCTTGGAAAGCTGCTGTTCTCTGTTAGGATGAAGCCCCAAGTTTGTGGTGTTAGGATATTTTTGATGATCACTTTGCTGTAAGCCGTCTCCAAAGAGTTTGGTTTAGCAGAATGTTCAACAGTGATAGATTTAGTGGTAATCAAGATCATACCTTCATAAATATTCACAGGTTTACCCAGAACTGGAATAAAGCTGTTTTCAAGATATCGTTTATGAAGTTTCCATGGATCCTTCATAAGAGGAATATCACATTTTTCAAGCTTGATAATTTCCTCAGAATTTGATTTTTCAAAGAAGATGGACTCAACTTCCATTGCTTTGTAAGATCGAGTATTAGCATCAACAATATCTACTGGATGCTTTCTCTTGGCCTCTGAGCTGGATCCAGCTTCAGTGGGAGGTGGCTTTCGGCCGATGACCTTTTGAAATCTGAATGAGTCTTGGGGACGTAACGTCCCTTTGGACTTGCCTCTACCTTTAGAGCTAGTTGATATCTTGCTGCAAAAATTCACGTGTTAGAAAATCAGGAAGAGAATTATAAACACCCAGAATATTTCAGAATTTAAAAACAAATTTTTGGAATTTTCTGATATTTTTTAACTAATTAAAATAAATGTATTCTGGTATTAAATAATTTTTGTGATTTTATTAAATATTAAAATATTATAAAAATAATATTTTAATATTTAAAATAAATAATTAGATATACTACAATTTTTCTAAAATTTATTGGACCCCAGAACTATTTTTAAAGACCTAAAAACTTAGTTTTTAATTAAACCCGAAATAAACCAAAACAAACCGGATTAAACCTAGTTGAACCGAACCGGTTTAATAATAAACCGGCCTAATTGAACCGGACCCAAATCCTAGCGAGTCGGGTCGGATCTGAACCCATACCCGCATCCAAACCTGACCCGAACCCGACCCGCCTACCCTGCATAGTAACCTCTGAACCCCGATCCCGCCGACTTCTGCCGCCCGTTTGCCTTTCGCCGGCCGTTCGCCTTCCGCCGCGTCCGATCGACTCCCTGACCCGGCGCCTTCCCTAACCGTCGATACCCCGCCTCCCCGCCGGCGTTCCACCTCCCTAACGGCCAGCCACGGCCTCCTATTTAACCCCGCTGCCACCGCCAACTCCACCACCGCCATCTCCACCACCGCCTTTAGCCTCCGACGATGCCTCCGCCCGTCTCCCTGCAGCAGCCTCTGGCCCTGTTGACCAGCACAGCTGCAGCAACCACCGCAACCGTCGGCCGAGCTCCGCCACCCCGCAGCCGCCGCCGTGTTATCCTGTCGAAAACTACAGCAAGGTAACCACCTTCCCGCGTGCGTATCACCCTGTACATTGATCCGATTTTTGTTCTGTCGAATCGTGCGTGTACCCTGCTTGACCCTCTCGAACCTCGTGTAATTTGTTTGGGGTATCGCATCCTGTGTCGGTCGCAAACCGCGACGCATAAACAGGAAAATAAAACCTATTTCTGAAAATTTAGAAATTGGCCTAAACTCCCCGGTTCACGACCGTTTTACGTGCAACCTGTTAATTATTTCTAAAATCACCTAAATAGTAATTTAGACCGTATAATCGAGATTAAAACCCTATTTTTAGTTTATTTTATTGAGCTATAATTTGCATGTTATTTGAGGGTAAAAATGACCAAAAACTTGGTCTTTAAAACCCTGATTTTCCCGGAACTGGGTGTGCCCCGCTAAACGAGGCAACTTGATCGTGTGCAAACTTCACCAAAAGGTACGTGTTGTCAATACGGACGTGTAAGATTTCACAGAAGTTGATTTGGATGTGCGTGCATACCGGAATCAACGCGTATCCGTCGACAACACCCATATCGGCCCTATTCTGAAACTCGTTGTAACTTCGTGTACGCTCGCCGTTTCGAAAGGAAACTTGTGCCATCGGACTCGTAGTGATATGCTGGTCCTGTGACCCAAGTTTGTTCGATTCTGAGAACGTTGACAAAATCCCGTATCGTGGGCCCTATGGCTCCACTTGACGGGCAATTTTGTGATTGGCTCATCGGAATCCAGTTCTGGACATTCCGTTGGGTTCGTATCATTGTTCTGGACTTGTAGACACTAATTTTGACAAATTTGGAGAAATATGTCTCTGGTACGTTTTTCGGTGCGTAGTGGGCCACAATTGGATCCCGCTTTGACCAGAAACTGTCACTTTTGCCCCTGTGTCCAAATTGGACTTATGGACAGACAATTCTAACTATTTTATATCTTCTAAGCATGATGGTAATGGTTGTTTCAGCAATCGCAGGAGTACTTGAAGATCCCTTGGATACCAGAGCAGCAGTTGGAAATCGAACCCCAGGCAAGTGTACCTTGCCATACTTGTAGTAATTTGATTCATATTATTCTCTTGATCTATTTCTGTGATATATATGTTCAACCTAGGACCGTATGACATTGCTCAACGTCCGAATAATATTCAGGTGTTGTCACGCCGCAGTCCCAAAATACATAGGACTAGGACACCTAAGCATGCCAGCCGCATGGATATGGCAACTCCAATATATGGAAACCAAAATACATACGTACGCTGTAATATGAATATCCAATCCACAAGTGGTATAAAATGTATCACAAGTCACGAGGTATAATCTAAATCTCATCCACCGAAAATCAATATAAATAAATAACCATATATATATAACTAGATCTCAATAAGGAGTATCTAAAGATGATAGTTGGATGGAAACAAATCCACTACCAACTCGAATGGAAAAGTATAACACAATAAACACAATATAAGAATATCAACTAAAGACCACGGGGCTCAAAGAGATGACATCCTCGAAACATATGTAACCATCCGAATCTGCGCTCCTGCAAATACTCAAGAACAGATACACTTGGAAAGGGACCAGGTCCTCAGAGGGACGTAACAAGATACATAGAAGCAAGCCAATTTGAATACAGTAAACATGCATAATGTTTGAAAATATATAAGTACGCTGTACAAGACAATCTATATGAATGCAAATGAGGACAAATTTTCGACGTATGGGCAAGGGTAGGCTACTCGATCTAAGCCTCACAACTCACACACCCGTCTAGAACATCATCAGCCGACATACCTCGGGGGTAGCGACCCTCGTGAATCCATCAATCGATATACCTCGGGGGTAGTGACCATCAGACACGACCACCACAGTGCGTGCTAGTTACTACGGTTTACCAGAGTGGTTAAAGCCCATACGCTTACTAATTGTCCTCTATGATACTAAGTGTCAAGTGTGTGTCAACATATCTAATATATAGTAATGACTGAAAGAACTACACATGCAATAAATAAACAGAAATGCAATAAATATACAGAAATATACTAAGTATGCAAAATACTGTAAGCAATTTGGCAAGGTATCTTGTCTGGCAAGAAAGCTGCAAAGTGTAACGTCCAAAAGTCCACACACGGGATCAGAAGCTATGGCCTCAGAACAAATGTCTCCGGATGCTGAAATAGATATCACCAACGTTCCCAGAATAAGCAAAATAGCTAGAAAGCACTTTCCTTTCGTCCAATTTGGACACAGGGGCAAAGCTGTAATTTCGGGTCAAAATGGGGTCCACATGTGGCCCACTTTGCATTGAAAAGCGTGTCAGGGGTAAAGGTCTCTAAATGGAACAAAATTATAGGTCAAACCAATTATAAATGTCAATACGAACTCAACGATACATCCAATTTTGGATTTCGGTGAGTCGTACACAAAATTGCCCAAAAAGTCAACCGTGGGGCCCGCCAATTGGTGACTTGGTCAACTGTCTTAGAATTACGTGAAAATTGGGTCATAGGACCAACGCATTATCATGAGTCCAGTGGCGCAAGTTTTATCGTAATCTGACGAGCGTGCACAAAATGCGCACGGCTTTCGCAAAAGTTACGACATAGGGTTTGTCCGCGGATAAGGGCTGATTCCGACGCGCACACGCGTCCGAATCAGTTTCCGCAAAATCTCACGTATCCGGGTACGCTGCGCGCACCTTTTGGTATACTTGGTACACGGCAGGGTGGTCCCGTTTGGCGGGGCTCATTCCGTTTCATAATTTTTGGAAATCTGGAAAAAGTGGGTTTTTGGGGTTTTTCAACGAATTTAATTCTACATACCGCAGTTAATAATTTAATGTTAATTGACAGAAATTAAACTAGGTCAAGTGATCTCCACATACCAAAAAGAAAAATTAAATTCGGATCTCTGTGGTAGGAGATACGAATTTTGGAACATAGGTGGTCACCGCAGTTTTCTACGATAAACGAAAATTGGTCTTTTTTAGTCAACTTGGACGCTGTTTTTGCCTAGGGTTACGCGGTGTTCGAGGTAAAATAATATACAAATATGGGAGGGGGATAGGTGAGGATCATACCCGTGAAGACGGGGTCGAGTTTGGTTGAGCGAGGTGACAGAAAACTGCGTGGGAAGAGAGGTAAGTTGCTGTAGCTTTTGTGCGGCGCGGTGCTGGCGCGGTCGACCGGGGTTGGCCGCGGCGGTCGGCGGGCATTGCGGGCGGCGCAGCGTCGAGGGCGGCGCTGGGTCGAAGGGAAGATGGAGGAGAATTAATTAGGGTTAGGGTTTCGGATCGTAAGGGGATGAATATATATATAAGAGGGGGAGAGATGATAACGCGGGGGGGGGGGGGGGTTTAGCATCCGCTCGCGGCTAGGTAAAGGGGCTGCTGCTGGGTTGGGGTTTGTTGAGTTTTTTTACATTTTAGTCCTTTCTTTTCTTTTCTTTTCCTTTTTCTTTCTCTTTTTGTTTTCCATTCTTTTCTTTTCTTTTATTCTTTTTCTTTTTCTTTTTCATTTCTTTTTCTTTTTCTTTCTTTTTCTTTTTTTTTTCATTTCCCTTTTTTCCTCACTTCTTTTTCTTTAAATAAAAATACATATGTATATATATACTCATAGAAAAATCTAGAATTTGTATTAATGTATACCATTAAGCTAGCAACTATCCAAAGGGTCTCCTACATGAAATAAATTCGAAAAAATTTATACTGGCTCCATAAATCTCCTAATTTCACAAACACCTAAAATAAAAATTAAATAAAATCTATTTCTCCTAAATAGACACTAATTACTATAATTAAATTAATAATTAATTAAAAAAGATTAATAGGATTTTTAGGATTAGGTGTTTTACATTCTACCCAACTTATAAAAATTTTGTCCTCGAAATTAAAACTAAGCCACGATAGAGTGTCAAGGGCGGTATAAGTTTGCATTGTTTAAAATGTAAGGCTAGGTTTAAAGGAGTGGACGATGTTGCGCGACCAAAATGTAGTACAAGGGAGCTTAATTATAAGTTGTAGAAGGTCAGAATGGAAGATGGGCACGTCTAGGATAAGGGTGTGGCATTTGTAGGAAGGCATTGGCTATGCAGTGCTCCAATTATCGAAGCACGGTAAGGTGCGCTAAGTGATATAATTATTGCAAAAATTAAAAAAAATACCGTGTTCTATTTCTAACTAGATTCAATCTAGCCTTAGTCTCACTATCTCAGCCAAGTAGGTCCAATTTTGGGTGAGGGTTTTACAATCTATCCAACTTAAAATTTACCCATCTATCACCTAAGGCTATACATCTAGGAAAACTATTCCTCAAATTATTTAATCATGTTATTCAATCCTCAAAGTTTTAACACCAAACATATCATCTATGATATGCCCTTAATCAATTATAAAAGAGAGTCACTAAGTTATGTGATTAGCCTTATGGGTATATCTAGTACTAGCAGTGGGTCAACTTATACCAAGCACGAGGTTTCGTCTTTCTGAAATAAGGGAAGACAGAGAGCAATAATAAAGAATTCAAGATAAAGGTGATAGATTATAAGTACGAGGTTCAAAGAGATTAAAGAATTCGAAAAGAGAGTTGTCAGGGCAGTTTTGGATTAAAATCCTATTTTGGTAATTTTCTATTTACATGCTCGTATCAGTACAGTTATGTAACTGATACGATATGTCAGACATGTCTAGGGCAAGTATATTCGTATACTACCATATATCTCAATCCATGTAAAGTAGTCATGCGAAGAGCGAACCAAGCGCACTAAGGTTAGCTAGACCTTAATACACCAATTTTGATTAGGCAATTGTATTATTGTATGCACCCAATAATACATATGTCATGAGCAAGCTCGATAAAAGAATAAGCTTACAAAAACTAGGCTATAATAGCAGCATAAATCAAGGTAGTACAGAAAATATAAGTATGCTAGATTATGGTGAGAGAAGTTACAAAATAATCCAAGTTCTCAAATAAGATAGGACTCTCACAATCTCTATAGTTGTCATACTAACTCCTTGTCTAAGTCGATAGTCAACCAAATAGGGGTATGGGCTTCTAAGTTCTACAGTATGATGAAACATTATCTTCTTATGCTAGCATACAGATAATGTCATTCAGCTACACTTCAATAATAGGTCAAAAGACTATGTGATATTAGGTTGTGAGATATACTATCCAACTTATAACAATAAACTAATACTGTAATTGTCTTAAGGATACCGTAGAAACTCCAGTTAAGGTCTACGAGAAGGGGTCTTGGTACTTATTAGGGTATCCTCTTACATTACATAGGTCATGGTCGTCCTAAGTCTTAGTCTTAGTGCAAGTGTCAATAGTAAGAATGAAAAAGTCACTAGCCTCAAGGGAAAGGGAATATAACTCATATCGAGGTGGGGGTACATGTTATGCGATTTAAAAACTAAGGGATAATCATCAGGTCACAATCTACAAGAATAACTTAAACCATCAAGTTCTAACTACTAAGCACACAAATTCAAAATTCAAGTTTACAACTATAATCCTAGCAAGCTATATATCCTAACATAGAATAAAATCACTTAGTCTATAATCAGAGAGGTTTAGGTGGCATGAATTGAAAGATGAAGGAAATAAATTTAGCCGTCTCACTAATAGCGAGCGCTAAGGGTTCAGAGGAACAAGTCATAAAACTAAATAGAAAGACTCTAGATAATGGCATAATTTTCTAAGGGAAGATACTATGCTAATCTCTGTGTTTGAGGTGTGATCAAGAAAATATTCTATGCATTGCTCTTGGCTTTCTATGATACTGTCTGCTACTATTAAGACAAAAGCTAAATTTATAGTTCTCTAGTACTATCTCACCACGAAAGGCTAGATTAGTCCTAATACTGAACCTTGGATTTCTATTGGTTCCTCAATACTAGGGTAAAAAATTATGGTAAAATCTCTAACTAACTCTAGTAGTGTTTATACTACTCTCAAGTCTTCCATAATTATTAAGGGATAGTGGTCAATCCATCTACAGGTAAGGGTGCTATGGTTCATTAAGTATTCTATCTCAGTGATGTGTCAACACTCTAGTTATACTCTTAATAGGAAGGTTACCCTACTTATCATCTAACAACATGGACTTTTATATTCTAGGAGGGGGCTATACTCAAGGAACTATTAGGGAAGCACATGAATCAAGCAGGATGCAATTATTCAAATAAAACGGATTAGAAGAAATATGAGTCATAGTCAATTGTGGTTGAGATCCTATACGCTAATCCTATTTGCTGGCTTGCTCGGTACAATAACGTAACCGAGACAATATGCTCTAGACCTGCATGGGCCACTACAAAAATATGTCATGCCCCAGTCCCAAAATACATAGGACTAGGACACGTAAGCATGCCAGCCGCATAGATATGGCAACTCCAATATATGGAAACCAAAACCCATACGTACGCTATAATATGAATATCCAATCCACAAGTGGTATAAAATGTATCATAAGTCACGGGGTACGATCTAAATCTCATCTACCGAAAATTAATATAAATAAATAACCACATCTATATAACTAGATCTCAATAAGGAGTATCTAAAGATGATAGTTGGATGGAAACAAATCCACTACCAACTCGAATGGAAAAGTACAACACAATAAACACAATATAGGAATATTAACTAAAGACCACGGGCTCGAAGAGAAGACATCCTCGAAACATATGTAACCATCCGAATTTGCGCTCCTGCAAATACTCAAGAACAGATACACTTGGAAAGGGACCAGGTCCTCAGAGGGACGTAACAAGATATATAGAAGCAAGCCAATTTGAATACAGTAAACATGCATAATATTTAAAAATATATAAATACGCTGTACAAGACAATCTATATGAATGCAAATGAGGACAACTTTTCGACGTATGGGCAAGGGTAGGCTACTCGATCTAAGCCTCATAACTCACACACCCGTCTAGAACATCATCAGCCGGCATACCTCGGGGGTAGCGACCCTCGTGACTCCATCAATCGACATTCCTCGGGGGTAGCGACCATCGGACATGACCACCATAGTGCGTGCTAGTTACTACGGTTTACCAGAGTGGTTAAAGCCCATACGCCTACTGATTGTCCGCGGATACGAGCTGATTCCGACGCGCACACGCATCCGAATCAGTTTTCGAGAAATCTCACATGTCCGGGTACGTTGTGCGCACCTTTTGGTATACTTGGTACACGGCAGGGTGGTCCCGTTTGGCGGGACGCGTTTTGTTTCATAATTTTTGGAAATCTAGAAAAAGTAGATTTTTGGGGTTTTCCAACGAATTTAATTCTACATACAGAAGTTAATAATTTAATGTTAATTAACAGAAATTAAACTAGGTCAAGTGGTCTCCGCATACCCAAAAGAAAAATTGAATTCAGATCTCTGTGGTGGGAGATACGAATCCGGGAACATAGGTGTTCATCGCAGTTTTCTGCGAGAACCAAAAATTGGTCTTTTTTTGTCAACTTGGACGCTGTTTTTGCCATGGTTACGCGCTGTTCGAGGTAAAATAACATATATATATGGGAGGGGGATATGTGAGGATCATACCGGTGAAGACGGGGTCGAGTTTGGTTGAGCGAGGTGACGGAAAATCGTGTGTGAAGAGAGGTAAGTTGCTGTAGCTTTTGCGCGGCGCGGTGCTCGCGCGGTCGGCCAGGATTGGCCGCGACGGTCGCCGGGCATGGCGGGCGGCGCAGTATCGAGGGCGGCGTTGGGTCGATGGAAAGATGGAGGAGAATTAATTAGGTTTAGGGTTTCGGATCGAAAGGGGATGAATATATATATAAGAGGGGGAGAGATGATAACGCGGGGGGGGGGGGGGGTTAGCATCCGCTCGCGGCTAGGTAAATGGGCTGCTGCTGGGTTGGGTTTTGTTGAGTTTTTTTTTTACAATTTAGTCCTTTCTTTTCTTTTCCTTTTTCTTTCTCTTTTTCTTTTCCATTATTTCATTTCTTTATTCTTTTTCTTTTTCATTTCTTTTTCTTTCTTTTTCTTTTTTTTCATTTTCCTTTTTTTTCTCACTTCTTTTTCTTTAAAAAAAAATACATATGTATATATATACTCATAGAAAAATCTAGAATTTGTATTAATGCATACCATTAAGCTAGTAACTGTCCAAAGGATCTCCTACATGAAATAAATTCGAAAAAATTTATACTAGCTCCATAAATCTCCTAATTTCATAAACAACTAAAATAAAAATTATATAAAATCTATTTCTCCTAATTAGACACTAATTACTATAATTAAATTAATAATTAATTAAAAAAATTAATAGGGTTTTTAGGATTAGGGGTTTTACAGGTGTCAATGCCGTACGCGGAGTTGTGTAACATCACTAGAGATTGATATCGCGACCCTATACATTTTCGTGCTTGCATTATTAAGTACGTCATACCATAGGACACTTGACACTGTTCATTAGACAGAATCTTCCTGAGATATTCATGGTAATTTTGTATAGGTTACAGGATTTGTGACATAGACTTTATATATATCCATAGCTATCATATGACTGCTGCATTAGATATGATCTTGCGTGACATGGACATGAGACATCGTGGATATGAGACGTATGATTACATTGGGTGAGGAAAGACACACAGGCTACAGACTGATTTTATATATATATTTATTATTGTGAGGCTTTAGACTCTACATTAGAGCTTGGCACTCTACTAGTGATATTACTGCTACCGGCTCCCCGATACCGAGCTTGTAGCGGTCTCAGCCTGAGTCTAGTGATGCTCTCATTTGTATATCACTTATCTGGTTACATAGTTTGCCCTATTGATTCATTTATTATTGTACTGTATTATTTTGGCTTGAGTTATTCTTGTACTTTGCTATGTCCCATGAGGACCTGGAATCCGGATTATGTCCCCAGGTTTAGCAGAGAAGATCTACCCCGAGGTGTATGGAATAAGAGCAGAAGTTGGAGTAGTACTAGTACCAGAAGATGAGGTGATCGCCGAGGATTTTACCTGAGTATCTGTTTTATCTATACTCAGTCTTTGTTGTTATTAAACTCTTTTAAATTGATGTATCAAACTCATTATCGGATTTTTCTTCAAGATAGGTTTTATTGAGACTTGATGTTGCTTTATATTTCATATAGATTGTATTTATCTTCTGTGGATGAGATTAGTAGCATAGACCTTTATTGTTGTTTTACAGCTTAAGTACACCCTGATGGGTCCATTAAATTGGGTTTACCCATCGGTGTGTGTTGTTGGCCATTGCCACATGTCTAGTCCCTCAGTATTTTGGGACTGGGACATGACAAAAATTATTTTTGCCATTAATAAATTTAATGTCAAAATCGAATATAGCAATTTTAGCTTGTCATCTAGCAAAAAATTGCTTAGAAGCAAGATTCTTAACATATTTCTTATTTAATAAGTCATCTTGAAATTTATGAATATATTTTATAATAGAAAGGAGTTCTTTCTTGATTGTGGAATAATTGATCTGAGTATTATCCCATTTACCAGAATGGTATCCAACAAGGATAGCATGATATTTGTTTTTGGGATCTATTTGTTTGAGTATACCACCATAACTAATATTACTGGCATCTGTTTCAACAACTTTGGTCTAGTCAGGGTTGGCAAGGTGTAAGCAGGGTAGGCATTTGACCTTTTGCTTAGTAAGCTGAACAACTTTAGTATGGTTGATACTCCAAGGAGTAGGATTTTTCTTCAACCTTTGATATAAATTTTTTGTATCCATAGCAATATTTTTATAAAAAATCAGAAACATAATTAAGAGCACCCAGAAATCTCTGAAGTTGCTTTATGTCTGTAATTTCATCAAAAATTTTTGAAGCAAATTTGATACTCCTGTCAATGGGTATAATAGTGTTATTAACAATGTTATGAGCAAGAAATCTTATTTCTGTCTGAAATAACTTCATTTTAGGGGCAGAAATAACAAGACTATTTTTAATAGCTAAATGTTTAAAAACATTTAAACGCTTGAAATGCTCTTCTATGATATTAGAGAATATAAGAGTGTCATCTATATAAGAGAGGATAAAATTAGAATATTGAATAAATATCTCATTTATAATATTCTGAAATTCAGAAGGAGCATTTTTTAAACCAAATGGTATAACATTCCATTCATAGTGTCCAAATGGAACTGTGAATGCAGTTTTGTATTTATCCTTTTCTTTAATTTGAATCTGCCAGTAACCTGACTTTAAATCGAATTTAGAGAATATTTTTTCATTAACAATTTTGTTAAGCAAATCTCTTTTATTAGGAATGGGATATCTTATCCATTTAAGGACTTTGTTAAGAGGTTTGTAGTTAATAACTAACCGCGGAACACCTCTTTTCTTTTCAGCATTGTTATTAACATAAAATGCTGTACAACTCCATGGAGAATAGAATTTTTGAATAAGTTTTTTATCAAGAAGATCATTGATCTCTTTTTTGCATAATTTAAGGTAATTATTGTTCATTTGATAAGGTCTAGCCTTCGTCGGAACATCTCTTTCATTAAAGGATTCTTCATATGGAAGAGAGACAATATGATATTTTCTATCCCAAAAAGCATTGGGGATATTACTACAAGTTTGACGAACAAATTCATCATTAACTTATTTTATTTTGTTTTTTATTTTATATTTTTCAAGCTGTTCTTTAATAGATAGCTAAAAAATTTCTTCTTTAATAAAGTTTATCTGATTTTTCTTCAGATCATCAGGATTAGTGATAAATTGAAAGGTAATATTCTTTCCCTTTGTAACAAGTAAAAATTTCTTGTTTATTTATTTCCTTTATAGGCATAAGTTTTTCTAGAAAAGGAGTTCCTAGAATAACATATTGTGATATTTCTTTTACAACAATAAAATACAAGAGAATACATGCATCATTTTTACAGATATGAACATCTGTAACCTTAAAAGGTGTTGTAAGAGATTTGTTATTGGCAGCACTCAAAGTCTGAGTAGTGCGTTTACAATATTTTAAAGGAATAATCCCTTCTTTGACGCAGCTCAAATCAGCACCGCTGTCAACTAGGGCAATGATATTATAAATCAATGATTCATTGTTTATAATTAGATCAATTTTTATATACCATTTGTGGGTAATAAAAAATCTATTTTTGATAAAAAAGAATGATCAATAGATTTTCCTTTATCTTGTATAATAATAGATTGGACCTGTTGATCAGAAATATTATCATTATTCTCGTTATCGCTATCGATTAATCGAGAATGATCGGTCATTTCTATATTGAGAATTATTATTGTAGGGTTTAACATCCTGTTCAATGAGAGCAAGTCTTTGCTGAGTTATTTCGTCTTTAGACTTTAACTCTTTAATTTTATTCTTTAAAATTTTTAATTCTCTTTAAAGATCTTTATAGAGACAGTCTTAGGATTATTCCCTTTTCTTCGGGCTAAGACTTCTGTCATGGTATATGGGGCAAAACTAGAAGAAGTTTCTTTAGTATCATCTTGCAAAATCTCAATAATTTTTGCTTTCACATTTTGACTAATCGTATCAGTCAAAAGTGATTCTAGAATTTCTTTTTTATCTTGATTGGTCAATACATTAATAGAAAGACCATTCATTTCAATAATAGACTTGTAATAATCAGCTTTGTTATTGATGGTACATGCTTTACAATCACAATCAGTACCACAATCATTAGCAGATTTTATAGACTCATCACTTGATGAATCAGATTCATAATCAGAATTGATCATGATCTTTAATAGAGTCTTTTTCAACCCTTCGTCTTCGATCATATCGATCTTTTGTTTGGTATTACATCTGTTCGAATAATGGCCTAATTTGCCACATTTAAAGCACTTAACTTTTTTATTCGAACTAGTATTTTTTGAGAATTTCTTCCTTGTAGGGAATCTCTTTCTTTCATTAGAAAAATCTTTAGGATAACTCCTTTTAGAATAATAACTCTTCCTTTTGTAAGATTTTTCTGTAGAGAATTTTCTCTTAGTATCAGACGGAGGTTTGATAGTTTCCATAACAAATTGGCTACAAAATTCTCCCAATTGTTTTCTCTCAAATAACCTTTGAGATTTCAATTGATTTCGTAATTTAAGATCATTACAAAGGGTTAATCCCTCTTGTATACAGGCATTGACCAAATTACCATAAGTGAAATCACTATATGGTATGATTCCATCATTGTTATTGCGAATTTACTGTCTGACCTTTTCTGGAAACAGATTAGGTAGACCATCATTGAATTTAGATTTCCAGTGTGCATCATTTGCATCACTTAATTGCATTACTCTATTTAGAAAGGTATCTTTAGACCATCGAAAATGAGTGGGAGTAGGACGACGAAGATTTTGGAGTAAAGTCCTAATACGTTCACCGTTATCAGAGACTAAACCCGTAAAGTGATCACAAATAGTGCTGATCAAAGTTGTCACGACCCGCACCCGATGTAGGGATGCAAGTCGAAAATAACGCCCAGCCTACACCGCAGAATAGGCGGTAGAACACTGTCTTGTTCTACTATACTATCTAAACATCTCACAATAATATAAAGTCTGCCAACAATAGCTCACACAAAACTCAATCATAATCTAAAGCACGAGAAGATATGAAGGAAGTCTAGCTATACACCAAAATATAAATTATCAACAATAGAAACAAATCCAATCTCAACTATAAGCCAGAAACAAATCCGGTACCAAAATGCTAAAGAAACTAACTATGAAAACTAGTGATCCGGATAAACCTTTCGTCAATCACTCCAGAACTAATGGGTCCAAGTCTGCACCATCTATAAGTCGAAGTCCATAGTATGTCGGACACCAATCTCTCGGATCCTCTGAAAAATATTTTCCAGTCAGGAATGGAGCGAAGTACATCTCTAACAACAGTTCTAATCAATGATATAAACTATATAACAGTAAATAGATGTGAATATATAAGATGCATATACATGTACAAGAGATACACAATAAAGGCAATACATGAAATAAATACAAGAATGAACAATATGGCAATAAACACGAATGCCAGCTTTAACATGTGATCGACTTTAATGACTAAGTGAGTGAGTACCAGCTTTAACATGTGATCGGCTTAGGAACTTGCACAAGAGTAAATGGCCTGGTTAATCATACATGCGGTGTATGATCAACACTCATAAGGAACAAGACTTGCACAAGGAGGGTATGATTACATATCTATACTACATACTCCCCAACCCCGACTAGTATAGTGGATCCAACCATGGTATGCTATGGCACGGGATTCCCTAAGAAGATAGTGACTCTTCCCGAGAATCAGTGTTTGTACATGCACAAGATAATCAATGAAACAAGACTTGTACAAGATATACCATATACAAGGAATAACATCGCATGACGAGATCCGGATATAGCAATCCGTGTAACCATCGTATCAAGAAAATATGGATATCTACACTAGATACAATGAACATAAAGGATATCATAAATGAGAAACTATCAAAGAATATACTCGCCTGCGGTCCAAAGCAATGAATGTCAAAATGTGTCTGAACTGGTGCCACACAGACCTATATATGGAATATTACATTAATACAAGGTTCTGGAATGAGAATAAGTTAAACTAGTCAACTTCTAGGTCAGCAAGTCAATTCTAAGTCAAAAGTCAAACTAGGTCAACTCTAATTCAACTATGGTCAACTATAGTCAAACTATGGTCAACTACCTATTTCTAGGTTGCATGAGTCTAACTCAAAGATATTAGGCTCACACACTATGAATCTAGGCGATACAAGCTATATCTTAGGATACTAAGATACCGTATCTCAGGATACGCAAAAAAGGGATAAATATAACACATATGTACATATCAAACAATATTATATATATAAAATCTTAATTACAAATGTTAAATGGATACCTTGGTTTCGAACCAACTTGGTATCGCAGCACTAAACCTCTATCTTGATACCCAAACCCAATACCTTGATTATCCTCCAATACCTTGATACTTACCTTGGTATCTCAAGGTAAATTAAAAACCTCATTTATACTAACTATCCAACAATAATTATAAACTACCATGCTTTTAATATTTATACAATACTATATACCTTATTTTAGTCACCTTAATACCAACTTATAATTAGTTTATAACTATCCTATTACTATGCCAATACCTACTACTCATACCTTGGTATATCTTGATACTTACCTTGGTATCTCAAGGTAATTGCCAAAACTTTATATATGTACTAACTATCCATCAATAACTACATATATACATATATCAATCCAATATAACTTCTAGTATATACTAAATAGAATAAATACTAACTACCAACTACACACTAAATACTAATACATATATACATACATACATACCTACAAATATATAATATATAACTAAAGATACTCATAACAATAGATAACTAAAATATACTAACTATTCCAATAATATTATATGCTACAACTAAATATATTATACATATAATATACTAAAGCATAATTAGA